>OU426878.1:1181154-1781154 GCA_911387805.1 Cantharis rustica | reverse complement strand
TGGGCAAACTATTTGATACTCTTCCAACATTGGGTTAATTAAAATTGCTCATCGACGTTGTCGTAAAACTTGAGCAAGAGGAGAGAGGATTGATGCGGATGTTTGTGTAGTTTTTTAGTACGGGATTAGAAGGACTTAGTTAGGGTTTGTCTTGGTGAGAGCATCTAAACCACTGTCAGCTGTAAACCCTTTTTGGAAATAACTCATTTAATTGAATTAGTGCTTTACATAATCCCGAAAAGTTTTATCGTGACAATTTTAAGCTCCCTTCAAATAATCAAGCATTTTTTCGTCGTTATCCCGTAACCGACGAGAACGCGAACCGCAATCTCTTGGAGTTGAGATGTAGACTGTTTACACGTGCAAAATATTATGCACAATGGCGATGTTAGATTTAACTTTTAAGTGCCCAATTAATAATAATTAAACAAAGGCGTTAAATAATTAAGTAAAAGGTGGTGTAAAATTAACAGTTCGCCTTACCTTCATTTATTAAGTACAATGGTAATAATTGAAAGGTTTATTATATTAATTGTTATCCATTAGAGCTTATGAGACATTTGATATTATGCGTAGCAACCGAAGTCATAGGAGAAAACATCAACAGCAGCTTTAGCAATAATTATTCGGAATAACAATAAACATTTTTAACTATTTCATTTAATGTTTACGTTCCTATACGCAACTACTAATTAAAATTTAATTTAATTGTTGTATATTTTACATAGGTAAATTGCTAAAGGTTCAAACACACGTGCAGATAAGTATTGAAACGAAAGTCGTCGTCAAAACAAAAATTAATTTGTCATTGTTCGCTGTTAAAAAATTTAAATCATGTAATTAATTGCGAAGGAAACAAGAGAAATTAATTTGTTTTGTATTGTTGCTCAATTATAATTTTTCTTTAATAAACACGGTGTAATTTAAAGTTGTAATGAGAATAAGATAAAACATTTTGACCACATTTTTTTCACGGTAGCTGCTCTTTAAAAATTGATTCGTCGATTTTCTACGGTTTCTTTTAAATACAACAATGGCAAACAAAGAAACTCATTCCTGTATTCAACTGGCATTTTATTAACGTCAACTTCAAACTAATTATTAAATTTCGTACACATTCATTCGCCACAATTAAATTTTCACATAGAAATAGATTTAAATAAACTACTACACACAGGAACCTAAATAAATATAATCACTACGGCATAAAATTATATTCATTCTACATTAGATTACTCCGGGCATATTTTCCTTTACGAATGTAATTTACTTTGTTTATTTTGTAAAATTAATTTCTAATTTCAAAATTGTATTTAATATCGTTTTGTTTGCACGATAGCTTTATCGATAATTTTCTGCTTCAAACTACCCACACGTCGGTGATAACGGGGAATTTTAGTTTGTTAGTTTTATTAGATTTCGGGTAACAACAGTAATAAAGGGGTTTACTCCAAATAATTTGTTTCTACCGTTCAGTTGCAACACTGAAACTTTATAATCCACCTTTAACAGGTCCTGTATATCGCTAAAATGTATTGAAGCAACTAAAATTTACTGCGAAACCACGATATTATTTTATTAACAAAACTTTTTAAATAAAAATTAAAAGTTAACAGCGTGTGCGGCCTGAAGGCCGCACTAACTGATAGTGGTTCACGTTAATAAATTACATAACTGTGTATTGAATTAAAAATACAGGAACGAACAATAATCAGTTTATTATTTCAAGTTGTGTTGTTATAAAAACAAAACTGTAGAAAAAAAGCTGATATTTCACAAAAACTAATGTCTAGTGTGTACCTCCACGACGTATACATGTTTTTGTTCTGAAAAAGTGATAGGTTTTACTTAATTAAAGTTGATTACAGATTATGCACATAACCAGCTTTCCGTTTTTTAGACCGAGGGGTCTGGGGGGTAAGAAATACCCTCCAGTACAGTAAAAGTATCGTGAGCATCATTTGAAATTAACTATAACATAGTCCAGTTCTATCCTCATAAATTCTGTTAGCCTTTGACCAATTTATATTAACAGCAAAATGTTGCTTTCACACCCTTCAACTATGGTTAGAATTTCGTTAATTTTTCCTCTTCAAAATTGCTATTTATTTCTGAGGAACTTAACGAAGAACGCGTTTTTGAGGATTCATATTGCTTTAATTCGTTCACAGAGATGTCTGCATACGATTAACAGGAGAATACAAGAACTTTTCATTTAATCTTCGAAAACGTTTTTCGATGTGAAAAAAATTGGTTGCTGTAAAAGATTCACACCAATCCATTGCCGTGATGAATTAGATTACTGATTTACACGAGCATAAACAAAATGCAAAATAAAAAATACAAAATAATATTGTGATCTGTGTTATTTATTGTTGTTGGCGAATCGATGATCTGGAAAGGCAGTTCGACACCGGAACGTATTTGGAACCGAACGGCCTAACTAAATCAATTCACGGTTCGGCAAATTATATTGTATTTATTAGTATACGAGCCATGTTATTTATTCAAATTCGAATTTTTCTGAATTAATGCACCGGTTACTATTTCGAAAATCTAAACGCGAAATTATGAAACCGACCACGAATTCCTTCAACGAAAAGGAAATGTCGCAATTAGGTGAATGGCACTACAATCGGGTCACTTTTTTAAATTTCGACAACAAATAATAACGATAATATTTTGTGTTTCATATGAAATTATTCTAAAAAACAAACGATACGATTTTTACACTGCACACAGTGACATTAAGGTTGTGTGGAAAATTTGAATGAAAATTGCAAAGAATTCGAATTAGTACAACAACTTTTTGTTCGGACGGTGTATGCGTGTAGCGCATTTCATAAAATTTAAAATGAGGAAAATAAATAACGCACTTCGTTCTAATAATTAATCTTGGAATTAATTAATAAGTAAATAACAATTTATTGAATTTTCTCTCGGAGTCATTATTCTTCTTCTAGGTAGCTAGAGGGTAGAAGTAGATTGAACAGGGTAGACTGATTTATATAGATGTACTGATAGGTACAGGTTTTGTTGCTAACTAAAGTTACGATATCTGATTATAAAATTTAAATTATTCTATGTAAGTCTACTTAAAAAAGAATTTTACGTAATTGGATTGTAATAATTATAATCATCCTTAAATTATTATTATTAACTCAACGGAAATATCTCTGGAATAAATTGTTAATTAAAAAGGATTTTTGTCATTTGCGACAGAAGACTAAAAAATGAAGGCAATTTTAAAAAAAACCAGCGATACAGAAAAATTGGACTTTCGACCGTAAGGTCGCAGGATCTGACTGGAACTACAGGAACTTTACTGTTACATTTTTTGATTATTGTTGGGTATTTTGAAGTTGTATTGGGTGGTAAGTCCTAGCACACATCACCATTTTTCCTTCGTCTTTTTTTAATTTATTATTGACAGTTTTATTTTAATTCTGCAAGTTATTAAATAATTGGCTTTTTACGAGTGTAATTAGTAGAGCACAAAATACAAGAATTACTACAGCAATAGATTTGAGGTAGCAATTTTCTCACTTTCCTGTCTTTCACCAACCTTGTCTGTATTTTTTGCATCATTACTTGCACTTCCCATGCCTAGATAATATATAAAAATACTTAATTGTATATAATTAAAATTTAAGTAGCAGTATCTAACACAAAATATTTGATTTAATAGAACATGTGGTCAAATTGAGAAGGCCCCTTTTGAAAATTTGCTAAAATACATAACCACCGGTAGATATGGTATAATTAACATAATAAGTAATTTTTTTACATCCGTATAGAATTACTATAAAAATTCTTTCCGATATAATTACGAAGTGGAAATGGACGATAATGGCATTTATAAGTGATTACAGCATTCCGTAAGTATTTCGCGCCTTTGTTAATCGCGATCGTCTTATTTAAAAATTTTAGTCCAATATAATTATGTGGTAGATTTAATGATTTTAATACCATAATTGCATTATCATCAAATTATATTATTAGACGTTTTATACGTGGGCAAAAACTAATAAATATTAAACTAACGGCGTATCGGACCATGTGAAGCCGTATCGAATATTTGTTTTATCGTAACATAATTAATATTATAATAAAAATTCACATTAATTTTTATTGAAATAATTAATTAAAAATTACATTCTATTAAGGTTTTTTTACTATTAACAATTATTTCGTGGTTTTCGTGTTAACTTTTCGAGAAGCAAGGCTCCATTGTAAATTACACGTGTCCTTAAAAATCTTGCCAGTCATTACTTCTTCTATATACCATACTTTAGTGCCTACGCAATTTAATGGCAGGTCTGATGGTAAAACGTTATTAAATTATTATCTAGTTCTAACCACCAATTTTATTTCATGGACACCCGTAGCCCCCAGCACGATTACTCGTCAATCATAATTTCGTCCTCTTGCGTTAGCTACTCGTTTTACTTTGTTCGATGCCGTGTCGTCTGTCGCAAGAGCTATTGCGGATCCCCCGTACTGCGCGTTACGTGCAACTTTTACCATTTCACCTACATTTATACTGATTTGCATAGCAAAATAAAATAATAAATGAAAGTAATTTATCAAAGGCGCATTTATAAGTGTGTGTGACAACCCTATTACTTTCCTTGATTAGGTCACTTCGTTTGACAAAACGTCTTAGGACGTGACTAGAACATGAATACAAATGAGGAAAGCACCTAAATAGCAACTTAAATTCAAGAACTTCCCTGACATATTATAAGGCATTTACTAAAATAAATGTCCAAGTTTTTTGATAACACTTGTGCATGTATAAAGGTTTATCGAATTAATCAAGTAATCAAAATAAAATACAGTTTCAAATTTACTTCATTAATCATTCGGAGAAGTTAATTTAATGTTTACATTTTTACCTTAATTGTATGTTAAAAATTTAGGAAAACTTTTTTAATTAATTACAAAATTATCTAACATCTACTCTATGTTACTCTATGTCAGCAGCACCTCCTCCTTCAACCGATACTGCAAATCGGAAATAGCACAAAACTAATTTATTCACGTTACGAAAAACTTCGTGGGTTCATACAAATGAAAACCAGGTGGGACTAATAATCCTTACCGAATGTACAAATCAAGAAATATTCGTTACAATCAGGTACTAAGTTGAAGACTTGAACACAAGCAACTTGAAACCTTCGTGAAAAGGATATTTTAAAAAACGTTCGGTATATTGTCAAATAATATAAAAACATTGAAACGCTACAAAGTGAGCTTTAAATTATTTTTCTCCATCTGCTTTCGAAATAAGATAGATACTGCAGTGACTTACGTAAAAAACTCGTGAAAATTGAGAAGTTATACAGTTATGCTGACCGTACGCGACCAAATAATTGAAAATAAACAATAAAAAAAAATTTTAAATCTATTCTAAAGCAGAACAATTTACTTCAATCGCAAACTATAAGTTCAGAATTATTAATCATATAAAGCAGAAACTTTGGCGTTTTTTATGATTAACTTTTTAACTACGGATATGGTTATTACAAGCGGAAGTGTAATTTGAATCCACAAGTATTTCACTTACGTTTTCCACTACGCCGCTCTTGTGAAGCGAATTGTAAGCTTTAATATTTAAAATTTGTTATTTTACAATGTAAGAATATTTTTTAAATTTTTAACAACAATAATTTTGTGATGTTATTTATATCTCAAGCGAATAGGAGAAACTTGGTAATAATAGTAAATTATTCAAGACATAAAAGTTTTAATTTTAGAACGGCAAAACTTTTCAGATTACTAAACATATTATTGAAATTCTAATGTTAGAAAAGTAAGCAACTTGGAAGTGTACGTGAAAATTTTATTTATTTCAATTTTTGCGTAAGATTAGTGTCTCTGGCCTCCCTAGGGCTGAGCCGAGAAACTCCGGCAAGTCTGATATTTCAAACCCGGAATTTCCGGTCTGTACACAACCAGCAGTATAAGAACAAGTTATGGTGAACGAATTTATAGGTATTTTAGTTTAACTGGTTATGTGAAAATAAAAATTAGTACTGTAGTAGATCGTAAATTTCTATTCCATACTGCTAGTTGATAATTTTTTATGGCTTGGGAGATTTCTATGAAAATAAAAATCCAATGAATAATTATGGTGACTTGGAAAAAAAAATATGTATATTTTTATTATTGCTATTCTTCCCTTATTTTTCCTGTATAGGAATCTGGTGTGGTCGATTACCTCGAGGATAATAATTTTTTCTCATATTTGACGACATGGAAACTTCTTCAAATATTTAAATCAGTATAATCGTTTCTTTTCAGTAAAAAAACGTGCTTTATCTTTGCGTTTTCCGTTTTGCAACAAATAATAAAAGAGGCGATGATCAATCAAGGTAGAACTGTCGCACGAATACATTGCCCTCTTACCACCTATACACAAGTTGCGTGTTTCTTTAAAAGTTTCTGACAATCGATTAAAGACTTTTAACTTGGAAATGTTGGAATTGGGCTTAAGAAACTACGTCAAATTTATAATCCCCTTCTTGTAAAAATGAAAATGAAAATTTGGGGCTTAGTACTTTTAAGTGTTTTACTGGTTTTGTTCGAAATTTATTTAGCGACAACGATCGATCGCGATTGTTGGGGTTTTGAGCTAATCGGAAAATTCATTTTTTTCGTGGTACAAATTTAACAAAAAAATTTGGGTTTGTCTTTGAAAGTGAAAACAATGTAATGAACTGTCGGTGAAATCAATAAAACTTATACGAGGAAAGTTATTTTTTATAGATATTTGTATATTTATTGATCAAGCAATAAAGTTGATTGAAATATGCGTTCGCTTCCGTTACAGGAATATAAGTTAGTTATTTAATTATTAAAATTACATAAATTATTTTTGTAATCACAATTTACAACAATTTATGTTATCATTAGCATAGTCTTGGTCTTGGTTAATCGGTTCCACCATACCGACGTTATTAATCTGTGCATATTTTATTGTATTAGATCGGTTTCTATTTAATGGGAACTGCACTAATTAAGGTATTACGATCGGTGTAAAAATTTTATTTATAATTAAATAATCTTTTAATGGTTTCATTTTAATTCAGCAATAAACAAGACTAATTAATAATACTTAATGGAATAATTTAAATGCGAGGTATTTGATAGGGAAGTTTTTGCTACGGCTACGACTGGAAACAATGTGAATGTTTGCCTTACCTGTTTTATTTATTGATTAGGTATGTCGATATATGGAGAAAATTATTAAAATCCTTCGGTGTAACTGTTAATTGCGACTAAATGCAGTAAACAAAGCTCGAACGATGCGAATAGAATTTAATTTTTACGACAGAAAAGCACCGAAATGGTTTCGTAAGGTAATTTGTAATTTATATCATGGATGAATAATAACTTTTTTAGACCACGCTGTCTTGTATAGCCTATAGCTTAATAATCGCTGTGGTCAATAAATCTACCAAATACAATATTAACGTTATGATGGAATTTTAATGAAATGATAATTCAGTTCATCGAAAGCAATTCGAAATTGGTAATAATTGAGCGTCGAATCTGAACTATTCGGGCTTCTAATTTTAAAAATAGTCCACTGGCAAACTGGAAAAGCATAAATTGCAATCAAGCGGCAACCACGAGTCATAGCTGCATACCTGTCATCCGCGGAGGTCAAAACGATACTTAACAATGTGTGGGTTCAGATTTATAACGACCCTTACCTGTAATGCTAATTTCCAAACAAAAGATTACATTTAATATTTTTGTTGTTGAAATTGAATGGAAGAGCGAGGAGCCCAATAACGGATGAGAATCAAATTAATTCGCGCACCGAGTGTTCAGCGAACTTAACTTGATGGAGGGTCAAGATATAGGAAACACGCGGTGCTTCCCATATTGTGACGTCTCATTACTCAATTTCACTTTAATTTGAGAAACAAGTAGTATACTTGTTGTATTGCTTTGGAAAATCAGCTAAAACTTTAAAAACGACTCTCCGCGATTGTTTCCTCGCAATTAATTGAGCTTTTTTTTCTAAAATCAATTTGAAATGTATTTGCAAACAATGGACGCGCTTTCAATGGTATACTTTATTAATTTTTTTATTGAATTCAAAATGGCATCGTTTATATATCCTCTAACAGTATTATTCTTTACATGACAATAAATATGTAGGTAACCGACGTTAGTTCTATTTGTGTCATTATTTCTATAAATTGTGGTCATTGCATTATATTTCTGGAAGTTCGTGAGTTCCGCAATGTACGGTTTCTGATACCGTTTCGTTTCTTTTCGAAAATATAAGATAATAGAATTATGAATAACTTCCAATCGAGGAAATATTAAATTTACCAAGTTAAGTTCTACGATGAAACTTGAAAATATTTCCGTTATCGTTTCGAAAGGAAATTGATGATTGCATTAAGGAGCCCTTCTACTTGCTTCTGCTTTTAGCTAAACTTGTAACTCTTATTTAATTTGTTATTATAACTTTTCGTCAAAAATTCAATAAAAATCTCATAACTTCAAAGTTCTTTACATTTTCTTTTTGAAAATGTATATTATTTATTGTTCGACAAAACTGATTAAACAACTTCCTTTCCACCGCTAACTTCACAGTTGTGAACCTGATCAGCAATTAAATTAAAAATATTTCTCAGAATTTTATAAATCCTTATTATATAATTTATAATCCTCAACCCTAACAATATATTTTTTTAAATATTCTACCAATGATTAAATGGTGCAGAGCCCGAGTACTCAAGTTGTGCGGCCTGAAGGCCGCACTGTTCGTGATCTCACAATTTTTTTAGGTTGATAATTTAAAATAAACCAATCAGGAGCGTTAAAAATGAAATAAGAGATTCTTATCTATGTACTTATATTTGTGCTGATAATTGTTAAGAGTGAGTTTAATAAAAAAAATTGCTTCTTTTCATTTTTGGCGAATGTAAACCAAAATTAGATTCAAAATAATTCGCTCCAATCAATCCTACACTTTAAAAATTTTATACTTTTTTGAAAATCGAACCTATAATTTTAGCTTTCAAAATATTCAATTTTAATTTTATTTGCAATAATTTAAAACCCACAAATTTAATCTATTTAATTAAAACTTTGTCGTTTTTTCCACAAATTATTTTCAACTATCCAAATTTCAACAAAATCCAAATTCTTGATGTTATAATACACAAAAATAAACCACTTTAATCAAAAAATACTCGACCAAAAATACTCTCAAATAAAACTCCCCAATAACAATACTCAAAAAAATTAATCTCAAAATATTTGCACAAAATTTACTCAAAAATCAACTGAGCAGTCTAGGCTTCCGCCGCTTCTTAGCAAAAAAGCCCCACCCTAACTAACTTTTCTGCAAACTTTGCATTTTTCAAATTTTCCCACACCACAAATTTAAATTCAAAATCCAAAAAAATTTTAAACTATATTATATAAAAATCAAAAATTGTTTGTGTTTATTCGCTATTTACTCTTAGGTTCTTTAACCGATTTGAACCAAACTCGCTCGCATTAGATTTTCACGCAAAAAAGTTTTTAATTCGAGAAAAGATGACGATTTCCCGTAATTAGAAACTAATGACTAAAAATATACCGTCAATAGGTGGCGCGACAATAAAACTGTTACAAAAAAATGGTAAGAAAGCAAACAAGCTTTTCTACCTTAACAGTTTACATTTAAATAAAAATGTAATTTTACACTATTTCACAATAATTCACTGCTACATCACTTGGGAAAGATTGCTGACTAACCTTTATTGCTGCCAAACCCCGAAGTGAACCCTACCTAAAATAAGAAAGAAACAATTATTAGTATTTTTTTCAGTTCGTATTTTCAGTCGAACTTACCTTTATCACTGCAGTCCTGTCGCAATACTCGTCGTTTTTCGTCCAATTCCAGCCTAAGGCACCAAACATAAGTTCAAACACTCGCACAATTTTTAACGCCAACAAAAAAATTTTTTATTGAACACTGATTACCACTGTTAAAACCAAGAATTAAATAAAAATTGATTCGCGATTATTTAAAGCTTCCATCAAGCTTTTCCACAAAATTCGTACTCGACACTAAACTTCCGACCGCGAAAACCAACCGAAGTAATTACGATTTTTTGCGTGCGCGAATACCGAACAACTTATCTGTAATTAAAAAATTAAAGGTCAAGATTAGTATAAGTAAAATCTTCACAAAACACTGCGGAATACTTGGAAAATGAAACCGCCAAACGGTAATAATTATGAAACTTCAGTTTTCATAAAATGCGATATAGCAGAATCGAACACCTATTAAACAAAGGTTAGGGTAATTACGGAAAAGCAAACAAGTTTCTTACCTTAGCAATTTTAAACACAGTTTACTTATATTTAAAGAAAAATGTAGTTTTCACACTATTCCACAATAATTCACTGCTACATCACTCGAGAAAAATTGGTGACTAACCTTTAATCGTTGACAAACCCACGAAGTGGACCCTACCTGTAATAAAAAGAAAATAATTTTAATGTAATATTTTTCAATTCGTGTTTTCAGTTGAACTTACCTTTATCTCTACAGTCCTGTCGCAATAGTCGTCGCTTTTCCTCCAATACCAGCCTAGGGCACTAAACATAAGTTCAAGCACAAATTTTTAAAAGTCACAAAAGAATTCTTTTAAATAACCACTACTCAAGATTTAAAAAGGATTATTCGCGATTATTTAAAGCTTCCATCAAGCTTGTTCACAAAATTTCGTACTCGACACTACACTCCCGACCGCGAAATTATGATTTTTACGTAAGCGGAATTGTCAATATTTGTGAATAGAAATTCCACACAAAATATTTGACACACTTAAAAAACAAAGCAAAATACTTAATGGAACTTAGTTAATCCTAATTAAGGACTGAAGTAAACCGCTTCATTGGCGAAAGCCTGACCTGCAACAAAAGAATACATTTTTGCTTTAAACAAATAAACGTTTGTCAGACCGAAGCTTGGTTTGAGTTTTTGCATTTTAAATTAAAATAATTCATATAATTTCTTTTTGTAACAAAGTATAGCTGCTTTAGTGCTAGATAAACACAAATAAAACAATTATTGTTTTCACGAAAAGTAAAATATTAACTTTGTTTACTAAAATGACACTAATTTTATTTTTGTTAACAATTGAAGGAAAACAAATTTTTTCAATCGATATCAGAAACTTGAATATTTATGTCATTCAATTAACTAAGTGTCAAACTGAAAGATTCGTTTTTGATTAAAGCAATTGTTTTACATTAGCGTCAGCGGGGTGGGCGGTGTACAAAGAAAAAATAACACATAATTATTTTTTTTTAACCGTGCAAATAAAAATATGAACAAACTCAAGTTTTCTGGAAAAATCTGCCTTAAATTTTATCGATGAAGCGCAAACCAAAACTTAAACTACAGTTTTTTAAATCAAATGACGCAATATCAAATTTGACAACCAAATGACGCTAATACCATATTTGGTCATGAAATGTTAAATGTGCTACGTCATAAAGTCCGAATAGAAATCTACAAAAAAAACTACGTAGTAGGATTGCAATGTTTCCAGGCATAAAGAAAATCGTGTTTAAAATATGGAAAATTCACAAAATTTTCTGTTCCATGCAAATAAATAATAACTTTTAACTTACATTTTTGTTCCTGGAGTTTTTCGGAAAATTTGCCAAACGATTCAATGCTAACTAAAATTCTTTCTTCGAAATGACGCTGATTGCAGTTCGACAAAAGCAAAATCATACCGGCCGAAAAGAATCCTGCAAAACAAAAATCTGTATTAACCACCGAAAACGACACTCAATCGTTTTTGTAAAAATCAAGTTTTAAAAATGCCAACAAGTTTAATCTCGTTAGATTAAATTCGTTCAAAAGATGAGTCATTCACACAAATTTTCATGACTATTCAATGTAAAACATTTTATAATTTACCTGCTTCGAATTGCTACAATTTCCACTTTGATAGAAAAGAACAAACCACCACCAGTTGAATTTGAATTCAATGCAATTTGACAACTTCCAAGAGACTCCGCATCTACGACTGACAGAAAACAAAATGTTAAAAGTACTACGTCACAAAATTACCAAAACGGCAAACGAAAATTTACAATAACATTTTTCTTTTTGTTCGTACGAAGGAAAGTTATACTTGTAATAAATTTATAAATTTGTTCAACTTACACCATCTCCAAGAAAATCTAGTGAAAATTATATCGTAGACCCAAAAATTTCCACAAAGGTGGAAAATAACAACGCAATAAGAATAAATTTTTAAGACAATGTACTTCGACAACGTTTAAAACAGAAGTGAATGCTGGGTAATTCGACAGTTAATTTTTGTTTATAAAATATATAGGTATTTGTAATTTAAAAGTATCGCTTGTATCACTGATAAGGTTTGCACATGTGTAAACCGGAAGTTAAAAAAATTACAATGATTTGAATTTTCTTGAAGCACATTATTTAAACATCTACAAGGTGAAAGCGAAAATTTAATTAATAATTTTCTCTTACTAAAATATTTAATAATTAAGACCGGTAGACATATTTTTATTTACATAATCTTCTATATACAGGGTGACTC
Organism: Cantharis rustica; assembly: GCA_911387805.1. Classification (NCBI taxonomy): domain Eukaryota; kingdom Metazoa; phylum Arthropoda; class Insecta; order Coleoptera; family Cantharidae; genus Cantharis; species Cantharis rustica. The sequence goes on along the minus strand of OU426878.1, from coordinate 1,768,546 downwards.
AAAATTCACACAAAAAGTGATTTTGCAAGAAAATGTTGGTTTATAAATAAAAATCTACTCTTTTGTCAAAATTTTTCATGACCCATATAAATTATGAGTGAATTTCGTTGATAAAGTACTCAATTTCACTGCCATAAATTTTAGACTTCAAAACCCTCAAAAAAATTCCAACGGTGTTAAAATTGCATGATTTGGGGGGGATTCTGATTACCAAAATGTAAAATTAATGGCTAAGAAATGACTTATGCAGTAATTAAATTGTTTCTCGGGCTGTATGGAATGTGGCACCGTCTTGTTGAAACCATCTATCGTCCACATCCATATCTTGGAATTTAGACACAAAAAACTAAATTATCAAGTTGTAATAGCGGGCACTATTAACTGTTGCTGCCCGATCAGCCGCATTTTCGAAAAAAATAATCCAAAGAAGCCGCCAGCCGAAAATCCACACCAAACAGTGACAGATTGTGAATAAATTTGTTTCTCAACAATCACTCGTGGATTTTCCGAACCCCAAATACAATAATTTTGTGGATTAACTACGCCATCAAGATGAAAATGTTCCATAATTCATTCGATGAACCTTTTTTGCTGTCCGTGGTCAGTAGGCTTCAGTTCTTGAGCCAATTGAACTTTGTAAGCACGAAGATACAAATCTTTCATAAAAATACGCTGAAGAGAACTTCTTGAAATTTTTAATTTTTCTCTCAACAACACTCTCAGGAACTGCTTCGATGTTTTGTGTCAAAGCACAACCAGGGTGTTTAAGATCTCAACAATAAAAAAGCTTTGTTCTGAACTGTAGGCTGTCACTCTGCCATTCAAATCTGGGATGAATTTTGGGACTGCTATGAAGTACAGAGGAGTACTTCGGTTCAAGTTCCGCGAGACGTGAGAATTGCAGAGACCAATACTGACAAAGTCATAGCACCATCTTTAATTGGGTTGCGGTAGAGTCTCGGCAAAGTTAGAAGCTGTTATAATCTTAGACAGAAGAAAGCTGCTAGATATCAGCACCCAGATTTCAATTTTGCCAAGCACATCCAAGGCACAGCGACCAGAACGAAGGTATCAAGGCCAACCATTTTTCGGTACCATCCATCCATCGGTATTAAAAATACTAAAGTTATATATCAAACAAATTAGTATTTTTCTTCGGTATCTTTAATATATGATAGGCATGTCATGCTTGGCTTGATCATCAGCAGTTTTACATGTTTCGAACGAATAAAAACCTTCTAACTCTTCTAACATAGTTTTCTATATCTTTTATTGATTAAGAATCATATCAAGGTTTATTTTATGCAATATTTAATTACCAGACTAATTACAGGTACCCGCGTGTTTGTGCCGTGCGTGGAAACCCGTATGGTGGGATGAAGGGGTCCTGGTGGCTGAGCCCGCCCGAGAGCGGATGTTGTTCTCTTGGGCCTGGCAACTCTCCACTTTGGCCTAGTTTTCTATCTAAACGGGTGATCAGGACTAGTCCACCCTGATCAATCGGCTGTGCTGTCCCGTCAGAGGGTCAACTGGACGAGTCTCTGGGGTAGGATGGAGTGTGCAAACGCCTCACCTCCCTAGGGGCTATATCTCTCAAGTAGCCCTGGCGCTAAGGTAGCGTCCCCAACGTTGTGGGCTCCGTGGTGGGTGGGGAGCTCTGAGAGACGAATACACTATCCTCTCCATGGAAACCGATAAGATCAAAACAACCACGGCTGATTTATCAGCCACAACACAGACGGGAGTGTCCGAGCAGGGTGCCCTATCGACCAAGATGGAGGTGCCCAAGCAGGATGCTCCGTCCCAACAGTTGAGAGCAGACCTCGCAGTCGCCCCATCTGAGCAGTCCAATCAGGACTACAAAGAGGCTGCCGAAAGGCACCTCCGAGTGGCTGTGATAGACCGCCTGAACCCATTGGGCAAACTGAACGAGCCTCAGGTGGCCATTGTCGAGAGAAGCCTAACTGCTGCTCTCGATCGGTGCATTTCAGAGGCTAAACCAGCACCACGTGGTTCTACCACGCGGGCGAGAACCTACGGATCATCTGTGGGGACCAGAGCTCGCTAGAGTGGCTGCGAAGGACCATCGTAAACCTCCCACCATTGTGGGAGAGAGCGAAATTAGATGTTGTTCAGGTGGACGACCTGCCAAGGCTGACGAAAGTCACTCTGTGGGTTCCCGGGGAACCGGAGCCCACGGAGATTGTGACAAGGCGCCTTGCGGCACAAAACCCCTGGGCTAAACCGCAAGAATGGTGCGTCTTCCTGGATGCCGACAAGGAGGAGCCGAAAGGTAAACTCTTTGTTTTCGGGGTCGGAAAGGAGGACAGTGCTGCCATAAAGGATAGAGGAGAGAAGCTGAACTATAAGTTCACCTCTCTCAAAACGAAGATACAGAAATTCGAAGACGAATCTGCATCTAAAACATCAGTCCCGACCGCTTCAATGGAGACGGACGCAAGTCCAGAAACAGGAGCCAAGGAGACAACAGAGTAGTAGGCTCCCCCAAGGCAGGCCAAATGGCTTTCTTAGAAGGCTGGAACCTACTGGAAATTAACCTTCAGCATTGTCGGGAGGCAGTTGCAATCCTTTGCCGCCACCTAGACAACAGTAAGGACACAATCGCTCTAATCCAAGAGCCATGGTTAGTCAAATCCGCCATACGTAGATTTACAAAATTAAATGGTACTCTTTTTACAGGTAGTTCCACCAACAAAACTAGGATGTGTATCTACACACCTAGCAATATACAAGCCAACCTTTTGCCGCAGCTTAGTGACTGCGATCTGACTGTGGTTCGAATAAGCTGTGACTGGAATGGCCAAGAAGATGTTATTTTGGCATCTGCATACTTCCCAATAGACTCGCTGGAGACACCACCTCCTTAGAGGATGGTGGATCTAGTGAACTATTGTGAACAAAAAAAGACACACCTCGTCGTCGGATGCGACTCCAGTAGTAATTAACAGACTAATTACGACTGTTACAGAGAAAGCAATAGAGCAGTACCCTCTCTCAACAGAATACTAAATCATTATTAAACAATTACAATTCAGAAAAATAAAGTCAGAATTAAATTATTTAAATCAGGGCAATGATAATAAATCATAAATTAACGTAAGAGCTACTTTATTAAGACAATTGAATAATTAAATTTAAAATAATATTACTGCCTGTTTAAAATGTTACTCAATATTTTGGTATATTTTTCACCATATTAATCTTTCATAAATCCACACAGAATAACCTATATGTTTACATTCTTTTCGTGTTAATTTTTCACAAAGAAGTGATATTGGAGTGTACAGATGGCCGGAAAAAGATGTTCAAGTCTATAAGCACTTTTTATCGTTTTTATCTCGTCTTTTCTCCTGTCCGATTGCTAAAAAATGTATACCCCTTTTATACCAAAAATATCATGGCAATATGTATAAGTAACCATTTCGTAGCATAAAAAAGCAATATTTTTAAATTCATAAATATATTATAACTTCAAACCAACTCCTTTTTAAAACCAAATGAGACTTCTTAATGTCGCCTCGCAAGAAATCTAAAATATCAATAAATCACAACTAGAATGAACTAAATTTAGGGAGAATTTATTTCCATTAAATCACAATACCCAATATGGGTGGTTTAATTCTTGGATGTTAAACGAGAGAGAATGAATACCATTCAAAAACAGCTATGGTACAAAGCATTTGTACCGTGGTTTGCATTTCACGTTGAACACGTAGTTATTTTAAAATAACGGAATAAGTAAAAGCTATCAGCTTGGAATATTGAAAATAATTTAATCCTAAACGACGTCACACGTTTAATTTGGTTTACAATTTTTCGTTTCTAATATTCGAATCGAGAATTGAAAAATCACCCGGGGATTCCCTAGTCGAATTTATTTTCTTGTTCCTTTTTTTCACAATATGCGCTAAATCAGTATTTACATTTATTGACGTATTTGCATATTCTGTGTATTTAAATTACTGGATTCTGGAAAAAAAATTTTAAATTTAAAATATCTGTCACATCGGGCGCTTTTAAAAACCAAATGAAAAGATTGAATAAATAATATCCTTGTTTCTTTCTTTTTTGAATAAATTGACATAATTCAATATTTAATTTGTCTTCTTGGTTTTAGTTGGCCACTAAATTTAACTTGGAGTCATTTACGATATTTTTTCTAGTCGATTTTGTCGAATATTAGGAATTTCAATTAAGAGAACACATAAACAGCAATATGAAATATGGTAAAATTTATCTAAGAAGTCAATTTACGGCCGTACTTTTGCAATTTATTGTCATACACCCTAATGAAATTTTTTGTACGCTGTAATGGTGCATATTTCTAAACCACCCCTACATTTATTGTGTATCATTTGACCATAACGTGAACTGCATGTATTATATTATCACAACTTACGCTTTCATAACGACAGCTGAACCCATATAAATAAACATAAATAGGTTCGTTGGTGGTGCGCCGGGATAGAGTCGAGGGTGACCATATCGAACGCGTGCGTAGGGTTAAAGATATACCATTGAATTATCTTGAATTAGATAAATTAAAAGTCACCAACATGCACATGCATCAATAACGCGAAACGGCATTAAACTAAAAAACTTTGTAGAGAGAGAAATTTTCTTCCGACAAAGTTTCTCGTAGCAATTTTCATGTATAAAATATGAGAGCTTTCTCTACTATTTTAATCTCTGTGGTGGTGCCGGAAACTTGCATAGGAAATTATGATCATTTGTTAAAGAACCACGACTTTTTCTTTTCTAAATGAAAATTTATGGGTAACGTGGGTAAGACTTCCAGGTAATACCTCGCTTGTGTGCTTGCTTATTATGAAAAAAAAGAAAGAAAAAATAAAACTAAATTTATAGTTGTCGATAAGCTCGCCATGACGTGGCACAATTTTGAAAATATGATTTACATGTCAATTTTATAATATTAGCCTAATCATATGAATTAATAAATTTAATTCCATAATTCTTGAAGAACTCATTTATGTCAGAATTAATTTCACGGTAAATGACTTGGCAAAATTAAAGCAGCAATATTTTTGTGGTAATGAAAAGACCAACAGGTGCAATAACATTGCGTTTATTATTAGTTGCGTGTAAAAACTTTAAATTATGGGTTATAAATTTTATTCGATATTATTAAAATAAAAAAAATGGGAACAGGGTACAGGGTATAAAAGCTATTCGTCCTGCGAAAAAGGTAAATAATAATCTGCAAAAGCTGATGTATGAGGGAAAATAATAATTAAACATGGAAGGTTTAAATAATTAAAAATATTTTAGGTAGGTCAAAGAAAATCCGCCTGGAGCTTTTCTTGTAGGGATTTTGTTGTAGGTTCTTAATTTTAGCTTTGAAGTCTGAATTTCATAAATTCCATAGGCTTGCTTATCTTAAAGTTAAACTTAGTAAAATTTTACTGTTTGCCTTCCGGGTCTTCTTCCGGGCATATACAACTTCTAAAACTCTAATCAAGTATAACAATTTCGGCGAGAATTTCGACATCGTGTTATCATATTATGCTGTGTTTACACAGAATATAATAAACTTAGGAGTGACAACAATTCATTAATCTTGATTTTAACAGCTTTTTGACTTCATTTATTAACTTAAAACTTCAAAATTTGAGTGGGTACATAAAAGCTGTGCTTTTAATCAAAATGCAACACGTGGTATTACATCCTTTCAGTTTTAGCAAATAAAATTTCCCTTTTGCTCACGAAACATAAAAATGAAATTAAAATAATTCAATTCTGCCCGATTATTAAATTCTATTTTAAGTTTATTTCATTTTTATGTAGGCAAATTTTATTTTTCTTTGAATGGTGTAATAAAGCGACGTGATTTAAATTCGTTCTCATTAAAACGAATTTATACAGCAGAAAGGGCGTCTGTTCATATTACTGTCGATATATTTAACTTGCAAAAATTGTTACATTGTAATTGCTTGACAGTAGCCCCCATACATGCTCAAATGAACATAAAATATTATCATATAAAGCAACTCCCAGAACTTAATAAAACTTAAACGCTTTATTATGAATCATTCAATAAGAATAAATAAATTATAATTGAACCAAGTTTCAATTTGTAAGGTGTCGTGCTGATATATTCGCTGTATCCAAAATGAGTTGCAAATTTTCAACCATTTACATAGTTAATATAAAAAATTCAGATCGAATCTTAAACCGATTTTTTTTAAAATTACAATATGGGGTAGGTATACATCCTTTGTCTTGTCCTATCTTTTACACGTTATTAAATAATTAAATTTTAATTTAAAACAAAAAGTGGCGGGAAAACATCGTCTGACGTCATGGGTAATTTTAAAAATTTAATAAAATAAAAATAAAACTCCAAGAATGAACTTGAAACTTAAAAAAATATAGCAGTAGAATAATTTAATAGGTTTTTATAACCTGATTAAAAATTTAGTAAAATAAATATAGAACGCTGGAAATTCACATTTGTAACGGTACAATGGCGTTATCGTCCTTTGGCTGCCTTTCTTGTTTCCTTCCCTTGGTCTGCAATTAATCTGACCTACCTAAAGCTGAACAAATCATTTATTAAATCAATTTCAGTCAATTTTAAAATAATTCTTATAGAATTTATAATATGTAATTCCAAATTTTTTATAGTATTCACATAAAAAGTCTTTTTCTGAAAAGAAAAAAAACACATTGCGATCGTTTCTTCATTTTTAAACTTACTCAATAAATATTGCTTAAAATTCCGTTTACTTTATCTTGATCAAGTAATTTTTTTCGATAATCCTGTTATATACGACTGAACCCTTTTTTACATTTTTACTAATTTGGAATTAATTATTTTATGCAAACTAATAATCAACGTTATTTAAATTGAATTGCCAATAAACTTTTTGATTAAATTATTAAAAAATTAATCCGACACGTAACGACAAATTCAATTAGGATTAGATTGTGTCATTTGGATACCAAGCTTCCTAATGAAGACGCAAAACTAGAAAATTTAAAATAAGCGAAATAACAGTTACTTTTTAGGTCTTGCAACATTGTTGAAAAAATATTACAATTTTTGATTAATTATGATTAATATTACGATTATGTTAATCTGAAAAAGTTGGCAACAATATACAGTGTTGTGTTGTTGTAGTTGGTTCAATTTAGTACATCTGCCACTAAAGTATGAATGATAAAGACTAATCCTATTATGAGATTTGCATACGGGCGAGCAACAATAAATTAGTTTTATTTCATTATTTATATAAAGTGACATTGCAAGTAGAAATATAAATCACAATCACCAATTGCAACTAACCGTTTAAGATAAAAAAAAAAGTAAGTTAGAAATCTACGACTCACGCTTTCGTAACGATTCCATCAAGTATTGCCCGATGAAGACGGGCAGTAATGCGGAAATTTGAATTATTTTCAATTATGAAAACTTTAATTTCGTGTAACTTTTACAATGTTCTACCAAAACATTTGTCTTCGTTATATTCAATTTCTAGAGACTTTCTGTAAAATTACGTACGTAAAATATATAGTGCTCCTAAGTAATTGATATAAATTGGAACTTGGGATTTCTCTTAGCCCATTCTCAACCAACTTTTTCTGGTGAAAGTAGTTACGCACTTATTTATGGTCGTAGTTTGCAATCTTTGCTCATGTAAACTCATTTTTACACATTTTTTTGTCAGGGAAAATCTGTTCAAACATGAAATTATTACGTTTGTCAATTAATGTTACTTTATTGAACTTACTTTATATTCTACTAGAAGCCCATAAAATATCATAGCCGTATGACTATTTTATATTGCAGTAAAGAAGTTATTTTACATAAGAGCATAAATAAATGCGATATCTGATATTCAGACCCATATTTGCGCGCAAAAAGTCGTGCATTAAAATTTTGCCTTTTAATTAAAAAGCTCTGTTTACTAAATTAACCTGAAAATAAAGTTAACAAGTACACAAATGTTTTGAAACTACAAAAGTTCGGTAAATCAGTCGAAACCGCAAATTTCTGGTCACACCTGAAAAGTTTTGAAGTTCTAACCGACTTTCCCAAACAAATTTGTTACACAAATTTTTGTAATTTTTTTATTTTCTGATCAATAAATGGAACGACAGTCGAAAACGTCGAATACAATTTTTATATTAAAAAGGTTTACATGCAGGTTTAATATTAATCCTTTAGAGTATAACTCAACCCACTTTTCCTTTATCAATAATATTAAATATCGTAAAACAAATCAACAAATTAACATTGCATTTATTTTCATTTATTTTTTATTCTTTATTGTTATTAGAAAAAATCATTTGCTGCAAAATTTTTAATAAGAAAATTGAATCAACCAATTAGAAATAATAGGTGCAGGTTGCCATCGCCAATAAAACTTCTGACCTGACCTGAACTTCTTGAAAAAGTCACTTCAGGTTTCTTTGACTTACAAGTGTGGTTTTGTACAACAAACATTGCTTTTCTTTAGGTTTTCAATTTAGTGCTGGGCACTGGATTGCAATCAATTTTGTGTTATTTAAATTAGGCTACTAATTTTATTTCACCTAAGCTACCAATCAGGTGCACATTAAAAACCATTAGATAAAATTTATTTCAGATGTAAAATGACCGGTTAGAATTTTACAGAAATAAATAGTAATTTTAGACATTATACTACTGTGTAAATTTACCCCTAATTTTGTGGGAAAGTTTATCGTAATGTGTAATGTTTATCGTAATCTGCCTGACCATTTCCGGTCCTTTCAATGATTAGCCATTTCTGCGATATATTGCTACGGCCATCTTATGATTTTAAGCGTTCACCTCTCCTTTGTTGCGCAATTCATCTAAATTAAGTTATCTAATGCTATATATATATTTTTCTACTTCGCACTTAGAACTAATCACCGCTCGTTTGTACTATAAAGATATCCCATAGGTCACATACTATATGAATAATCAATTTCTTCCATTAAATTAGCACATCCCGTTTTAAATATAATAGTATTAAATCACAATCTCAAACCAGTAATTAAATCTTAAAACTGAAGATGAAGTAATAAAAAATAGATTCAAACTCGTCTTAAAATTATTCTACTACGTGGCTGGGAAATTATTACATAACTTTCTAACGTAATTCTGTACTAAATTCTTTTAGAAAAATAAATCAAATATTTAAACTTACGTATTTTAAATTTGTCGATGGCTACGATAATTTTTACTTAAACAAATTTAGATTTAAATTACTGAATAAAATTTACACCCTTGTTCACTAAGTTCAACCGCTTTCTTCTGACGCCCAACTAATAATGGCTACTCCCTTAAAATCGTAACAGTAAAAAAATTTCTAACGGAAAATGACCACCGCGTTTTTTTTAACACCTCTGTTGCCAAATCGTGTTCACCAAAAATGAACTAAATTTAAAATCTCGCGCCCATTATTTATAAATTCAAATTTAAAATATTACAAGAACAAAAATTATTATTTTAACATATTTTTAATGCAATTTTAACGCATGACTAGCTTGGGCTCATAACCTGTTATTGATTGAGCTTCTATTTATGAAAAATAATTTATGTCGATTCCATACGTTACAAGAGGGCCTCCAATATGTTTAGTTTTGTACCCCAATAAAGCTGAAACAAAACATCAGTTTCTTCTTCTTTTTTTTCCAACCAACGATCCATTATTGCATTAGTACAGTCTCGGTAATCCGAACTAATAGAAATTTGGCCTCATTCGGATTACAGAAAAGTTCGGATTACTGGATAAAGCTAAAAACGAAAATTTCCTCCTCTCTTTTTGTCATTTGTCATTTTCGTCACTTTCTTCATCATCTTTTACCTTAGGATCTTCAATAAATTTGCTCAATAATTTCTGAATCAGTTAAATTAATTTTTTCCTGATTTCCTCTAGAGAATATTTCGAGGCAAGACGATTTTAGGCGCATGACGGAGATAAGAGGCTAAAGTAGTGCCGGGGGATTAGAGAAAAGAAAGCGAGATTTTGTAGACGGAAAAGTGGGCTTTTACCTTTGATTTTGTGTAGTTATCGGTGATTGTTTGTGTGGTCACCACCGCTGCTTCTTGCAGATTTGCGCCAATTTCAAGAAAATTGTGTTTTTTGATTTCTTCACCATTGGATTTCTTGAACACCTGAAAGATCGAGCGATAGCGACCACTCAGCCATTTTCAACAGCAGCAATAAGATAAGTTTTTTTACCTTATTACTTTCTTTTCGTTTCTTTCATCTGCAGAGTTGTACAACACTGATAATATTTTTTGATTTTTTGATCTAGTGTTTCCAAATATTGGAAGTCTTCATTACGAGTTGTTCGGTGAGTGCTTAGAGCGTCGGTCGTTGCGAACGTCCCTTCCGTATCCCATAGTAGGTACTTTTTTTTCCGTTACGAGAGAGAATGCAAACTTGTTGCAGTTACGCCGGATTCATCCCTGGCTTCCGCAAAGAAAAGAGCTAGTTTTTTCCACCTGGGGTATCCTCACCAAATAAAAGGTTGGAAATTTCGATTTTCAACCGTGTGGGAAGGAAGAAATTGCTGTGCCTTCTCTAAAGAGTCCCAGCCATCCATTTTTTTTTCATAAGCTTGTAAACACTATTTTTTATCTTTTACTTTTTTCCGCAATCCAAACATTTTTCTATAATCCTAAAATTGTATTAATTGTGTTCGAATTATAAACTATTTGTACAAACTACCAAGTTTTTTTGTTGTTCGGATTACTGGATGGTCGCATTAGCGTGTGTTCGGATTACCGAGACTGTACTGTATATACTTCTTTTTTTTCTCTTGGACGGCTATCTCTTGCTTTTTTACAAGTCTGGTTTCGTACATCCTTGTTAAGTGGTCATTCCATAGCTTTCGCCTGTCAGTTATCCAATATAACGTCATGTTATGTTGTTATAAATCATGTATGTTATAAAACATCAGTTTAATTTTCAAATTCATTACAAAAGATTATATAACATAATTATAATATTCTTGAACTAAGGAAAAATGGAAAGATCCAGTGACATTTTTTGAAATATTTATAAACTAAATTTCCTAATATTTTGAACAACAAGTTGGCTTTTTCAGTTACAATTCAGAAAACGTCAATTGTAATTCGAATTACACAACTAAAAAGTATACTTAATAGTATTCACTGGTGTTGCCATGATTCTCTTCAGTGTGTGGGATACCACGCAAAACACAGGTTAAATCCTGGGGGTCTGGGGGGTATGGAATACCCTCCAGTGCACCTCTTTAATCTATGACTGTTTTGAAAAATAATGAATTTAGATTTTCTACCCGGCAACTCCGTCAGTTATCACATTGGCGCTGCTGTGAATTTGGATAGGTGCATTGAACCAATGATATTATTCGTCAGAATTCCAGGCCAAGTCCTTCAGTCCCACACCAACTTTTTGGGTCACCTACTAGGTAATTTTTTTTTAAATAATATATTATGATTATAGAGAAGGATAATTTTGATTGGCTGGAGTCTTCCAAGTGTGTGTTTATATGATATTCCTGGTAGTTGAATTGTGTAATAAAATCAAATGTGTTTATAATTTATATAACACGCAAACTCAATAAAAAATATATTAATGGCACTAATGTAAAATCAATGAAAACCTTATAACACGTTGCTATCAATACAACACCTACAAGCGCAGTGCGGCATTTAATCAGCGTAAATGAGCCAGGTGACCCAGGACATGATTGTGGGCGCCATTATTCCTACACGGCATTGTCTAAACGCATGACATTCTAGACATCTACCTGTAAATGTATGCAACTCACCGAGTATGTCTTTCTATTTTTCACATCCGAATTAAAATATAATCTTACACGAAGCCGGAGAATTTCGCCAGATAACTATGTAGGATGAATCGCTTTGTCACCAGAACTTGTTCTCGTGCTATTCGTTTCCTATTAATTTTAAACTTTTAAAATAAATTCTATTCCACAATATTCTCTCTCCTTCAAATATCGTGAATATAAATTTACCTACCTACACTTTCATGTTTGAATTTGTTGATTTATTCGTTTGTATCGAAAAGTCAGCAATTAACTTTTTTTAAACTTCCACCTGATTTAATCTGCCAAAATAAACTCCTCTCTTTTTCAACAAAATTCGACATTTTTCAACCATATAAGGTCAAAATTATTCGAAAATTTACTAATTTGTTACGTGTTTCTAATTAAAAAGTCAAAAATTAAATTTCTTAATAAGTAACGCTTTTTTTGAAAACCGCATTTTTGAAACTTAAATTAAGTCCTATTTGTAAACGTTGTTTTTACTAATGAACGCCATCGAAAATATTATTAAACCACCAAACTCGAACTAAAGCGGTTATTATTTGGTATTGGTTTGGCTCAGGTAAAATAAATTTTTTTACATTATTTTAACTTCCAGCAACGAACGGCTTTAAAGTAGTATTTTAAAGCCGCTAGTCGCAGTTTTCTTTTATGTGACCCTGAAGAAGGCGTAACCGCTTGCAAACAAAAAAAATTAAATTTAAATTTAGCTGAAATTTTCATGAAAAATACATTCTAGGTAGGAATGAATTGCATACCAATACCAGACCCGACAGATGAAACAACATGGATGAGATGCATTTTCAGCTAGTAGTAGCATTGGAACTTAGAATGTGAGAACGTTATTAAGAGTGGGTGGAATTTTTGAAATAGAAAAAGGAATAAAGAGATACAAAATTAAGATAGTCGCAGTGCAGGAAACAAGATGGGGTAGTAAGGGTGAAGTGGAAACAAAGAATTACATGTTCCTGTACTCCGGTGATGAAAAACAGGGAAGAAATGGAGTGGAATTCTATATTGATAAAAAGATACGAAACAACATAATGCAATTTAAAGCAGTAAATGGAAGAATAGCCTATGTGAGATTAAGGAATGGGAAGGTAAACATGAGTATTATAAACGACTATGAAAAAGAGCAATTCTATAATGAAGTGGAAAACGTGACAAAAGACATACCTAAACATGATATGATGATTGTTTTAGGGGACTTCAATGCTCAGGTGGGTAAGGAAGAGTACCTGAAAGAGGTTGCGGAAAGACATACAATGCATGAGAGAACTAATGATAATGGTCAAAAGATGTGCAATTTAGCGGCACTCATGAATCTGTCAATTTCCAGCACCAAATTTATGCATAAACCGATACATAAAATAACGTGGAGGATACCGGGAGCGAAAGATCAAAAAGGAAATCAAATAGATCATATTTGTGTATCGAAGAACAGAAGTAAAAATATTTGTGATGTCAGATCATATCGAGGGGATCAGATCGAAACCAAAAAATAATAACAGTGTGGGAAAACCGAGAGGGAACGAAAAGGATAAATATAGAAAAGTTTAACAACCACAGCATAAAACAGAAATATGGAGAGAAAACAAATGAGGAAATCAATGCAAAGAAAACATAAAATTAACTATGACGACATGTGCGGAAAAAACCCTGGGTTTAAAAAATAGAGGTAAAAATAAAAGATGGTTTGATGAGGAATACGAAAAGAATGCTGAGAATAAGAGAGAAGCAAGAAAAAAATGGATACAGACGGGAAGGGAAGAAGATAGAGAGTTATATAAAGAAAAAAGAAGAGAAGCATATAAGAAGTACAAGGAAAAGAAAGAGAAATGCTGGAAATGACATGAAGAAGTTTTACATGGCAATTAAAAATCAAAAGGGAAAAAGCAATGTTAAAATTAGAAGTATGAAAGATAGAAATGGAAGACTAGCAGATAATGATGACGAGAACGGAGAAATATGGAAGGAATATTTCAGAAATTTGCTCAGTAGTGAAATCGAAGAGCTGGAAGACCAGGGCAATGAGGAAGAAGATAATAGTGACGAAGAGGAAAACATACAAGAACCAACGTACAGTGAGGTGAAGGCGATTTTGAATAGTATCAAAAACGGAAAAGCGGCGGGTAAAGACAATGTATGCGGGGAATTAATCAAGAACGCAGGAGGAGATGTATATATGAGGATACACGAATTACTTCTTGATATATGGAGAAAAGAGGAGATGCCAGAAGAGTGGAAGATTGGCAGAATAGTGCTAATATACAAGACAGGAAATGCGGAAGAATGTAAGAATTATAGAGGAATTACTTTGTTGCCAATAATATACAAAGTGATCTCAATGATAATTCATAGGAGACTCAGAGCCGCAACAGAGGGGATGATTGGAGACTACTAGTATGGTTTCAGAGAGGGGAGGTCGACAATAGATGCACTCCACATCATGAAGCAAATTGCCGAAAAATCGTACGAGCACAATATACGGCTGCACCTGCTGTTTGTTGATTTCAAGCAAGCGTTTGACACGGTGAAAAGAAAACAATTATTCGAAAGATTGAAAGAAATGAAAATCCCAGTAAAACTAAGAGAACTTATAAAAATGACTATAAAAAACTCAAGTACCACAGTTAAATGGGGAGAAAAAGAGACAGATAATTTCGAGATCACTGAAGGAGTCAGACAGGATAATGCGTTGTCGGCAACATTGTTCCTATTAGTGCTGGAAAAAATAATTAGGAGAGTCCGGTGCGAGGGCACTATTGTAACTAAGGAGTGTCAAATATTGGCATACGCTGACGATATAGTTATCATGGCTAGAACAGGGAAGAAAATGAGAGAAGTCTGACAAGAGTTAGGCAACAAGGCAGAAATAATGGGTTTGAAAATTAATCAAGGCAAAACAAAATATTTAAGACTAGATAAAGAAGAAAATCAGAAAGGTCAACGAAAAGAAATCCAAATAGGGCAATATATATTTGAGGAAGTGGAGAGGTTTAAGTATCTGGGAGTACAGATAAACAAAAAAAATGACAGAAGTGAAGAAATAGGAGAAAAGATACAGAAAGGATGGAGAGCTTACTACGGATACAGTAAAATACTAAAAAGCAAAAATGTTACAAGAAGCCAATAGTGACATATGCGGCGGAAGTAATGAGCTTGGCAGAAAAGGAAAGTGAAAAATTGAGAGTTTTTGAGAGAAAAATCCTAAGAGCTATACTAGGTATGAAAAAATAAATGAGAATGAACCATGAAATATTGAAAGACATGGGAGATGAGGATGTTGTGAAATTTGTGAAAGCGCAGCGAATACGTTGGATTGGTCATGTGATGAGAAGAAGCGAAGGAAGTGTGATAAGAGGAATAAGAGAATGGAGACCGATGGAAAAGAGAAGTAGAGGAAGAACGAAATCGAGATGGATGGATGAAGTAACGCAGGACCTTAAGAAGATGAAAAAGAAATGTGAGGATAGAAAAGCTTGGAGAGAGATCGTAGAGAGGGCTAAAACGCACTCGCAGTTGTGAGAAGAAATAGAGGCAAATAAGGAGTGATTCACCTTGTGAAATGAATCGGAAGAGCTTCGGAAGAAGCTGGTATATTCCGCAAGGAATGGAAACCACATAATAATAATAATAAGTAGCATTGGGTATTTTTCTATGGGTAGAAATTTTGGAAGTCGTTGGTTCGTTGATCTTAAATTAGAGTAATTAGTAAATTGTGTGTAATTAGAGCTTTATTGTTTTGTCTATTAAAAAACTGTAATTATAAATTATATTTGACAACCTTCAACCGAAATAAAATTACAAGTCTGGACTGTAAACATTGTGAAATATGACGTGCTTTTGGATGCCCACTCTTTTCATGTAACAATAAAGAAATTTGTCAATTCATAGAAGTTTAAAAATTGCTCAATAAATTTATATAATGATACCGCTATTGTCTTCCAACAATTGGAAAGGGCAAAGCAAATCGAAATTTATTTTTAAAATTTTTATATCATCAGCGTTGTGTAAGAAGAATCAAAATCCAATAGTAAATAACGCACAAAAACATTTTGGACGTGATTTATAGGTGTTGAATACTACTGAATCAAGTCCATAAATAGTTCAATAGGTAACTCGTCGGACATATTTCTGTATGCATTTTATATTGGCTATAAATTTCAAACTTTTGCTTTAGTTGGATGGTTCTTTATTTCAAGATTCCAACTAAATTTTGTGTCACTATCTTTGATTTATTATTATGTTTGCTTCTGTTTTAAATTCGTATTCTTATGTTGTTCCAAATATAATTTGAATAAATACCTACACTTTTTGTACGTCTCGGTACATTTTCTTTGACACCCCATAAATTAACTCACAATTTTATTTGTTTAGTATTTTTTGCTACATGGGTGTCCGTCGTTGGAAAAAAGATAATTATAAACATTGGTGTTCAAAAACAAAGAAATAAAGAAACCATTATTTATATGAGATTGATAGTTGAAGTTCATCGAGAAGAACAATGAACAGTAACCTACGTGGGATGCTCAAGATGCAGATGCCGAAAGTGCAAAAATCAAGACTTTTCCATAACAAACTTTTAAGCACCGTTATAAAATAAAACCAAAAATTTCAACCTTCCATCTTCATTGCACGGCGTAATTTATGTGTCTACCACTCTATTTCAGTTTTGCAAAGGAAAATTTGATACCTTGATAGCAATTTTACGACTTTCCTAATAATTTATTC
Source organism: Cantharis rustica (assembly GCA_911387805.1). Taxonomy (NCBI): domain Eukaryota; kingdom Metazoa; phylum Arthropoda; class Insecta; order Coleoptera; family Cantharidae; genus Cantharis; species Cantharis rustica. The sequence goes on along the minus strand of OU426878.1, from coordinate 1,751,980 downwards.
CGCTCCATCCGCCATTCCGAAATATAAATTAATTTTATAGTCAACACATGTCGTGGAAATTTGAGATGGAAAAGTGTAGGTGACAAATTAAAATCTAACCATTCCGGTTGGTTCTCCTATCGCAACGGGCAAATTTTAGTAATAGAACACAAAAAATGTGATTCTTCTCCGTATAAGGCGACTTACATAATCGACTTGATAAATGACCCCGCATGGTTCATCTGTACCCCCAGACGACCCAAATCTCATAAACCATAGGGTGTAATGTCTTTTGTATAATATTCAAATTATTTATTCAAAGTCCCGATAAATAAATCTCACTTTGAAGATTTAAAATCGTGTAGTGCGACATGGACCGAAATATTTTTGGTTCGGATAAACTTTAATTATAGGTTTTTCATCGCGGTTACAATGTCAAGGTGTGGTCGATACATCAGCAGAAGAAGAACCAAATCCTCACATATGGTTGTCAGCATGTGTGTGTCGCCCTACTTGACAAAGCGAGTAACGAATGATCTCTCTCACCCCATCGAATAAGCCAACACTTGGAGACATTTATTGTACATAACTAGTTACCCTTTTCCTAATAAATTGGAATAGTTTGATATATCTAGCTTTTTACTAGTCGTTAGCAGTTGACAGGAGGAAAAGCCATAATTAATTTACTAGACTAATCAACGTATAATTTTTTGTTAATTACGTGCAAGAAAAATAAACCACGGGCAAAATTGTCATTTGTTAGCTTTTAATTTATCAACATCGTTCTTACCATCATAAATTTGTCTTCGTTCTATCTTAATGTTCCATATTGATAATTTAACTAAATTACCCAAATAAACATTACTGAATTTTTAAATTTATTAGCTCGATAAAAATATTTAAGTTGCTTAACCAAAATTAATTAGTAAATTGAAATTTATAAATGTCGGAGTGCCAACAGAAATATTACATGTTTTTCTCGCTTGAGAAAATATTAATATAGTAGGTATAATTTGTAAAAAATCTAAATTGTAATAAATTCAGAAAAAAATCAATGGGTTTCGGCGGCAGAGGATTTTGTGTAAACCTGAAATTTTCACTGCCGGGATAGAGTACAAATTTTGTATGACCGTATTCGTACTTCGGAGGGCTTGTAAAGCCATCAGCCTCTAAAACACAATTGCAAGCTTCTTCGGGTCGGTGAAGCTGAAACCTCTCTGAATATCCGAAGAAATTAATTTTCTAAAGACAAATTTAATATTCTCTTTAGAGTAAACATTCTCTCTATAGATGCCTTCAGAGCCAGCGCTAGGATATTTTACGTCTTAGGCAAAACTTTATCAGTGCCCCCCCCCCCCCGATTTATATAGTAGTACTGAGCTGGGGAGTGAGATTAAAAAATTCTTTAAAAAATATATTTTATATTTAAAAAAATACTTACATTTACATATTTTTATTAAAAAAATTAATCAAATTTTAATTTAATTTTAACTTTTCTAGCGTTTTTTGTGGCAAAAGTTGTTAAATACTCTTTCAACTTTAGCGTTGAGGATTCTTCCTGTTCTATAAGAAATATGTTCTAAATTTTTTTTCTATGTAACTAATATCTATTGTATAAAAACCACAAATTAATTTGTTTTGTAAATAATTTTTAAAGTTTGGTTTTGTTATTTATTGTAGGACTCGAAGGTGGAAGAAAAGAGTGAGACTTGGATAGGACACTAAGACGGGCTCTGGCCTTGACGTCGGGTCGAGCGGATGAAAAGCCATTCCGCAATAATTAAATTGTTAATTGTTTATTTAAAGTTAGTAAATTTTAAATTATTGGAATGTTTGCTCCACAAAATTTATTGAAAATGAGAAAAGTTTTAAAACGCTGCATTGAGTACGGAAATGAAATCAAGAAAATAAAAGGAAAAATTTGGAAACTAAAACTTGAAAAATTAACAGTTACAACGGGAAAAACGAAACTTGGACGAAAAAACGAAAACAATGAATTTGGACGATTGAAAATTAAAAAATTTGAAAAACCAAACAAAACGAAAATTTCAACAAAGAAAACAAACAAGAACAAGATGAGGAAAGAAGATAAGAAAATTTCAACAAAACCAAAGAGGAAAAACAACAATGGATCGGACAGGAGTGTGAAGATTTGGAAAAGAAGGGGGTGAACAAGAGTGATGCCGGAGATGTGGATACCAAGAAAAAAATTCAGGCTGTGGAAGTACCGGAGAAGAAAACAAAAACAACAAAAACTCGGAAAATTTGGTAAAAAGAATTGTAATGATTTGTTTATTTATAAAATTTTTATTGAATTTATTTATTTAACATGAAAATTTGATTTGATAATTATGATTTTGATTTGATATGTTGATGATTTGTGTACCTGAACAATTTAATTTAAAATTTTTATTTAACTTGATTTGGATAAAAAAAAAATTTGATTAATTTATTTAATTGTAAGAGATTATTTAAACATTATTTTGGGTTAATTGGAAAAGTTTATTTTTGATTTAATTTTGAAAACATTTATTTACCGACGAAAGAAATTTTATTTTTGATTTTAATTAACTATTGTATGAAGAAAATTTGATTTATTTATGTAATTATTATTTATTTTAGAAACTATTGAAAAATTTTATTTGTCGAAGCACGACAACAAAAAATGAGAGGGGTAAAATGTCGTGTTTCGAAACACTAAAAACCACAAATTAATTTGTTTTGTAAATAATTTTTAAAGTTCGGTTTTGTTATTTATTTATTTATCACATTGTAATAAAAAGTTGTTAAGTTTTGCTATGTAAAATAAGAGTAGGGCTCGAAGGTGGAAGAAAAGAGTGAGACTTGGATAGGATACTAAGACGGGCTCCGGCCTTGACGTCGGGTCGAGCGGATGAAAAGCCATTCCGCAATAATTAAATTGTTAATTGTTTATTTAAAGTTAGTAAATTAAGTTGATTTGATTTGTTGTTTTTTTATTTAATTGATAATTAAAGTGAAGTTCCAAATTGGAAAATAGAAAAAATTTATGACAATTTTGGTCGATGCAAAATTGCATAGCAACAAATTTGTGAGACCAGCTGCTAAAATACACGTGCGCTACAATACCACACACAAAAGATAAATTTGAGCAATTTTAATTAACAATTTAAATACGAAGAGGAGTCGATAAAATTTTCTCTACGATTGCATGGGGGGTGGTTTGATATTTTATCGCACCTAAATTAAAAACAGCTACCCTTCATGACACTACGTATTGTCAAGAAACAAAACGATTTTAACCCACCCTGTGCTTAATTGTTAATTTTGAAAATTTGAATTTTGAATGTTGGTTAATTTAAAAAGTGCAAGGAGGAGAGTAAAATAAAAGATTACTGCTTTTTGCCAAAAATAGCCGCATGAGCCGGTTGTGCGGGTTTTGGTTCTAATTTTCTATCATTTTGGTTTTTTTTTTTTGAAGAATTACATTTTAATAAATTTGGATGAGCGACTTTTATGTAATTGCAAAACAATTAATTTTGAAAGTTGACATTAATTGGGTAAATTATAATATTTGGAAAGAAATTTAAAATTGAAATTTGTAAGAGCGGAGTATGGTCGAGAAGATACCGCACTGGATTTGATAAGTTAAAATTATAAGTTCGATCATTGAGGCAAATATAATTTTTAAAATTAAATTATAATCGAATTAGATAGTGGTTATTTTGGAGAACGATTTATTTTTAATTGACAACAAAGATGAAATCGTCACTGGAATTCGCTCCTGAGGTCAGATTGTTCCACCGCATTAAGAGCTACCCGACGTAACTAAGAAAGTTCAGTAAAAGGTTTGGTTAATTATAAAAATTAATCAAATACCATTACAGTATATTCCGGTACTCGCGCGTCTATCAGACGCGACGCGCCACGCCATCAAATAATATCCTCTTCCATGTATTTAAAATATTGAAATCGCTTACAATGCCGAGATTTATTTTTTTGCGAAAGACAAATTTATTAGAACATGTTCGAAGCAAAAAAATTTTTGGTTTGCTATTAGTATTTCATTTTAGGTATTATCGTTTACGCTCTAGGCAGTCGCCTAGTTTGCCTAATGCCTGGAGCCGGCCCTGTGTATGATGCATTTTTTCGCCCCTTCAAATTTAGTTCGTAAAGAATTTTTTTAAGAAAATAACAAAAATTTATTGCTAAAAAGGGTTGGACTATTGCCTATTTAAAAGTCTGCAGAACCTAGTTTACATTCTCAAAAATTAAAAGCCATAGCGTAATAGAATTACTGTATTGCCTACCATTTTACACTCTGCATATAAAATAATATATAATAACCGTAATCCTGATTCCTGATATTGTATTGGTTTGTTTAGAATAAAGTAAACTTTTTATAGCTAATATTACAGCTTTCTTATAACCTTTGACTTGGATAGTTTAAAAGAAAACCCGTCGGCGTTTTCAAATTTAACCGCTTTATGTAAATCCACATTAAAGTTGAAATTTTTGCATTAAATCCAACATCAAAGCAAAAATAATTTTTTTATATTCACAGCGGCCGCGAAAGGTCGCAAAAATATTTTGGAAATCACCGTATAGTTTTTATAAAATTGTACGGTTGTTTAGTTTTCCTAATAGCTATTTATGTTAATAAGCAACTACATACAATTTTTCGATTACTTCCACTAAAATCTTCAGGGTAGGGAAAACGCATTACAATTTATATCAAAGCATGCTAAGCGAAGCTACAGGAAAAGACAAATTACTACTATTTAACCTAACCAGTCTTTTCAAGTCCACAGCTTTCGAACAGGCATTTACAGTTAAATGCAGTTACAAAGTGTGCTAACCTTGCTTTTATTATTTTTAAACGCTCGAATGTTACCTGTGGGTAATAAGAAATATTTACGTTTGATTGCAGAGGTTATCAAAATGTAAAGAAAAATGAACTCGGACTATCCGCTTCGCGTCTCGACCGGCGGTCACGGCAAACCACGTTTCTTTTACCAAAATTGTAATTTCAATTAAAGACGGAAGAGAAAAATTGAGAATTTGCATTAATTTATTTTACATAATTCTCTTTTGCAATTCAATTATTTCTTTGTTAACATATCATCAATGTAACCAAGCCTACTTCTATGGTAAGTAGAGCGAAAGGGTGGAACTGTTTTTGTATGCTAATTTTTTGAGAAAAAAAGTACATAAATGAATAAAGGGTGTATTTTAAGAATGTCGTATAAGACCGTTCCTCAATATTTTATGCACAAATTTATCGCGCACAAGAAAGGCGAATATTTTCGTCAATAAAAAAATTGAGATGTAAATAATGTAAGAATTTTTCTGGTTGCAAAAGAATGAATTGTTTAAATAATACATCAGCATAACACGTGTTTTTCTGACGAATTAATAATATGTCAATGTTACCAGCGTTGGTTAACTATTTTGACGCGTTCACGCTGGGAAGTGTTGTACTATTATTTTGGACACAAATGGATTTGCATAATATATCTCGCCGTGGACCGAATATTGGGCAATTAAAACGCGTGGGTGAAACACCTGAAGTACATGGTGTAAAAAGTTTTGGATGCCGAACGCCTTGGTTTTGGGAGTATACTTCGTCGCCTCGAAATCTTGTGCAACTGCCATTGTGTTATTGTTTCTAAAAAGGCGGTCGCGAACATCGATTTCGGCGAGATGAATATTTTTACTTTTAATATAGCCAGATTGATGTCGGATGTCGGCCCCGTTTCTTGGCGAAATAAAGAAAATTTAAATTTTAAAATACGCTTCCTAACTTCGCATTAAACCAGAACATGTTAAAACGTGTAAGTAGAGTTTTGCAAAGTTTATAAAATGCAATTTCGTTTAAATATCTCGAGCTCACATTTAGGGATTCGCTAGTGCCTTTAAAAACCACTGAGTTAATGTAATTTAATAAAAATAAAGTACCTCCGCTAGATAGTAGACACGGCCATTGGTGTACACAGTTTTATAAATTTCCAAAGTAGAAAACTTTAGAAGTTGTGCTAAAAATTTTGCTCGACATATAAAATAATTGCAAATTTTATTAAATTTCGCTTTTAGTTCTTCGTGCAGAAAATTTTAACAAACCCGGTTGGCCCTCGGTTTTTCCGGCAAGGGCAATTATTATCAACAAGATATTTTACATGATACGCTCGGTACGCGGCATGGAAATGTATTCAAAGTTAGCTACTGTGGAAGTTAGATAAATCAAAGTTTGTTGTAACAATTTGCTTTTATTGAATAGTTGCCCATTCAAGAATGACTAATAGAAGCTTTTATATTTATATGTAGGTATACAACATAAGTAATAAGTTTGAAAATTACGATCATAAATAAAACTTCGTCTAGTTTATTAACTGTACTAATTTATTCATCGATTATAAAATACCTAAAGCATAATTGGAATGTTAAAATTAATATCGATATTAAAATTTTTGTTCAATTCGGCATCGCGATAGAAATTTTAATTTTATTTAACGATTAAAACGCTTATATGCTTACATAATACCTCTACGAAATAATAACATACCTGGTTAATTTAAATAACCGATGAACTTGTTTGTTCAACGTTAAAGTAGTGATTAACCCTTTTTTTAATACAATTTTCGATGTAAATGCGCTTGTCGTTTTAAATTATTATTAAATTTTTGAATTTCATCTAAATGGCTATCCTGCTGCGTGCGTGTGCATTACGATTTCACCGAGACTAACTTTTACTAATTTTAATTATAAAAGTCTGAAACTTTAAACAAATACCTGAAATAAGAAAAATAAAACAATGAGAATTGGAAAACACGAAGCTGCATTTTATATGGTGAGGCGTTCCTCGACATATTGTTTTCAAAGGGAACGCAAGAGACCAAGTTAATATTTTACATAACTAGCTTGAGGAATATTAATAACGCTGCTCTGCATGTTTGCCTTGTATATGATGGCCGCAAATGTGAATACATTATTTTATACCAACCGCAATTACTATCTTTTATAAAATAATCACTGAAATGCTCCGTACTGTTTGCTTTTTTAATAATCAAAGTCTCTCTCGTCCTTTCCTAACTGCCACTACGTGTGATTTTACAGTTTTCAAAATAATCTTTTTTGCACTGGACAAAAGAAAGCCTGTTAACGTGGAGTTAGAACCGCAATAACATCATTTATAGCAACAAATTCCATCATAAAGAAACATTTTTGATTTGTTAGTAGTCCTGGCGACCTGCGTAAGGATAATTACAAATGATGTAGAGGTTCCTTCATTTTATGACTTTTTAACTTCAATATTATAAGAGGATTACTGTCTATCACAATTAATAAAATTTTCTTATGAACTCATAGTACATGAGAACGTAAATTACCCAAAAAGCCATACATTTTGAATGCCTATACTGGATTGGCTGTTTTCATAAGATTTTGTTGGCATAATTTGCCATTTTGTACATTAGGAAGCTGTTACAAGCAAAAACTTATTAAAATTACTTTTTTTTTGTTATCTCTCTAGAAACAATCGACTAACTGAAAAGAATGGTTTTCTAGAATAGCAGAAATCTGTTTTTAAGTTAAATTCGCCTATAATTAATGAATCTAATTCAAAATAAATTTATGATATGATATTAACAGTTTCACTTCTCGAAAAGAACTTTTTACGTCGGATGCACGTCCAGAATGTCAGCTCGGAATGGAGCTCGCTGCGAACAACTGTGTGTTTCTTACGTGTAATTTTAAAATTTATTATTTCCATCAAAAGTTTTTCCGCAGTTTAATCGCTTCAATTTGGTGTTATCTGTCAGATACCGTCATATTTTTGTAAAAATATTTAATTAAAGTTTGGACTCCAGACCTCTTGGTCTATAATAATATGACTTATGTACGTTATTTAATCAAAGTTCTGAAAAAACCACCGAAAGTTTTCAGCTGCTAAGTTAAGTTTTGAACTGTTGGATTACTTCAATGCCTCCCGGCACCAGCAGTAAAATAACGCAGTTTTTTAAATTTTGTATTTACCTAATTTTCATTTATGAGATTTTTGTAGGCTTTCTCAGATCCTCTTCAATTTCTTCAGGTTTTCCTGGATTTCCTATGAATTTCTTATCATTTGAAAGAAAAAACAAGAAAAAGTGATCACATCTAGACGTGCGTTACTAAACCTCTACAATCATCAGATCAGAAGTAGAATTTTCAAACTCGGCGACAGCCCCTAAAGAAAAAGGGGGCAAAACTTCCTTTTTAATATTGTAGGCAGTTGGCAAAAGTTTCCAATACTTGCACACTCTCACTGTAAGAAAGATAAATAAATCTTTGAAATTCTTGTGAGAAATAAGTGGAGAAGATAAAAAAGACATCACTTGGTAAACTACGGATTGCTCTTCCCCCCCCCCTCTCTATTCAAATTGTTTAATTGTTACAAATCCAGAAGAGCTTAGGTACTTCTAGAATACTTCCAAGTTCAATATAATAAAATTAATATTTTACATGAAATCATTTTAGAAGAAATGAAATTAAAATTTAATTCACAACTTACATATAAGTTCAAAAACTATTTAATTGAATGATATTATAGTCAACATTATGTTTCGAATTTTCAATTCTCATCAGACAAACTTGGAAAAACGATGTGATATATTGAAAAGTTATGCGATTAAATTTAATATTACTTTAACTTTATAAACTTTCAAAAACTTGAAAACATAACTTTTCGATCTATCACATAATTTTTCCAGGTTTGTCTGACGAGAATCGAAAATTCGAAACATAATGTTGACAATATGTAACAAACTAAATATATCATCCAATTAAATAGTTTTTGAACTTATATAGTAAGTTATGAATTAAATTTTAATTTCAAAAATAATAAAAATATTATTATAATATGTTAATAACTTTAAACCTTATACTACAACTTATAAACCACTTCGTCGTTACTCTGGGGGGTATTCCATACCCCCCAGACCCCCCGGTCTAGTTTCAACACCATGCTCTTTCTAATTGTTCTTCTTCCTTTAGACTTTTTTTTGATTAAAGTTATAAAACAAATAATATTGAAAATTAACTCAGCTCCGAAATTAAACATTTTTCTAATAAAACTATGGTAGCTCAAGCCGTAAATTGCAAATAATTCGAAAATTTTGGTAAAAAGGAACAAAATAGTGTAATGCATATACATATTGTATTAACTGTAACTCCGACCATTAAATTCCTTTTTACATACGTTTTATTAAAAACGTTCACCTTAAACGACAAATATAAGAAAATAAGAAAAGTTTGAATAAATAGGTCAGGAACCATTGTACTTCTAAAAAACCCTCTTTGTTATGGGAAGAAAGAATTAATAAAGGAAAAAGGAAATTTAAAGGACACGGATCTGGAAGGACAAGAAGCTCTGTTTTATTTAAAACTCAGAAAGTAGTTCAAGTTTTAAAAATACTTTTCTATGTGCAATAGAAAACACTGGTCTCTGTTTTTAGGTAAAGCTTGGCTATAATTAAAGAAATATGTTTACAGATTTTAAAATAATAAGTAGAATTATTATTTATAAAATTTTCGGGGGCTGGTTATCGTACATACTCTAGCCTATTTAGGTAAAAAAGCCTCTAGTCTATTTAGGTAAAAAAATTTGTGTAAACTTGTTTGGAAATTCCTGGAAATTATTATGAAATTTTAAAATGGTAGCATCTTCTAGACCCAGGGCTGTAATGACAGTCTTCTAAGCCTTGGTGTATAATATACTATTTTGTGAAAACGAAAACCGTATGGAATTCGAATTTTCTAATTCTCTTGCGCAAAACTTGCAGCACGTTTGGTAATTTAGGGATCTTAATTCACTTCCATCATTTGGGGTTCGTAATTTTGTTATTTAGGGTAAACACAAGTAGAATATTCCTTTAGTTAACGATAATCGAGCAAGAAGTGGGTTACCTGAAGCGTGAACGAAATTGTCTTTAGAAATATTAGTAATTTTTGCGCACTAATTTTCATGCGAATATGTAATATTACTCAACAACTTCTAAAAATAGCTCTAGAATAAACAAATTGTAAATTATACATTATTCACTTGCAAATCAATTAAATGGAAATTACAAATTATTTCTTTTCCAATTTGACATAGTTAAGCTCCTTTATCCCTTAATAATCCATTTGATTTCCTTCAGCGTATCGTGGAAACTATTTACCTCAGAACGGAAAAATTGTTATTACAAAATTAAATTTTGATAACGACCTGCGGTTCTCAACATTTTTGTTGAAACTGAGAGTTGTTTGTTACAAATGCAAATTAAAAATATAACCTGCCGTAGTAAATTTAAAAAAAATTTATTACTTTCTACCTCTATTAAATGAGGCTTTATTGACTATTTAACTGTGTACCTATAATAAACAATTTGATTTAAACTCTCAAATAAAAATACAGATCCGAAATTTAATTTTATCGACGATAAAAAATGTGTTTGATCCGAAATAATTATTAAATAAATAAAATTATACTTTATTGTCGATTTGTTTATAATTATACTGTTTAGTCTGAAAAAGCTCTAACCGTATTATTTGTGGGGGTCGAATAAACCTAACAGGGGGTAACAGTAAAATTTAAAAATATGATACGTTTTCTCCATTAGACTGCTTTGTATTAAAATTACTTTGGGAAACTTCCCAACGATTATTTCACTTACCTGCAACAAACAGCTAAATTATGCAAATGAATACATAAATATTGTTTAAAATTCGAGTTAATAAAAGCTGACGATACTTAAATAAATTATGAAAAATTTTATTACCTTTAATCAAAATATCCTTCTCTATTTTATTATAAAAAATTGCGTTATTACCAAAAATTAATTGCTTATGTAAAAGTATCAACTTAAATCATTTCGTTATGATTTACTAATATTTACTTTAAAATTATTGCCTAATTAAAATTAATTTCGAATTGTACAAATAATTTTAGCAGATTGTTGTTTTTTTTCAATTTAGAGATATAGCTAGTGACATCCATTTATGTTGTCAAGGATTTATTTTATTTGTCTTAATTAATTTTAGGCACGATAATTTATGTTAGTTTCAAAATAACATCTAAAAGGGTGAATGATTGCAATTTAATAAAATTTTAAGTATGTGATCTAATCCAGCTTAGTTTATCTACTGCAAATTTTTCAGCGAAGTAGTCTTCATCTGCATTATTGTAATGGCATCATTGTAAGGATGAAAAGGATGTTAATATAGATGATAAAAAAATGGCCCTCTGTGATTTGGGGTGCAGCAACCCCCGCGGAGGTAAGTAATTTATCTAATGGAGATACTCGACATGAAACGAAACCCACTTAAGATTTGTTAAAAATATGGAAAACTGCGGGATGGATTTCGAAGAGTAAAAAAAAGAAATTTGTAAGTACTACCGGAGTAAATTACACTTTAAAATGGTGTTGACAATGCTTTCATAAATTGGTAGCTTTTAGCATGTTTTGGGCTGATGCGAAGGATCCAAACAGTAAATTGTTTGGGGCGCAAGAGCCGAATGTTCGACACGTTCTGACGAAGTGAACACGCAAACGTTGGCGTTCCAACGAGTTTTGAGACAATGCTTGGGCCGGGCCCCATTTTAATTGTCTTGTATTTTATTTTTACAATGCTTTCGTTTAGCATTTATGTGTGTTTTATTGAAGATGGTCGTTCTTAAGGCGCAGTTAAATAAATAAATAAATCTAATAAGGATTCATTGGGTAACTTAATCTGATCTTTCATAACCGGAAATACTTGTTAATATTATTTTGAATTTTTTTACCTGGTCGCGACACATTCCTGCTCAATCGCGAAGCGAGAAAATGATTTAAACGTACAAATGTTTTGACGCCTAAATGTTAAAACGGATTTGACAAATCATTGTGGTCGCAAGTCCTTCGAATCGAACGACACGGGACAGTAGTATATTATACGAGGCTTTATTTTTTCCCAAGTATCTCTTACAAGTACCATAAAATCTATAAGATGAATTGATTCTCCATTACAAGCACAAATTTGATTAGTTTTTCCAAGAAAATTGGCCATACAATTTATTATGGTCATAATCTAGCGATTTTCTATTTATCTTGACCTAAATGCGCCACATAAAATTCACGTTTGAAATAATTGAAACCGCAAAATTGCGGTTCGTTTTCAAAACAAATGTGAACGCTGTTTCATTGAATTTTCTAAATGCGGGCAATTTATTTTATTTTATCGATTTAATCTCCATGCAATTATTTATATTTTTTATACATACACTTTTACAGTTTAGTTATTTCAGGTATTTTTTGGTGTCGAAAATTTATAAAATCGAGCATTTCAATTTAAATTTTAATTTATGGCTCTCCTCATGCGCATACGGAATTTTAACCAAAAATTTCAAACTTTCGCCGATAATGAATTTCGAAAATTCCACTTCTCTTCTTTTGGATCTTGCGGAAATCCAACTTATTTCCATCTCGACTTTTCTTTTCGGCTCGAAAATGTTTTTAATCCTTAATGAAGTAAAAGGATTATAAAACTTGTTTTAATATCGCAGTAATTATAATTGATTAAAATTTATCGAAAGCCATTAAAGTGAACATTTTTATTGTAACATCGATTTTAGTTACAAGTTACTTGTAAAATGTAATTAATTAACTGTACGGTAGCGTAATTACAAATCTGGAAGATAAACATTAAATTTAATTGCACACTAATTTTACCCGCTTGCGATGTAAATACAAAATTTTTTCAACGGGAGGTGTGCGCACACGAAGTAGGTATTTACAAAAACAAGACTCTAATTTATTGAAATAACTAGGAATTAATCATTCGTGTAACTCATTATACTTGCTTAAGTGTCTTCGACCGTTTAAATTTGAACGAGAAGCTTTACTAGTCAAACAAGAAACAAACATTAATATAAGAGGAAAATTATTATTTACAAAGCAGCGGGATATCCCGTATAGGTCTAGGAAACCTGACGGAAGGCGCGAGAGGAGGGTGTGCACACTCTTCGTGCATTTCTAGATGAAGGTTTAAGAATATCATAAAATATTATAAACAAGCCAGGTATAGATTTTACGCAATCCCATCAACTCTAACTTACAAACTACACAAACTTATAATATCCAGATATTTCACTTTTATTAATCATGCATTTGCTTCTTCTTCTTCTTCTTCTTATATGGTTGGTGTAATTTTTTTAAATTATTCCACTAGGTGCTTTATTACATTACATTATAATGTATGTATGTGTGTACTATAGCATCACGACCTTCAGAAGCAGCTGACCCCGTAGATCCTGATATATTTTAAAAACCCGAAAGTTTTCTATTTTACGGGGGTTTGCACGATAATACCGAAATACCACTTCCGCCTCCTAATGCCTGTTTATGGATTGCAATTAGTTTTTTATTATATTTTATGACACTAAAATTAATTATTTTAAAAATAAATCTTCATTAAGATTGATCATTTTTCTAAAAATATAAACCGGTCACCTGTTATCTTCGATAATAAAGAAAGCCGAAAATATTTGGTTAATTTGTGTTGATATAAAAATTTTACGACGAAGATATTAATAATAAAAATAAAAGTTATTTAATCTTATTTATAGAAATTTGCATATTAATTTGTTTAAATGGGATTATAAGGTAAAATATTCGGGCCTATTTATTTTAAGATATTTTTATTATACAGAAAGGTAAAACCAGCGTGATAATTTGTTATAATTTTATTTCGAATTTAGACACAAATTCAAATTTAGTCAGATCATGAGTGCTGCTGTGACCACCAGAGGAATTTTCTAATTTCCGTTATCTGCGCTTGGCGGAGACCCCCATTTTGCCTATATCAGGTGGATTAATTTTTTTTATTGAGCACATCTTGCGACTTGAGCTGCGTTTATATATTCTGCTTGAGGTCGAGCAGGTACTAACGCTAATGATGTTTCAAATAAATTATAATCAGCCGGAGATGATGACTTAAATTAGAACGCGTAGACTTACCGCCTGACGCCGTATACTTGCACTTATGAAGTTGAAACTCTGAAACTGAGTTGAGTTTTCGAATCCCTTAAGCTTTCGGCATGTATTCAAAATGAAGTAATTTATTATTAATTAGTCGCTTTCATATTAGTTACGAGTTATAGTGGTAGCAAAAAGGAAAGTGTGCGATTTGAAAATTACAAGCCGATGACGAGATAAAGTCAAAAAGTTTTAAAAGCGTTTAGTTTAAAAATTTTGAAATGAGTTTTTAATGTTAATATTATGTAGTTCAGAAACATAATCGAACTTTAAGTATTATGTTTCCAAGTGTAATTTTATGATAAATGACGTTTTATAATAACTCAAACTAAGTCGATTACATAATTTTTAAAATGTTAAATCGTATGTAATCAACAAGAGGGAATATTGTAAACAACGTAACGGTAGCTCATTAGTTGAAATTGTATAAGCGCACATATATTATGTATTTAAATAGCTAGTTACATTATTTAAAATTTGTTTTCTTCGGAATCCGTACAATTTTTACCATAAAACTATCATTACATGTTTATTTATGCTTACAACAATCACACAATTTTCTCATGCTTCTATTAGCGTTTTTATAGCTCTACTGTTGCTTTGAATACCAAAAATATGTAGTATGTTGTCCGCCAAGTACATCAAAATATTATAAATCCTGCAAGTAGAAAGGCTAAAATAACAGTAATCGATAATTTAAAAAAATTCTGCGGTACTTCTTCGTTTCAAGTGCAAACTGCGCTATATTAAAAGTAAGTCTGCATTTTTGATGCATCAACTCGAGTTACTCAAATTATATGCAAAGTTTCATTTGAATTTCAAATTAAGTTCTATTTTACAAAAATATACCTAACTGTGAAATAAGTCGGCAATTCGGTATCGAGAAATGCATTATATGAATTAATTACGAGAAGCGGTAAACGATAAAATTACAATAAGAAATTCATGTTCAAATTTATTAGCTTACAAATTCATACTTTGCTTTGTTAATTGTCAATACACTGAATCTAAAATAATTGCAATACAAAATATAACTAGCAAAATTAGAACGCAACAACAGGGACAATTCTAGGGTAAAATGCAATCGTTTTCAAGAGAAGCAAAAAAGTAGATAACTGCCTGAAAAAAATATTTCCACTTGCTATCTTTGATTATTATAGGTTTAATTTTATAAAAATATCAATTGACCCCGCCTGGGGGGTATTCCATACCCACCAGACCCCCCGGTCAGAAATCCACAATTTATTTTATTCTGTATTAAGCATAGCCAGTATTTCGACTGAAAATTGATACCAAGGTTCAGTTTTCAAGCCTAAATTATAGGTTCACAGTACAAAACTAAAAATATATATCCTGTATTCATCATTTTGTTGTCGTTCTTTTCCGAATTGAAAGGTGAACCACGGTAAACAAATTTCGGGTTCTGTCACGTTTTCTATCCCACGATTTTAACTTTAATCGATTTTAAAAATGTAAAATTTACATTTTAACACGGCTGCATGATTAGCCGATTTTGTGTAAGGCAAAACAATTTAAAAATATCCCTGAAGAATGGCAGAACTCGCCAAGGGTAGAACTCGAAGCCATAGAATTCGTCCGGGTGTCGACCGCGACTGATGATGATGATGAACTTCTTGGCGATATGGAGGTGCCACGGAGAAACCGTTTATCTCCTTCAACTGATGTGGGCAGCGGGCGTTGGAATTTATTGAGGTGTGGTTCCTCATTTTGAAGCGCTAAGCTTGATCGGGCTGGGTTTTTGGTTCATGGGGATAATTTTCCGTGATTTTCGGGGTCTTAGGTGTTGCAAAGAACTCTCCTGGAGGCGTGGTTATGGGATCAAAAGGGCAGCGGTGCGGAGTGCGTCAGCGATCAGAGGATTAGGGTCCCTAGCATTTGATGAACTTGGTCTCTTTGGTGTCGATGCGGCGGGGCGAGTGTGCGATCCGTGAATTGGGATCCCTTGTATTTGATGAGCTTGGTCCCTTGGTGTCGGTGGGGTGGGACGAGCGGTTTGGCGTAATTTGCCTGGTTTCTTGGCATCCGGGTGTTTGATGAACCCGGTGCTTGGTGGGAACCTGAAACAAACATATAAAGATTGGGGTTACTTACACCCCGGCTGACAGGCGGATGAGGATGTTTTTTGGCCGGCTGTGTCCTAGATTGTGGTCTGGTTGGTACTGTCCTAGCTGAGAAATTAGAGGGTTGTCCGAGAAGCTCGCGGTCTTGTACAATTTTTCCGCCTGACCTTTAATGTGCACGTCGATTGTGTCCATCTTGGTCTTCGATTGGTGACGTAGTACGAGATGGAGAATGCGTGCTGAATGCATTTATTTTGTACTACTTGTATCTTCTTTATGTGGGTTTAGTCTGCCGTCCCCCACACGGGTGCAGCGTAGGTCATGGTGGGTCTGATGATGGTGGCCTTGTAGATGCGCAGCTTGTTTGCTGGTGACATCTTGCTGTTTGAAGCTAGGAGCGGGTAGAGAAGCACACACACAGCACAGCAGTCTGTAATCCAACGTGACTCCCAGGTATTTTGAGGTGTTAGTCCATGGGATTGGGCTTTCGAACATGAAGATGTTTATTCGGGGCAGAACCTGTCTTCGTTTCTTCCTGAACATTGTTGCGGTACTTTTTGTTGAGTTAACCCCGATACGCCACGTTGCGAACCATTTTTGGAGGTACTTAACGGTTTTTTGTGGGCGATCGGTGGCGAGGTCTTGCTTCTTGAAGGATGTGTAGACGGCCGTGTCATCCGCATAAAGCGAGATCTTCGTCCTCGGGTCGGTTGGAGCTGGCATGTCGCTCATAAAGATGTTGAAAAGGGTCGGGGCGAGGATGGATCCTTGGGGTACTCCGGCAGTGATGAAGCGCTCGGATGATCGAGTGCCTTCGAATTTGACCTTAAATTTTCGATTTTCAAGATATGACGTCACCAGCTTGACGAGCGCTGGTTGAATATTGGCGTTTAGCATCTTATAGAGAAGACCTTGGTGCCACACTTTGTCGAAGGTTTTCGACACGTCGAGAAGAACAAGTGCGGTGAACTCTTTCTTATTGAAACCGAGGGAGATGTGTTTGACCAGGTGGACGATTTGCTAGACCGTGCTGTGTCCTGGTCGGAAACCGAACTGCTCGTCTTGCAGGATTTTGTTGTCGAAGATGACTTGTTTGATCCGGATGGAGATGACTCTTTCTGCGACTTTCCCTAGCGACGGGAGTAGGCTGATGGCCCGGTAGCTTTAGGGTTTCCGGAGGTCTTGACCTGCCTTGGGGATCACCACTACATCGGCAGTTTTCCATTTCTGCGGGAAGTAGAGAAGTCAGAGTGAGGCGTTAATGATGCCAATGAGCGCTGTAACTGCCTTGCGCGGCATTGCCTTAAGGGATCGATTTGTGATCGCGTCGGATCCGGGTGTTTTCGTGTTCTTCGGAGATCGGATGATTTGAGTGACTTCTGTTGTAGAGGCTGGGTCGATCAGTGTGGGGTCTTCGATTGGAAGAGTCCTCGTGATGAAATTCTTGACCGTTTTGATATGGTCTTGGTTGAGGCGCTCGTCAAGGGGATTGCACTGGATTTCCAGGTTGTCGGCGAAGGCATCGGCCTTCTCTTGGTAGCTTTTGGCTTGCGTACCGTCGAGGTGGGTAATGGTGGGCGTCTGGCGGTTTTTGGGGCGTATGAGAGCATCGACCGCGACTGACAACAACATTAAGAGTAATCAAAGCACACGTACCGTCAACAAAATGAAGAGCAGAGAAATCAACATGAGACCGACCCTCACGCATCGGGGTGTAACATATTACATTTCCCTGCTTTTCGTAATTTTAAAATGCCGTTATTTCGACAACTATTGCATAATCCTAAAAAATTTTTATGTTAATATACTCAGAAAATTGTCCTCAGGTCAATAGGAAAAAGTACAATTCTTAGAATAGAACACATGACTCTATCCTAAATTTCATTAAATTGATGAACAAATTCATAAATCCAATAGATTTTTCATTAATAATGTAACATTTTTTATCAGTACGAAGAATTTTTGTCTTTTACCGAATAAAAAAAGATAGAATCTTTGACCTGTAAGTGTATGGGGGGGGGGAGGTATACCAAAAATTAAAAAAAATATTAAATATTATCGTAATATTCTGAACTGTTGCTAGAACATTTCAGTTTTATGAAAGTGGATGATTTATATTCTGATTTCAGCATTAAATATTTAGGTTCTCCACTTCAGAGCTACACCACTGAATTTTTACTTTTACAAATTTTTTAATAAAATTACAAAATAGAACATTGAACTTTACATTAATTTTTCTTAAAAGCAAACAAAAATATTATATAAAAGCATTACATTAATATTGAATAATTCGGATTAAAATCGAAACTTTGTTCAATAAACAGTTGATTAATTGTTTTTTTTTTATTCTACGTAGTTTTATTTTTAATTAATTATTTCCTTTTGGAATTGTGTTTTCAGGACAATAATCTTTTAAACTTTTTCGTTTAATGATTTAAAGATCGGTTCATTCCTCTTAACCGGGACTCGGAACTTTAGGCTTTTGCATATTTGTTTGGAAAGTGCATATTGTAATTCTGGTTAGCCAAAAATTTGTTTCATATTACCTACATGTCAAATATAAAAGTTAATTTTTAGACAAACTCGCATATTTTAGGTTGAAGAATATATAATCGCATATTTTGTTGATTTCGGACCACTTGTACAGTGTGAGTTTAATTTCGAGTTTAGTAAAACTTGGTTTAATTTATAAACAACGTTTAAAAACGTAGGTGGTTTTAAATTATTTTAATACCAACCATACAAATTACTGTATAATTTTACTAGTTTAGCAGTAGTTTGTATGTTGGTATATTTTTTTTTTTTTTTTTTTTTTTTTTGTGTGCGGAGGGAGTGGGGAAATCCTCATGGACACCACCTCAATGTCTGAAGTGGTAGTGTCGGACTCTTACCGACTAAAACCCCACTCCTGATGGTCGGCCGCTGTTACTCAGGAACTGCGTGGTACGCGTACGGCATTCTTCTCGCGGATCCTGGACTTGGTGGTTGTCTTGGTAGGCATTGGTGCGTTTGGCACTACACTGGTTTGCCTTGCGGACTTGTCTTTGTTTCGCGGTCGGGGGGTTTCACTAGGTTTAGTGTCATTTTCACGGGTTTGCTTTGGGAGATTTGTCTTTTCCGGGGTTGTTGCTTCGCGCGCGCTTTTAGCGTCCTCCCGGCACTCACATTTCGCGCACTTGGTTGCCCTTTCGGGACTTGGTCTTTGGTTGGACGTTGACGTCACACTGCTGCCTGTCGTTCGCGTTCGTCTTCTTCCTTTTTAGTTAGGATGGTCCTAACCATCTCCGCTACTAAGCGCCACTCGTCCTCACCTTTTAGCATCTCTGCTATGAGGTTTTCGGGCTTTAGCGTCGTCTGGAGCTGGAGTTCGACCGATGCGCGCACTTGTGTCCACTCTTGGCATTCAAAGATGGAGTGTTGCACTGTGTCCACTTCCTGGCAGTAGGTGCATTTCCCATCTTCTAGCTTGCCTATCCTGGCTAGATAGGCGTTGAAGCAACCGTGCCCTGTTAGGGCCTGGGTCAGATGGAAGTCTGTTTCACCGTGCGGTCTTGATAGCCATTGGCTTATGTTTGGAATTAGCTGTCTGGTCCAGGTTCCGGTGGTTGATTGGTCCCATCTTTCCTGCCATGCAGCGTTTGTCTCTTTCTTGTGATCTTCTTTGCCTAGCCTCTGGTGATGGTTTTTGGCTCTTTCAATCGCCATAAGGTCGATAGGGGGCATGCCAGCTATCACTAGTACCGCGTTTTGCGAAACCGTACGGTATGCTGAACAGACCCTCAGTGCCGCTTTCCTCTGCACCTTTGCTAGTTTTTGCCTTTGGGTTTGTACTGTCATAGCATCGACCCATACGGGAGCTCCGTAGAGCAGGATGGAGTGGACTACCGATGCCAGTACTCGCCTCTTCATCTGCCGGGGTCCTTTAAGATTGACAACAGACAAACAGTTTGTAGCACAGTTTTTAGTTCGTTGGCGTCGGCCGGTACTTGTTTGATGTCGGCTATGGCCGCTATCGCTTTTTCTTGGTCGAGCTTTCGTTCGTTCCAGCCTTCTGTTCTTGTTTTTTGGGCTTGTTTTCCGTTTTCCACTTTAAAACTGATGTAGAAGTGGTCGCTGCCGGTTTCTTCTTCGAGCACCTTCCAGTCGCTGACCTTAGTATGGTTGCTCGCCGATGCAAACGTTATGTCGATGCACGAAAATGACTCACCGCGGCGGAACGTTGGTGTGTTGCCTTCGTTGCAAATGTACATATCGGCAGCCGCGATTGCTTGGGACAGTTCTTCCCCTCTGGCGTAGCCGTTCGGGTCGCGTCTTGCTTCGCATTGGGCACCTCCCCATTCTGCTGATTTTGCGTTAAAATCGCCCCCTATAATCACTGGGGTGTCTGATGTCAACGCGTGCTGAACTATTTCGTCTATAGCCGTTTCGAAGTCCTGGTGGCTGATGTTTGGCGAGATGTAGCAGCTGTAGAACGTGGTGCCCCTGTGGGTGATCCACGCGTAGCACGGTCCTGTTCCACTTTTGCTGACCCCCTTGCCATCAACTACCCATATTGCAGCGGTACCAGTAGCGTTGGTGTACCAATGTTGCTTGGATGCAATCCGGGCCGCATTTGGTTCACTTGCGAGGACCACTGTGATGTCTTCGTTGGCTGCCGTTTGGTCCAGTAGATCGTGGGCCAATCTAGCTGTATGTAAATTAATCTGTAGTATCTTACTGGACTGCAGGCTCTTTTTACTTTGGGTATTCCGGGCAGGTGGGGTTTGTTGCCCTGTGTTCCCCTCCGCATCTGACGCAGGTGGGAGTGGCCTTGGGACATTGTCGGGATTTGTGCCCAGGTTTGCAGCAGTTCCAGCAGTTTTGGGACTTGTCTGGGCCTCCGCACGTTGATCGTTTGTGATCGGGGTCGAAGGCCCAGCAGCGAAAGCACCTATTGTTAGTGCTCACTGGGCATGCGTTTATAAGCCCTATTTTCACTGAGCCCCTTTCTGTTAGCTTGCTCGCGTTTATTTGGTCTACTTTGACAGAGGCGGTTTGAGTCTTGTAGACGGCGTTATATGTTAAGGATTGAAGGGTTATGTACCCTTCAGCCCCCGTGATGAGCCTTAGACTCTCAACCACCTCGTCCTTTGTCGTGCTGGTGTCCATACCTCTGATTGTTAGGGATACTTCCCCAAATTTCGCTACCACTTTCTTGTTTGGCATGGCGACTTTTATTTCTTCGAATAGTTGGGCCTGCGCGGCGGCGTTACTATCCAGGGTAATTAGTGCGTTTCCGGATTTGGTAGCCCTAATGGCTTTGATAATATTAATTCCTCCGGAGTTGAGGCTGCTCTTCAGCTTGGCGATGGTTTCCTTGTATTCGGCTTCGTCGCCTGCCTTGTTTAAGTGGATTGCGATAGCCGGATCGGGGTGTTCTCGCGCGGCTCTGTTCGTGTTTGTTCTTCCACGTCTCCGATTTTGAACCTGGAAGGGTGGTTCTGGGTTTTGCGTTTCGGTTACAATTGGTGTGGCTACAATTTCTGCGGCCGTTTCCGTGTGCGCTATTGCATCCGTTGTCGAGTCTGTTGCTAGAGTTTCTTCAACCTCGGTTGGTACGGCTATTTCCTCTACCTCGGTTGTTGCCGCTCTGGGTGGCTCGGCTGTCGAGTGTGTTATGGGTGTGGCTTCTTGGGTTGGAGCGGTCTGACCTCCTTTCTTCTTCTTTTTGGGGTTTTTCTTCTTTGCGGACGGTTGGTCTTCTTTTGCGGGAGGTTGGTTTTCTTTTTCTTTTATTTGATGGTTGCGGATTTCGCGCACTTCCGCCTGTAGGCTGGTCACGATGGTGACTATGGTTGGGAACAGAGTCCCAACTTCTGCTAGCGCCATCAATTTGGCTTCTTGGGCCACTATAAGACCTACCAGTTTTGAGCCCGCTGCTCTCACTTCTATCGGGGTTTTATTGTTTTTGAGTATGACTTTTCGCCATTCCTCAATGGCCAGTTGAGGTTGGGATACGTTGTCCTCCATCTTCGCGCACTTATTTAAGCACTATGGGTAAATTTTTAGATTTTTTAGCCAAAAATAACGGGTTAAAATAACGTGTTTATTTCACTTTATGTTTATTTAGCACGTGGTTTTTTAGCACACAATTTTTGGGCCTTTTTCAAAAATTTTGGACTGTGGTTCGGTGCGGTCTCCCTTACTGAGCCTGTGTTTCAAATTTCCGAATTTTTGGTTCAAAATTGGAGGTGCTACGCTTTTGTCTTGGTTTTCACTTTTGCTTTTTCACTTTTCCGCACAATGGGCCATTGTAAAAAACTCAAATTTTTTCTGGGCACACACATACACTAATGCAGCACGCCTGCCAAAATTCGATATTTTTGAACAACTTTTAAGGTGCCGACATACACTTTAGTCGGGAGCTCCGTTTCAACACGTCATTCACGGTTCGCGCTACACCTACACGTTTTTAAACGTCGTTTATAAATTAAACCAAGTTTTACTAAACTCGTAACATGACTACTAGAAAAAATTTGATTTTAAAAATTAAAACTTTTGCTTTAAGTTTCGTAATTGATGGAGTTTCTATTTTACTTCTCGCAATTGCAAAAAAAATAGTATATGCTTCTCGGGGATAAAGTGACTTTTAACCTGAGGGTAATTGCTGCCATCGGCTAAAGCCTTTTAAGATTAAGCAAAATTTTTTATAAATTTTGCATAATATTATCCTAATTTTTACTGCAAATTATACCGCATATTTTTCTATTTTTTGCACTATAAAGTTCCGAGCCCTGCTGTGTCTCAGAAGTTGAAATATCGAAATATCCTTTTTGTTTATTTTATTAATTTTATCTGGCGCCCCACAACTAACATTAGCAGCCTGCAGGCAAAATGTACTGTTGAATGAACCCACTCGAATCTTTACAAAAAAGAATTTTTGAACATGATGTAATTACTGAGGCACTGGGGAGTATTAGCCTCCCAGTTTTTTGGATGTAAGGTTTTTGTGCATGTACTGTAATTTATTTTAATAACAAATTAGAAACCTTTCAGTTTTTAGGAACAAATAATGATTATCGATTAAACAAAATGTTTTTAATGTTTTGAATATAAACTAGATTTAAAAAGGTGCTTATCAAATATCGTGGTGGGCGCCAGATAAAACAAATAAAACTAATAAGAAAGTAACAAGAAATGAACATGAAGGATAACATGCAGAATTATTAATTAATTACTTAGTACTGAAAGATAAAGTAGTGGGCAGTTCAGTTTTAAAAAATTCGCAAATGTAGCAGCAGTTAATTACACAATTCGGCAATTACCCATCTTCGTCAGGTATTTATTTAAAATTCAAATAAGTCTTTTTTAAATCTCGTTGGTCCCAACAAAGTACTTGAGAAATTGAGCAAATCGAGAGCGAAAATCTCTTCGTGCCGCCTTTTTCAGTCAAAGAAATCGTAATTCTAACGAGTCAAGTTAGATCGTTTGATTTTTATGTAATAACACTTCGTGCAATGCAATTTCCAGTGTAATGAGAAATCGTGAAAATGAAGTTGTAACAAAACACACATTTTACGGTCTAATTTCGAAATCATTTGTAAAATCTTTTCTCCTACACGCACCCTTTCAGTGAAACAGTTAAAAATACAGAAGTTGTTATCTAAATTCATTCTAAAAGCGTGCCGGAATATTTTTTTGAGAACCACATAAATCATACTTTGCTATTTTGCCGACTATAACTACACGAAATATTTCAACTTTTATCGCATTTCTGCAGAAGACGTCAAGTTACATTCAAGAGCGTGACACGCCTTTTATTTTTTGCATTGTCTACGCGTAGAGCTTACAAATTTTGCTCGAAATATGAAAAAATTACTTTTTTCTAGCATTCAATATCCGTATATTAAGAGCAGGAAATAGAAGAAACCATGTGCATCACTTCACGTCGAACATCCCTCACTTCCTGCACAATGGACATTTTGGTCTTCAAACATCGCTCGGCCAATTTTATAGCGTCGGCGTCGAAAATCCCTCCGAGGAAGTCGAAAAGACGGAAACGCTCCCAAAATCTCCTGCCGCTTTAATTTTTTTTAAACGAAACACAAGATAGAGATAAGTAACGCACGTGACTAAATTATAAAGGTTAAACTTTGAGATGCATCTGCCTGTAAATGTGAACTGAATATCAACAATCAAATTACGTTCAACTTTTTCACAATTTAAAATTCCCTCTCTAATGGTCGTAGTATCTCGATTTGTAAACTCAGGTCACTGCATAATAATTTAGAAAAATTTCTCAGAACGAACCTTCCTTCTTCCATTTGTAATTCAGCACCAAACTTCAGGTTTCTGACCGATGTTGAATTTGATGAACGTGCGTGCTTATATAAAACAGGAAATGCGTTGCTGCATCGAAATTACTTCTTCTCCTATAATTTATGATAAATGTTATTAATATGTTGATTTCCACGACGATTATGTTAACAGTAAAAATTTGCATATCAACGTCCTAATACAACATTATTTAAATTGCCGCGATGGATGTGGATATTTTTTAAATTTACATTAATAAAGATTACCACAAATTTATGTGGGTACTATAGAAGGATTAGAAGTGATAACAAAAAAATTATGACGTTACCATAAAAAAATTTTAAAATGGAATTTTAACGAAAGCCGAGATAAGTTCTGACACGACATAAAATTATTCCAAAAAGCACGGACTGCAGAAACGAACCATGCGGAACGCCGCCGAAACAAAAAATTGTTTTTAATTTTTTAAATCCTTCGAGGCTTAATATTCCGGCTTTTTATAATCTTCGATATTTTTAAACGAAGTAGCAAATTTTAAGCCGAATGAAAAAAAACTGAATAATATTAATTTCGAGAGTGGAAATATCTGTGTATTTAAATTGAACTTCTTTGATGATTTTGAGATTTAATAAATGATCGTTTAAAGCAGCAAAAAAGTTATTTGATTTAAGCTTGGAAAGCTGGCAAATAGCTTTTCGGGATTGTATAAAAAATAAAGAAATGCGACAGCCAGTTTACAAGTAATTAAATAGTTAATAAGGTAATTTAAAAGATTTTTCTTTTTCGAAAATTGCGAAAATAGATTGCGGCGATAGTTTTTCCGAGCCGGATGGATAGTTGTTGTTATTTGTTATGCTTTTAACAAAACAAAAATTAAGTAACTTTAATTACTTTGCGATCGAGTTGATCTTGTTCGGTGTTTTGTAGACTGGAAAGTTTTGTGTGGGTTTCATAGAAATTGATTTATCTTCTCAATCAAGTGCGAGTATTTTAGAAATTCCTCTTTCGTTAACAAAATTAAAAGTTTTAACCCTATAAATACGGAACTTTTTTTAACTGTAAGGCTGGGGAATTGTTTATTTGAACCTGCAACACAGACAAACGTGACATGAACAAGGAACGCGACCACCTGACTACATTGTGCCGTCAGTAATGAGCAACTTTTTGTGCATTTGCAGTGAACATTAATGCTCAAGATAAAATCGAGTGTATTTTGTTCGGACGAAGCAAATGTTCACTAAAAAGTTTATTTTATATTTTTTCAACTTCTTTTTACAAACGCTGTTTGAGAGATTTTCAAAATCATATAAATCCCATATAACATTAAACTTTATATTCTCCGCTTTGGGGAATCAAACAAAACAGGGGTTGTATTCAAACAACCTTCTTAAGGTTATGTCAATCGTTTTGTCCTTCCTATTGCATAAGAATGAGTCTTTGTCAAAGTATTCAGTCGAAATTGTTCCAGTTTTACCCTAATTGATCTACTTTTGGATACAGAAGTCATCAAATTTTCACTAAAAAACAAACATCCTTTTTATTTCAATATTTAAATAAATTTGTATACTTATAGGGTGTCCAAGAATAAACGGCTCACAATTTAGTGAACGAAAAAAGGAAGAAATGCAATAAATTCATAAACTACCTATTTTAAATATTTGCTTAAAATTTCATTCCAATCGAGCAGGATTTATTTCAAAAGTACATTTTTGAAGTTTTCAGAAAGTTTGAAAATGCTTAGAAATAAGCATTAATTCTAATTAATTAGATGGTAACTTTAATCAATCTAATTAATATTAAAATATTTAAATCCTTACCTTCATTCAACCCTCAATAAAATTTATTGTATAGCTTATGCGGCCTGAAGGCCGCATTGACCCATCACTCTTCCTTATCCTCTCATTTTCTTCTTCTCAAATTTAGATTTCTTTTATTTCCTACTTTCGTAATGTAATCAAAATTCGATTTTATTTTCAACATTTTTTGTCGCTGATGACTTTTTTATTGAAATCCTTCGCCTTAAATTCCTCTTATTTGATTTATACATACTTCGTTTCATGTCCTCACTGGTAAATCAGTGCCTCTTTATTTTATTCTCTTTATTATTATTTTTAAACTATCCAGGTCCTCTACTCCTTCCTGGTTTCCATCTCTTGTTTTTTTATCACTTTTTATCATAAAGCTCGCCCCCCCCCCCCCCCGGCTTAAGAGACATGTGTATATTCTGGTGGAAGTTATTAAATGAGAAACTTTCACTGTTTCAGAATAACATACATTTGTAAGTTACGCCAAGACGCACCGGACTAAAAATTACAAGTTTTAAATGCACACTCAATATGTGCATAATTTTAACGTTAAAATGTCGTCGAATTAACGTCATTCTTGACTACAAGCCCCAACTGCAAATAACTATTTGAAATACTTGGTTTAGCTTGGATGCTATTTATTTACTGACTTTCGATCTTGGGTTTCCGGACTCCGGACCTGAACCCCTTAATAAATAAATCTATTCGGTGAAATGAAGAAAATCAGGTGGTTTAATTTTTTCTTACAAGTTCTCCAGACCGGGGGTCTGGGGCAGGACTATACGGGTTTTTTTTGTGAGCGTTGGAAGTGGGGAAATCTGCAAAAGACACCACCCATATGGTAGGGTGGTAGTGTCGGATTTTTACCGACTAAAATCCCACTTCTTGGAGGTGCCGGGAATCGCCAAGGCATTTCTTTCGTACACTCTCCTGCTTCCGACCGTTATTCGACCTTTCGAGACTTTTCTCTTCATAGTGGGGATTCATCCTGCAATTTAGCTTTAGCAGAGATGATATCCACCAGCATCTTGTCTATGATTTTCCAGTTCTCTTCGCTACCTAACATCAGCTCCACTATGTTTGACGGGGACAAGTTCTGCCACAACTGCGTTTGGGTGGCTGATCGATGATCCGTCCATTTGATGCACGAAAAGATGGTGTGTTGCGCATCATCTATCTCTCTACAGAAGAGACAGTTGGGGGTATCTGCTCTCTTGAAGCGATGTAGGGCTTGGGTGGCTTCGTAAGACAACTCACCATGCTTCCTGCTTACCCATGGCGCTAAGTCTGGGATCAGGCGATGGGTCCATTTTCTCTAGTCCGACGCTGTTCAGGCAGCCTGCCACTTCTTCTGGGTGTCCATGCACCTGCTTTTAAAGAGAATCTTGTTTCTATATTCTATATTTCTATTTATATTTCTATATATATATAGATCTATATAGATCTATATTTGGCGTCTCTCATCTCCGCCTTGAGGTGGATTGGATGAGGATTGGATGAGGCCTGCCTCTAGCAGGCGCCTGTACGTCACCCTTTGGAGTGCCAAAGCCCATATCGGGGCGGCGTACAGCATGATGGACTCGGCCACAGCGCTCAGGAGTCTTCTCTTGAGCTGGTCGGGTCCACCCAAGTTTGGCATAATTTTGCTCAGGGCTTCGGTTGTTGCCGCTGCTCTGATTGAAACTCGTGTTATATAGGGTTTAAACGATAGGTACCGGTCGATGTCGATGTCGACACCCAGCACCCTAGCCTGCTCGCACGTTGGAATGGTGCGACCGCTCAACGTAAAACCACGACTGCCTCCGTCTTCTCCGGCATCAGTTGCAAACCCCTTGCAGTCATCCACGTTGATATGGTTTCTATTGTAGCGTTGACCACTCGCTCCAATTCTTCCACCGTCTCTACCTCTGCGTCCGCAAAGCCGGTGATGCTCACCTCCGGTAGCGTGGGGAGCCTTAGGATGCCGTCGTACATCACGTTTCATAGTAGCGGGCCGAGCAGCGAGCCTTGCGGCACTCCGCTGAACACCGATAGGGTCTGCTGCCAGAGTTTCTCGTCCACTACCAGTGTTCTGTCGCGAAAGTAGCTCGCCAAGATGTTGAGGGGGGAGGGGGGTTACAAACAGGGGGTTACAGGGGGGGAGGTATGAAATACCCTCCAGAATTGACAACAGAAGTACCTCTTAGTTTTAGGGTATGAATTAAAAACAAAAGGATTTTAAAGCTACATTTTAGGTCTTTAAGAGCAATTTAACTCAAACTTAACGCGATTTAAGATTTAATACAATAAATCAAAAATAATAAATTGATTATTCTTATTGGCGCTCTTAAGAAGCTCTATTGTTAGATTTAAAAGTTTTAACCCAATCGGAAGATAACCTCATAGTCTTACGTGATTTATGATCTAGATTTTAAAGTCTAACCACGTGCAATTTGGTTCTTATTTTCCGTTTAACTGAAGTGAGAATAGTGCATCTAGAGAATAAGTTCTCTTTTCGAAATTTTCTGCAAATTGCGAATCTCATTAGATTTTTTAAAATTCTGGTTACATTTATTTTAAATTCTTTTTATATTAAATTGTTCATTTCCTGTTTCTCAAAGTTGCGTTTATTATTTGTTGAACTGGAATAATATTTTTTAAATTATTCGGTTTAAAAATTGTGTTTGTGAACATTTTAGCGTGCCTATGACAAAAAGAATCGATAGATCATATCTCACCCCCGAAAAAGAATTCTAAATGACGTGGTTACAAGAGGGTTAAACCCGATAAGACTCGACTAGCAATACCCGTCACATACATCGCATTATCCTTCCGCTATTCAGGAAATTTAAGAATTATAAATTCAAAATCGTTCATTGTTTCGCATTTTGTGACATTGGAGCACGCAAATGTATGACTAAGCGGTTTTCTTTGGGGAAACGTTGTCGAAATTAATGCAATTTGAGTTGAATGTTTTATAATTGTGTCTCAGTCAATTGCTCGGGTTTTAATTTTCAAGTTAATTACTTAACAGCATTTTCCACCCATTTGGGCAGTGCAGGTCATTAGTATTTCCACCCTAGGCCGGCCCCGGTAGTAAGGTCTGTCGACACACTGACTCTATTTCCGCAATGGTGCTTTAATTTTGTCGTTTTATGCGTTGCGAAATTGAAAGTCGAAATGTCGAAAAGATGCGTCCAATTTGTGAAATGCGGAAAGAGGGAGACGACACATGCACGCGTGTAATAATTTGTGTGCTAAAATGTAAAATATGTCAGTTAGTAGACAGACAGATGTGACTAGGGGTGACCAGTGGTAACTAAAACAGGACGTGGCTGTCACAACAGTCAGGAAAATTAAAGCTCGGTTGCAAATTTTCGGTTCAATATTTGCTTTGTCGATTTCGTGGTTTTTGTGGTCAGCTGATTACGGAAGTCAGTAAATATGATCGAAGTGCAATTTTATTGTCAAAATGTACATCCCAAAGTCTAGACGATTCCGCAATATCCACATAAGCAGCACATAAAATTGGAATTTTATATTCGAAACGTTATTATAGAGAAGTTTTCGTTGAACTGTGAAGCTTCGTTCGTGTTCCCGCAAAGGGAGTTAAAACGAAATAAAAAACCACAAAGCAAATATTGAAATGGATATTGCCGCAATGTAAGCAGATCCTAAATTGTAATTTATTTTAAAAATATCTGGCATGGACCCGCGAGCGAAGAGCTAAAACGTTGTATGCTGTTCCTGCTCTCCGCTATACAGCTGACGCTCAGTTATGATTTCGCACGTTATGTTGATATTAGAAGATGTGCGCAATTAGTGGTCGATTTTTAACACTTTCCTGTTTAATTTACATCACAATTCCTCCCCGAGCGATTGCGTTGCAGTTTTTTACTACCTACATAAAATTAAATCATCCCAGCCTTCGTCGAAAAGCTGAAAACTGAAATAAAATGCTACTGATGAAGTTGTTTCCACTAATAAAGTGAATTTCCTTCACTATTTTACAACTTGAAAATTTTATAGGTGCAATCTTTAGCTTTACCACTTGCTTTTACACGACTCTGTAGAATAATAAATTTTCCAACTTTCCGTCTGGTTGTAACTTTAAAATTACAGCACATAAAAAACTTGACATTTGTTCTAAGTCAATTTAAAAAGTTACTACCCAATTGCTCGTTTTAAAAATTCAAAACTCTCCAAAGTGGCAAGTTTCCTAAATCGACACTCGCTCTATTCGATTTTTAGGTCCACCGCACCAGAACTTTTCGTGGATATTTGGCGAGTATCCAAAGAGTTGCTTTCGATTCGAAAAATTTTGCACTAATCGGACTCAATTCTCTCAATCGAACAACATCAATGGCGGTTTGCCTTTCAAAGCGCAGAGTGGCGCAACCTCTTCATAAAAAATCAGAACGCGAAAGTACTGAGAAATTTCGATAAATTTCACTTTGTTCCATTTGATAATGAACCGGTAATGTTTGTCAGGAAATAATATCGTGAAAACATGAAATAATTGGTCAATTTAATATTAAAAGCTTCTATTGATGTGACCACTTTGTACCAGTTTCCGTTAACGTATAATTTTTTATCGTGTAAATTATATAAAACACATAAATTAATATATTGCCAAGATTGTGCGGCCCGGAGGCCGCACAGCAGGTGTTAGATGATTGATTAACCGATGAAACATAGGTATCGATCATAATTACGAAAAGAACTAATGTTTTATGTATCAGATTAAACTGTAAATATAAATAATAAACTGTAGTTTAATCTTACAACAACAGTAATTATTATATTTTAGCAAATGAATAAATAATAAATTCATTTTTGACTATAGTTTGTTGATAGGAAAGGCGCTCACCCAAGTATTCCCAAAAGCAAACCGCACTTGCTAAGCTGTTTATATTATAAACTTCTGTTAAAACTTCTTTACTGAATATACACAGAATTTATTCTTGTGGGGAGGACAGAAATTTTGAAGTTTCACCGTTGATTAGTGCGTCAAGTTTTTCGTGGTTCCAAAGGGAAATCGCAACATACATTTTTTTAACCTTTACCTGAAGTTATTCTAAATATTTATAAAAATGCGACGGTATATGACAGATCACACCAAAATGCTGAGAAACTTTTAATTTCGAAAATAATCGATCTTAAAGCTTCGATTTCTTACTAACCGTCATTCTGTTGCCAGTACGTGTTTTCTAGATTTTCTAGTTTTCTAGATCCGTAATTTTCTAGTTGGAGCGACTTCAGGGATGTTTTTTATTGCATTTTCAAGTGCAATTTATGCCAAAAATAGTTATATAACATAAGGGGCGTGGCTAATCTTATAAAAACAGCCAATATAGTAAGCGTTTTCAATTTTTAGGCTTTTTTACCGAATTTATTGATAATTTTTTAAATCCGGGAGAATATTATCGTACTATCTCCTAATTAATTAACAAACAAAAAAAAACAATTTACAAAATCGAAGTAATTTTCATCGGATTTTTCAATTAATTTAATAAAATTTGTAAATAAAATTTAAAAAACTTTACTGCCGGCAACCGACGGCATTAAAGTAGTACTTTAGCACCGCCTGGCGCAGGCAGTAAAGTGAAACTTAACATTATTTATATAGTAGATAAACATAAAGTTGACTTTTGAAGAAAAAAAGGATGAGTTTTATTGAACCGAAACAGCTTCAGTCGCCAAAAGGATTTTGATTTTTTTTACTCAAATTCTTAAATTATTTGTTATTTACGCCATAAACTACCATAATTTCATTTAAAAAATTTCAAATCCCAGTAAAGTTTATCGAAATATTTCTCATATTTCCATTTAGGAAAATTTTTAGAAATTATCTGGATTTCTTTGGATTTACTCGAATTAATTTTGGTCAAGGAGAATAAAGTTAGGGATCTCTTCAGATTTTTAGTTTACATCATTTGACTTGAGCTGGACATATCGCAAATCCGGATTCTATTGGGATTGGAAAACTGGGATTCTATTCAAGCGTTGCTCTAGCGTAATCTTTGGCACAAAATTGTACCTTTGCCATATTGGTAGTTTTTTAATTTTAGTCCAGGCTCAACCAGCAAAGATATAAAGGTCTCGTTGACCTGTATTACAATCAGCACAAAAGTTTCAGACTGAAGCCTCAATAACTTGTCAAAGTGCTCAGTTTTTCTCAGATATAATAAAAATATATCTAGGCCTTCAACACCGGATTCTCTAACTTTCAAACCTGAAAACGTAATCTTTTTTTTTTTTAACTACCCGCAAGTTTCTGAAAATGCATTGGAGGGTATTGTATATCCCCCCCCCCGGATGTACACTTGCCGTTTAAATTTATCTTATGTTCTAGTTTGCTACCCGCAATATTAGTATCTAATCCGGCTAAGCATCCAATAAACTTTTTTTGGTGATTCAATATATTTGTAATAAAAAATTAACCTAACATATAAATTTTTTAAGTCTATAGTGTGGTAGTTAGAAGTATGTAATTTTAAATAAACAAACTAAACAAAATGTTAAAAAACAATAACAACAACAAATTAACATTTAACAGGTTTGGACTAAGAATATAAAATAAAAACTTTGTAATACGATATAAAGACCTCTATTTCACAATTATTATTGATCATCAGTCGTATTTAACATGAGGAACCAAGAAATTTAAAAATTACTTAAAATGAATGTGACTAGGCCAAACAATGTCCAACCAAAAATATATTTGCATAAAATAAATAATTTTGCAAAAAGAACTTCGTTTGTTCTTTTGTTTTTACTTTATAAATTTTCGAATTGATTTTGTATTAAGACAACAAATTAAAATTGATTTAGTAGCTTTGAGTTTGATTTTTGAACGTGTAACAGGATTAGTTAAGCTTGTAGAGATTAATTTTAGCAATTAGTTGGCTGCATTATTGGCTGCGAGATGTAATTGCGTTATCGTGTCCTTTTGAATGAAAATATGTCAAAACTTGTTAATTCTATTGGATTCCCATTATAAGTAAGCGATTTCATCTTAACATCGAAAATTGAGAATCTGAATTTCAATAACGACAAGTGCTTCCGATCTGGT
Source organism: Cantharis rustica (assembly GCA_911387805.1). NCBI lineage: Eukaryota > Metazoa > Arthropoda > Insecta > Coleoptera > Cantharidae > Cantharis > Cantharis rustica. The sequence continues at coordinate 1,718,757 of OU426878.1, read as the reverse complement.
GCGTGTGGTGTATTGGGGGGAGAGGCGGGAAGTGAATGGCTTGTGGAGATAACCCAAATCGGGTTTCGCGTTTGAATAAGGACCCCTTTGTGTTTAGAACATCTTTTGATCCTTCTGATGTATTTGCTCACTCGCCTCGGTATGCATACACCGCTTAAACGCGGATGTTATGTCTCATCTACGTTTTATAATTGCTTTCTTAGCCGCAGGTTATGCACATTACCTATCGCCAGCCCCCTAAATTCGAGGCAATGGTGGAGCTATAAATTTGTCGCAAGACTGAGCACGAACTCAAACGGAATATAATTCATATGAGTTATCTGCGGGAAATGCGAAATATATCGGTGAAAAATGCAAGTCCAAAAAAGTTTGACGTCTCCATTACGAGCAAACAACTAAAAACTGTGATAAATACGTTTTGCTCAGCCACGTCGCCTATTTTACTCTCCCTTTATTAATTAGCGGTCAACAATCCCCGGTAGACTCATTAGTGGTCACCACTGTATGCCATTCTGGGCCGTATTACGTATTTGTTCTTCCATTCAAAATCAAACACATAAATTATCGCTCCAACGGCGCTTCTTATTGAATTCTTCTAATAATAAAGCAAAAATCAATCTTAATTTCTACCGAAACACCTAATACAATCCCATTACTTCGTACAATTTGTTTCGGAACTACGCAATCCGCCAAGACGGATGGGACGTAATAAAAAATACTTAGCTTTCTTCGCTTTTAATTTTTAAAATTCGCGCCGAAATTAATGCCCAATTTGGTGCCCACTAATTATTTTAAAGTCTTTTTCCTTTTGGAAGATAAGATTGCTTGTTAAATTTTAGTGGGTACTGGGGAGCTCTCACTTGTACAGTTATGAAGGTACTAACTTATCGGTAGTCTAGATTCAAACCAAAAATCCTCGTGTTTTAGCCACAAATAATTGATAAAGTCGTGCAATCAGCATGCGTGCGTCCAGAATCGTGTATGCATTACCAATTATATTGGAGCATCCGCCTTCATTAAAGAATTCCGTTGCTCGATAAGTTTCCTGATATGTAATATGGCTTTGGCTTTATTGTACTTGGGGATTTAATTATCACCCACAGAATTCCCAAGTTTAGTAAAACAACGTTGTAAAGCAATTTTTTAGTTTTCATTAACCCGGGATTAACATAAAATAGCAAATAAGTATAACGAGAACAAAACGGAATGGCCAGCGTAACCGCACCGAGTTAAGCTTCAGCTAACAAAATTATGAAAAGCATTCTTTAAGGGATAAACTTTATGCTTCACAAAGTTTACCATAAAAAAACTGTTAGATTTATTAGAAAGGATTAGAAACGAGAAAAATGCACGGCCACAAAAATTTTGGCCATAAAATCGATGTTCGAGGCGATGCTGTGTTGCTCGTCAGTAAGTTGCACCGAAACTATTCCGATTTTAATTGGATGTTCAGGTTTATTATGATAATAACACTTCTCGATGTGATTTTATTAAGAGGAACTTTATTACCGTGTCCGATGTGTCCAATCGATCATTAAAGTGTAATAAAGCATTTATATGGATTAAGATGTAGCCGTAAGTTAAGAGCGAAGCGGAATAAGTTGGAAACCGACGACGACGACGAAGACGATGGGAACGCCAATTATTTTGAAGTTGCATTGCTTTGGAAAGAAAACTAACCTGCCCGAAGGTTTTCCAAGTAGAGTTTCTAGTTTATAGTAATGAACTGAAAAGTTGGTTTTATGGTATAAGCAAAGTTGAGTTGTGATGTCACAAAGTGGAGAGAGGTTAAAGGATCAAAAAAGCAATCGAAAGCGAGCAGCGGCGCGTTGCCTCATTAATGACCAATTAAATATTCTTCTTATTTAAAAGTTCTGAAACGATAATCCCCGCAAAGGAGGAAGTTTTGAGGAACGAGTGGGCCATATCCTATGAAAAGTTAGATGACAAAGAATCGTATTAAATGAGGATTAAATTAGAATTTTAAGTGAATTCTAGTGTTCAACATTCCTTAATGAGCAAACAGAAAAACTTTTAAGATTCCATTTGTCGTTCCCAGAATTTTAATCTGAATTTTAATTTGAAGTAGTTTTAATTACTTAATAGTTTCAATCTTTAAATTAAGTAAATTACCATTTTTTATCACAACCCAAGAAGCTTATGTTCTTAATAATTTTAAATATTGAATAGCGGCATTCTTTTCTTTTATTTATATTTAATGTAAGTTGTATTGTTACACAATGTTTCAAACTTGTCAAAGTTTTAATTGGTCGCAGATTGACAATGTCGATAGCTAAACTACTTCGTCATCGATCCAACTTTTTTGTCTACACGATATCTTCTTAGATTACATACTAATTTTTTTAACTTGTACCATTAATTAACAAAACTTATGGTACTCGACTAATTAAATAAACTTTTTTCGACCCGTCTCATCAATAATTCCTATACCAAATGATTGCGTTCTATCGATTTTCGAAATCAAAAGTCAAACGAAAGTGAATTCACTTTTTTGCCAAACCGAAGACACGAAAATTTCGAAACAATCGTGACAAGCAACAAAGGGCGACATTGTTCCAAAGTTTTGACTAGTCGCCCGGGGGTTCCCTCGCTTCATTTTCATTTTATTTTCTAAATTACAATAATTAATGATGAATACAAATATGAAAAGCCGAGTGCTTTTTATAATAGTAGGTACTATGTACGCATTCGTTTTACGAAATAATGACTATATAATTGCTCACAATTTTCACATTATACATTTTTTGTTTAAGACAAGACTTCCCTACCACGAGTAGATAGATGTTCAGAATTCTAAAAAAAAGTTCTTGTTCTAATAATTAATTAGAACAAGGTAATTTTGTATTCAAATAATTTTTTATACTGTCGACATTGTTTCAAGTTGCAAGGTTTTTGGGTTCTTTTTATTTTAAAAGCATTGCATTGGAAACCTTCGATTAAAAAAGTTTTAGTAATCTTATGTTCAAAGACAAAAGAAGAAAAAGTCCAAGGTTTTTCAACACAAAAAGTTTCGGTGCACTCCGGTTTGAAACTAAAACTTATTCGGTAGTTTCATAGTGAGTAGTTGCATTGTACATTGTTGACTTTGAGTAAGTTATTTGTAAGTATTCATGCACATTTTGACGTGACCAGATCAGTCAGTTTCAGAAAACGCCATTGCTTTGTTGAGATTAGCCCATCGGAGTAGGGCAATTGTTATCTTATGCTGCAGATTACCTATGTGCGGTCGTTCCAACCTTAAATTATTTTTGCATTGAGATTAAACCTGTATCGTAATTTCTAATTTAAAAAACACATTTGTTCGGATACTGGGGGGTATTCCATACCCCCCAGACCCCCCGGTTTGATACCAATGATGCTTGTTATATGATTGAGTTTATTCATTTGGAATCTATCAGTTTTTTTGCAATTTATAGCAATATAGGAAGAAATACACTTTGACTTCCCATTTTTAGTCATCATCCACAGGGCCGGTGCTAGGCACTAGGTAAACTACGCAATTGCCTAGGGCGCAAACGATAAAGAGGCGCAAACCAGATCGAGGTGCAAAAATTAATTGCAGTGTGCAATGGAAAATGAAATATTAATATTTCAATTTCAATTTTTTAGTATACATGGAAGGGGGGGAAGTATGTGTCTCACTGCTTGTAAAAATAATTCCCAATATTTGATGGCGTGGCGCCTCGCGTCTGATAGACGCGTAAGTACCGGAAGATACATAGATATTAGTTACATAGAAAAGAAATATAGAACATATTTCTATAGAACAGAAAGAAACCTCAACATTAAATTTGAAAGAACTTGTAACAACTTTTGCCGCAAAAAAAGCTAAAAAAGTTAAAAGTTAGTTTTATTTTTGTTAGAAAAGGTATTTCTTTTTAATAAAAATACGTAAATCTAAGTATTTTTTAAAATATCGCGGATTTTCGTTTCCCAGCTCAACACTGCTATATAAATGGGGGGGGGCACTGATAAAATTTTGCCTGGGGCGTCAAATATCCTAGCGCCGGTCCTGATCATCCCCCAATAGACTACGCCCTTCGCTGATAAGAAAAGCAAGCTATCGGATGCGTTTTTAACCGTCAAATGCGTCAGGGCTGTGGAAAGCTACTCGAAAGAAATTAAATTATCTTTTTGACCTTGGTAGCCGTATAAGATTTCATTGCTACGACTTAATTCCCACGACTGGCTTGCAAGAGGTTCACTCTTTTTTATTTTATTTTTACTATCTCTTGAGTTAAACTAAAATCAATACAAATAAAATTATTAAATAATTTCAAGTTTAGCAAAATAATAAATTCAAAATGTGCATGTGGATTCCAGTGCCGAATTAACCCTGTAGCAGAAGTAGCAAATGCTACGGGCCCAGATCTCTGACCCCCCCCCCCCTCCGCGCAAGCAGAATAAAACTAGAATTTAAATATTTAAATATAAAAAATTCAAAAAACACTTTAGAATCTTCTGGAAACCCTGTATACACAGGTCCCAATCCCCCACTTTATCGAGACACTGCTCGGGATAAAAAATTGGGATCAGAAGTTAATTTCTGTTTTATTTGAAAAGTTATGGATTTAGCTATGTAGTATTATCCCTAAATTTTTTCACATTACATCGGAAAAAGTTTGTTTGTAATTTTTGTTTGAAATTTGTGTCTGAACAAAAATTTAAAAAAAGTTGTTTTATTTTATATTCGAATTCAAACCGAACCAAACATTCATTTTATTGTTCATTTTACCTGCGTATTTTTTTAAAATAAAATATTTTGTTTCATAATAAAATAAGTTTTGTTTTATATCTTTATTTGCGTTCGTTCGAGTCCGTTCAAGGGGTTATAGTAGCCTCTCACGCTTAGTACAGTTTGTTATTTATATTCAATTACTCAAAAGGTACTAAAAAAATATAAAAACATTTATGCAAAATTTCATTAAAATGAAAAATTCAAACTTTATCAATCCGTTGAAAACAAAGTCTCCGCTTTAGACGACGACGCCGGCGACGTCAAAATCAATCAATTTGAAAGTCAAGTTTTACTTGTAATACAATTCCAAAGAAATATACACCCTCTTCCGCCCACCCCAGCACTAATTTCTAAATATAATTTTGTATTGTATCAACTTACTATAAAATTACTTAATCGAGGAAAAAAAAGAAAATGAAAATTACAGCGTAAAAAATATAAAATATAATAACTCGTGCAAGTAATGGATTAAAAAATGTTTCCAATTTAGTTAGTTGGCAACGTATAATTTTATAATTTACACCTGACTCTAATTAACCAATATAAGTAATAACTGCTAGAAAATTATAATAAATTAATTTCATAAATTTGACAATTAACCTAGAATAAGTTACTACCATAAAAAACAGACCACTAATTAACATATCTCGTGGGTTTCAGACGTTCGTAGATAATCTCCCCTTTTGAAAGAGAAAATAAATAATTGTTTTGGTTTGACTTTTTTGAGTAAAATTATTTCAAAGTGCAGGAAATTGATCATAATCGTGGAGGAAGATTTGTTGGCGATAAAAATTATACAATCATTTTGGCCTTTCTTGTTTCTAAATAAGCAATTGCCTCATGTCACTGCCACCTTCCAGTCATTTAGATGCAATCGCCCTTATTACAAGCATAAAATATGGACCGATCTTCTTACGGAAATGACCGCATGGCACGGAACACACTGTATAGCTCAATCTGCCCACGAACCGACAAATAGATATTATCGCCACTGATATCATTATTTTCGTGTAATTTAAATTGTTGCGTAATGGGTGTGTATGGAAATAAGGCCATTAAAACATAAACACGACTTCCATTTGATTTATTGTCTCTAGGTAATATAAGTTCCATTTGGTTTGATTAAATTGTTTTTTAGATGTTTCTAGTATACCATCTTCGTAATCGATTCGAGAAACAAAGCCGGTCCATATAAAGTGCCATGCGGAACGCTCGAATAAGAGTCTAGCCGGTAGTAATATTTCAAATGTCACGAAAATTGAATAATAATTTATTAAAAAATATAGAGCTGTCTTGGTAATAAAATATACAAAGCAATTAACAAAATAAACAAGATACTGGCATCCCAAAACCATTCGTGTCTATCAGTGCGATCTATCTTCTTTTTTTAAATGATTTTACTTTTCAGATACATAAATTGATTTGGTGTCAGTGCCTTCCACACGAAAGTCTTCTAAATTTTTCTCCCAACTTAGGTGTATCTTTCGATAATCCACTTATCGGACGGACGATAACGATCGAAACAATACAGCCGATCTTTGTTTGATAATTAATTTCTGCACCTGTTGTCCTAAATAAAATACTGTCGACGTTTTATTGAACGTTTATGAAAATAAAAGTTTTCGTTGCCTTGGCAATTATTATCTTACTTCAATCAGAATGTCAGTGCTCGAATCTTGACTTCCAAGCATGTGAAGCAGTTGCCTCTCACTTCTCCGACTTCTTTTGTGCCGAGACAAGAGATGGATATTCTAAATAATCACTACTTACGATAAACATCTTAAAAATTAAGAATTTCTATTGGAGTCTTGCTAATTCGTAGGCGTGCCCAAATTTTTTGGCATGAGCTCATAGAAACTATTTTAAATTGCTGTTTGTTTTTAGATCAAATTAAAATATTTAAAATGTTCTAAGGAAAGCGAAACTGGTTTCGATTAAGAAATAAAATTAATTTTATCCAAATGTTTTAATTCTTGTTAAATTGTGGCGAAACATTATTTTGCAAACGCTGTCGATTTGAGCTCATGCATTTTTATGTTGCGGAAATGAATTGGGTGCCCGGATTTCCGATTGTGTGATTGCATTGAAAAACAAATACGCGGCTTCGATTAATTGTTTGTTATTTAATAACAAAATGTAATTAAAGTTGGATTAAAAAGTTTTAATAACTCTTTTGCGTCGATTTTCAATAGAGAAGCGTTTTGCTCTGGAAAATTTCATTTGGCCGACCCCAAAGTTTATCCAAATTTAATTTAAAAAATTAAAGCTTCATTCGATTAAAAAATTGTCAAACCTGATCGTGGAAACTTTTCACAAAAATTCCTGCCATTAAATTATGTCATGCTCTTCTCAGATTAAAGGAATAAGCTGATATAATTGCAAAAAATTCATTAATTACGTAAGGACGATTTTTGTAATTTTTGACCCCCTCCCGCCTTCACGTAAGAGTACGTAAGATTGTGGCAACCCCCCTCACCTTACGTAAGAATTTTTTTTAATAATACCCGAATGATAACATTAACCGTGATTCCAATAAGCGGCTCCACTGTATAACAATTATTGTTTATTGGTACAATTTTGAATATTGTTTACCTGTATATTAAGGGATTACCAACGTAAAAAAAAATTTAGTTTAAAAATTTACCCTCTCCCCTCAAGAGTTTGTAAGATTTCCAATACCTTCCTCTTCCTCTTATGTAATTAAAGGTTTTTTGGTCAGTTTTTTGGATTTTTTGGAAAAACTTCTACACTGCACTTTTTTTCTATGCGATAGACCCAACTGAAATTATTTTTCTTCGTGAATCTTGGTGTATATCAAAAATCAAAGATGCGAGTCTTTGCCAATGCCAATGCTTCAAATCTGTACCGATCTAGTAAAAAGATGACCGGTTTAACAAATAAATGTTTTTGTAGTGGCTTAATCAGCTGAAAAAGTAAATTGTTTTCCTTTCACTTGCACTGCTTATGTGAACGATCCTGAAGGCTTTGTCACGTGACATAATACCACAAAATATAGTTTCCAAAATATGTGTTCTCAGAAATACTCGTCAAGGAAAATGTTTACAAATAGAGCGAATATTCAATCTAAAATATGTAATAACTACATTGCCAAGGTTGTGCGGCCTGAAGGCCGCACTGACAAATTTCTATATGTTGGAAACTTATGAACCAATCGAAGGTGCCAGTAGGAAGACTAATATTTGAGCTACTCGGAGATCTGCGTACTTCTAAATCCTTCTTCTTCAGGGATATTTTAATGAGTGCAGCGGCTCAAGGATATACCGTCAAACTAGATCTGCCATATTTTATGTCAAAAAATACTTTTATAGCATAAAAACACTCAGTAGGCGGCACTAACCTTCTGAAAACGGCCAATACAATAATCGTTTCCAATTTTCTACGATCTTTGTAAAACTATAAAAAACCACAGTAATTTTCATTAGAAAATTTTTACATTCTAAGCAAAAGTTATCGTACAAATCAATTTGCAAAACCGAAGTAATATTTAAACCTCGATTAGAAATTAAAATGTTTCAGCACTTGCCCCTACCAGATGTTGCAATTAAATTTAAATTATTATAATTATTACTTTACTGCCGGCTACGGATAAGCTTATAAGCTTCACTTTTATGTTATAGAATTATTTATTGATGAGCAGGGAGAAGGGGAGTCCGTACCCATTCATAGTAGGTTTTAAAAGAATCTTAAACATTCCTATAAAAAATAAAGAAAAAATGCATAAATGCCTTCAATGTTTAAAACCGGGGGGTCTGGGGGGTATGGAATACCCCTCAGTAACTCAGCAAATATTGTTATTACCATGTGATGTGCCAAATTTACACTTGCATATATTCTAGTACGGTGCTAACCTTGCTAGATGTATAGCCCAATAAACGTATAGATTTAAACCTTATACCACATTGGTGCTTTTATTTAAATAATTATCTTCGTATACAGCTGAGAAACTTTTGGTATACCTTTATTTTATTCAAAATTGGCAACAATAAAAATTAGGAATTAATAATATTTTAATATTCGTTTTTGGGCAGACGCCCCCCCCCCCCCGCTCATTACAAATTACCATTTAAATCTAAGATATTTACGAATGATCCCCTAAGCGAACCCATGGGTAGTTTAATTACTTCTTACTAGAGCAAACGCCTTTAAAAAACTGCTAAAGCTACAAATTTAAAGTTTTGAATTGTCCTAGCTTCCTATTCTTATTCCTATTCCAGACTTGTTAAAGGACGAGATAAGAGACGCTATAAGCAGACTAAAACTTAACAAAGCTGCGGGAGAAGACGGAGTCGATGCCGAAATCATACAAGCCATGGGGGAGACAGGTGTAACAATAATGCACACAATTTGCCAAAGAATATGGGAAACCGGAGAATGGCTAAACGACTGGACTGGCTCCGTATTCATCTCACTCCATAAAAAGGAGTCAAAAGAAAATGTGAGAACTACAGACTAATTTCCCTAACATCACATGCCAGCAAAGTGCTACTACACATAATACATGGTAGACTAAAACCATTCCTATCTTGGCAGATACCTCCTGAACAAACCGGCTTCTTGAAGGAGAAAGGCACTCGAAAGCATATACTCAACATTCGCTAAATAATCGAAAAAGCAAGAGAATTTAACAAACCACTCTATATATGCTTTGTGGATTACCGCAAGGCTTTCGACAGTATAAATTGGAAGATGCTGTGGCAGGCGATGTCGGAAATGGGAGTTCCAAAATACTTAATCAAGCTGATACAAGAACTTTATAAGAACAGCATAGCAAGAATTAAAATAGATGGCAGACTCTCTAACCCATGTAAGGTTGAGAAAGGAGTGAGACAGGGGTGTATTTTGTCGCCATTGCTATTTAACATATATGGTGAATACGTCATGAGGAAAACCTTAGAGGGATGGAGCGACGGTTTTACCATTGGGGGTAGAAAGATAAGTAATCTACGATATGCTGACGACACCGCCTCCAGTCGAGGAATTGACACTGCTTATGAAGCGACTAGAAGACAAAAGCTGCAGTTGCGGCATGATTATAAATAACGACAAGACCAAGATAATGATTGTGGACAGAGCGAATAATAATAACCCACAGATACGGCAGATTTCGTGCTACTCCGTTGTCAGCCAATACGTATACTTAGGGGCACTCATTACAAATGAAGGTGGAAGTACTCAAGAAATCAAAAGGCGTTGCGAGGCAAAAGGCATAGTACTTTACGGCGCAGAATCATGGACTCTAAAGACGCAAGATAGGAGAAAAATTGACGCACTTGAGATGTGGTGCTGGAGAAGAATGTTGCGGATATCATGGACCGAGAGAAGAACCAATGTGTCCATAGTTAGAGAGATTGAGGAGCCCCAAAGGCTGTCTCGGGTTGTGTATCAGCGCGTCCTGAGATACTTTGGACACATAACGCGGAAATGTGATGACGGACTGAAGAAATTGATAATCCAGGGCAAGGTGGAAGGAACCAGACCAAGGGGTCGCTCTCCGTCAGACCAGGTAAAAGAGATCACCAATAGCTCTCTACACCATCTTTCAAGAGTGGCCAGCAGCAGAGAGAGGTGGCGTGATGTAGTGCGAAGAGTCGGAAATGAACGGAACGGTTGAAAGTAGTGAAGCTGAGATCACGACTTCTCTGTCAAGAGGATAACGAAGAAGAAGAAGATTCCTATAAATTTAGGAAATTTAGAACACCGACTTGCCTGTATTTTTTGGTGATTTTTTAATCGGCTTGTCGATGAAGTCAATCCTACTTTCGAGATTTTCATTATTTGATTTTAGGGTATTATTTCTCTACACCTGGAAACATTAACGCTAACAGAAGTATGCGTCATGGTATGCAATTGGAAATAACAGAAAGAATTAGGGGATACGGAAATCCCTGGAATTCATAAAATTTTGTGAAGTGAAAATCTCAGGGTGAAAGAAACCTATTCCAAATAATTGTGATGTCAATACAATTATAGAGTTGTAGTGGTGCATTGTTATCAAAATCTATTGAGAAAAAAATTTCTAAGTTATATTATAGTTTAAAGTTTAAATTAAAGTTTCCTCATAACTTTTAAGCGATCGCAGTGAATTTGAAATAAAATTAATATGAAATGAAATTATTTAAATTAAGTGAATAAAATACAAAAAACATGTTGTACGTGTAAAATTGATAGTGACTGTAGCTTAGACCGCTACATTCTTGCGTTAAAATTTATCGTCGATTTGAAGAGTGTATTTCGAGTGTAAAATTTAAGCGAATTCAATTTAGAAAATTAAAGTATTCGTTTGAGTAAAAAATTGTCAAAAAGAAAACATAAAATTGTCAAGCTGAGCGTGAAAACTTTTCAGAAAAATTTCGAGGTAATCAAAAATATTTCCAATTGAATTCCTTCGTGGTCTGCCGAGCTTGGGGGAATCGATGTCAAAAATGTATCTAAAAAAGATGTCGTAATAAAATATTAACGAGATTGAAGTTTTGATAATGTGCGATATAACATATTTTATGTACCCTTACAGAGGGAACTCGAGATTTCATTACACGCTCCACTTGAAACCACACCCTTATCTTTGCAATTATTTGCTAATCTTGAAGGAATGCAAATATTCTTAATAATATAATCATTATTTGCGCAAAACTCAGTTAAATGTAGCGCGAGTTGAGAAACGAAAATAATTAAACAGGTAAATATGTAAGTGAGTGCATGCAACATATCACGACGAGTTTATTTATTTTTGCTCGATTGTAACAAATAAGAAAAGCTGCAATATAAAGAAGAATGACTTATGGCTTCTGGGCTTTAGCTGTATCGCAACACAGAAAGATACAAATTCAGAGCACGCTCTCGTGGGCGTTTCAACTAGATGATTCACATAATATTTCTCGAGCCAAATCAAATTTATATGCAAACTGATTTTTGGCGGATCCTTTGTTGCAAGGGAAAAAGTGGTCATTAAATGGTAGCTGTTAAAGGACACCGTCGGAAGTTATGGCGCTCTGGAGGGTAGTAATGCAGGTGACGTCACGACCAGAACTGGGATTAAGATTCATCTCGGGGGATTATCCCAGAACGCCAGATGCGAGCACCCCTCGTCAATCCACTGCCGTAACTCGATATAACCCCATACGTGAGGAAACTTACAAGGCGAGGTTTGGCGGTGCTTCTCGTGCAGTTTGCACTTCTTCCTTGTTAATATTTTTGATATGTTGACAGACGTCGCTAAAATTTATCGCCAGCCCGACTTCTTAAAAGTTCAACGAGATTCGCAAAATGTTTGCATTTGACATTTCCTTTTGAAATCAACGCATCTTACCTACACCATCCAATCTTGAGTTACTGCTGCTTACGTATGTGAGGAGCGTACGACTCGGGAAATTTATGCATTCGCGGAAAGTAAAGTAACTTCTTGTTCCCTTCCACTTTATGCGTCCAAGTGAAAAAACCTCGATCCAAACATGGAACACGTTTCGGTAGACAATAGCTTGTCCAATAATTGACAAGCTTAATCAAAAATAATTGCGTTTTAAACACTTCTCGTTCCGACGTATCATTTGATAAGAGCGAAAGCGAAAAAATAAAACGCTATTCCCGAGTTTAGAGCGGAAGCCGATTTAAAGTACAGCGCTTTGAAGTGTCAAATCTTGTTGCAGTTAAGTGTTTATCCTTTTTATAAATCGTTGCTTGAATTCTTTAAACGTCAGCTTTAACATGTTTTCCATTTATACGGTATTCACAATTTTATTACAATTACGATAAACGTAACTACTCACGCAGTTTTTATCCTCCGAGACTTTCAAACACGTATATGTAACGAGATCAAAAAATCCTTCCCTCCGAGTGCATAATTAACCTTCTCGTTTTCATTAAAAAAAAAATGTACGGAAATTAAAAGCTTAGACACGACCGACGCTAAAAGCTCAGTTATACGGAAGCAGGGAATATTTCTTGAATAAATAAGTAGGGACGTGTACTGTCGATTTCGGTGTAGTCTCTTGGCAAATCAATAAGTTATTTGTAAAATTTATCGCGCATTATGCCTTTATAAAAAGCACTTTTTCAATTTAGGTTTTTACAAAATTGCTCCAAGTTTATCTCTCGGTAATTTCGAGTTACGTGTCGAAAAAAGCAAAATTAGCTATCACCTATACCTATCTTCCGGATGAATGGAATTTAAATTAGTTCTCCTCCTTTGGTTATTCTGAGACAATAAATTATTCGGAATATCGATGGGATGCATTTAAGCGCATCCAGCGACCATCTGATGCTTTACTTTACGACCAAGTTACAAATGAAGTTCCGCCAACAATTTGACAATTTTCCATTTGTTACAAAACAGCAATTTGTAATTTTCGTGTCGCTTAATTTGTTGGTATCTCACAATGTCAAAACAAACACGACCACGATAAACGTCTTCGTTCCAATTTTAAACTTTCCAATTCTGCTCTTTATTTAACACGGGAGGTTATTACCGTCGTCGCTGCTTCGAGGACAAAAGATAAATCCACTTCGGCTATATCGAAATCCACCATAGGAAACCCATAGAAAGAAAAACTATTAACCCCCGAAGCTCTGTGTCGAATGCGAATGAAGTCAACTTGCCAAATCGATAATCAGGATGTTCGAACATCTTCTTTAGCTTTTCCTGCATCTAATAAGAATTTTGCCTCCACACCCTCATGAGTGATGGTAATAGGGCAAACCAATGGCCTGTCCCCCTTAGATTTATGGTTTTACTATCCGAAAAATATCTGATAAGTAGAAAAATGGAAATCGGTAAGATTAATTACACCTTCAAGTTAATTAAGCCGTTGAATATCTGGTACCTTTCTATTGATTGCCCAAAACGAGCAAGAAGATAAAACTAGGTTAAATTATTTAACAAATCCATTTGGTAATTATTCAAAATTGTAATCGTCCTCTGATTACGTAGAATTTCTTGTAGTACACAGGAAATTACGTTTGGGACCATAAAATCGATTCCACGCACCTGCTAGTTTTAGTGTATTGGTAAAATTAGAACTGAACCTGTAGTTTAACATGTTGTCACACCTACCACACATGAAAAGCCGTAACGGTCATATAAAATATATTTTAAATTTGGAAAATTTCAAAATAACACTTGATTGGTCGACAAAGTAGCTTTCTAAATTTCCATCAGTGAAATCAAACTAACGATCTTCTTGTTCTGGGGGGTATTCCATACCCCCCAGACCCCCCGGTCTCTATATCATTGCTTTTAAGCCGACCTAGCTTTATATTTCAAATAAAATTTAAGTTTTACTTTAAAATACTGAAATTCAGAAGTGATAATTCGTAAAATCATTTTCTAGGTCACTAAAATATTGAAACTTTCTCACGAGCATCTTAAATTGAGAAATTATCTACTACCTACCTACGTAGTACTATTTTAAGTCATTCTTCCACTGTTGGCCTGTTTTCAGTCTTGACGAATGAATCATTCATGAAAATATACATCAAATATCTAAGCAAAAGTGGGAAAAATGATAACAAACTCCGACTACCCTAATTCAAATGTAGAACATATCAATATATTAATATAATATATTGCAATTCGTTTACCTTTCTATTGATTGCCGAAAACGAGAAAGAAGATATAACTATCTTAAATTATTTCACAAATCCAATTGGTCATTATTTAAAATTGTAATCGTCTATCGTCGGTTGTATTTTTATGTTTTTAACAAAGCAATAATCCTCTACTGCCCTCTGATTACGTAGAAGTTCTTGTAGTAAACAGGAAATTAAGATTGGGAATTTTAGTGCATTGGTAAATTTAAAACTGAACCTGTAGTTTAACATGTTGTCACACCTACCACAGATGGAAAACCGTAATGATCACATAAAATATATTTTAAATTTGGAAAATTTTAAAATAACACTTGATTGGTCGAGCAAATAGCTTTCTAAATTTCTATCAGTGAAATCAAACTAACGATCTTCTTGTTCTGGGGGGTATTCCATACCCCCCCCCCCCCCATAAATTCAGAAGTGATAATGCGTGAAATCATTTTCTAGGTCACTAAAATATTGAAACTTTCTCACGAGCATCTTAAATTGAGAAATTATCTACTACCTACCTACGTAGTACTATTTTAAGTCATTCTTCCACTGTTGGCTTGTTTTCAGTCTTGACGAATGAATCATTCATGAAAATATACATCAAATACCTAAGCAGAAGTGGGAAAAATGATAATGAACTCCGACTACCGTAATTCAAATGTAGAACATATCAATATATTAATATAAAGCTTTTAATATCAAATCTTAATATAAAATTTGATTACAGCAAGTTGAAGCTTATTCCGACCTTAAATAAATCCATAAGATAATCAATAGATAAGTGGTTTAAGTAGTGTAACTCGATATTAATCATATCAAATTTTTTAGCATAAACCAAAAAATGCACAAAACACTTTTTCGAAATTAAAATGTTTAAGTTATCACAATATTGATATTAATATTGATCAATATTGATATAATATTGATATTGTGATAACTTAAACATTTTAGTTTCGAAAAAGTGTTTTGTGCATTTTTTGGTTTATGCTAAAAAATTTGATATGATTAAATCCATAAGGATTTTCAAACGCTTATGCATAATATCCAGGAAATTACTCAAAATTTTATGGTTGGAAATATTTCGTATCTGCCATTTTACTTGGAAGAAGGAAATTTTATGCTTTTTAAACTGCATCTCTCGTTTATGCTAAACTGGGGGACCTAATGCCGGATGAATGATGCTATTTATGCCCTTTTGCTATCTACGCCACTGTAAAAACAATTTTGTATAAACTTTGAATAATTCAATTCCTCGGCTGTGTCTTCTCGCCCACCTTTTTTTTACACGATGTTAGAAAAATAGCTAGAAGCTGAAGTAATTTTTTTAAATATTTAAAAAAATTTTATATAAGCACTCGAAACGCTCGAATGTTTATTTTGCCAAACTAGCACAAGTAAAAAGCTATTCGTCGGGTATTATACAAGTTTTAATTACATTTAACAAAAATACGATACGGCCCTTTCAAATAATTAACATGAAACATTCAATTAATTACGTTATTAAAATAAACACGAAATTTAATTAACATAAATGGTGGAAACGAGAAGGCCGGCAAAAATGTACATCTCGTTTTTCTAAATTATCGATTTCCTGTGTAATTTTCGGGAAAAAAAGGAAAACAGGTTACGTTCTATTCTATTACAAAGACTTAAAAACGAACTAGGAATTTACGCGAGGACAATAGAAGCCGACCGGATTAAAAATAAAGGAATGAAAAATGTTAACAATGTGAAAGATGAGACGAACTTGAATCTTTGAAGAAAATTCGCGATGGTTTGTGGGTACTTCATTTAAATAAAAATTTGTTGTATTTCACAGGATTAAGTTACACCTCAAGTTATCCTTTCTAATGTCGAATGTGTTTAGATTTCTCAAACTGGTTTTTTCGATAAAAAGCAGAGCCGGACGGTTTTGAATATAAGCTCTGTGTAAACCAGGAGATCTCACAAAATATTTTTCAACCCCCCCCCCTTGTACTGTAGAACACATTGAATTGAAATGAAGGCCCACTCCTGATTTTGTTTATTGCTAACTAGGGCTGCTCTGCATAAACCGGAAGTGAGATTTATGGTGGCTTTCACAAAAATTATTTAAAATTTGACCTACTAATTTAGAATCACAATAGCAACAACAATTAAAATGCATCGTTGTTATAATTACATAATTGTTTTATAATTTTAATTGTACGTTAAGTTTTTAATTACTTTTGTGAAATTCGCCATGAGATTTTTGCTTAGCTGAACTACAAGAAGTTTTCGCAAGCGCAGTGGTGGACCCAGCTACGAGAATTTATCTTAATATATTGCTATGTTCTTCCTTTTATTGTAATTGACAATTTAATACTCAACAGAAGGTGGTATCTTAAGACACCGTCCCGGCGAAGGGAAGTAGTGCACTTCGGGAGCAAAACCGGTGTAAATTCCTAGTTTTGAGTCCGACTCTGTTAAAAAGTTGCAAATAAATTAATTAGTCGAGATTAAAAGGTAGAATTAATAATTAATTTTGTTTTTTTTGTTCGTGCGGTCTTTGGAGCAGAAAAATTTAATTAAACTATTAGTTTGTTGGCGAACTATGCGGTGCCATGTTTAAAAAGGTATCGAGTGAGCTAAACCGGGTAGAAAATATTAGAAAATAAAAATTGCAAAACATTAAAGAATGTTGGCAGAAAGCTGCATCATAATTTGGTTGTATCTAGAAAAGTTCCTCACCTTATAAGTTTTTACGAGCTGTTAGTGAAGATGCAATTTTACGTTTACTTAACTCCGCCATATTTTCTTGTTGGGTGCGTGCCGGATGGAAGCTAAGGTTTTATGTGAATACCCCGACATCGTATATTCTACTCAAAGTTTTATAACTCAAGTCTGGAAGAGGAGTAAAAAGCAAAAGTTTTTTAGTCTCGTCTATTTCCTATTGAGGATCTTTTATTTTCGAATGAATTTCCTCTTGTTTGGTTTTTATTATGGTCGACTCGGATTGAAATTGTGTGTTGTGTTGGAATATAAAAATTTATGATGGCGTTTTTGCGGGTAATGGGATAATTGGGTTAGGTATAAAAATGAAAGCTCTTAATTCCACTTATAATAATTATAATAATTATATTTACATTTAGCCATGGGTTTGACTAAGACCACGTTTAATAGAAAAATAACTTATATGATGTATAATAGGTAATTATAATACAATAAAGTATTTACAACGAAATTAATTTAATAATCGGTTAGGTTGGAATCCCGCGGTGCCCGAATCAAATTATTTCTCGTATGAGATGTAGAGCAATTAAATTGGCTTAGAAAATATTTAATGTTGTTAAATTTAGTCGAAACGAGTTTTTGGGACTCGGGCATCTCGGGATTTAGTAACCTTGACGAGAAAAGAAAAACGAACGAGGAGCACATATTTGACGTATGAACCTAAACTAATACGAACATTAATCTGGCTACGTCTTCTAACGTCCAAATATTTGACAAGTATACTGAAGAAATTCAATTAGAATAAGTTTAGCGCACTTTACAAAGATTTTTACACGCAGCTTCGAAAGAGCGAATATTATTTTAACTTGATCAAGTAGTGTAGCGAAAAAGTAATTTACAATATTGGCAGCAGTTAATATAATAGTAATAATAATAATAGCTTCGCTCGCAGTCGATTCTTCTGGATAAGACTAGTTTTTTACACATTTATACAATAATGAGAGTCCGACGACACTACCAGTTTTTCACTCGCGCAAACTCTTCTTCACGTGTCCATATCACAAATCCGTCACTATTTAACAAAACTTAGGAACTTTTTTACTTAATTTAGTCGGTCCGTTTGGCGAGAGACACTCACTATAGTATCGCAGCTGGAACGTCAAACATTAACTTGATTTTGTTGCACAGTCTTTTGATTTTCTTGTAGCGAACTACTGTGGTGGACTCCGGTTACACCCTGAAACGACACGTCGGGCGTCAACGCGCTCGGAAGGAACTCTCCAGCCCTCGATGCCGAATGCGTCTTTGCACTAACAGTCATCACCGGTTGGAAACCTGCAACAAGAACAAAAAAACGTTATTAGCCGTACGACACACAAAAACACTAATTGCCTACGTTCGACTACACTTGGCCCAACAAAGGTAAGCAAGTCTGCGTCTCGAAACAATGCGACCCGTGAAATAACCAAGATCGTAACTCTCGTGGCAGGCGACATTTGTTCCCACTTCCGCCCTGCACTTACAAAATAGAGAACTCCACTTTTGACTATCGACAATTATTTTCGCCAAAAACTCGAGAACTCCGTTCCAGACCTACACAATCGGACCAAAACAGAAGCATGTCATTGGCAGTTTCACGTGACTTTAACCGTTAAGTACATTACAATATGTAATATTATTTAATTTAATATAATAAAAAAGCTGTTTAATTTTCTATGTAATAAATTTATATTTAAAAATATAGCCATTGTTTTATTGTCATCATTTTGTTAATGGGTGGAGATAACAAGTTTTTCTATGCATAATATTTGCATTTCTTAACAGACACTACGTCTAATAAGGACATCCTTATATTGTATACAATTCGGTCACAGCTGTTGAAATATTATTAAAAAATATTAGGTAAATCATTTAAAAAGTTATAACGAATAAATTGTATATTTAAATATTTATGGTTCAATATTGCCCTGGTATACCATAACAATTGGACATATACCACATCACAGTGGTATATCAGTGAATCAAATCCCCCCCCCCCCCAAGAACGCTGAAAGTTGTTATGTATGTTCGATAGGATAACTCTAGAAAGCTCCAAAAAAATAATCACTATTTAAATTTTTTTTAATATTCTGAATATAATTATAATTACTGTAATGTAATATAATAATATAATATAAAAGAATATATCGGTATATCAAAATCCCCCCCTCCCCCCCAAGAACGCTGAAAGTTGTTATGTATATGTTCGATAGAATAACTCTAGAAAGCTCCAAAAAAATAATCACTATTTAATTTTTTTTTTATTATTCTGTAAT
The DNA here is from genome assembly GCA_911387805.1 of Cantharis rustica. Classification (NCBI taxonomy): domain Eukaryota; kingdom Metazoa; phylum Arthropoda; class Insecta; order Coleoptera; family Cantharidae; genus Cantharis; species Cantharis rustica. Next base: position 1,699,398 of record OU426878.1, on the reverse strand, counting down.
ATATAAATTCTCTTTCGGAAGCGATTCTTGGAGAGACCATCGGGCAAAGTACACAGCTATCTACCCTGATAGCTTTTCTTTTGCACACCATTTCTATAGTGCTGGGGGGTATTCCATACCCCCCAGACCCCCCGGATTGAAAAACGTATGTTCTGTGTTTAATTTTATTATTAATAAATCTCTTATTATCTCAAAATAATTCCGTCTATCTCAAAATAATTCCGTCTATCTCAAAATAATTCCGTCTATCTCAAAATAATTCCGTCTACGTGTCGTGGTACCAAATACCCCCGTACACCACTACTTCCGTAAGTACGTAATAAAAACGTAAAGTCAACATCAAAATATCGGCATTGTCAAGTAGGCGGTTATCTACCACAATAAAATTTTTTCTTTTGAACCCAATTACTGAAATACCGTTAAAATGTTAAAATACCGAAAACAAAAACACCGAAAAACAAAAACTATTTTTTTTATTTTAATTTTTTTTTATTATTCTGTAATATATAAATTCTCTTTCGGAAGCGATTCTTGGAGAGACTATCGGGCAAAGTACACAGCCATCTAACCTGATAGCTTTTCTTTTGCACACCATTTCTATAGTGCTGGAGGGTATTCCATACCCCCCAGACCCCCCGGATTGAAAAACCGCGGCTTTGAATGTATGTTCTGTGTTTAATTTTATTATCAATAAATCTTTTATTATTTTAAAATAATTCCGTCTACGTGCCGTGGTACCAAATACCCCTGTACACCACTGCTTCCGTAAGTACGTAATAAAAACGTAAAGTCTACATCAAAATATCCGTATTGTCAAGTAGGCGGTTATCTACCACAATAAATTTTTTTCTTTTAAACCCAATTACTGAAATACCGTTAAAATGTTAAAACACTGAAAAACAAAAGCACCGAAAACAAAAGCACCGAAAAACAAAAACATTGAAAATAATTTTAAAGAAAATTTTTTAATTTATAGCTTAATTGAGATACACAGATCGTTCTTTTAAAGCAAAAAAATATTTATGAAACAATGTGCAACTAATTTATAATCTACGTGCAGATTTCTCTTTTTTAGCATAAATTATAACCTAATTAATTCGCATACAAATCGTAAATAATTAATCTGAGTATTAACAGACACCCCCACAGCATTACGGCATTTTTATTTTCGGTGTTTTTGTTTTAATATTTTGACGTGTTACCACTTTGCGTGTATGCTCTGTGATTGATAGCCACGCACAAATTTGTAAAACTATGATCTGAATAAAATATCAAACATCGTCAATGTCATCTTGAGCTACACGAATCAACAAGCAGTAGATGATTTCGCAGGGAGGGGAGAGGTACTGTAGCGGTCTTAAATTCGATTTCAATTATATCAAATTCAATAGTCTTCAGTGTCTAAATGCCCACATATTAAACATTAATGTTTATTAAAAACAGATACAAAAAATTATATTATAGTAGAGATAGACAAATTGTAATTTTAGTCACCTAAATCATTTTTTGAGTCAAAATTTTGCCGACGGAATTCGATTGGCAATTAATTGATATCCCCGATTATTTTCTTCGGGTGTTGACGTTGGGTGCCAATTAAAAATTAACTGGTAAATTTGCACGCCCTACAAAAAAGAGGATCGTCTTTCCCCAATATTTGCGCCCGATTCGATCAACGAGCTACGTGACAAATTAAACATTTTAGGCATTAAGTTTCGATAATCCAAGTAAACACACTTGAAAGAATTAAAAATCGATTTAAAAAAGCAATTTGTCGACTTAATAACCCATTTTAAATTAAACGAACTTTATTAGCTTTAAAATACACACAACGGCGACGTACGGAATCAACCCCAATCTTAATCGAATTGCGTTTCAAATATTGTGCGGCGAACAGCCAGTTATGAATATACATAAATAAAAGTAAAATGTTATTTGCTGGTAACGTGCCGTACAAGAAGCTTCCAGCAGATGATTGAGTAAAGAGTTTTGATGGAAGATAAATTATCGTGCCTGTAACGCCTCATGACTACATACGTATATTTACATTTATGCAATTAAAGTGCTTCCTGTTTTCTGCAGGGTTCTCCCACTATAATATTGAATATTAAACAAAATGAAATAAAATTTCTAATTTATGTTATTAAGGGTTCTTTGTACTGATTAGAATGCGGCGCAATGCGGGAATACGAATATTTGCATGTCTTTCGAGAAATCGTCTTGGTTATTGTCGCATGCTAACCAGTCGTTCGCCACCTTTGCCACATTAAAAAGTTAACAAAAAAAAAGAAATTGCTATTTACCTGAAAATCCTGTGTAGTCCTCGACCAATTTGTGGCTGCGTATCGACGTCGATCCCGTGATTATGTTGTCTATCGCAGAATGTCGCCTGCATTTGAAATACATTACGACTAATAAAATGGAAAATAAAAGTATGGCAGCACTGCATCCCATGATGAGTTCCATGCTATGCCAATTGTGTTTTGTCTTTTCGCCCCTCACGGCTCCCACCAGCACCGACAGCAGGGGTGAGTTGAAATCGACGTCTTCTCGAACGTCGCCTCGAATCATGTTGAAATCTTCTTGACTTTCGGTGGAAACTTTTTGCGCTCTACCGGTATCCAGATCCATCATTTCTGATTTCAGATTGCCAATTCCGGGCGTTCGCGAAACAAGTTCAACTTGTATATGATAAATTGTGTCGGGCCACAAAGAGAGGGTCACGCAGGTGGAATCGGTAAACAGGTTGCCTTTAAGACCGCCGCCATCGACTTCCCAAGTTACTAAGTAAACTCCACGAGTTGTTTTAGGTTCCCAGGCGATTTCTCCAATAACTAAAACTTTCTGGTGGATAAGCGAAATTTCGCGCAACGTCCATGGTTCCTTCGCGTTTGCGGACGTGCTTTTGCTCGTGGTTGCTTTTATTTCGGTGTTGATAGTTTTCTTCTTCTTTCTGCTGTCCCGCATGCTGGCCTCGTCGGGACTATAAATCGTTACCAAGCCCTGGGGGTCCACAACGAGTACCCGCAGCATGGAACCCGGTTGATCAGAATTGAGTGGAACGCGCGTTGTAAGATCCAGCGTTTGAATAACTTGGCGCCAAGGGCCAGATTCGGTCTTCCGCATAACTACGTACACCAAGGGCGTCGTAGAACTTGCGGACGACGGTCGAGGCCACACCGCTAAAGCCCCGGACACTCTTATCACTCCCTCGCCTTTCGTGTGAATTACTGGCTGCAACTGCTGCGCCCTGGTCGAAGCTTCGGCGTGAAATCGACAGGCTTCTTGGCATCCCGGAAACTGTAACAAGACCACACATTAGTTAACGTCAATTTAAAACAATCGGCGGTAATTATTATTAGATTTAAATCAGTCCGCGTTTAATTTATAGCTCCGCGACTGATATGCAGGTGCCGCGCATACTTGAACGTGTATGGAACCTGTCCAGGTGCCGAAATCAATAGAGTTACATAATTGCACACAAAACGTCCCTTTTAGAAGTGGAAATTCGAGCTTAAAATTTTAAATAATTTTACATTTTTCCGAATTTATGTAGCGTAAATTTAAATCTGTTGGTTTAAGAGTTTCCGATTTCTGAAGTATTGGGTAACTGGACTTGGCAGATTTATTTTCTTGTAATAGAATCTTTTTAGAATGAAAAACATAATTCCGACAAACTAATAATAATTAAAACGAGCGTTTTGAGAACGAAAATAAATTGTAAAGGGATTTCGACAATCGACTTCGTTTCTTTTGTGAAGCTGGAGTGGGATTATCAAACATTGTTTCAAATTCATTATAAGACGGTTTGGTGGATGAACTGCAATTAAACTTTGAATTGGTTTTGAGTAATAATTTTCAAGACACTGTTGAAACTTTCTCGAGTTTCTCGTTGAAAAGTAATATCGAATCTCAAAATAATAAGGAGAAGTCGCGCGATTTTGTTTCGGTCTTTTCGGAAAATATTGGCACTCCCAAAAATATTTTTGACTACAAATCGTTAAGGCTAAGTCTAAATTATTGGAGTTAGGGTGGAAATGCGGGAAAGGAAAATCGTGTTCAATTTATATAACGAGCGGTGCGAAGTTTATAAAAAAAGGCGTACAGTAAGACGACATTAATTTGTACGAGGGATGTAGTTGAAATTTTGTAATTAGAGCAAATTGTCATTCGCTCGAAAATAAAAGGTTTTTTGTGTATCCCTAGGGGTGGTATTGTTTTTCCGAACCTAAATTTATTAAAATTTTCAGCAGATTTCGCGTTTAAAAGGAATATTTAATCAAAGGAAATGACTCCTTGTTTAGTGTGGGTAAATTCGGAGAGCTCCACTTTTGCAATGCCGGAATCGATCACGAAAGAATTAAGTCGGGGCTTCTGCATGTGTACATCCCTGGGATATCGTCAGCTGATGCCCGCCTGGAAGTCGAGAGATAAATGGAATGGCAATTAAACCTGAAATCATCAGCTCTCGTCGAAATATGGAAGAATCGGCTATGAAAAAAGTTGGGTTTGTAGAAATTGGCTGACACTTTGAATAATTGTGTGCTCGGTAGTTGACGCGCCCTTTTCCCGTCGATCCATCTTCTTCCCTGGATCGCGAACCAAGTACACTATTAAGTCTCTCTTTTGTTGTTTGACGTACTTTTGATTCGATAAAGCGGCACCGTATAAATTTAAATTACACAATTGAACGCTCGCTACAAACATTAGGAGCGTTAAATATTCAAACCTATTTGTTTATCTTAGAACAAATCAAAGCTTTCCATCGACTTTCTTCTCCCGTTTTTCAATTGCCTGCCAGGATTTTATATATTCCCAGTAAATAATAGATGTAATGTACGTACGAACATAATCGATATTCTGTGCCAATTTATTGAAGCCGCTGTAGGCAAGCAATTTAAAATTGTATTGGAAATTTCAGAAACATAAGAATTTAGTGCAATAGCAAAACAATAAGAATGCAAGATCTCCAACTGCTTTATTTTTCTCGGGGATTTGAAATGATAAAATTAAAATTCTCGCCGAGGCGAAAATTTGCACCTGATGTCTTCTGCGTTAATATTCTCGTCGCGGTGTCCTTAAATTTGCGACCTTTTAAACAACAAAAACCTAACTTAAAAGTGAAGTGGCACATATTTTTCAATTATGAGCGAAAAGTTTTGGTGTCATCAAAAACAGCTTCCTCGTCTCCTTATAACTTCTTCCAAACTCAGATTAGCTCGAGCAAGTAAGTTTAGTTAGCGAAGACGTGTCTGGTACACAAACCTGTAGAGACAGCGAGAAATGCTAATTAATCCAAGAAAATATATATTTATTTATTCAGTCGCAACAATTCAAACTTGGGGTGAAAATTCGGTGTTTCAATGTCTCGAGGGAACCAACGAGATACGAATTTAAATCAAAAGCTCTTTAAAATTCTGATACGTACTTTAGCCCGAGTTAATAAAACACAAAACACCACTATTTAGGACTTTATCCTATTTATATCAGACATTATTAAATTAATTCCATTAATCTTTTCGTCCAAAAACTCTTCCCCACTTTTCATTGTGAAAGATCTAATACAATTCATCTCTTCCAACAATGAAAGGTTGATGATTTTAGTAGCACTTTATCCACATAAATTTTGTTTCGGGAGTAGGAGTCGTATTTTCGCTATCGCATGGCAATGGAACATTAGGATACGAACGCGTCTTTGCGGGGATAGAGAAGGATGTCTCTATTTAGATAACTTCCCCAAATAAACGCAACAAAGTAATTAGGCAAATTAAAAAATACTTACACAAATTTCTTTTTCTTCGCACATGGCACCCCAAACTTGGAAATTGGACTGCAGCAATTCACAATTTTCCCAACACTGCAACAACAAAATCAAAATTAAATAAAATAACTATAGCGGATATTCGAAATTATATAAACAGAAAGCAGATGATGACATGGTGACATGGGTACTTTATATTTAGCATGTGTTTATTCATAAAAAAATTATTATAAACACACGTATGGCGCCACATCTTTAATTACTTTCAATTTTCATACGCGTTTTATGGTTATTACATCGTAAAAATTAGTACTCGTTTGTAAACACTGCGATGCAACCCTTCCGGAGATTTTATTACGTGTTTCCCACCATGCTACATCTTTAATCCAACATCGAAAGAAATTTTATTAATCGTTTCTGTAATAACTCGAAAACCGTGCAAAAATTATTGTGTACAGTTGTTTTGGAATTATTGGAGAAAAACTTAATTGAATCCTATCAAAATAATCTCTAAATTCAGCGTAGGAGCTAACTCTATAATAGGGTAAATATGAAATATGAGGTTAGGCCTAAAGGTTACACATAGGAGTTTTATTTTATTATTAATATTATTATACCAGAAAAGCTCAAGCGGCCTGCGAATTCAGTCGTTCACTGAGTGGTGTGGAATTTGATTGACCAAGCTGTGCGGCCTGAAGGCCGCACTGACACATCACTCACCAGTAACAAACAATAACAAACGACAGATAAATATTTTATAATTTTATGTATAGTAAGTACAGGAATATCAGGCACCTGAAGTGAATAGCGACAATGTATTGAGAATTATAACAAAAACAACTAATCGGCTATCATTTTTCTTTTTAACGGTCGGCTAGGAAATCAAATTAATTATATTATTAGGTCTTTTTAAACTATAATAAATTAACCAAAAGAAGTTGGCCGACTTCGGTGACCGGACCGGGGAATAGCTGGAAAAAGCTGGTGTATAGTGAGGGGAAATCTGAGTAAATTAAAATGCGAAAAAATGTAGTAAATCCTGGAAAATCCCAGGAAATCCTTCAAAAATGTCGTAGAAGAAAATCTAGTGTACAAAAATTTGCCCTTCGACCAATTCTATAATAGAAATTTACTTCAATTAATGGTATATTACATAACAGGAAAGTAAAATCCCGAAAAATCAATCAAATAATATGAATTTGAGAAAAACTAAGATAAACAAATTTTACAGTTTGAATTGAAAGAATTCATTAATCATGATTCCATGAATATTTTTCTCTTGAACACAATGGATGGTTACCATAGATGGGGTATTCCGTAACACCCCCCCCCCACCACCACCCCATTTTCTCAAATTATATATTATTCTAATATAAGTCGAACTTCTTCTATTTTAAAAATCGCCTACGGAACTTTTATTAACCGAATAAACTCTTGTTTGTATAATTAAAATTATTAACCTCCTGTCTATTTAGAGAGGGGGGGCCAAGACGGCCGCCTGTGTAGTCGTTCATTAGCAGTTTATACAAAACTCCAACAATTTCGGGCCAATCGAACAACATATTTTCCGATCCCTTGAGCTGTTTTCTACGATGACAGCAATTCGATGGGAATAAAGGAATATTTTTTTCTACGAACAATCGACACATCACGCGAGTTGATAAATCTTCTGAGTATCACCCTCTGACAGTCTTCTCGACAGGCTACGCCTTCGAGAAATCGATAGGGGTTAATATTAGTTACGATGTAATCTCTGTGGAGAAGCTTTGGCCGGACTCGAACCGGATACCTCGGCATTAGCCTAAATAAAATGTCGTTAAATGAGCAAATCAAAAAATTGAAATTACTCAAGCAGGCCAATTTCTATCAAGAATTTTTACAAATTACCGAAGACGTCCGTCTGCATATTGTTTTATTTTTTCGATTCTTTAGTGGCGCTAGTCGGGCATCGGCAGCCTAATTTAAATAAAATTTTTCGAGAGGGTCCCATTAATAAATCGTGCCCTGAATAATAGATAAATTTTATTCATACAAAATTTTTGTGGCAATAAACAACTTGAGACTTGGACTTAATCAATAGAAACCACGTGGTTTTATTGTCTACCCAACAGAATCAAGTTATAAGGGCTCATTTACATTATTAAAAGTCCTCATTACATCAAATAATTTAGAAAAAATACTTTGAGAGGTTTATAAGAAACGCATTGTTATCCCGGTATTTGCATTTTTAAACGATTGTCTGTGGGATAAGATGCTGATGGCTCGCCTGTCAGGCGGTTGGAATAATACAAAAAAAAAATGAAATGAGATTAACTTTTGTGTGCAGACGTGGTCCGGTCGAAAATATTAACAATTTGGGGTGTCAAGTTCAAGTTCGCAGCATTAGAACCTTCATTATAACGCAGACAAGTGTTGCTTAGAAAATAAATACCCGATGAAATTAGTAAACAGTCACTGTTGGCACTGCCAGTACTTAATCATGTTATTTAATAGTCGGCAATAAAAATTTTGACGTGAAGGTTGAATATCCACCAAATCCGATGGCTGCATTCTTTATCTCCCATGGATCTCCTCTTACAAATAAAAGAGGAATTCGGTTGGACTCTTGTAAATTGAGATGCGATTTTTAGTATAAATTTGGAAGTGATGGTTAATTTTCGATTTCTAAATGCTCTGCGATTCGAGTTGAAAACGCTTCTCGCCCGAGGCGCGGAATGAGGACGATTAAATCGTGGAAAAAATGATTGCACATTGAGTTGTGCTATCTATTTAGCACCAGGCGAGGAATAAACGATGAAGTTTGATTAAAATCTGTTTGTTGTTGCTGTTGTTGAGTTGTATAATCTTATCTAATGCAATTGCATCCCGAGGAGTAGCCGTTGTCCAAGGAGATTAAATAAAAGTGAAATTGCAGAACATAAAATCATTAAGGACACGTAGTGTTTAGTTATTTTATAACGTCGTAATGATAGGCTTGTCAAAGTTGCTCGAGAATGAACTGCATTTACAAGATTCATTGCTTTGCAGTGAATTATTACTGCATTATTATGGAACGTAATAAGAGGTTAAATCGTACGGCCACAAAGAGATTGTCAGTATTGTCAATAAAATCGTGGATAATAAAAATTTTCAATCACTTCCTCTCGCGAAAAGCCTAAAAACGGACTAAATTTGAATTTATTCATTCTAAGCATGAACCCCATTAAAATTTAATGGAACTCCATGGAAGCCTTTTTAGTTCGTTATAAAAATGTCCGCTCTCTGATTAAGCCCAGCGAAACCCAAAATGAATACCTTTGCGTATTTTCTGGCCTACTTGATCCTAACAATGAGTCTTTTAGAAAATAACTTTAAAAGTCGGAGCGAAGATGAATTGCAATGGCAGCCGACGAAAGCATTTTTGCAATATTTGGCACCCGAAACGTCGAGAGAACCTGTTTGAGACATTGGACCGCAAAGTATAAGCACTTATACGCTATGTTGTTACTCTAAAAGCCGCAATTTAACTAAATAACATTACTTAGTTTTACAAGTCGGTCTGAAAAATCAAAAAATTTCATTTACGGTTCGAATGATCTTCGATGCGTTAAAAGAATTTTATGCCCGTTTAAAAGTCACCCTATTCATCCTTCACACCTGGAATTATCATTGTAATGCTCGTGTTTTTAAAGCAAGACGAACCTATTGGATTTGAAAAAAAAGACAGGGACGTGTGATTTCGAAGGTTCGCTTTTGTGTCGAATTTTCCAAAACACTCGGAGCATGAAATTGCGTGGACCAGGTGTCCGGTAATTGTGGGCATAATGGGACAAATTGCACCAAAATAAATGGTGCCCGGTTCGTTTTGTTGTCGTGACGGTGACGGCTGCACATTCGATTCGTCATTACCAATTAAAGAAGTCGAACTTTTCCTGCGTACATGAAAAATCCACGACGGCAATTCCGAACGAAGAGCACTTGTGAAACACAATGCCCCGAGGCTTCTTTATTATTTATCTAATGTAAAGATTCCAATACGAATCTTGAAATCCTCAAGTCGGCAGTTTAAATCTCCGAACAATGTGGGTATTATTATATGAGAGAAATTGAATTAGAACAATGGTGGGTCGTAATTGAAACTGTCTTAGATGTTATTAAGAATGATGATCCTTCAGTCAGTCAGGCGACACTTTAGAAAATGGAATTTAATAAGTCGATTGTGTAGGATGTTCTCCTCGTGTTGGTAGACAGATTTCCGTCAATATTAGTAAAACTAAAACCGAAGACGCATTAGTCAACATTAACGAGTCTTTTTTTGTTCTAATAAACAATTTTCCTTCAATTTTACAATCGGAAAAGCCAACCCGTGTAATAACCTAAGTGTATTTTCGACATTAATTAAGTTTTGTCCGAGAGCGAGTCTCGAATTATCGGACGTCTCAATTCCCCTAATGCTTTTCTTGCCAAATCCTTTTAATCTTTTCGCTTGGTTTTCAAAATAAACAGAAACTGTTTTGGGCATTTTTATCAATTCTTGGTTAAAATGAAGGAATCCCGCGAGCTTCCGAATGGAAAACTGCACGGCGGCGTCGCGTCGTACTTTTTCTAAACAAATAAAACGAATTTTGTGGAACTCGAAATCCAATAGCAAAAGACGATAAAATATAGCGTGCTTTAGATCCGCATTTACAAATCCCTCATAAATAACAACCTTTAGAAAAGATCCTTTGTCCAATCTTGCATGTAGGCAGCAGGAAACACATCACAGCGTCTTCGAATCTCGAGGGATTCGTGCGGCGAAAGTCATATTTCTAAACAAACCAAGATGTTTATTAACGTTTATTGGCGAGAATTCCTGTCGTCCGCCTAATTGCAGTCGTTCGCAAAATATATTCTAATTAGTGACAGGGCGTCTTAAATATAATCCCTTGTTAGGTGTCGTAAATTGCGTCGGGTTGAATTTCTCGCCGGCCCAACAGCTATTTTTTATTCGCCAACGACGACGCCTACAACACTCCCGCTAACAGAAGCAAGGATAAATTATTATTAGCTTTGGCAAAGCGTTATTAATTAGACGACAAGTCGAAAATATTTATTTTTGATTAATTTCGTTACGCAAGTGTTGTCTCGAAAAATAAACCCTCTCTTAATAACATTTACCAGCGGCACTCGAGAGAAGAGGATTATTTTGTAAGGAACGCCTCGATAAAAGAAGTGCACAAGTAGCACCAGATTGCCCCAATCTAAGTACTTTCTGATATTAGATATTAGCCCCCTCGGTAGGGGGTGAATTCGTCCTGATAAGTAGTGCTTATTCCAGTAAACCCGAGTGTCACAATTGCACGTTGTTCGATTTCACCGGCGGTTGATATGTGACTAAGCACTGCACAGGCGCTAGCACGCAAGGATACGGGATATCCTGGTAATAAATTATCCTGCCTAGCTTAGAATACGATAATGCAGGGGACTTGATATTCATTCCAGACTTCATTTGTGCCATCGACATACGCGTTTGTCATGACTGCATGCAATAAAAGATGCACACTGGATTTTCGGAGATTAAATTTCTCTCCCTTGATGGATGTGGACAATAACAGAAGCTTACGGCAACGAAAAATATAAAATGCATTTATTTAATTATACACTCGGCTGAGCATTGCTTTCTAGTTCTGCCTGTCTCTCTACACTAATCCAAATGGTGTGGGGTTGTTGATCTTACTTCTTAGTTACTCGGATAATTCATTTTCTAGCGTTATTTAACCTGACAACCCAACGCCACGAAAGAAATCTTCCTCGCAAACACAATTTACAATTTGTATATTATTCCACTTTCCCTGGCAACGACATTGTAAATTAACTCAAATACATTATATCTAGATGTAATATTAATTTATTTTTAGAACGTTTATTTATTTATTCTCGGATAGGGCCACGGGCGATCGTTTAAAAACAGACTACTGTAAAATGCATTGCATTTCTACTGCATAAATTAGAGTACAATTTTTGCCTTTCACATAACCTCGGCGAAAATCTCGGTGGAACTTTAACAACCCTTCAATCCAAATTATGAATGGCTTGTCTCATCGGAGATTGGTGGTTGCAAAAAGTGACCCGTGTGGAATTTTAAGTTTGACCAGAGTACCAGGATCAATGGTGAGTTTGTGAATAAAACATCAGGATTCCAATGAGTTATAACACAATATTTGCAGTTCATGTTTTTGTTCAGATTTTAGTTAACGAACGATAAAATTGTTTAGAATAACCAAGTTATTAAATTTTGAAAATATAACAGCATTTAATAATCTTAGACAGTGTTGAAGCGTAGGCATATTAAAAAACCAGGATTAAAATTCCATGAAGGTTTAATATTCTGTTTTGGAAGAGAGGCACCACCGTATTTGATACAGTAATTTTGTAATCATTGTTAATTTTTATAGTAAGTAGAAATTTTGTTTAATGTTACCTTAAATTGCAAGGGGATTTCGTTGGCAGTCATAAATAAGAGCGAAATGTGAAAAGGCGAAGAAAATAAGTGGATGACTTCACCGTCGGGAACAAAATATTTCATTTTTATATTTTTACCGTTGCATACTTTCAATAAAGCAAATATTTTGCGAATGCGATTTCACCTGTGTTCCTCCACCCCTTCGCTTTCATATAACCCAATTTTATTACACCAATAAAGTCAACAACTGTACATAAAGCATAAAAGCAAAATTTAAAGTTCCGTTTGCTCTTTTGTACCGAAAACCGACAAAAACATCGGGCTAAGCAAAAATTTGCAAACCCTTCTACACAATTTTCAGGATGTACTCGCTTTTATGACCCTCAATAAAAGTTATTACCATCCCACTGCAATTTACTTTATTTTTGCTAGGTACGCCACCGCCTGCGCCCGAAAACAGTTATAAAAATTTGCCAAAACCCTTTAAGTTGGAAAGTTATAAAAATGGGACTGCCTAAAATATCGATTTTCGATACAAATTTTATTGCGTTATTACCGTACCGTGCGCTTAAAATTATTTTTGCAAACCCTTCTTGGGTAACGGTAAAAAAATTGCGCCAATAAAATATAAAACCGCTATTAGAACTGCTCGAGTTAGGGGCGGTTTCGTCTTTTTATATTTTGTTTACGAAATTCTTACAAAATTTCCTTCGCTAACCCCTCGGGCTGGTTCCAAGAGTGCGTCCACAATTAATTTTACTTTTTCAAGGCAATAAAAGTGACAAGACTGAGCCAGCACTAAGTTTGAAGCTCAGTTGGGGGGTCGTAGAATCTCGCCTAGACCGACACCCCTAAGGGAAAAAACGAGTTATTTGTATATTTACGGGCGACGTCTTTACAATAAAGTTCGTCCAAATTTGTCACACATCGGGATGATAAATTACACACCAACTATAAAGATTTTCTCGTTACAGCTTCGTCTCGATAACATAAATTAGAAATTTCTATGCCGTCATTGTGGCCCGACAGTCGTACAAATTTCGATTTTTGTTTATTGCCCTCAAGATCAATTTCAATTAGGAGCCGCAGTTACGCGGCAATAAATTACGCTTTTTTTCTCTCGAGATGCAATAAAACGCTTATAATGCCGGAAACTTTCTCAAATATGCGATTATTAATTTTTATTGTTGCGATTTTTATTTCCTCGCCCATTTTCTAAATCAAAATCCTATTATTTTTATGATATTGCAGTAAACGACAAAACGTACTTCCATTTAAAAGCACTTCTATGTATCGCCTTGTTCCATCAGATAAATCACTGGTATTTTATCGATTTAGATAACCCAAGCAAGAATTTCTGCGATTACCAATAAATGGCACTTTGAATCTAACGTCGTGTCTAGAGAAAATCGCGATAGGGAAGTAGAAAACACGATTTCATATTTTATTTTCAGTCTTCATCAATGACAAGTATTTACTGCAATTCCAAAAATTCTTCCTCGTTAGATATCGCATTCGTCCATAAATCAGTCCACTTTTGGATTTTACCTCAAGTTTACTTCATAATCTCGAGCCCCCCGCTCGTCGCGCTTCGGCATGAACAAGTGCAAAAATTAAATATCAAAGCGACCACTTAAACCGCAATTCCCGACCGAAGCCATTCTAATAGACACAAACTTGAAAATCATTGTGAGGTTAAACCGAAATGGTCAAGATCTTCTTGACCCGTCCTCTCGTGATTTATACCCGTAAAAAACAAGAATATAAAAAGAGTTTGTACTGCAGTATGTAAAAATAAGATTAATTTGCTGTTAGGCCGATAAAAGCTATGCAAAAGGTAACTGTTTTTCTATTGTATAAATAATGTGAACACGAAATTTCATGTTTGAATTTTATTGTTTGATTAATAAAAAAGATCTTTACACGTTGAAAATAAATAACGATCTAATATTGATAATTTATTTATTAATAATGTTTGTAACGAAACGACCAGGGTGTTGATTTATTTTTAACACAGACACCACAAACAGGATTATTTATTACATGGACATCCCAATTTTAGGTAAATTTCATCGAACTATTATGAAATTTTCGAAATAATTATAGATATTTTGCATACTTTTCAATGCGACAGGGCAATTTAAAATAAATAATGAATTACAAATATTTAATGGTACCTGTTAAGAATCACTTGCAATTTTCTATGCAAAACCCTTTCATTTTCAGGGCATCATTGCATTTCCAATATAAAAGGTGATTAAAGAAATTGAAAATTCACGGTTATAAAAAAAGTTCATTTGCTGAAAATTCCCGGTGTCCCCCGACAGTCCTTTGGAGACATATTTGTCTCCGCCATAAAACCAATCAAAATTGCACGCTCTTATGATGTATGAAGTTACTGCTCGAAGTTGCCTTGGGGGGGGGGCTTGTAGATTAAACGCATTCCGGATAATTATAACGGTACGGCACTGGATTTTGCAAAATATAAGCAACAGTAAAATGTAGATCAATGCTAATGAGATATTCGGTATCTCGCAGGATTGCGTAGAAAGTAAAAGCGTGGAGGATGATTTAGCGCAATCTTTTGGCTTTGAAGCTGTAACGATCTTGTTAAAATAGTGACAAAAGCGCGTCTGTCATTTCGGCTGGAACGTGAAACTTAAAATTGCGCTATTCTTCCGATTGTTATTTTCGAGTCGATATGAGCATGAGGATCAAGATATCATTGACTTAGCGAACAATATAGTCGTTGTGTGGTTGTGTCATATCCAGTTACCCCCAAAGGTCACCTGTTCACGAGCGGAGATCACCAATCTGTAGTTCCCACAAAGTAACAAAGACCGACTTCGGAAATATGGATTTATTGTGCATATCTCTTGTGGGTGGCAAACGTCATGCCCGCGAACGCGACGGCTCACGACGGTGAAGCACTCAATTCGTGAGTTATCGGCATTAGGCAACGACCCGCTCACGATCACGGTCACTGTAATTTGTTGAACCCGATACCTTGACTTGATTTAACCAGGTAGTAATGAAAAAAATAATTTAGTTCAGGTTCGATCTACCATTCCTTCCCGTTGCGGCCGATGGATCGCCGATCGAAATTTGCATCGGGTCACTTTTTTCCTTTTCAATTTGTCAAAAATACGGTTTGTTTACTTTACGAACGCAAATTGATGGTTCGATCCAATCTGGACGATGATGACGATAATGACGAGCATAATACGCCAACTTCGTGTCTGAAAACACGACCAAGAAAATTTGCAGACCCAATCGAGACCACTAAAAGATCATCTCATGAGAAACAAACAAAATTAAACTTTGCTCCTCGCTTATTAGAGCTAAACCGTTTTGATTCGACGAGCGAATCGGCGGATGGATGTAAATTTCTGGAAGAAGGTAAATACTGTCACCCCTCGGCGCTGGCGGAAGTGTGGATGCGATACTCTGGCAATCGAAATATATTGCCCCGCTAATGCGATTGGCATTTACTTCGTGATTCCTACATCCAACTCGGCTGCATGTAGTGCATTTACAGCTATTCTATATCTCAGCAAATTCAGTGTTTGCCAAAGGTCACGACACCATTATTACTTTGTTATCGACGGTAGTCGACGAGTTGGACAGAAAATTGGAATTCCGGGTTTCGTCCGCAAACCACTACCGGATCGAATTCGTGCTCATGATTTTGTCTACGTACTTAATAGCATTTTTAGGTCACGTACAGTTCTAGACGAAGCTCGAACAAGTGTTTTAACTCAAATTGGTTCCAAAACTTATTTCGTGATTTATTGTCTTGTTATGCTTTACGTCCTTGCTCTCTATAATCCACTGGTCCCATTTATCAATCCGTATCTGCTCGATCCAAATTCCGAACCGAATAAAAAATTCTCAATTTATATTTTAATAACCATTACAAATTTAAAGCAATTTATTGTTATACATTTTGAGGTTTATGTAAAATTCGGCTCTTTTTATGGGGTATAAATTTATTTGTAGACGTTAATGGTTAGCGAAGATGTTCGTCTGAAACCATTTCGAGACAAAATATTATACACAGGTATCCATAATATAACGGTGCATCACAACAAAAAATAATTAAAAACCCAACGACTAAAATTATTCAATTTATTTATAGTATCGCGACCGAAACCCACAATTACATAAAATGTTAATTGTGAGCAGCATTGTTTTCTCCGATCCTTTATCGGGACAAACAATTAAAAATGTGCGAGTAATTGCAAATTGGACAAAGAATTCTGGAAGCCATTAAAATGTTCGTCAATAAAGTTTCAGTTAAATGCCAATAGCGAATTAAATATTACACGACCTCTTGTCCTTTCTAACAGACCACATAGTAACGGTTCCGAAACCTACGGAGAAGCTCTCCATGCACAACAGAACAAAGTGGTGTTAAATGAATTTGTCCCGAAGCGACTTGAATTATAAGGCAGGTATACTGCAATTACAACTTTAAACGATTTCCGTCGCTACCGAACAAATTGATCGACTGATAAAAAATTCCTCAAAATGTCGAAAAAACTCCGTTTTGACCTCGTCCTTTTACTCCGGCACATAACATTTTCCGCGTGATTGCACACCTCACAATCGATGTAATTACGTCCAATAAAAATTTACTCCTCACTCGAAAAAAGTGTAAGTTCACTTGAGCGTTGAATTTAAATTACATTAATTTTCCAACCAAATCCCCAATACCCAATTTAAAATTTAATTATCATACGAAACACAAAAACTGAGTCCTTAACAAAATTCCTTTCCGAAAATTTTTATAATTGTCATTCGCAGCTGATTTTAATGAGAACTAAAAACGCCGTAAAGAATCCACAGCCGAGTGATTTCTGTGGTCCTAAATTCGTTGAAGCGGACCAACGGCACACACAAAAATAAAGCCGGCATAAAACATTGCGGTGGACGGAGAAAAATCATTACGACACTCAACAGAGGTGAAAATTACATTCGTTTTGGGTCAGGTCAAGAAACTTACCATAAAACAATCTGGTCCTTGAAGGCACATCGATTCTCCGTTAGGTCCGTCGTTTGAAAACTGCAACAAAAAAAAGTATGTTAGTCTCGAGGGTTACAAAGTTTTGTGTACTGCGATAATGTTGTGTTGTGGAATTGTTTTCTGTTGTTGACAGTTCGCTCCGGGGCCTCGCATTTGCCAAACTTTAAACCGATCGAGTTCTTGGCGCTACGAGGGCCGCTCGAAATTTTCGAGTGCCCCTCGTAAAAGCCAAGTGGTAAATTCAAATTATGTGCGGAACGTATCCGCGCTATTCGGAAAGCGCAGACATACCATTTAAAGTTAGAAAAGGCAATTCTGAAAATCTTTGAAGATCAAAGTAATCAATTTGAATTCTGAATTGTTTGTATCAAGTTGAACACAAACTAAGGATAAGCTAACGTATATAACGTAAGATGAAAGAACAACCTGGATTATACAGATACCAATCTAAATGGGATGTAATACGTTAGGTCTAAATCGTGATTGCGCCTAGAATTTGGAATCCCTGCTCTAAGCTGGCTTAGGGAAGCTTAGAAAGACAGGATTGTTTTACTCACGTAGCACCGAACGCATAATAAGGCGAGACAAACACACGTCGATATTTGTTTTTAAAATTGGAAGCAATAAATTTAAAACCATCGTCATTTTTTCAGCATTTAACACGAAAATTGCTTTCAGGTATCAGTTCGTATTCTCCGTTTCTTCCAACGGCGATAAAGCTGCTGTAGCTGACATAAATATTATTCAAATGCGAAAATAAATTATTCAATTACATACATAGCAGATATATCAGTGCATACTTGAACTCGGGTACAATGCTAGATAATCAAAGAGAATAAATTTCATTAGTGCATAGCTTCCATATGCAGGCCCAACGGAATCCAGAAAGCATTCCGCAAACGTGATACACATTTTTGCGTCTTCCGTGCACAATTATACCTTTCTTGTACAAAGAAAATTAAACAAGCAAGGTTAAATCATTCAAACAAACACGACACAATCTTCCCACAAAACTACAAGTTGTCATTTCAGCTCTCCAAACCACGAATTGCATTCTCCAGATTACTGCTTTTATACAAGATACAAAAGACCCGCAATAATCGCACAACTAAATACGTCTCCGTTCGATTCATCAAAATTGGTCTGATTCTACAATGTTTAATTATCAAGTGCACTGAAATCGTGACTTTGGCTCGGCTTTCCCCTCAGACCTGGCTCAAAATCTTTCTCCACGTAATGCTCATAATTTCACTTGCAATAAATTATTAGACCTACCTACGAGCAATTCCATTGCTACGGAATTGTTACAAAAATTTAAATAATCGCTAGTTTCCCACAATACAAACACGAAAACAAATTTGGGATCTAAGAAGTTTTCATCACTGTAGATTTGTATAATTTTATAAAATTAAAACGGGAGAATGTGGTAACTGGGGGGTATTCCATACCCCCCAGACCCCCCGGTCTCTACACCGTTCAGTGTATTTGGTGCTTCCTTCAGAGTCGGGGTCTCATACAAGTTAATTTAATCAGGTCTATAAATCAGGTTTACAAAATTAGAAAAATATCTCAAGATAACAATTTATATTATACTGAATAGATGGTAAAATTTTTAAATCTCCAAAATAAACCTAAGATCCGGGCATGCTTCGGTATCAATATTAGTTCGCTCCTTGGTTTACTCCCAAATTAAATATATTATATATTTAAAAAAAATTAAAATAATCAAACCTAACAAATGTTAAAATAATAAAAACTTTTAACTGTTAAGTAAAGAATACATACTACACAGAAAACATAGTATTTAAAGAACACTAAAATGACAATCATTCACATTTAACAGGGTTGAAAAAATTACGCTATAGAAATGATAAAAATTACTTTAAAAATAAAAAATAAAATACTCTGTAACATAATATAAAGCCCCTTATTTCACGATTATTTTCGATCATCAGTCATGTATAACAGTAAAAATATACCAAACAAAATACACAAATACTTAAAAAATTCTAAAACTTTTTTAAGTTATTTTCTATTTAAAAAAAAATTGTCATTATCCAATTAAATTCCAATTTTAGGCTTTAATTCTCTCAATGCACAAATTTTATTCATGGCAATTCCAAATTCCCCCCCTCTTTATTCAAAAAATACCTCCTATGCGTGCATCAAGCACAGAAAAAATCAAAAA
This sequence comes from Cantharis rustica, assembly GCA_911387805.1. Taxonomy (NCBI): domain Eukaryota; kingdom Metazoa; phylum Arthropoda; class Insecta; order Coleoptera; family Cantharidae; genus Cantharis; species Cantharis rustica. The sequence continues at coordinate 1,680,002 of OU426878.1, read as the reverse complement.
TCAAATCAAAAAAAGCAAATTTTTGTGCATAAGATTTCCTTTTACGCGTTTCTTGAAAGATTTGCCAGTTTCTTAAGATTTCCTCGCATTTCCTATTACTTAATAAAAAAATTATTAATTTGACCTCACCTAGGCAGATCCAAAATCAGGCTCTCTACAAAACAGTTTAATTTTAAGCTGAAAAATCCAGGTATCCGAGCAGTTTACGAAAACTAATAAAAATTGCACGCTCCACGATGCGTCTAGTTGTGTAAACTTAAATAATGTTCTGTCGTTCTCGGCAGTTGCCTAGCAACGGATGTAGATTTCTATGTAGGTATTATATTATTTATATTGCATAAAATTTAGCTGACCAAAGTGAAATTGAGCGGTGTTTTCGCTTATGAAAAGCAATTTGTGCCGAACGTAATCAACTTTGTTTTCGTGAAAATTAATATTCGGGTGCCGGTCCGCCCGTGTTTGGTGTAATAAAAAAAAGCAGATACGTAGATGTTTGAGAATTCATTACGGTGACATTTTACACGCCCAAACTATTTGAGCCATTATGTATCGAGAAATATGAATGTTAATGTGACTTGAATTGCCTTTACCACCCTTATTTCTTGTATTTTATATTAAAGAGTTTCCGAATATTTTTTTGGAACGACAAATGCGTTTTTAATGGCCGCCGCTTTATGACTACTGGTGTAAGTTATACTTGTACATTAAAGAGCCCAAATTACAATTTGGCAATCGCATGCTGATTTTATGTAAATAGTTGGAAATAACTTGACTCCCCATAGAATGACCACTTACCCAGTTTGCGACCTTTACGTCTGAATATCAAACGCGACTTGACCCACAACACCAAAAGATATGAGCTAGGATAGGACAAATACTCATTACCAATTCAAATTATACTTGTTTAATGTAGCTCACTGGGTTTTGCAAACTCCATTTCAACGGTCTATTAGAATTATTTGCTATCTTCTACGTTTACGTATAGGAACACTTAACCCTAGTACCATTTAGCTGCGGTTCTTCTCTATGAATTATTCACCCGACCTCGTTTGTTAATGTCGAAGATATAATTCACAATAAATACCTTAAGGAAAATACGCAAGATTATAACAAAAGAAACGTCGAAATAATAATAAATTATGAAATGAACAAGTCGGAAGGATGCGCGGCTCCTCCATCAGTCGTCGCCGTTTACCGCTCTCCTTCGTTTAATTAATAGGAAAAAGGGAAAAAATCCCCCGTAATCTTGCGAGTGGATTTGGTCGGACCGATGTCGGAATGAATCAATAAGAAATACAACTTTATGTATTTTCTTCCCCCGACTCGAGAAATAATAAAATCACGCGCTTACCAAGGGCCGAACACCTGCACGCATTCTACTAGTACTTCAATCTAGACAGGAAAATCTGATAAGAATGAAACGGGCGAGATTAATTCCGTTTGGATTATACCAACTCTTGATTAAGCAATTAAAATATCAACTAGAAACTACAATTATTATTATAATATAGGATAAACCGATTCGATTTTGGGGACAAGGACGAGGTAAACAGGAAATATTTATCCTATTGGATCCTGAGAAAATGGCAAGATTTCCCTTCCGCCATAACGACGATACTTGGATACCGTAATAGCCGAAAAGCTTTTACATAATTCCTATGATTTTTTCTTTTTATTGCTCTATTTTATGGTCCTTCGGATGATTTAGTTGCTACAAAACTTGCACCAACAAAAATAAAAAGAGCAAAAACCGCCCGATCTCTTCTTATCGCGATTCTCCCGGCAAAGTAAAAAGTTTACATTAGGAAACAATTTTTGCCAAAAAATGTTACATAATTTAAGAAAATGGTCACGTATTTAAGAAAGAAATACGTAAAAGAAAATTTCAAATAATAAAGTTAATATTTTTTATCATTCCGCACACGTTTACATTACAAGGGGGCGATATATAATTTTCCTTTCCAAACGTATTTTTATTTATATTGAAATAAGAAACTTTTATGACTCGGAATTTCGGAAACATAAAAAGCTGCTTCTGCCCTTTAATCACCCAAATTAAGTACCGCGCTATAAAACAACATTAATTAAGTTGGTTTTTGTGTTGTGTCGGATCGCTTCTTTTTTTGGACTAAAAATCGAGTTTTCGTAATATTTTAGCGTTTCCAAAAAGTTTTCCTTTATAAAGTAGTTAATATTAACTGTAAGCAAGCATCTGTTACGACTGAAGTTTCCATTTCACATTTCTTAACTTAATATTTCTAGGCATGAAACTAAAAACGAGTGGGAGCTTGCAAGATTGCCAAGAAAACTTTATTATTAAATTTTTCTTGTCGAAAAAATGTTGCCAAAATAAATGCAAAAATTTGCGGAAAACGGCGCCGCCGAAATGCTCAAATTAGAGGGATCATGTTTGTACAGAAAAATGTATTTCCGGTGATATTAAAGCAAGTGTCATTCGCAACACGCGACGTATTCCTTTAATGGTTAGTTTCCTACGCCATATTGCGATAAAAGCGACCATTTTGAGAGTACTCTGTAGAAATAGCGCCCCGCTAAATGGTCGCATAAAAGAAAATCGTCGGGAGGCGAATTGTTAAATAAATGCGAGTCCAGCAGTTATCTTGAAACGTTTGTACCATTTGTGTTTCGAGCTTCTTTGTTCCATTTAATGGCAGTTTAAATGAGAGAAATATCCATTCGTCCACCTTTACATTCCTCCTTCCGACAAATTGACCGGCTTTAATATTTTATATTCGTCCGCACTTGCACCGCGCAGAATTTTGCAATAATATGCAAACAAACGAGATTGTTACAAAACACTCGCAACCCGGGGGGTTAAATCTGTGTGTGGGATACAAAGGATAATACGCATCTGTCGCGTTGTGCCTTTGATGATTTCCTATCCCATCGCACCCGCATTCGACCAAATTTATAATGTGCTAATGTGAATATACGCGCGTGTAAACTTCGTTAAACCGTTTGTACTAAATACAAGCGAACGCACGCCTACAAAAATAATCCAAAGTCATTTTAGCACAAAAGCCTCAATTGGATGAGCACAAGCTCATAAAATTTAACAGGCGATCGTTATATTGAATCTTATGCAAAATATTCACACGCTTACGACATCCTTCGGGTTCCTTATAAAGAAAATCCTGCTCGCGAAACCGAAACTACAAACAAACAAATCGTAAATATCGCACGAAGAAAACTATAAAATAATCCTTAATTACCGATTAACTTTACAACCAATTACTAATGTTTTCTTTTTTCTTTTATTACCCTATCAACAATTAAACAAATTTATCTGTTTTTTTAATAAAACATTATTTCTAATTCCATTATCTGTGTTTCTCAAGATTCCACTATCTAAATTAGATACCCAACTAGCGCTATCCAATAATTTACACCATTTTACAAAATTAGTTACCCAATAAATTTCTACTCGTTCTGGAACTGCATTTTCTCTAATTTGGTTGGATAAATCCACAATGAACAACCGAGTGAAAATTAAAAGAAAACCCTTCGGAGGATATGTGAAAAACTAATTGCACTAATGGACGACATCCTGTAACAAAAATATTATTTTCGAGCTGGCTTAAATTTGTTTGCTTGTTGTGACTTTCGAAAGAATGTAGAATTTAGCAAAATATCGTTTTCTTCAACGTTTTCGAATTATCAAAGATAAACTGAGCTAGTAATTAACTTTCACGATATAAAAAAACTCGAAAATTGAAAAATACCAAACTGAGATAGGAAAAATGCTTTTAAAATCAGACCTCTGTGGTGAAACTTCAAAATTTGAAATTTGGTAAAAAAATTAATTAAAGACACCGATAATTAAATGTGGAAGTTCTCTTTCCAGTCTTCATGTTAGCAAAAGGTTTAGGTTACATTTCATACTAAAAGTTAATCTGGCATTAAACCTTAAGCGGAAAATTAAATTACAATTGAAGGTTTTTATTGGTTTATTAGACGCTATAATTCATCCAATAAAATTGTAATGCTAAAATTTCTATATGAAATCAGCCCTTAGACTTCTTTTGATTGTAATTTTTTTTGCAGTACGCACTTTAAAATACAGCTATCGAAAATTAATAAAGTAATGAATTGTTATCAAATTGGTAATTAGGTTTTTAGGTCTTCCGTACAAGTTTTGATGTATTTACGATATAACAATAATAAATTACAAGTTTAGTAATAAGTTTTAATTGAGAAACTTAAAATTACTCGTTTTAGATAATTTATTACACAATTTAAATTGTAATGTAGGATATCCAGATGTCGATAAGCAATAGTGCCACAAAAATATTTCCTTCAAATTTTTTAAGAAAAATTATTTAAAGGAAATAGTTTCAAAATAAAATTTCAAGGTAGAATTAAAATAATAAACTACTGATTTTATTTTTTATGCAATTTTAAGCACTTGCTTACACCATAATCCAAGAAAATATATCAACACACTTTATAATTTTATAAAACTGCCATAGGATATACCAATTTCTGTGATGATGATGTTTGATTTTTTTGTGATGTTTGTACATCACAAAAAAATATTATGCTAACTGAAAATCTTTAACTTCAGGTTTAATTTCCCATTTCAGAGATTTTCTGGGATTTCTCTGGATTTTCTAAAGTTTACCTTCGGTTGTAAAGTCTACCAAGGAAAAGGTTGGCAGAATCATTGGGCAAAGCCCGGCGGTAATTTTGGCTGGATTAAAGTAGGGTTCGAAAAACTAAAAGTAGAAAGAGAAACAAAGCCCACCGAATTCTCGAAAATTTTAAAATTTTCTTTCAACTGTACATCGATAAACCAAACTACTTCATACTTTTTTGTATAATTTTGTAAAATTCCAACATCATATTTCTGGTGACTGGGGGGTATTCCATACCCCCCAGACCCCCCGGTTTCAAAACCAAGCAGTGTAATTCGGGCTCTTCGATGAGCTTGAAGTTTAAAGTAGTAAAGTTATTTGAAAAGAAATACGTTTTAATAATTTTGTAAAATTGCAATTGAAGATTTCTCATAACCGAATGAACAATTAAGTGACTCCAATCATTACTACCCCCCCCCCCCCCCCAGCTCATAATTTTGTAGAATTTTAAGAGATACTCCAAAATATAAAAAAAATACTGTTAGATCTCCTGAGGAACAGAAGTGTGTGGAACATTTATAATGTTACCCGGGGCCAGCAGGTAGATTTTTGGTGTATGTTTGCTTTTCGTAACAGATTATTAACTAACGCAAGAGCTTTTGTAATTGTCAAATTATACTCATAAAGCATAATAAAGCATTTTTAAAATTTTTTATTCTTAGAGCCTTAGTTCGTACAGTAACAGAGATTTCTCAAAATAGTTATTCATATACAAAGTGCGGAAAGTAAATGTCTCTTCATGATTTCAAAGATTGTAGGCAATTAGAAAAATTCAAATGATTTTGTTGCGTTGCTGTAAAATTATTGTGTGGATTTTGAAAATCCTGCGATTGAAATTTACATTTGTTGGCCTGCCATGCCGGTTGGGGTCGGAAGAGCGTGATATAAAAAATTTGGTAAATCGATCGGCGTAAACAAGGCAAAACAGGGAAAATGAAACTTTCTTGAATGGAAACGTCGACGAAGGAATCGTGACAACCGTTTAGGAAATTTCACGTTTCAGTCGAAACACATCCGGCAATTTCGAGTGAAATAAACAGCGTCGATTAACGAATTGGGCAAAGGAAAGTGTTTTCGTCATTTTTATGAAAAATTATCAAGTTTTCGTCGAGATGGAATATAATAGAATATTCGAAGGGTTTTTACGGTGGTCTGTTAATTTGTATTTTAATCCTGAGTTTAAAGGGCGAGTGGGTGAGGAAGAGTTGGATGTGCGTTATCTCGATGGTATTCTGTGGTAGTTAAATTCGCATTGTCAGAGGAAAGCGGTAGTAATTCTCATCGGCGAGTATTTAAAGGAATTTAGATTAAAGCAAGTCTGGTGGCGAGTTTGTGCCAACATAAAGTCGTCCGCGGTACTTTACATGTCGAATTTACAGAAAGTTTTGGTAGGACTGAAATGGTAGCGCATGTTGACATTAAATTGTGTGACATTCCGTTGTATCATTAACATTTAATGGGAATTATAGTAACGTAACCGCCATATTTTAGTTTACAAAGGGAACATGTGTTCGGCTTGTTTTGTTCAGGTACTTACATGTTTCAATGGCACCGTTCTTTGCATTTAAATGCTGTTTACTTTTATATGTATAGCCTTAATAACCAGCAGTATTTATGGCGGTTGGACCATGGCAAACATAACTCGTGATGTGGTGATGTATTCGGCCATTTTCATTAGCGGGGTTCAGTTCTAGGCTCTCGGGGGATTTGGGACCACTGTATGATAAAATCCTGTTACCAGTTTCCATGGCGACGCTTACAACTCCTGTCCCCAGGATAATTCGGTTACAGGTCCTGCACTCGAGCAAAGCACCACCAATACTCGTTTCGACAAAATAAACACTTGTGACACGACAATATTGATGTAAGTTCTACTTTCAACATTTTAGTGTGCTCAGTCGAGATTTGTTTGCACGGCTCGTCCCAAATCCTCATTTCAATATCTTTAAAACACATATGCCGCACGATATTAAATTGGCAAAATGCCATCGATAATTTCCTTTTTTCGATATCGCAAAACTATGATGTAACATGTGCTTCACTGAGTCACGACGAGGACAACGAAATTATATTCGCACGGTCAGTTACCCCCGAGTAAAGCTCAAAGGGCACATTTTAGTCCCTAGTTACAAACAAACATGCACCCGACGAAATCAAAAAGCATTACTAAGCCGCTTTGATTGATGGTATTCTTCATTATTCTTTGCCTACAAACGCGAATATTCGTATTAACAGAACAATAAACGCATTGACGTGTACGTTCCTACGTACCTCGCCAACCAAGACCAAAATTTTAATCCTTAATTTACAATAAATTTATTTACAATACTCGGCGTTACTCGTAATTCGCTATTTTAATTTTTTTTTAAAGCTTCGGAGCAACACAAAGGACCTTCTTCCACAATGCACGAAACCCCCGATATTAACTGTTAATTAAATGTATGCTACCCAATTGATAATTACATCTTTCGCATTAGTTCCAATTTGTAAAACCACCTTAATTAAATAGTGCAGCGTTGCAGCTAGGAAACTCGATCGAATTTCAAACTTAATTTGCAACTTGGCTAAACAAAGGATTTATTTTATGAGATGCATAAACAAGATGGTTGATTAGATTTATTTAGACGTGATGGTTCGATTTTTACCTTTTGCTTCAATTTACATGTAAGAATGTCGCTGCACAATCGAGCATAATTACAAGAGCTGGCTATTAACAGCATTCTGGATACCATAACTCAGCACTACCAGCGGTGGCGTTTCCATTAACATGCTAATCTTGTCAAATTCATTATGCGTGCCCCAAGCCAAACACATACCTACGCCAATGGCTATGGAATATCCGCCGAAGAAATCGAGAAAATGCAACAATGCGGTGGTTCTTGCAGAAAACCGCAAACATCTCGCCAGACGAACCGAGAAGAAAAAAATCGTGACGACGTCCGCCCAATTTTGCTAACAATGTTGTAGTAGCGTTAAACGTCAAGTCTTCTAACAAGCGGGTAGAAAAAACGCCAGTCCCGCGGTCTGGCTGACACTAAAAGGAGTTTTTGACGTGATCCTTCCAACTGATGACCGCGAGACGACTAGAAAATTTACTTTCGATCGAAAAAAAAATATATATTAATTTCGTAATGGCCATGTAAAAATGCAAACAGCTCGCCGGCATTGTCATTTAAGGGCGCGCTTTCGCATTTCCATTAAAGTTTTCCAATTTACATTTTTCCAACACGATTGTTGAACTTTTCGACAACATAAATTTAACTTAAAATTATTTACCAACGAACGCATCATAAATCTAATTAACCCTACGAACACAAAATAACCTGTCAGATCTCGATAATAAATAATGGGCATCATCGCTAAACCCGCACCTGGTCTGGCCTAAAACAAACTTGGCGTTTACAAAAAATTACTAATTCGAAAAAAATCAATTAAAATTTATATTAGGTAAATAGGAACTGGGAGGGTCGAGGAAAAATTTTAATTTGTCTGTGCGACGTTGCTAATTTTGAATGCAATAGCGCAAGGTGTAGTCGGAATAAACGACGACATTATTCACCACGGGAATGAGTATTATTCTTCAACTGATTTACATTGAATGCAATACATCTTCACCGAACACGATCGCAGAGAAAATTCGCGATACATAAATCTTCCGAGGTCACAACGTTAAATACACCTTATTTTATTGGGGTCTTCATGAATATGAATTCGCCAACACGCCGGAATGAAAACAAAATTTTGTTCCTTTGTGCTCCAAAAAACAATGAAAACAGAAAATTCCAAAGTCGCATATAGACATCACAAATTTAAGAGTATCCCACGAGATCTCAATAAATTCCAACCCATTTTTTGTTACCACCTAACCAACCGTTCCTCGAGAGTTGTACCTCATTATTTCCCAAGGCCGATTCGATATTCTAATTTTTAATTAGTCATTGCATATCACCCCGAAATATGGGCGAACACCCCCGCCTTGCCGGCCGTTAAAAAATCGTCAGTCACACTAAATTAAGCAGTCATCAATAACGAAGGAGAAATTGTGGCACGTTAATTGGAGTAAAATGAAAAGCCATCACGCGAACGTTTTTTTTAGCTAGCAGACCGAGAGCGCGGATTTATACGCGATTAATTTGAGTACAAATGCGTTGTGATCGTAAAGTGTGAAGTACAATGGAGGATTTTTCAGGTGGGCCAGCGAGAAGTCGTTTTGATTCGTCTTACCAATTAAGATACACCCAAGCCGAGGCGGCGACAGGAAAGTTTATGGTCTCCTTATGGTAACATAAGGCGTCTAACTTTGGCCATGTGTTGAGCGTTCCGTAAAATTCTCGCACCGTTATTATTCACTCTTTATTACAACCATAAAGCAATCTCTCCGTTTGGTGGCTGCTCCGAAGAAGTTCTCCTCCGTCTAAAATTGTTTTCGACTTTTCGACGGAGCTAATAAGGCTTTGACAAATGGACGAAATAATCTCGAGTGCCCATTCGAATCGGCCTAAACGATCTCTTTCCATTTAAAGCATTTAAAAGGAAGATAAGTTCGTTATCGTTAGGCTAAACGAGAATAAAAAAACAGTAAGTTGAGACCCCAACGACAGGTCGTTCATTAGCTTAGAAGTCTGATAAGTCTTTAGAAATATACTTCAGATGCGTTGCACGAAACAAGGCACCAAAGAAAACTGGTCCTAATAAATGGTTAACTATTTTTAAGTAGTTTTGTTGATAAGATTTTAAAATAGAAATTAAGTCGAACCACGACGTTAAATTTATCGACAAAACAAATCCACTTTAATTTATGTTCGAATGATTAAAATCCGGTGGAGAGAAGACTTTTGTTCTGTGCTTATACCGGAATTTTGTAGTTTTTTTTTTGTTTTTCAAACGTATAAACGTCAATAAAACCGTAAACTCGTCATTTTATTACCATAATCTGAGGCAACGTTAAACCCGTACCTAATATATTTTATCGGTATATTGAAATAAATTACCCCGTGTACGGTTAATTATGCGTAAACTGGTATGTTAAAACAATTGGTTGTTTTACGGCTAATTGTCGTCGGAAAAATGCATAACGAATTTTTAACGACTGATATAACGAGAGTTATAAATTTAATTATGTATCGTTTGTGCCGTAATGTGAGGGAAGAGGTGATAGTATCGACAACTGAATGGACGAAGAGAAAGGCCCGATGGTCGATAGGTGCAGGTAATGACAGATCTGGTCTCAATAGCTGTAAATTGCAGCTCGCATGCGACAGGTAACGTCCGTTAAAAACCAGTAACGGAGGCGAGCGCAGTCCGATCGCGTATTGAACAACATACAAAACGCATTAGAACCGACCTCTCTCGCGCCCCCCGATTCGGCCGTAGACCGGTGCAAATGATTTAGAAAAAGAAAAGGTCGTTAGAGTTAACGACACGATAAGGAAACCTAAAAAGAAAAATATAGGTGAGACGGTAGCCGCGTTTTACAGATAAACAGTTGAAAATAATGAGAAAGGATGCGAAGCGGTGATAGATAAAAGACGATTATTTGAAGTGAAACAATGATGCAATGGCTAAGCCAAGAAGACGTGATGTAATTGATGGTCGTTAATAGTTCGATATACGTGGAAGATGAAAGACCACACAAGATTTTCGGATCTAGCTATGTCGTCGTCATTTTGGTGGCATTTTTGTGCGCAATTCGGAAGCCCCAAAGCGGGTGGTCGATCATCCTTACTTGGCCGTTCGTACGACGATCTTATTAATAAAATGTTAAAAATTTCGTTTTATTACCCTGCTCCAAACCAAGTCATCTTAATGAAGTATTTAAACGTGACCCCGACGCGCCGGCTGAATCTTTCGCGTCCATAACACAAGACGTGCCAGTTTTGCTCGACTTGGATTAGAAAATAATTAGAGTGAGGTAATGAAATTATCGGATACCTTAAAGAAAATACTGCTTCGTAATTTAGCAATTTAGTTTTTGCGACACGATCATCATCGATCCGCCGGGGCATCCTTCTCCGTTATACAAAAGCATAAACCGACACACAATTACATTCTCTCCAAACACTTCCGATAATAGTAAATCGAAACCAAACACGAATTCTTACCACCTAAATGGTTTGAATCTATCGAATCGTTCGTCTACGCGCACCCCAAACCCATAAAAATCCATACGGAATACCAAATGGAAGTCGAATGCCAATTTCGCAAACTATCGTCGCAACACAGATATATAGACATATTACATGGTTAAAAAGAAAAGCTCGTCGATTGTTAATTGAAGGGGGCGCCACGCACTAGGTAGGGGAGATCGGGGCGCAGGCTAAAATAAAAGAAAGTTGTTTAGAATGTAGCCGACGTCGTCGGGTTGGAAGCGTCCCCGGAATAGCAAACAGCATTTAGTTTGGCTAAATAAATCACCTATTACAAATACGTTTTGACGTAAACTAATCGTACTGGTGCAATAATGGCCAGCTTATCGGGTGCTGATGCAGCGTGCATTAACAAGAGTCGATAACGCCACCAATAACGAGGACGTCTTTATAAACGAGTTGCATTCGCACCCGGCATCAATTTCCCTAATTTGTAAGCAGAAAATCAGTGTAGGCTTTACACATTTTCTACATAACCAGTTACAGAATAAAAGCAAGAACTGTAACAGCAGTTACAGTCCTACATTTACGCCGTCATTAAACCGAGATAAGTGTAATTACATATGGGATGAACGTTTTGGTAGCCACTTACGACGGTTTAAAGCGTTAAGTAATAACAAAGCAGAAAAAATTTAAATATCTGCAATTCACGATTCCAAAATTTTCGGCTTGGTCCCGTGCAATTTGCTAAATACTTATTACACTTAATAAGGTTTGCATGTGGCTCCTCTTCAACGACTTCTTCGCTGCAAGTTACGACCATAATACATTGCACTATTACACGAGAATATGAAATTGCAATGAAATTTATAGTAAACATTAACAACAACTGCGGTTTAACGCGCGTGTTCTCAAATATTATCCCAATTTCAAATGGAAATAGCTTCATCTGCAAGACTCCCAAAAGTGCAATTTAATTTAACTTACGAGACAGTTGCAACATGGCGGCGCCGTTCGTCCGCAGAAACTCACCTGCAAAAAAAAACATTCATTAGCAAAAGTCCCATGAATATTCAATTGGAAGAAATTAATTTCAGACACAAAACGATCGATACGGTCGGAAATTTAAAAATCAAATTAAAATTTTCCCTTCAGGTTTGCATGATTAATTCATAGAATTTTCTCACCGACACATTTTTTTAATTTCCAATTAGTTTTCACGCCCAATTCTTCGGGATAGGTGACCGTTATATTCAGAAAGGGGTGCATACATTAAAATCGTCAAAATCTTTTGGTTTTTAATCAAATCGCACTCGATATTTACATTACTTCTCGAACGCATCCCGTAGAAGCTTCGAACCCTCGCCGTGGGTTACGTGTTTTGGATTTCGCATCACCTCGCTTGCTTAAAGAAAATTGTTGACTAATTGACGACTAAAGACTCGTAATGAAATTTTTGATGTTAGAACGTGAGTAGCACTCCTAAATTTGAATAATTGGTGGAAATTGTAAAGAACGCAAATCGAAATCGAAGCGGCGCCTTCAAAGGTGCACGTTTGGTTCGGTAGCGCCGTTTCAAAGGTAAAAATCAACTTTAAATGTAGAAATTGCTAAAAGTTGCCAGAAATAATTTATGAACATTAAAATCGCGCCATTTTCTTAGTCTCGGGAGGTCAAACTTTAGGCAGGATAATAAATTATGGATAAAAGTTCATTGTTATCAAAGCAAACTTCGATAACAGTAAACCGTAGGTCCCCTATGACAGTGTAGAAAACATTAAAATGTAGTGGTGCTAAAGTATAGGTTCAATTGGAAAGGTCGATAATGAGATAATTTTAGGATGTGGTCGGTGGCGCTACCACAAATGCTCTCGAAACTTTCCAGGCACCAGGATAGGTATGTTTTTTGTCCTTCATTGGGTATAATGACAATGATTAGAGAATTTGTTGACAGCCGACCACCTCAGTCAACTTTTAAAATTATCATTAAAAAAACATACAATTAACTTCGTCAGTGGGTATTTCATACCTCCCAGACCCACCGGTCGACCACGATTGTTATATTTTGCTATCAAATTTTAACTTTGACTCATTGTAACCACAACTTACATTAAAAAAATGTTATATGTTCCATGGTTTTTTTCACAGTCTATAAAGTGTATAAACTTCAAGAATTTCTGTTATCTGTAACTTCCGCATTTATTTCCTTCTCATCATGAGATTAAATTTCGTTTGTATTGTATAACTCCAATATTTAGATTTTTACAACATTATTTTAATATAGGCCCGGGGTGAGGGGGGGGGCGAAAGGAAATCTGATGAAATTTCGAGAAATACTATAGTTTTATTTTCAAAAAGTGGAAAAGTTTTTATTTTGCCTTCAAGTTCGAAAGGAAATTCTAGAATATTTTAAGAAAACTGCGGAAATATTGGAGAATAGAAAATGCTTAACTTTTAACCAACTCAAATTGGAGATAACCGAGGAAAACTGTTTGTTTCTCTAATTTTTCTGAGCTTAACTTTTAATCGTCTGAAAAAATCAGAAGAATTCACAGGAAATCCGAGAAAATCTCGTAAATGCAAATTTGATGCAGTATAAAAATTTATGTAGCTTCGAATTCATGGTTGTGGTTTGTTGGTATCTTTCCTAAAATCCTAAACTATAATTTTTGATTTGGGCAATCGGAGGAAATATGGTAACCACATCCACCCCGTAAAATAATACGTTTTTCGAATAAAAAATGTTATATTATAATTTTCTGGTTGTTATCCTACCCCCCCCCCCCCCCCCGGCCCCACGTTCACCGCGGGTTTTTGCTACAAGTGACTGTAAAAACTCGTAAAAACCAAAATAAAAATATTGAAATAAAATTAATTAACTTCGGTCAGTGTAGAAATTGGAGTGGAAATCTGTCTGCCATTGGAATTTTACAGAAATATTTCATTTGCACTATTGAACAGTGAAATGAAAGAATACCTAAAATCCAAAGTGTATTATGTGATTTATGTTATGAAAACAAGGTAATAATCGGCATTGGATATTTAAGTGCTTTGCCGATTGATTGGAATCAAAATACCTAAGGTATCTGGTCTCCTGCAACCTTTTACAGACCAAAATAAAAATGATTCACCTTTTCTGATTTTGCTCTTAAACCAAATGGTAATATTAAAAAAATTAACTGCGTGCGTTCATCTCTCTAATTCACCTTTAGAGCGTTTGAAAAATTTCAAATAGCAATGATTAGAAGTCCTTTCGCCGGGACAGTCAGCATACTTAGTGTAAACAAAAAATAAATCGAGCTCTTCGATGGCCGACGATGACTCGAGAGCTTAAACTAATAAATTGTAATAACATTTTATTTGATATCCCAGATTACCTGTTATGCTTTACTTAAAATTAGCATATTCGATTAAACAGATTGACACACGAGATAAAATTTACCCCCCCGTTATAATTATTTCACAAAATAATCAATTCCGCTCACGTAAGTCATGCTAACTAAACTATGAAGTTGGCATGTCATCGAGTTTAAATCTTAATTAACGGAATAATTAATTGGAAATTAATAAATGGAAAATTCAAACACATCTTGTTTAGCGAAAAATAAAAGATAAATTCAATCATCGACTAAAGCACCTGATTCAATCCCGATTTATTTACATTGCCATAATCCGATTTGATTTATTTGCATTTTATTAAATTTAAATAACGATTTCGATTTGTGTTATGGAACCTAGAATTGCATAATATGAATAGAATCCTGATATATGGAACATGAAAGTACTCGAACCGGTCTGTAAAAATTTCAACGTTACAGTAATAACTCGATCGAGACTTTCATCCAGTTAGAAAAAAAAAGAGATATTATTGCTCAAGTAGTAAATCATTAATTAAACATTTTGTTCCTAGAAAATTGTATAAATTATGGATTGGCTGAAATACCAGTTTCAAAAAAGGAACAAAAAAGGCAGCAAGCGCAATAATAACTATTTACGATTCCGCATAAGTGAAAAGTACATGCACGTAAGCTCGGTTAATAACTTCAGATTAACCTCGTTTCGGGCTCGGCATTTTATATGCAACGACGATTTAAAAGTGGACTGGCAATTTCGAGATTAGTGGACAATAAATTCACGCACACGCGTTTATGCAATTCGAACTTGATTGTGGAAAAGTGAAAAATACGAAGACGCTTTTGGTAATTACGCAACGTAACGTGCAATTTCTGTCCCCGCTTTTAATATACTTAGGGGGTGTTGTTTCGAGGCCCCCTTAACAGATAAAGCACACGACGAGAGGGAATTCAGTGTAAATTCGAAATTAATTTAGCAGAAGACCTAACGTTTAAATGTGAACGCCTCTAGAAAATCTTAATACGACTAACGCAATTTGCTCTTTGAACAAACGCAATTTTATTCTAACACAACTCGACAAAGTCATGAACTCGAAATACTCGACTACGTCTCTACTTCCATAAAGCAAAATACGCGAGAGCA
This sequence comes from Cantharis rustica, assembly GCA_911387805.1. NCBI lineage: Eukaryota > Metazoa > Arthropoda > Insecta > Coleoptera > Cantharidae > Cantharis > Cantharis rustica. The sequence goes on along the minus strand of OU426878.1, from coordinate 1,664,764 downwards.
TTAATAACGGAACAAACATCCAAATGTATAAAACATAAATTTCCAACTTACTTTCAGTGCAAACGGAATTTTTAATGAAAATACTTAATTGCAATGTAAAAATAATTGCATGCATTATAACACATGCGAATATTCAAATACGTAATGAAGGAATAAATTTGCATATTTAACCAACGCAAAACCACTCGAGAGGAAATTGTTAAAAATACTTTAAGCGAAAAAAATCAATTTTAGCAAATCGTTTCGATTTTAATCTTAAAAGCTTTAATAGGCTAAAAAAATAACAAAAGATAAGATGCAATATAAAAATATTCAGGTACGTTTTACAAATTGTAAAAGCTTTATCATGACTTGCCAAAAAAGTTTTCAGTTTCCATCTCGATATATTAAGAGTTCTAAACTTTGCCCCTTTCGAAATCCAAACTTGGGCCGATATAAATCAATGGAATTTATGTAAAAATAATGCTTGGCAGAAGAAAAAAAAAGAAGAAGTTTTCGGGCTGAAGCGTCCCGACGACGTCCGTACGGGATGGTGTGTCGGAAGTGATTTCCGTCGCTGCAACGTGTTTCACAAACTGTTACACTCATTTAATAGAGAAAAAGTTTAATTAGCATTAATAACGTTAAAAAAACGTTAAAACGACGCAGCACATAAACACGAGAGTTTTTCAGCCGAAAGCGTAGTGACAGCTGTGCGGGTGTGTAATTTTTACAAAGAATCCACAAGTGTTTATATTATTTTTTTGGGAGCAGAAAAATTAAATAAAGCGCATCCGAGGAGAGTCGTCCGCGTAAATAACGTGTGACGTTAAATTTTTTTTTATGAGATCGGCCAGGGAGATGGTATCGGGAGGACTTGACAAAAATGTCGACGAGGATTCCGGATTACGTAAAAAACGTGGTTCGTCGTGGACGTTATAATTTTACGGGCCAATGTTTCAATCAATACGACATGAAGTGTAAGTAGATAAAATCTGGAGCCGTTTTCCTTCTTATTTTTAATCTACTGACCTCACCTCTGGGTGTAGTCGAGTTTTGCTACACCATTTGGTCTTGAGTTAGGTAGCTCGGGGCAATTTTACATCGGTTACTTCATGGATTTTAGTGAGCGTCTACCTGTGAAAGAAAGCTGGGAATGAATGCTGCCGGTGTACGTTTCTAGCTAGCCGGTTCTCTTGTTCTCAATTTTCTGCCTCCGTCTGATTGCATTATAAGTGAACAAGTGCTTTTAGTTTATTATAACCGAGATAATTTTAGAATTATATCATAAAGCCGATACGATTATAGTTATTAAAGGTCAGGCTCTCCGTGCGAGACAAAGACGGCCAGCTCAATAAATAACGAGACCTTCGTAAATCTACATGTTGTAATTTAGAATCAATTGATAAATGAATTATACAACGTGAATAGATATGCCGATCGATGCTTTCCGAGTGTAATTTTTTTAAAAGCAGAAATTTAGAATCATTAGATCCGGCTCGTACATAATTAAGAAACAAAAGCTAAAATTACGCCTAAATGATCAATTCAAAGCTATAAACGTGTCAAAATTACGAAAATTGATTACCGAAGATTTCGGTTTATCGGATCGCTTGCAACCTGCAATTTGATCCACCTCGTATAATTAAATTAACATATTTTTTTGCTACATCACTAAAATCATAATTATACATTTTTCGTCGAGCATAGTTCCTCCTCGCACGGATCCATAACGTTCAAACGTCTCCAATTTAGATAATTTCGGCTTAATTATAGCAGCTCGGTTTACAAAGAGAAAAAATCTTTGATTAAGCACTTAAATGGGTCACCGATTTTAAACGGCATGCACGGTGGGTACTATAGGAAAAAAATTCCTTTATTTTACATTCGCTGGTGGGATGCGTGTCCATCCATCAAGATAAAAAAATTCATCTAATGTACAATGATGGATTACGAGATATTAGTTTCTAGATATGCTAACTCCATTTATATTAAACCATTAGAGAAGGCGCATACCATAAATCAATGTTTTTAAATTGTCACGTGGAGTATGGTTCTGAAAATGGAAGAAACCGTAACGTAATGGATTGGGACGATTGTTATCTCATAAAAAAGCTATTATCAGCGAGAGAGGCTCATAATTAGGGTTGGCAAAAACAATTTTGTTGCGCTCCAGAGAAGAAAACTCATCGTCTGTGACGGATCGGGCAAAAACAATGTTAAAGTCGAATAACAAAAACAATTAACCCAAGGTGGCAAAAACGTCAAGTCAGAGATGCATGACCAATGCATAGGCGTAAACCAAATTGTTTTATCAACAGATCCCGACCCTAACAAGACTCATATTCAACCACTAGAAATAAAAAAAAAATAAGTCTAGTCATCGCCAATATATATTCAAATTTAAATCCCCTTCGCGGCGTTTCCCCCTGTCTAACTGCATTCGCTGCACGAAATTCAAAGATCAATCAAGGGCGCGGCGGCATTTTCAAAGGTGCACACGCACTTTATGAGCAAATGCTTTTAATTCCGAAAAACTTTTTGTTTTATTAAAAAATATCTTTCTACTTTCGTTTCGTAGGACGCAGTTAGGTTACCTGACGACTGACCAAATTGCTCTGCCGATGATGCCTGCGAGCAATACGATTACGAACCCGACGATTAAGTCAATTTCGATGAGACCTAACAAAAAACCAAAACCAATTTTGTATTAACCGCGAGAAACGTCCCAAAAATTGGACCTCCTTTTCAGCTTCTGCTAACACACAAACGAAAAGGTCGTAACTTCTCGCACTCGAATCCAATCAAACATTACGTATCATTTTTTTAAATTCAATCTCGGACCATTAAATAAATTTATATTCCTGCTTCTCTAGTCATTAAATGATGACTGTTAAAAAATCTTCGACTTCATAAAAACTACGACAAGATATTAAAATTCATTAAATTAAAATTGCAAAACCCATGTTCGAATTAATTGACTTAAATACGAGTACAATAAAAAAATGTATTATGTTCGTATCGACATAAAAAGTTAATAATCGAAATTGAATTTTAAAATCGTAATTAGTACCGGGGAAGTCGTAAAAAAATGTCATATTCCACACCTTAAAGTCGTCCTACTCCGCCATTAAACGTCATTAAATAAAAATTTAAATGACAAAATCCTGGGGGCAAGACGAGAATTTACTGAAAACCTACAATTTTATTTTTTCAATTGGCACCTGCATAACAACTTGTTATTAGTCAGTCATGAATAATTCGCATTGTAAACTTTCCGCAATTTTTTTCCTGCAACAATAGAATGCCAAAATTGATAACCAATATCACTTTTAAAAAAATTCAAACCACACCGGCCCACGTAGTCCATTGTGTGCAAAATAAAGAAAAACTCAAATTTTATATTTGCAATTTCGCATTATCGTGTAAACCAGGGGCCCAACACGCAGTAAACCCACCACAAATCGATGATGCTCTCCAGAATCGAATTCGAGTGCCGATGAGCGATCAAAAAATATTCCAAAATTACTTTTTATATCCTCATTAACTACGACCCACCGAAAGAATTCCAGATATTTTTTCTGTCAGCGAGATAATCTTGAAGAAATTTATTTGACAACAGCTTTATCGAAAATTTTGTGCAATAAATAGGAAGATTTAACTTACTAATAAAAACGATAAATTAGAACAAGCTTACGGTAGATTTTTTGCTTAACTTGCAAAAATTGCCAATTTAATTACTTTTACATGCATAACGTAACGCGATAAACTAACCTACTTTGGGTGTTTGCATAAAATAAAAGTAAATAAAAATTTGCAACTTTGAAAACCGATTTGTTTCCAACCGGCTCCCAGTTTTTGCGCACAAACGTTCGGATTATAATTAAAAAAGTGGAACGTTTGGATTTGAACGGAGAGGATTTGGAAGCGAAACCGTTCGTCGGTGTAGTAAATTAGCTAAAATAACGAACTCGCTCTCCAATTACAGACTTCAGAATCGGTCTTCTGTTCCTGCTGAGCTAATAGCTTCCGTTTCTTACTTCTGTTGTCATTTCGACGGACCGACACATCACCTCCGGGGCCTCATAATGCCAAATATAAACTTTACACACAGAAATCGATAGAAAAAGTACAAAAGTTCACTGAAAGGTAAAATAGTACATTGCTATCCAAGTACACATCGTAGAGCGTGCGATTTTGATAGTAAATTAAATCAAATTAAAAATAATTCAAGTATTGAAAATCAAGATTTTACAAATCCAATAGTATGTTATGCGTATTCGAAACGCTGCAAAAACAATAAAAATTACAAACAACTTATTTAATTACTTATAATAAAATCTTAGATGGCATCCGTACAAGATGAACGTAATTGCGCCAATGCAGAAAATTTAAATATGTATAAAATTAAGTATTTTTAAATTGGCACTGCTTTAAAAAATTAAATTTACAATGTGGAAAATAATAAATTATACTTTCGTCATCGGTCGGAAACGGTCAATAGCATGTGGTCAAGTGCGTGACTGTTAATGCCAAAACTTATATCAAGACAAACATTTTTGTGTAATTTTGTAAAATTATAATAAATTGGAGACATCCCGTTGCTGAGGGGGTTTAACCCCCGGTTTCTACGCTACGCATTTCATTTTGTGTTTACTGAAAAGCTAAACTTCAGAGTCAGAACGCATCAAATACCTCAACAATGCTTCACGGGGGGGGGGGGGGAGTGTTTATAATAAATATTATATTCAAAATCAGACCTTGATTTGATAAACTGTTTTGGTTACTTGGAGGGGGGGGGCATTTTTATAAAATTCCGATGAAAGATAATATATCGTAACTGTAGCCTTCGGTTTCTACACATCTTATTTTCAATGTGCTTAAAACGGTCGTCAAGATCATAATGCCCTCTAGCCTTCACAAAGAAAAACATTTTATATAATTTTGTAAAATTAATTCATACTTGAGCCGTTCTACCTCAACCCAAGTCAAAATACCCTTAGAATGGCAGTTATAACTAAAACTGAATGAATCGATCAAATTCAACCGGGGGGTCTGGGGGGTATGGAATACACTGGATTTTTGCTTTTTGAAGAGATCGAAGAAGAGAAAGAACCGCCCGAAGAGACGGAAATCGGTGTAGTTAACCTTCTTAAAATGAAGGTCCTGGACACTTCCGTGGTTCAGATCCATTATGTGTGAGATAACGCAAACAGAAAAGAAGGTCACCAATGCATTGCATAAGGAAAAATGCAGTACAGTGTCATCTAGTGACGATTATCAAAAACATTGATGCGTAGAATTAGATTTTAATTTTGCTTTCGTTAGAAAATTTAATTAGCCGATAAAGTGGATGATCTAGTAACCCACAACAAAAAAAAATTTGTTCATCGCAACAGTGGCTTGCTGTGGTCGCCGATTGTGTATGGAACGGATATGAATTCGAGATAAATACTTGAGAAATATATTTTGATGTAATTTGTTAAAACAACAAATCGAATTTAATGGGTCACGGAATTGATTGTTGATTTTGCTTATTAATTAGCAATTTAAACGCGTTTACTGTATTTTGAAGCTTAGTCATCGAAATTTTTCGATTCCAAATCTCTCATCCACTTCGTTAGACTAAACAAACAAATATCTAAATTATTGATCGATAAAACAACTTGAGATCGTTGAAAAGGAGATATCATTGAGTTCCTCGGTGATGATGCAAGTTCGTTATGCTGAATCATAAAATATAAATAAGCAGGTGGATTTAACTTGGATTTGATAATTAATTTCTTTGTTTTCCATTTTGGAATCGGAACACTTGCGCTATTTTCACTTGCACGGCGGAATTTTGAAAATGATCCATTGATCGCAGGAAAATTACATTTCATGATGATCTCGACTATGTTTCACATAAAATTTATTATTTATGACCAAAAACAATTATATTCACATTACTGGAGGCAACATTAAGGTAAAATGATCATTAATTCCATACGGATAGCACATACACGTGTTTTTTTTATTATAAAATTGCTTTTTAAAATCGATACCTACACCAAGACAAAACCTAACTTTTCTTTTCTTTTTTTTTTTTTTTTTTGAACGCGACTGCACAAAACAAAGAAATTGGTGGGACGGGACTCAAAAAAGGTTCAGTGAAACTTATCTTGAATCTTCTTCAGCTCGACATAAAACTATCGCGATAAGAAAACTTTTGTCAAGATACATTAAAATTTACTACGTGGTTTTTTGTATATCAGCAGGTAAAACCAGGTCAACTGATGATGTTTTCCCATCTCACAAAAGGCAAATAATTACACAGGAATTAGATTAGAATGGGCAAGGTACGAAAAATTCAAAAAAGTTCCTAATACACAAATAATGGAATGTTTGGTTTGATTATCCAATAAAATGATTGATGACCTCCATTGATCATTCATGGCTTCGATAAACATCGCGCTTTTACTTACTCCCAACTTTTTATCAAAAAAAAATTGGTGTGTTTGTATTTCCTCATTGATATTTCCGATATTTACCTACTAGGCGATAAATTAAATTCGTCAGCAGTTTGCAGCTTCTGCAACACGCCGAACAAGTCGGAAGAAATTAAAAAACTGATTGAAAATTTAGGGTCACAATTTTAAATTGCCCTTCAAACATCCAACCGCAAAGACCACCTCGACTGTCACACGCACTATATTCCATTTTAAATTCTAACAAAACGTGATGAACTGAGCCGTCGTCTCCAATTTTGCGTTTGACATGAAGAGTTGAGAAAATTAGGGACCGAGAGACTTTGTCGTCAAACAAATTAGAAATCGAATAATTTGTGACGAGAAAAGAAATTTTGGCGGACGAGGTAGGAAGGAAAATTGGATTCCGAAACTTTTGTGTGAAAGTTCCATCTTTTGATGGAATTGATATCTCGAGAAGCGGCCAATAAAAATCGTTCCGATATTTTTCTCGAGAAAGTTTTTGATTTTTGTTCAAAACAAGTTAGCGGTTTGGATGGCAAAAGTTGTGATTGAGGAAACTTACCCTTTCTAAACAAGTGGCTCGACATTGAGCTACTCTCAGTGGACTTCCAACATCCTGTTCGCCACCAATAAAAATTGCCATAGACGAAGATATCGTCGCTAAACATATCACTGATCGCCAAAAAACAGCCATGACGCAAATTAAAAAAAACACAAAATCGTCAACTAAACGATAAAATTAAAAACACATCAACAAAATGAAAGCACATGCACAAAACACCAACACAATAAAATAAAAACTAAATTTTTAAAAACTTCGATGGTAGTGCAAGAAGGGTAAACTACGGAACGAGTTGACATCCGCTCGTGAGGAACAACTTTCACGTCGAGATTCTAAAACGAACCTTCCACGACAAAGCTTTCAACTGAACTGGCGCAGAAACTAAATCTCGATCTCTTCCATCACCAACGCAGACGGATACGGGTAACTGAGTCGAGTTCGAGTTCAAATCGGCTGCCGGTTCGGCTGGAAACGTTTCTCTTTAGGGGGGGATCGCAAGGGGTTGCACTCGGGTTACACATTACAATACCTCCCTTGTACTTTACTCCAATGCCCCTCCAGAAAGACTGCGGGTATTTGCAAAAATTGCATGCAAAATAATGATGGAGATTGCAGTTTTTAACCCTTCGTAATTAACCCCACACAAAATTTTTTACAACCCTCAAGTCACAAAAGTTATTTTTGCAATTTATTCTTTTCTCTGAAATAAATAAAATATTACGCACAACCTTTTAGCTTTCTCGTCTCCAAATTTTGTAAATCGAGGAATAACTTTTGAAACTTCAAACTGCTACGCTTTAATTATTAATCCAAGGCAACGGCAAATTTATTATTCTGTATTTTGTATAATACTAATTAATTATCAAAAAAAAATATATTTATATTTATGTACAGTTAGTTATTACCTAATTGGGATAAAAGGCAACGTACAATACTGGTTCGTTTGAAAGACGAGTTACAGAATAAAAAAATTTTGTCGTTAAAATTTTCATGTATTTTCCTAATTAAAGCTAATTAAGCAATGCATTGTTAATAAATTAGCGTTAAAACGGAAAACGTTCGGTTTGAAAAATACGAACTTGATTATTAGGTAGGTAGGATTAATTTTGAAGAAATTACGTTCGCTGTTTTGACGCAAAACAACCCCTAAATAGGTTGAGGTTGGCGACTAAAATTTTTAAATGTCTAGACAAAAGTAGTCAGGACATTAGAATTTCATCGTTCGGTGAGATGTTGTTAAAAAATGTATGAGACACGGGCACGTGTGCGTAATAATAATAATAAAATAACTTCTACAGAAATAATAATCAATATTATCATTTTGAGAGCACGTAGAGAAAACTTTTTAAGTCTTTACTGAGGACTGACAATGAGACACTGAGTAATGCATTTTATGAAAAATGTTCGTCTCAAGCGGAAGTGATGGTGCGTACAAATTATAAACGATGCAACGCAACCCCCTTGTGTGATATTTTGGCTAAAATAATAAAGTTGTCCCTTTTTGAGGAAGATTTATGCGAAACTTCAAACAAAAGACTCACTTGCACAATGTAGGTGGCAAGGATCATGAAGATTTACAAAAACGTCAGGTAGAGCTGCAGCAGATATTAGAATGTTGTATCCAATAACTTTTACTATTGTTCGTGGAGATTAATGTCGGGAGATTCGTCGCCCTAAAGGTACATCGTCTCAGCCTTGCTATCCTAATTTTTGTGTCACAAAATAATGTATTATAAAAAAAGCAGTTGTATCGAAAGTTTTATTATCTAAACCACATCCACTTTTTGTATTATCAAAATAGGTAATTTTTAATTACCTCAATCTTGAATTGCTACGTCAGCGTCGGTTGAAATCCGTACAAGTTTCGATTAAAATTGGTAATTAGAGCTTCTCAAGACTATCCTTCAGATTAAATTTTTCAGTATTGTTTAGACACCGAACGGATCTATCTACAACTTTTTTAAATAGTAATTTATATACCATGGGGGGAAAGTCTCGCTTTCCTGGTTGTATGTTTCTTCTAATGTAAATTTTCGACAGGAACATCAAAAGTGGCCGAAGCTCTCGGAACGCAAATTATTAGATGAATACAATCTTGACTTATGGAGGGGCAAATAAGCCCATAGGAAAATCCGGGACTTTCCCGATGAGTTGCTATGATGCAGCTACAAAATACACATAAAATTATTCATATCCATAATAAATATTAAATATTCTGTAAAAAAATAATAAAAATTTCTGTTTTGATGATTTTCACAGTGCAGTGAAGCCAACTAGCGTATACAATTTATTACATAAAGGTCAACAAATTTATAACAACAATTTATTATTTTTATAAATATGTATGCACCGAAAACATTATAATAAATTAGCTTCAACTGATTTCAAAGTTTAATAAAATCGTTCGATTGTCGTGGTTCGGTATCCACGTTTGACTTCGTCTAATACATTATTAAGTTAAAATGATTTTCTTATTGTTTGACTAATTTCGTAACAGTCTTTAATTTTAATTTTAGTGCCAATACTAAAATTATAACATATTGAAAGTTAATTAATAATCAAGTGCGTATTCTACCCATTAGCTACAAAATATTCACATTAAGTTTAAGTATCAACTGATATAATTAAATAAATGCAAAACAAATTTAATTACAATAGTTGAATTACAATGTAATTATTTCTAACTGATTTATACACATCGGAATAACATGCAAAATTCATTCACTCACTCGAGAACTTTTCGACCAATCGAGTTGCACATCACAAAAGACGAAGAATTATCGTAACTAACAAAAATTAATTTAAAATAATTCTAAGCCGAACTGAAGTTCTGCAGCCTGAAAACTGAAACGCCTGGGATATTCCAAGCCCTTCAGATTCCCTGAAGTCTGGTTTTCCCCGAAGGAATCCTACGATTCTTAATTTTAACGTAGAAATAATACTGAAATTCAACGTTTTTTGCCGATGAATAAATTTATAAATCCAATGAATTTTTCATTAATACTACAAAATTTTTCTCTGTTCGAGGGAGAAATGGTAACATAATTTTTTCATAAGTTTGAAATTTGTAAGCTGATATTAAAATTAAACCATAAAAGTATGACGAAACTAAATTTTTCCTTTAATTTTGGAAATAATACATCTTAAAGTTTCCATTTTTCTGTATTAAATTATAACTGAATTTATCTTACAAATAAAAATTCTATCTTTTTGGTTTGGTAATTTTCGGGTAATTTAACTGCTTTGCTCGGATTCATCCATTAAATGGCGCCCCACGTTGGGCGCCATTTAATGAGATGATCCGAGCTATTCATATTTATAAAAAATTTGCTTATTCTAAAATTTAACTGCTTTGCTCGGATTCATCCATTATTTGTAGCTATGAGCTCTTGTGGTTTTTAAAATCGTCAATTAAAAATTAAAAATGCTCAACTTTTTTTTGTAATCTGTGGTCTTGCAAGCGCACATGGTCTTTTGCATCTGGCCACGTCTGGTTTAACAAATTTGTTGCGATTTAATTTTTACGCATCGACTAAATCTGTGACAAATTCTTCAACTTTCAAATTTATTTAACAATTTGCACTTTACCACAATTAATTTAAACAAAAACATCAACTCAACTTAAGTTATTTTATTAATTTTCAAACAATTAACAATTTTAAATTTTTATTGCGGGAATGATTTTCGTCCGCTAGTCTACTCGACGTGAAGGCATCAGGCGTCGCCCTCTCTTTTGTTTAATTTTCGTTCTCCCCACCTTATTTACATAGCAAATATTTAACTAACATTTTTAAATACAATATTATAAATAAATAAATAATAAAACAAAATTAAACTTTAAAATAATTTTACAAAACAAACGAATTAATGGTTTATAGCATTTCGAAACACGACAATATATTGTGGTGTTTTAAAAGGATTCGCACCCACCCTGTACATTTTTGTAGAAAATTTTATTTTTGTAAGTTGAAATTAGAGATTGTAAAATTAGACGGGTGGGGGCGAATCGACGGAAATAAGAGGCTTTTCTCTGATAGTGGCCGCTCGAGCCTGTTGTACAATTTTGACTCGAGGCAATTATTAAGATTTTTTTTAAATAAGTTTGAATTTGTGAGTGATATTTTGATATTGAATAAAGTGAGTTTATGCGAACGCATTATTGCGTATTTTTTTGAATTTGGAATTATTTTGAATATTTGGATTTTGGAAATTTTTTATAAGTGATTTGATTGGTTTGATGGAGTTGAAAGATTGAAGGTTGAAAATGAAAATTGAAAAAATTTGAATTGTTTAAAAATTGGACAAAGACGCAATCATCACAGGAATCCGCTCCTGAGATCGAATTGCTCCACCGCGATAAGAGCTAGTCAAGGTATTTTTTTTAGTGTAGTAACGGAAAGGGTTTGATTGAATTAAAAAGAAAATCAATCAAATACCACAATAATATTTATATACTCCTATACTCCTTGATAATAGCATAAAATGTATATTTCAAAATTCTCCGGTATAAATGCGAAATATTACATAAACATATTAACTAGTACTTTCGTTCTTCTTGCATAATATACTATTTAAATTATTTTTAATAAATCTACCTTATTATCCTATCCATTGTTTTCGGCTTTGCTATGAAATAAATTATTGGTTTAAATATAAATTTTACTTCAGTTTTAGTAGTCAAACGCGGATTCAAAGAGAGAAATAATGCAAAAAATTCTTCCCCCCCCCCCAAGGCTTAAATGAGTTAAAACACAAATTTTTTTGTATGTGATTCAGAATCAAGAGCTGAAATCTAATTATTAGTATATTAATTTGAAAAAAGTTAGAATTGAAAAAATAATTTTTTTTACTTAAGGCAGTATTCTAGTCTAGAAAACTAAAAAAATCGAAAATTTTTGTTTTTATATTTTGATAGTTTGGATATTCAAAAATCTCGTCTTAAAAGGATTTTTTGAAATTCGAATTATTTTAAAAGCTATAGCCACTTTAGTGTCGTGGCAACTCGGTTTAGACGGAACTATTCTAAGAAAAGTATTAAAAAATACTCTTTATTTCTTTTCTTTGTGTTTTTAAAATTTTTTTTATTTAAGAAGGCCCGATATATGGAGCCGAAATCGCTGATTAAAAAAATGTAAGCATAAAGTATCGATGTATGGCTTAGACTTCGCGTAACTTTACTTGAAATTTTAATCTCGTTTTTCTCGAAACTACATTTTTCGAAATTCTTGTCATGATTTCTCAAGTTCTACTGAACCGATTTACTTGAATTTTGGTGTGAGTCTTCTCTATACATTTCTCTGTCGTATGAACTAAGATTATAACAAAATTTCAATTTTTACTATTTTTAAAAAATTCGCAAAGGTAAAAAAACTTTTTTTCTTATCAAACAGCCGCAATTTTGCAAAAAAACATTTTTTTTTAATTATTTTAGTTAGTACGATAGCTGTATTCCTCTAGATTAATAGATTTTTTCCTTTTTTTAATTCAGATTACTAGGAGGGTTACAATCGTGACAAACTTCGCGCGCCATTTTTTTAAGACCCCTCACTTTATCAAATTGTAACTTTTTGAAATTTTAATTTTTTATTTTTTTTTTATTATCGTGTATTCTTTAAACGTTAATAAATATCTTGTAAAATAATGGATAATAAAAATAGTGCCTGTTTTTTCTTTAATGCACCTAAAAAAACACCTAAAATTCGTGCTTCTAGACTAGAATACCACCTTAATTTAATTTGTGAATCTCAAAAACCGTTGGTTTTAGACAGTGAAGTATTAGGATGTGGTTTATAGATGATTTACACTACATTTAGTCTAAAAAATCAATATAGTTTCGGTATTACGGCCATTTGAAGACGGAATTGTTTTATAGAAAGCTGCGACGTCGACGGTTTAAATTTAAACAAAAAATTTTTATTCGTGGTTTTTTCTGTCGATAGGGTCGCAATTGTATCGATAAACAAGTTTATAAATCTAATGATTTTTTAATTATTAATACTATTAACCTTTTCATCAATTTAATAAATTTTATGTTCAAGATGTTACAGCTTCTCTGACGGGTTCAATTCAGAAGTTATGAAATTCCCAGTTGGGAATTTCCCTGAAATTGAAAAAACGAAGTAAAAATATCAATTTCAACCTTTCTTACATTAATCAAAAAAATGTAAGTCTGTTTTAAGATTGGATTTTCTTTGTGAATATTTTTAAACTGATGCTATGTAAGAATAATAATTATTTTGCCAAGTTCGGAATTTTTACGTTAATTGCGGTTGCTCGTGGACGAGGCTAATTGAACGCTTACAGTCGGTAGAGTTTTTGGACATCAAATCATGCTAATTTTACCCTATCGTCCCTTGTTTGTTAACTTGGTTTTTAACTTGATTTGCGTTTTGTGCGTATTCATGTTGCTTAGTCTAAAATCGAGTTAAATTAAGGGGATTTTAACTGGCCGGTTAACTTTTAACGTCAGTGTAATTTTGAAACTTGGACTGGAATTCGCGATTTCATACTGCGTTTATATAATTTAAAGAATTTGCAAACAGACGTAAGGTAAATAAACAATCTTACATATTTTCCCAGGAAAGTTGATCCGCATTTAACAATGGTCATTGTTTTTAAAAAACCGTTGGTCATCATCAAAATCTTGATTTGGTTACAATCGTTCATATTTTCCAAGCATAAAATTATCCTTGTTGAATAGGAAACCGCACTTTGTTAGGTGTGTGATATGTGATAATGATAATGCAAAATACGACTTGTTAATTGAAATATCAAATTTCAACTGCGAGATGCACTTCCACCTTATATAATATTTACACGATGGCATGCATTTATTTTTTCTGATATCTCACCGATAACATTTCATTCAACTTCCGCAATAACATTTTTAATGTTTACAAACAAGAGACAACGCAAGTTTATCATTATGTAAAAATTGAGATTCTTCTGTTTTAAAACATAAAATACAGAGATAAACATCCGGATAGGTCACAAGCTAAATCTAATTTAAATTGTCATAGGCGTGCCGGAGGCACTATAACAGTTTCTGTTTTGTTTGATTGATATAAAAGAGTTTAGATTTATTCGCGGTGTTTGTTCAGCGAAATGTGTGAGAGGAGAAGTTATAATTTAACAACCAACACGGGCGGCACATCTTTAAGCTCCGGTCTACAATAGACAATTAAACGAACATTCACGTTTAGCCATTCAAACAGGTTCTTCACTTACTTCTTCAAATGTAAATTTAATATTTTTGTGTACTTATTGAAATTTTATGTAAACGGTTAAATGTTTATGTAAAATAATACCAGATATTTTCTTTCGCTTATTATTTTAGGAACTTGCGATTATGTGAGCACACGTTCGTCTAACTGTATTCACTAATTGACAAGATATGCAAATGAAGATTATTTATAATCTACGCCGATAACTGACAATAATTTGTCACAATGTAACGTTTTATTGTTTTTGATTAAAATTGTAATTATAAATGGCGGATGTAATGTGGGATTGGTATCGAATAAATAATTCATGTATTTTAATTTGCACTCGAACACACAGCCGCTGACTCCTTTTGTTTAGATTCGGTTCGATTTAAAACGCTGACGATGAAGAGAGAAAAAAGCGAAACTAGTTTTCGATTTTAAAATAATCTAGATGTAATAAAGTAACATTTATATTAAAGTCTGACACGATATTCGCATTTTACTACTATCACAATACCAAAAGTAAGAGCTGTCCGTTCTTTGCTGTGTTCCATTCATCACATGTTGCTGGTAGCATCTTTTTGGTAGAATGGGTAGTCAAAGTTCGTGTCCACTTTGCATTTCTGATAAGATAAATTTGACCGTAAAATTCGAGACCATTCAAAACTCAGATATCCCCAACGACCCGAGATTATAAGTCTATAAATTTTTAAGAGCCTCCAATACTTTCTTGTATTGGTTACCAATTAACAAAACGGAAATTCTGATAACGCAGAATTTTTTAAACGACGTTTAACCACTTTATTTATTATTTTCGTTTCGGCCCCAAACGTTCTAAACTTCAAAATTAGGCCCGCATAATTGTAATTTTAATTTTATTGTAATTTATTCAAAAAATTTCGTAATATAATTTGTTAAACGTCTATTCGAATTTAAAAAACAATTTATTTTAAAGAATATTTTAAAATGTACTCTCCCACAATTGTATGATATTATAAAAAATAAAATTATATTTGTTTCCTGGTGCTATATGTAATTTTTATGCAAATTTAAGTACATAATTTTTGTATTCTTTCCAAAAGAAATGCGTTTGAGTTATGAAATTATCAAATTTCAAGTTTGAAAATATTTAAATTTTCGACGAGATTTATTAAAAATTTACGATTGCACCTGGTATCCAATTGCGATCTCTCGGGTTTGTATTGCACTTTTGATTATGGAAATGGTGGTGTTTTTGTAGTGTACCGTTAGTCATAATGCCAATTTGAAAAGAGCTACTCATGGGGACTTGACTAATTTAATTACGATCATTAGGGATTTTATGTAATACTCCATTATTCGAATTGTTAGTTAAATAGATTACTGTATCTAATTGTGTGATTAGTGAGTTATACATAATAAGTAGGTTAATTGCATTACAATCAAAAAATCTCTTCGTTCTTCATTGATTTTTAAAATTTTTCATAACCATTACGCTTATTTATTTCAATTAAGCATGACTCGACTGTAACAATGAAAAATCGTGACATTTAGTCATGGAAATTGAGAAAAGGGGTGAAAGCTTCCACCACGATTGACTGAGTAAAAAATTACGTAGTGTAATTTTTTGTTATACAAATTTTTTAAATTCGAAATTCAAGTACCCATTAAAGAGATACAAGTTTCCTGTACTTCGTTTGTCCGCATTTAATAAAATTAATTTTCCGAAAGGGTGATCACAATAAAAAGTGTTGTGACTGAAATTTAAAAAAGTCGTTTGGGTAATTTTGTTGCAGGCTTTGTAATAAAACGATTACAGAGTTAGGAATAAATGTTTTATTACCTACATACACATAAAGAATATTCCATGCAGAATCATTAATTTGTGTTACAGCTTTTACTTTTTGCTTATTTCCCAGCGAGAGATAATTGTTTTCTAGACACTTTATAAAAAGCGACGCTTGATAAATATAACAGCGTGAGTTAGCCAAGTTATTTCTTTATAATCGCTTAATTTTGTGTCGCATATAAAACAATTTCCCGCCAAAAATTTCACCAGATTTTGTAACAATAAATTTTTTAATGCGGTTAAATTACGTTAATTTGTCAAAGATGTCTACGTGCAAATGTACCTACGTCAAAGGTGTAATTAACTTAATTTGGTAGGTCGAGGCTCTCCCGACAATGTTAGCTCAAAATGTTAACATCATAAAGGCAAGCGCAACTCATTCTTGTTTCATTAGGCATTTATCATTTCGACTCAAATTTATCACTCAACATTCAAAATTAGGTCGACTTAATCTAACTGAACACCTAACTTGACCGACTAACCGAATGTATTGTGTGCGTAGCCGAAAGGCTCTGCACAACGTTTGCTTTGCAAGCTTTGATTAAAACCTAATGAAGCTTCAACTCCAGAACTACAGTATAATAGAAGTTTCTATAGGTCAACGGGGCACAGTGGAACAAAATGCCAAAGTAGTGAAAATTGTAATTTATTCAAAATTTGTCATTGTACACAACAATGAAATTTATTATAAATTAACACACTAATTGTGTTACAGCTTACGCAGTGAAGAGCTTTTGTAGTTTCATTAGAAGTGGCTAAGAAAGGCGGGGAGGGGGGGGGGATAATAAAAAATTCAAAACTCATGAAAAAAAAAACTCATCGTATTCTTTTAGATTTTCTATTGGATTCTGTAAATCTCTTCGGATTTCTCAGCATCCAGAAAAATGTAAAAAAACACAGAATGAAAATCTACAAGATTCCCATAAGTTTTTTTTGCTTCTCTACTTTTTTGACAGGAATATTACTTTTTACTTTTTACATTAGTTTTGCAACTTCTATCACTTACACCTCTTCTCCCCCCCCCCTTCAAGTCATCCCTGACTACACTGCAGGACCTATGGTGTACCGGGGTACCTACTTTTAAAATTAGTGTGTAAATTTATAAAGTGGTTAAGGTTATTAACATGTGATAATATTTTTTTAATAAAATTAATTTTTACATGTTACATGAAATTGAAAAGTAATTTATTTCATAACTTACATAAAATTGTTCAAAAAATATTTAAATGAATGATATAGCTTGCGACACCCTGTTATATAACCGATGTTTCGATTTTCGGAATCTCATCAGGCAAACCTGGAAAAATTTTTGAAAAGTTATGCTATTAAATTAAATTGCTATTAAAATAATTTTAATAATAATTAAAATTTCAATTATTCAATAATTCAATAATTTTTCCAGGTTTGCCTGACGAGATTCCGAAAATCGAAACATCGGTTATATAACAGGGTGTCGCAAGCTATATCATTCATTTAAATAGTTTTTGAACAATTTTATGTAAGTTATGAATTAAATTATTTTTCAATTTCATGTAAAATAAATTTATAAAGTAAGCATTTTGTTCCACTGTTCAATTTTCTGTAGCCTGCTAGAGTTGAAACGAGCTATATTAATTAGTTTATAAAATATTAGTGTAAAATGACAGAAAATCTGAAAAAATCCAGAAAATTTTCAGAAGAATTCGTTGAGTTCTTTTGCTTTTCTAATTTTTAACAGGAATCTCATTTTTTTTTATTTTAACGAAGTTTTGAATTTTCTATTCTCCCCCCCCCTTCCAGATAGTCCTGATGATTCTAGAGCCGTCATAAGATATACGACGCCCCTGGGCTACTTCCCTCTTCATAAGAATAGATAAGATAGATAGGAAGAGGAGAATTTAACATTTGGCCGACACGATCACCCGATATAACACCTCTCGATCAGGGCCGGTGCTAGGATATTTGACGGCTTAGGCAAAACTCTATCATTGTGCTCCCCCCCCCCCATTTACATAGCAGTACTGAACTGAGAGATAAGAATCCGCAATATTTAAAGAAATACTTACGTTTACATATTTTTATCTATAAAAGTACCTTTTCAACAATAATAAAATTAAAAAAAAATAATAAAAGTTTAACTTCTCAATCTTTTTTTGCCGCAAAAGTTCTTCCAAATTTAGCGTTGAGGATTCTTCCTGTTCTATAGAAATATGTTCTACATCTATATCTTTGTTGTTGAAGACGGTCACGGTCTGATGCTTATGTGCGTCGACTGCTAAGCCGAGATCCTCGGTTCGAACACGAGCGAAGTAAAAACTTTATTCTGATCATCTTCTAATGCTCTTATGTAGAGCCAAGAACTGAGAAGAACGAAAAGAATATTTGTGTATCTACTCAAAATATCGTTGACATTGGAATTTATATAAATAGATTTTCTTAAGATTCAACCTGACGCAAGAAGTAGAAATACTAGAAAAAATTCGAAAATGAAACTGTTGTCATTAATCAACAAACTACGATAATTTTTTGTAAATTTTTATTTATTTATTTTTTAATTTTTATTTATTTAATTTTCATCTTGAATTATCACATTATGTACTTACATTTTATTTTATATTTAATGTTTAGGATAATTTAATATCTTTATTTTTAATTTTTACTTTTTATTTTTTATTTATGTTGATATTGTTTTATTATTTTTTTGTTTAATTTATTAAAATAAATTTTGAGAATTTATTGTTTTTTAACCTACACCTCGTTTATTATTTTCAGAATTTCTGTGAAAACGGTTGGTTTCCCAAAAAAAATTATTTGATCAAAGTTGTAGCCCGTTAAATTGTCTATCCGGTTTAATTTTTTTTTGAGTTTTTTTCTAAGACGTTTTGTTTAAGAGATACGAGGTTCACAAAAAAGTAAAAAAAAAGAAAACTTCCCTTAATTTAATTTATAATTCGAAATCCGTTAATTTTAGACGTTAAGGGGTTATAATCAAGCGAATGATCTTTAAAAAAGTTCTAATCCATTATGCCTAAAAATTCAATAATATCAGAGCTATGGTCGTTTGAAATCAGAAATTCAAAAAATTGTTTTAAAGAGAGGTACACCCCAAGAGTTTAGACTTGGACAAAAATTTTATTTCAAAATTTGTCTTATAAAAGTGTCCTTTATCACCACTTCGAAGGTTTTCCATGGCTCTATTAATTTGCTCTGTCTCAAAGAAAATCGTAAATACTTTTTAATTCTTTTTAAGGCTGAAAAAGATCAAAATAAAAATTGCCGCCCCCAAAAGTCTTGCGCTTCGGTGCTGTAGCCCATTTAGCCCTTTGGTTAGGGTGGCCCTGGACGACCCTACAGAACCCACGTAATATTGGTGTACCTACTTGTAAAATTAGTGTGTAGATTTATAGTGAATTTCAATGTTGTATTTAATGTTAAATTTTGAATTAATTCCAATTTTCACAACTTATTCTGCTGTTTAATTTTCTGTAGCCTGCTAGGAGTAACAGATAATAATAGGATAAAAGATAATCTGAAAATCTCTAGAATTCCTTAAAAATCGTGAAAATTCATTGACAACTTTTAGAGTTCTTTGAAAATCCCTAGAATTTGTCGAGAATCATTAGAATTTATTGGAAATCATTAAAAATTATTGGAATTTTTCATAAATCATTAACATTCATTAGAAATCTTTGGAAATCATTAGAAAGCACTAAAATCCTTGAAAATATCTGGAATTGTTTGAAAATCCTTGGATTCAACTACAAAAGTTAATATGAATAGTTTACTTGATGAATCTGTTCTTGACTATGTCAACTCCGCGACGGTCATTTTGGCGACAGGTCAACCCAAGAAAACGTAATACAATTACTCCCAAATTTCCAAAGTATACCGAGATGTAAATTTATCTCAATGAAATTAAATTAAATTTTATTGAGTACCATTTTAACTTAGGGTCGTCTGAAAATCAAAAAATATATATCATTCGCAAAATAGTCGATTTACCCCAGCAGGATTAAAACTGAATTCGTCCTTGATTTCTATTAACATAAGATAAATTTAATTACCAAAAAAATTCAATACCAGAAAAGTAATTACATATTACAGAATAAATATTTAAAACTCAATTACCAAATACTCAATTACATCATTGAAGTATTTTAAATATCAAATTTATTGATTTATTTTCAGCTGTGATCCAGCATATAAACTTTCTTATTTTTCTTCTACAAAAAATCAAAAAAAAAAAAAAATTAGTGACGAAATTAATCAACTGAAAGTGGCCAAAGAAAAACGTTAGATTACTTTAAATATTTTTAATTTTAAATTGCAATCTTTGAAATAAAAGCGGTTATTTTTTGGATCTAAAATCAAACCATCGCAAAGTTGGAACATTTTAATCCAAGTAAATTTTGAAATGTTTTAAAAATGTTTTTCAAACACTGATAGCATTCAAAGGATGATGAAAGGCATTCAATAATTGTAAATATAAATTTAATATAAATGCTGTTTACCTGCATATCATACGTCCTTAACAATTTAATTTAAATATGACAGCATCGAATTAAATATCTCTTCGTTTTTCATCGTCGAGTTGATGACTGTTTTAACTGTTTTATCATAACAAATCATAAAGCACCGACTGCACTACACTTAAAGTTAGTTGACATTTAATAACCTCGGCGATTAGCATAATATAATTGACGAGTACTAAAAATTGTTAATTAAAAAATGGCAATTGGCACGTGGTGGTCTCCTTTGTATGTCTGTCTGTCTGGGATCTAAGGTCTAGATTATCCAATTTTCTACATGCACTTTGAATGATATAAAACGAAGCCCATCGGCGGGTATATTAGATGCAAAAAGTTTTATGGAAGCACGCGTAAAAAATTATTTAAATTGGAAAAGCAATTACAAATTGAATTCTCGTTAAAAGTTATGTTTCTAAGGTCAGTTTGATTATCTTTTATAGTACATCAAGTGATTGTAAATTGCAGAAGAAAATGTTCAAAAGACTTCTGTATTTAATTACTTTTAATTGAATGTTGCATTGCGCCTAAAGGCTAAACAACACCTTAATTTACGATTCAAGTATTATAAAAGAAGTGAATGGTAAGGATTTTGTTCTGTGTCGAACTTGAATTTTTAAATTAATTAAGTAACGCGTTTAATTATTGCAATTTTTAATTATTTGTGCCATTTATTGTGCAAGGTTTAATTTGCCGTAATTTATTTTTTATTCCGAAGCATAAAGAACCATCAGGAATGGAATAATTCGAGTTTAAATTAATTTTGTAGTATATGTACATTGCAGCTTCGATATTAAACAAAACAGCAATTATTATGTCGAAGGGTACAATTTTATAAAAATAAATAACTGCACAACCTAAATCTGTAAACACAGTCGATCATTAAAAAATTAGTCACAAGCGTGAGGATGCGGACAAAAACAAAGCCAAATAACTGTACTTGCATGAAACGCAGACAAAAGTTGATTAACTTCGGCCCTTTGTTGTTTTGCACAATATGCACTAAAATTATTAGCGTAAAAAGTTGCGACATGTTTTTTACCACAATTACTTAATTGCATATATATGCATTTAGTTGTTATCTTACTTTGTGCTATTTTCTAGACAGACCTTGTGCTTTTGCCTCACGGGGATGTTTACGACATGCTAATAAAGTTGGAAGCCGAGATTTATTTTTAGTTGCAAAACTTGTCTGCAGAAGAGATATTATTAAAAAATGAAAAGTTGAATATTCACATATGAAAATAAATTAAAATTAACGAGGATATTGCAGCTTTAATTTTTATTGGGAGTGTTCCACGTAACTGCACTTGCTTTCATAGAAAAAATTTTCTCTATAAACTTTACACTTTTTTCTTGAGCACAGGAAGAGCAAATAGACACCATTATGAGGAACAAAAAGAAAGTATTATAAAAAATATAAGAAATAAACAAACAAAACAAATATTAAAATGTTTGTTTATTTTAACATTACATACTAGCTACCACAGTAAATTTTTTTGAATACTTTCCATTTAAAAATATAAGAGTTTTCTATTTAAAACTAGAAACAAAAATCTGACGAAAAGAAGAGCAGGGCCGTCCTAAGATATACGTCGCTCTTGGGCTACAAAAATTAATGCTCCTCCCTTCAAAAAAAAACACAAATACAAAATAGAAAAAGTCAATTTATTACTATTACTCTAAACGAAAACATAAAAGTGATAGAGGACATTTTTCTAAGAAACATTTTTTATAAACATTTTTTTCTAAATTCAAGCCTTCGAGAGTTAGGCGTCTTTAAAGCATTTTTTTAATTTCCACTTTTACGTGGCCATCGCCCGGAAAATATTAATTTTTTAGTAAAAATAGATTAGTGCTTTTTTGAAGAGCGTAAAGTAATCTACAAACTAGATTAAACCATTTTTTGTCTAAAATCAACGGCTTTCGAGTTATGAATAAAAGTAGGTAAAAAAATGTTGTAAAACTGGGGATTTTTTTATTTTGGTTTGTTTTAAAACTCTGTATCTTTTAAACGAAACATTTAAAAAAAATTTGTCGCCCCATTTCGGATAGGAAATTTAACGGACTACAACTTTTGTCTAGTAAAAATATTTGAAAAACCAATCCATTTTACCGAAAATCAGAAAGCCGCTACAAAACAAAAAATTAAATTAACAAATTTTTTATTTTTATTGAAAAATTATTTTATTAAGGTTAAACTATTACATTATTTAAGTAAATCTTCAAATCTTCAATCTCCGTGATTGTTTTAAAAGATGTATTAATTAATAAAATAATTTTTCAATAAAATTAATAAATTTAATTTTTTGTTTTGTAGCTGCCTTTGTTTACTATTTTCTGATTTGGAATTGGTTTTTCAAAAAATTTTACAAGACAGAAGTTATAGTCCCTTAAATTTCCTATCTGGAATGGAAGGTCAGAATTTTTGTAATATAAAATGTTTCGTTTAAAAAGATACAAGGGTTTTGAAAAAACCGTAATAAAAAAATCTCGAATTTTTCAACATTTTTTTACTTATTTTAATTTCTAACTCGAAAGCCGTTAATTTTAGACAATAAAGTTTAAATCTAGTTTTTAGATTATTTCGCGCTTTTTAAAAACGCACTAATCTATTTTTACCTAAAAATTAATATTCTCTGCGCTATGGCCACATGAAGGTGGAAATTAAAAAAAATGCTTTAAAGAGGCTTAAATCTCGAAGGTTTGAATTTAGAAAAACAAATTGTTAAAAATGTTTCTGCGAAAAGTGTATCCGGAGACTCTTCAAAGTTTCAAAATTGTTTAAAATTTATAAATTTTATGCTCACTTTTGTTTCTTTTGATGTGGTATTGGAGCGTACGTGTTATCTCGCAGCTGGTCTGTGAGATAAACAAATTTTGCTGCGTTGCTATGCACCTTTGCATCGACCAAAATTTTACAACTTCTTCCTCTTTTGGTGCCAGACCGTACTCGCCGTACTCCCACTCTTACTTCTCCCTACCTTTATTTACATTTTAAACTTAACAACTAATTTTATACAATATGTTTACAAATAAATAAAACAAAATCCAAACTTTAAAATATTTATACAACATAATAAAATTAATGTTTTTTTTGCATATCGAAACACGACAATATTTATTTTGCTAGCGTTTTCTTTAACAATTTGATCAAAGAAGATCGTAAATAAGTTTTTATCCTTTTTAGGGCTAATAAAGATCAAAATAAAGCCCAAAAGGCTTGCGCCCCGGGGCTATAGCCCATTTAGTCCTGTGGTTAGGGTGGCCCTGAAGAAGAGGTCGTGAAGATGTACTTGAAGATGTAACTGGCAAGGATATTAAGACACAGGCTTAAAATACTAAGCAGCCCTAGTTAGTCAGTGAAACTTTCACACTTCACTATCTCGAGCTGAACTGGAATTGCTACTACAATCCGCAGAAGATATCTAAATTGGTTAAAATAAAAAAATAATTAAAATAATAAAATAATGGCAGTTCAACTGCTTTGATCACAAACCAAAGCAAAGACTACGTGTGAAGTTTAACTGTTTTCTCATTTTTGAAGCAGCCGAGTGTGGAGATTGACAGTTTTTAAAGCTAACAAGCATGTAAGGCCGCTAATAACTCGAATCCAAGTGAAGAGCTTCTTCCGCTCATAAACGCAATTTTTCAAGAACTGCAATTCTCTTGACCAAGTGGAATTTTTCACCTTCAAGTGAAAAAAATACTACTGGTTATGCATTAAAATTTATTGCCAATGTCATAAAATAGCAACAATAAAATGCAATTAAGCATATTTCAAACCACTGATTGTGGGATTTCTTATTGCTAATCAATTTTTTATAGATCATTTGGTTAATTAAGCAGTAAATAAAATAAATTTTTATGCTGGCGCCTAATAAGGATCCTCTCGTTTTCAAATTAGATTTCAAGAGTAATTTAGTAATAAACTAAAAAAGTGGGTTACAAAGTTATCACTGGAAAATTATACCAATAAACCAGTGGCATTCTTTTACGGTGGCATTAAACCTACATATTAACTTAATTTGAAATCATTTCTGTATATAAAAAAAAGTTAATAATATATACTTAGATGTATTAATGTTGATTCATCTCGTGTAAAGGCCAAGAAAAAGTATCAAAAATTAAAAATGGTGACGATTCAAACCGATTTGAAAAATAACATAGAAAAAGCGATTTTTAAAATATTCAAATTGACTTAAATCGTGCGTTAATTTTTACCATCAAAAATGCAAATTAATTTGTTAATTTTTTCTCATCTAGGAAAGGCAATCTTCCAAGTTACTTACCGAATCGGAGAGATTAAAAAAATTGCATTTAATGCTTTCAAGTACATCGTTCTTTATCTTAAACGATTTTAAATTACAAAATTACTTAGGTTTCGTAACAAAATAATTTATTTATAATAATGAGAAAGTGTCTTTTAAATGACACAATTAAATTCTGTTTTGTTCGAGCAAGCAAGCAAGCTTTTAAAATAATATTACATCAGTTTTGCTTCTTCATTGTTTTACTTACGAAAATGGGTGGGTAAAATTTTTTGAGCCAAGTAGCTAAAACCGCAATATCAAAAAAAGACTTTCCAAACAGTAGTATAAAAAAATTAATCCGTTAAATTTTCGTTGTGTAGATGGTTATCTGCATAGTACGTCAAATATTTTACAAAATCGTGTGACGTATTCGCATTTTAGAAATCTAATTTTTAAGAAAAATTTGACTCTCGCAGCGTTGATCGACTAATCTATTCATTATGGTTCTGAAAGCCCAACGAAGTTACATGGATCCACTTTCACCTTTTTCAATAAATTTGAATTTTGAGGGATTAGATTACGCAATCGATAACCAGCCATTTAAAGATTAAAAGTAAAATGTAATAAAATTCGACACGAAAAACATTAATTCGAGTTAGGTTTCAAAATATCAATGTCATTATTATACAACTTTTTTAATGTGTCAATAAAGCATCAAAGCATAGAATCGAATTTTCTACGAAAATTCGGTTATTGTCACGAGATTTTTTTATAAATAGATTGACAATCGAAGGAAAAAATACCTCGTTATTGTTGTTGACGGTTGGAATAATATTATCTTGAAAGGAATCTTTCAGATTGTCAGTTTCAACTCAAATCGCTTTTAATCTTTTAAAAAGCAAAAGGTTTTTAATCGTCACAAGAAAACTTGTAAACGAAAGCTTAACGCGTAGATCGGATTCGTACGCGTGTGTCGCTTTTCAACGTCTTAAGTTACATTCCAATTTATTTTTTTAAATTCGAAAATCACAATTACCTCGTTAAAGTAAGCGTGAATATTACCTGTAGGATTTAACGCAACTTTTTAACTCCGTGACATGTCTATGCCGATTATTTCACCGCAAAGCTTCCATTTTCATTTTCGTTAGCAGTTTAAGAAGGTAAGTAATTTTTTGAGAAAAAAGGATTAAACGCCAGTACAGCTTACATTATTATCCCCTGTTCTACATAATTACCGACTGCATTTACCA
The DNA here is from genome assembly GCA_911387805.1 of Cantharis rustica. NCBI lineage: Eukaryota > Metazoa > Arthropoda > Insecta > Coleoptera > Cantharidae > Cantharis > Cantharis rustica. The sequence goes on along the minus strand of OU426878.1, from coordinate 1,638,712 downwards.
TCGCCTCGGGCTGTAATATCGTTTAAAATTATTGTAATAATAATTTGCTACTGAAAATTATAAAAGATATAATTTTTAAAGCTTTTTTAAAAAATTATCATAATTACCTTCTCATAAGCAACAACCGTGAAAAATTTACAGTAGATTTAGGAGTAACTCATGGTGTCTTTCAAGGATCCTCGTTTTTGCATATCGAAACCGTTAAAACACGAAACTATAAAAAAACATGTCAACGTTCTTGGAAACCTCTAAACCGTTACTATTTACATTAAATAAGACTAATTAAATAATTATGTAAAATTTTGTCTACTTAATGAACGTTGAACAACTTAATTATTCCGTTTTAAAGACAAAATAGAAAAATTACCTTTGTTGTGGGTCGTTTAAAAGCTTCAGCGAAACCTTTCACGACATTAAAATTTCAATAAACATTAATTACAAATAATAAAACATCTAAAAGCTCAGATGCATCTTTGTTTTGCTGTAAATACGTCAATTTAAAAAAAAACATAACTGTGCACCGTTTTAATAATCCTCGGAAAGTAAGTGCTTTGGACTTCAATTAAAAACTAAAACCATAACACTTCATTTATTGCAAGTTCTTGTTCGAGCCATTGTGTAATGTAATTAAGAAAACTACACTTAATAAACTTTTAATACTTATCAACCTTAATCAACAAAGTTTTTTAATTAAATTTTAATGCACTGTCTCCATAATCTCGTGCTACGTTTTTATCGATACTTTAAAAATTACATTTTGTGCAAATACAAAATAAGCCATGTCGAGAACATTTATAGACTACAAACTTTATAAGCTTTTGATTTCTTTCTGTTGTTTGCTGATATCTTGTGAAGGGTCATCGAATTTTCTACAAATTTCAAATCACATCGTAGATCGTGCGATTTTGATTACCATTTTCGACATTTTTGATAGCACTTGGCTAACCATCTTATTTAAAACACAGGATCTAGAGCAGTGGTTCCCAAACTTTTTTATCTCGTAGAACCTTTGCCGTGTTTTTCGGTTTTAGGTACACCCCTCCCCCTCACTTACCTGGTATTGATTTTTTCAAATTAAAACGAACCAAATTAAAATTTATTATCAGTTAAACATACAATAACTCAACAAAAAAATAATGATTTCAGTGAGAGGGATGAACCTGGTGCTTTGTTAACAAATTTTCAATATTTGGCATCAATTTAGTTAGGTTTAATCTCAAATCTCCTCGGTTAATGTCGTCCAGTCTGTTTCGTTTTGTTAGGAGATTGGTAACCGCGCTGAAACCCCTTTCCACTAGGAATGAGAAAAGGGGGTTAATTTAAATTTAACCGCTGCTATAATAGTTTCTGAAATAGTGCCTAACTACCAGTTAAACTATCAGTCAACTATCGTTGACCCCCATTTACATCTCATGAACCCCCAATTTTTTTTTTTCGCTGACATAGATCAAAATGGTTCGCACCCACCCTGTGTAAAGAAAATTATGTTTCAATAATTTAAAGTTGTAGGATTGTAAAATTAAAAGGTTGAGGTAAATCGACGGAAATAAAGAAGCTTTTTGCCAAGATGGCCGACCGAGCTGGTTGTTAGTTTTGGCTCTTGTGAGATATTTTGAGATTTATCGTATTTTCAAGATTGTGAGTTATTATTTTTGATTAAATAAAGTGGATTGTATGCAAATGCATTATTGCGTGATTTTAATAAGTTTTTTTTTTTAATTTGAAATTTAGATAATTTTTATATTGATGGGCTACTAAGTGGTAAATTAGGTTTGGTTGATAAATTAGAAGAAGAGCAATTGAAATTAAAAAATGAATTTGAATTATTTAAAATTGGAAAGTTTAAAAATTATTGCATTCGTAGGAACGAAGAACGAAGAAAATTGAAACTTTATTTTACATTTACTTTAATTTGGACTGAATTTAATTATTATTTTGAAAAATTTATTTTTTTTTAGACAAGAATTTTTTTATTTAGTTAATCTTAAAAAAGCTTAGATTCCTCGCTCTAAAATAATCCAAGGTGTCCGCAATCCAGAGCAAACCCGAGGTAAAATTAAAATTGGAAAATATCTAAGAAATATTTCATAGCATCTATTTGGCACCACAGCGCAGAGACTTTTTAAGCGTTAGTATTTTTATAATTACATCTATTTTTTTGGAGCCCGTACGGTGAGGCGAATTTTTACATTGCAACTTTTTTATAGCGAGAATTTGATTGAATTGCAACTTTTATTTAGCACCCAGATAGTGGGATAAAATTTGATTGGGCTGTTTTTTTGTTTTGAAACCAAATTTATTTCATATCAACTTTTGTCGCACGGCTGTGAGTGGCGATGGATGCATTGAGAGCTTCAATGAGATGTCTCGAGGAAGGAATGGAAATATCGGAGAAGGAAATGTTGGCAATAGTACAAATGATAGGAAACATGCAAGAAACAGAAGAAAAAGAAGAATAAAATGAAGAAAAAACAGAGTCGTTTGAAGGAAATGCAATAATGCAATCAGAAAAACTAGAATTTAAAAAATTAGAAGCGATAAAATTAAAAGCAGAAAAGTTGGAAATTGAAAAACTGGAAGCAGCAAGACAGGAAGCTGCAAGATTAGAAGTGAAGAAATTAGAAGTCAAAAAAATAAAATTTGAAAGAAAAGAAGCTAAAAGATTAGATTCAGAAAGATTAGAATTGAAAAAAATAAAATTTGAAAAACAAGAAGCTGAAAGATTAGAATTAGCAAAACGAGAATTTGAAAAATTAGAACCCGAAAAATTAAAATTTAAAGAAAAAGAAGCTATTAACTTAGAAGCTCAAAAACAAGAAGCTAGAAAATTAAAAGATGAAAAGTGGAAAAACGCGATAACACAAAACAGAAAGCTGAGAAAGAGAAAAAGAACAACCGGAAGTTTTGGATGAGTCGGGGGTGGAAGAAAAGAAACAAGATCCCAGTGAAGTGGACGTTCCAAACAAGGATTAATCTGTGGAAGATCCATAAAGAAAAATAAAAAAACAGAAAGAAATGGAAGAAGATAAATATCTTCTTCCATTTCCATTTGATCCATAAATATGGATGAAATTTTTTTTTGATAGATAAGCCTTTTTTTAAATACTTGATTTGAATATTTTTTTTTATTTAAATTTTTTGAAGCACTCCTGAGTTTCTGTTAATTTTGTTTGGAGCTGAGCTCAAAACAGCAATTAGCATTTGGGGGAAGATGTGTTTCAAAATGGTTTGCACCAACCCTGTGTATTTTGTAAGAAAATTATGTTTTAATAATTTAAAGTTGTAGGATTGTAAAATTGAAAGGTTGAGGCAAATTGACGGAAATAAAAGAACTTTTTGCCAAGATGGCCGACCGAGCTGGTCGTTAGTTTTGGCTCTTGTGAGATATTTTGAGATTTGTCGTATTTTCGAGATTGTGAGTTATTATTTTTGATTAAATAAAGTGGATTTTATACGAATGCATTACTGCGTGATTTTTTTTTTGAAATTTGTATAATTTTTATATTGAGTGGCTACTGAGCGGTAGATTGGATTTGGTTGATAAATTAGAAAAAGAGCAATTGAAATTAAAAATTAAATTTGAATTATTTAAAATTGGAAAGTTTAAAAATTGTTGCATTCTTAAGATTTGGATAAGCAAAATCGAAACTTCGTTCTCTCTGAAGAAAATTGAAACTTTATTTTACATTTACTTTAATTTGGATTGGATTTAATCATTATTTTGGAGAATTTTTTGTTGGTCAAGAATTTTTTTATTTCGTTAATCTTGAAGAAGCTTAGAATCTTCGCCCTAAAATAATCCAAGGTGTCCGCAAATCACGGAAAATATCTAAGAAATATTTCATAGCAATATGTTGTCATGAAGGGTAGCTGTTTTTAATTTAGGTGCGATAAAAATGAAACCACCTCCCATGCAATCGTAGAAAAAATTTTATCGAACATGAGACTCCTCTTCGTAAAATAGAAAATAACTTAAAAAAGTTAATAGAATTTTTAAGTATTTATGTGGTATTTAGTAGTATGCGATGTTAAAATAATAAATTTTAACTGTTAAGTAAATAATACATACTACAAAGAAACATAATATTTAAAGAAACCAAAATAACAAAAATTCACATTGAACAGGGTTGAACTTAGAAAAATTTGAATAAACAAGAAATTAAAATTTGAAAAAATTATACTATAGAAAATGATAAAAATTACTAAAAATTAAAAAATCCTGTAACATAATATAAAAGCTTTTATTTCATGATTATTTACGATCATCAGTTATGTACTTACTTATGTTATGTATTTACTTAACAGTTAAAATTTATTATTTTAACATTTTGTTAGGTTTTATTATTTTATTACTCCTCTTCGTATTTAAATTGTTAATTAAAACTTGCTCAAACTTTGTTACCTTGTGTTGTATGTGGTATTGTAGCGCACATGTATTTTAGCAGCTGGCCTCACAAATTTGTTGCTATGCAATTTTGCATCGACCAAAATTTCATAATTTCTTCCTCTTTTCCAATTTGTTATCAGCACTTCACTTTGTCAATTAAAAAATAAAAAAAACAACAAATCAAATCAACTTAATTTACTAACTTTAAATAAACGATTAACAATTTTAATTATTGCGGAATGGTTTTTCATCCGCTCGACTCGACGTCAAAGCCAGAGCCCGTCTTAGTGTCCTATCTAAGTTCCACTCTTTCGCCCTACTCTTATTTTACATAGCAAAACTTAACAACTTTATTACAACGTGATAAACAAATAAATTTACAAAATAAATTAATTTGTGGTTTTTAGTGTTTCGAAACACGACAATATAGACCACTTTGGGAACCACTGATCTAGAGCCTCGTTTTTGATATTCCGCAATCTTTCGGCTTTCGAAAAGGGGATATGGAATAGGATAGAAATTATTAACATATTCAGTTATGGGGGGGGGGATGTTCTGGATTGCAAAGGATGAAGTATATTGAATAATATTTTTTTCAAGAAATTGTACGCCATCAAAGACACGTTCTTGACACCATATGGTAAATTCAAAATTTTGATAAAATTTGGGCGGTACCTGATCGTTTTAAAAATGTGATTGAAGCTGTTGGGTGTCACCGATGTGTAAAATTAATTAATTTAGTCTAACGTCTATGATTTAGCCCACGTATAAAATAATAAATTGCGAGTTCGTGTATTTCTCGATTGAATTTGAAAATAAAAAATGAAAACGTGTTACAAATACGTTGTTTATCAAACGTTAAATCTTATGAATAAGTTTACCATTTATTCAGGTGCTTTGGAGTTTTTATTGGCACTAAATGCAAACAATAAAGGTAATTTAAGATTCCAGTTGGATTAATAATGCAAAATGTCACGTATTATGAGCATAAAACTGCAAATGTACTAAAATAGTATTGTGTTTACAGTTTACTAGCTCTTAATAAGTAATATTCGTTTGTGTTATTGCCGTGATATGCAAAATTATGTATGTATTTAATCACTTGATTAACGATATGGTTATGTCCTAATTGAAAAACGTGATTCGTAATATTTACAAGAAGCAACAGCGTTAAGTTTTTTAATATCCAAATTACACTTTGGAATGGGCAAAACTTTATAATGCACTCGTAAACTTTTAATGGACACTTTTTTCTCCGTGTGTTATTTCACTTCCAATATCCCGAAAGGTTCTTTTTTATTTTTTTGTGCATTTCGCCCGCACCTTGATGTGTTACAAGAAACAAAGGCGACGGTAGTCCAGTGTTATTTCAATACAAATTGAAATATAAATGATCGCGCGAGAGAGAAAATAAACATGTCAAAAAAATTATAAATAATTTTTCAATCGTGTAGGTTGACGTCGAATAACTTCCTGCTGCGTTTCGAGTTGAAATATTGTCCACTAATTATTTATTAAACACTTGAAATTTGTCCTATTCATACCTCGATGCTGGCAGGTAAACCGTTCGGCTTTTCGTGCTGGAACATTGGATCATTTTAAAGCTCATTTATTATTTAAATGGCGCGCACTATTATCCTCGTCCGTACACCGATGAGTATTTTGTAAATAAGTAATTAGGGGATTTTGCGAATTTCGTGCCGGAAGTGAACTGTGACTTCCTGTAGGGCAAATTCTAACGAGGTACTCCTGCAACCTGCATCCTCAGGTGGACCTGCTCGAATTTGGATCGCTGCTTCGAAATCGGTCAGTGTTATCAATGAACCGTCTGACTGTATCACATGCCGACTTCAACCACAAATTAATTTATGCTTAATCACACGAGACCAGAGAGTACTCCATTATTAATTAAATAAGTCTCTCATAATTACTAAAGCTTGTTGCTCCACCGTTGTTGCATAATTGTAATTTTAATTTCTTAATGAATACGGACGGTGTCGTTCGAGCGTGTAAATAAACAACATTTTAACAAAAAATTTCGGAACTCAACCCAAAAAAACGCGTATTTGTCTCCAAATCCAATATTTTAAATCCTCATTTGCATAATTAATTAATTAAATATTAAAATTCGACCGTTTAATTAAATTCGACACTTTTTCCAAAACACAAATCAAATCCTAAATTACGATAAGAGCTTTTGTTGTAAAGATAACAATTTTTTTCCGATAACGAATTAATTAACTTAATTGACGTCTTCATTATCTGTCTAGGATTATCACTTTGATCCTGATAACGATACGAGCTCACATTGCCTAGAAAACTAATTAAAGCTGTCTAATACTGCAAATTTAAAGTTCGATTCCCGGATGATCCATTGGGATCCAAAATTTCATTTCACACTTTGTCTATTCAAAATCAGTGAACATTGATTTCTATGTTTACCCGAGTTAACATTTCAAATACTACAAAACATATTAAGATGAGGTTTGCAGTGAGTTTCAAAAATATTATTTTTTTAAATAATTAATCACCCAGACAGTCTGGTACAAGAAGGTTCTGTTTTTATATAGAATAAATATTCAGATGAACAAAATATTTCTCTCCATTAAATACATCATTATTATTATTCCGCTTCCTAGTCTTCGCAAAAATTGATTTTTATTATTTGTCTTTGAGAAGGCTTCATTACATACCTTACACTTATTTATAACTTGGAGAGGATTACAAAAGTTTCCGTCCCTGGAAATGAGTTAATTACTTCAGTCTTTGAAGAAAATATTCCAGGCTCCATAGTCCCTTTGGTTATGCCACTGGTAGCGGCTCATAGTTTGCTATTTTAACGTTAAATTGTAGTATCTGTAGTAAGTTCACTCCCGCTCACAGAAGTATGGACACTTAAAAAAAATTACTAAAATGGCAAATAAAACTTTACGGATACGGGATTCTTATAGTTTTCTCAGGGGATTCCCACGAGATTTTTAACAAGACTGCTTTAAGTCACTCTCGGTCGAAAACGAAGCGACCAATAAAAATGTGTAGGCAAACAAAAATAAAGAGAAAGAAATTATCTACATCTAAAAATGTCTGAAAAATATTTTTGTTAAAGCGATTTTTTTATACGCCAAAAAGAGTTTTCAAAAAGCACAATTTACATTGCTAACATAGAAGCGTTCGAATACTTTTGTGAGTAACTGTATATAAAGTAATTATAGAAAAATATACACAATAAATATTTTTGCAAAAGTTGTTTACTTGATACTTTATATCCAGCAACTTTTTTTTCCTATAATTAGGGGCGGCAAAAACCTCAATGCCTATGGGCGGCAAAAGTATAAATCCGCCTCTGTTTATTTTGTTATAAGTCAAAAGTGCAGATTGATAACCCCCTCACAGAAACTGATGCAAAGAGGAAGTCGACTTTCGAAACGAAAGTTACAATTTTTAAATTATGCCATTAATTTAATTTTAAATTAGGGAACTGTCACGTATGTGATCACACGATTTTAACTTTTTCCTATTGATTATTGGTAAAAGGACACTTTTCTAAGCATACTAGAACAAAAATTTTGTTGGATTATAAATTAGTTCTCGAAAAAATCGAATCTGAAAAATTTAAATTGTATTTTAAATACACCTTTTAACACGGCTGCATGATTGGCCGTTTTTGTGTAAGGCAAAACAATTTAAAAATATCCCTGAAGAATAACAGAACTCGCCAAGAATGGAACTCGAAGCCATAGAACTCGTCCGGGTGTCGATCGCGACTGGAAACGGAAACGGTTTTTGGCTTGCGGATGCACCGTGGCCGGAGGCCACTTTTTGAGCTCTTTCGTCTATGTGTAGCTGTGACGATAAGATTTTCAGGATCCGCTGGACCCGCTAATTTTTTACCTTTGGGCTGTGTTCTGTCTTTGTCCGCGGCTGATGTCGCCGGGTGTTTTCTTCCTTCTTTGTCAGTTACGGTGAGAGATTTTGACCTTTCCAACATGTTGCGGGTTGTCTTGACTTAAGCAGTCTGATTTCTCAGACTGCTTACTATGGCTGCGATTTTATTGACGCTGACCTCGTGGATTGCCAGCTGTGCCGTTATAATCGCGATGATCTGTGGAGAGATCTCCATTGGGTTTGTTGCTTCTCTTGGATGACGGCGGGGAGGGGACCAATTTGTCTTGGTGTGATGATGATGAACGATGAACTTCTTGGCGATATGGAGATGCCACGGTGTGCGTTATTCTCCTTCATCTGGCGTGGGTATGGCGGGCGTTGGAATTTAGTGAGGTTGTGTTTCTCATTTTATAGCGCTGGGCTTGAACGGGCTGGAATTTTCGTTCCTTGGGTGGGGTGTGGAATGGCAATACTGATGCGAGCGTAGTCCGTGCGAGTGAGCGGGTTGACGTTGATTTCTTTGCAGTTTGACCTTGGTTTTCTTAGGGGGCGTGGCTTTGATTTGGGCAGGGCGGCGCTTGAAGGTATGTGGGCTGTCCAGGGTTGCGGGTGCCGAAGTGTTCGATGAGCTTGGTCCCTGGGAGTCGCTCGAGCGTCTTTGCATGGTTTATGTCTTGGTGTACGATGAACGATGAACTTCTTGGCAATATGGAGGTGCCACGGGGAAACCGTATATCTCCTTCAACTGATGTGGGCGGCGGGCGTTGGAATTTATTGAGGTGTGGTTCCTCATTTGAAGCGCTAAGCTTGATCGGGCTTGGTTGTGGTCCATGGGGATAATTTCCGTGATTTGCAGGATTCTAGGTATTTCGAAAGATTTTCCTGGGGGCGTGGTTTTGTGTCCAGATGGGCGGTGGAGCTATGTGTGTTCGTAACCCGTGGTTTGGAGTCCCTAGTATTCTATGAACTTGGTCCCTTGGTATCGATGGGGCAGAGCGAGCGTGCGATCCATGGTTTGGAGTTCCTATCATTTGACGAACTTGATCCCTTGGTATCGATGGAGCGGTGCGAGCAATTTGGTGTGTTTCCGGGCTTCTTTGCATGGTTTCTTGGCAGCCGGGTGTTTGATGAACCCGGTGTCTGGTGGGAACCTAAAACAAACATGTAAAGAAAATTAGGATTACTTACACCTCGGCTGACGGGCGGATGAGAATGTCCTTTGGCCCCGGCTGTGTCCTAGATTGTGGCCTGGTTGAGATGATGAGATGAGAGGGTTGTCCGAGAAACTCGCGGTCTTGTATAATTTTTCTGCTTGACTTTTGATGTGCACGTCGATGGTGTCCATCTTGGCTTCGGCGTGGAGTCTCCGATTGGTGACGTAGTACGGGATGGAAAATGCGTGCCGAATGCATTTATTTTGTACTACTTATTTCTGTGATTTGCTGGATCCTAGGTATTTCGAAGAACTTTTCTGGGGGCGTGGTTTTGTGGCCAGAGGGGCGGTAGAGCGATGTGCGTCTGTGATCCATGGTTTGAGGTCCCTAGTATTCGAGTGTCTTGGTGTACGATGAACTTATTGGTTATATGGAGTTGCCACGTGTTACCGTTTATCTCCTTCAACTCATGTGGGCAGCGGGCGTTGGAGTTTATTGAGGTTTTATTTCCTCTTTTCTTAAAGCGCTAGGCTTGATCTGGCTGGGTTTTTGGTCCCTTGGAATATTTTCCTCGATTTTTTCCTGTTTTTTTTTTTCCCCCCCGGTGTTCTTGATGTTGCGGTGAGCTCTTGTTGCGTGGTTTGGGGTCAGAGGCGACGGTGAGGAATGTGTGTTTTTGGTCCGTGTTTTAAACTTGTCTCTTGGATTCTGCGGGCGGAGCGAGTGTGCGATCAGTGGATTTGGGTCCCCAGTGTTTGATGAACTTGGTCCCTTGGTGTCGATGGGGCGGGGCGAGTGTCCGTGAATTTTGGTTCCTTGCATTGGATGAGCTTGGTCCTTTGATGTGCATGGAGTGTCCGTGAATTCGTGTCTTGGTGTGTCTTGGTGTGACAACAACATTAAGAGTATATTAAAGCACACGTACCGTCAACAAAATGAGACCGTCACCGACGAGACCGTATCTCAACGTGAGACCGACCGTTACACATCGGGTGTATCATATTACATCTCCCTGCTTTTCATAATTTTAATATGCCGTTATTTCGACAACTATTGCATAATCCAGGAAAATTTTTGTGTTAATATACTAAGAAAATTGTCCTCTTTCCAATGCTCAATAGAAAAAAGTTTAATTCTTGTGATCACATACGTGACAGTAACCTTAAATTAAATTATGAATGATCCAAAATATCGAAACCGAGTGAACCTGCTTATTTCAAGTCATATCCTAAAATCTTAAAATTGAAGCAATTTACATTATCAAGATGAACAATAAATAAAACAATTTTTGCAATTTATTTATGAAAACAAAAGAAAAAAAAAGATTTTAGTACCAACGATGCCGTTGTTGTTCCATAATAATCCCATTTATTATTTAGCTATTATTTCACAAAATGAGAAATTGTGTAATCTCTTCGGGGGGGGGGGAGGAGTGTAGGATCACAAAAGATAATCAATTCCACTATTTAAAATTTATTTCAACTACGCAAGCTCTGGAAATCGCAATCTGGATTTGGAGGCTATGGAGTACCCCTCTTCTTCATTTTCCTTCATCAGCCATATAGTTTATCCCTCAACAATCGGCTTTTTCCTCTTTCGGGAAAGGTTGCATTATTTAGACCACACAGCTATTTAAAACTGAATTGTGTGATGTTAGCTGCACCATTAGATTTTAATTTGTAATATTTTTAAAATACCGATTTTCTGAAAACGTCAAAAAAATTTGACTTTGTGTCGTTCAATTGTTAAAATTGAAGTTTCATCTTTTTTAAAAGCAGTTGTTTTACTTTTGTATGGGCAACCTGCAGTAATGAAGTAGTTTTAGCTCCGCTGAAGCTAAATTATTCCTTTAGTGCCGTCCAAAGTATGTATGTAATAATTTTTACGTTTTTTTAAGAAATAACATATTTTATTCGGAACAAACGTATTTTTTGTGGTTCGTCATCTGCACTTTGATCATCGGTTTTAAAAGTCTTACATTTGCTCGAGGGAATTATTTTACTTTTTTTCTGGTAATGTAAACATATGAGAAAAAAGAACATCACTCAACGGCAGGAGTAAAGTAAAGGAGTAAAGGAGTACAAAAGAATTGAAATCCTGGTGTATATTCATAATTTATTCTTGTATTTCATTACTTTATAAGTTGCATAAAAAATGTAAGAAGATGTCGAATGGTAAAGCACAAGCATAATTTATTTTACTTCGCTAACCAAATATTAATAATTCATTTTTTTACTATGCTGCTTTGAAATTTATTTTAAACATTCTTGGATAGTTGGAGCTGAGAACGAAGAACGGAGCCGGAGTGTAAATTACAAAATTAAACCAATTTGATTTTGTATTTTTTTTGTACGTGAAATCTATGCGAAATCTGATACCGAATTAAAAAATAATGAACGTCAAAATATAACAAAATTGAATTGTTTTCTTGAAAAATTTCAATTCGCCGACAATTTTTCCATCGGAAATTGCTGTTTTTTTGAAAGCAGTTTAAAATAAATAATTTCGATGATTATATGTGTAACACAATTTCATAATTTTTTTATATGAAAATCATTAAATTTAAAGGCCAAAATAATTACACAAAATTTAAATTAAGTGGATCAGTGGCAAAAGTCTGGGGGCAAAAATGTTCAACTGTATAATTTTTGTTGTAAGTGGTTTCGCTTTAATTATTTGCGAGCTAAATATTATTTAATAAATGTATGTAGGTGAATTTTGAAACGTGATGGGCATTCATTGACAGGACGCGCGAAATATTTCGAATATTTATTGTTCCATTTTACCATTGCAAAGTGTTAATTTGACGTTTTTTATTACTAACGGTCGGTTACCTTTTTGGCTTTTATTCGTGTGAATTTAAAATTTCAGTTATTAATTATTTATTTACGCTATGAAAGCTTTTTGAATCTTTAGAAAAACATGACACGTTTTTTGCCAAAATTATTGTCAATTACACGGTAGTTTGTTGCGCTTCCATTCTTATTTTGTTTAATTTACAACTGGAAATGCCTAAAGATATAATGGCGGTAAATTTATGTTATTACAATTTCAAAAAAATTTGACGCCATGTGCATGCCAAGAGGGCGAATTAAACAAAGACGATTTGAAAAAGAGAACAACCATCGATTGGATAAATTATAGACTTTTACGATAATTTATATTATACAGGAACCGAAATCGATTCCGGAAATTTATAAAATTCGCATCTACAACGCAATTTTTGTTGTGGATAAATTTGGTGGTTCAATCACGTGCGTGATGACGCCGTTGCGTATGTTACTTCTCCACTTTCGGCCGTTTAAATTATTCTGCATAATTTTGCTAATTATTTACATAAGGTATTTTTAAAATGCTACAAGATTATCTACGCCTAATTAGAATACTTTCGTAAACTATTAGTGGCCTAATAAAATTTTTAACGAGTTTCTGTAATTATAAATATTCGTTAAGTAGTCGTAAGCACCAATTAGTGTCATAATTCTTATACTCGAAGAGCAGGGTTATAAAATGGAAGATTTAGGGTAACTGAAACAATAGTCATGTGACGACGTTTTATGCCCTCTTTTTACTGTTGTATTATAAAATTTTAACTTTTATTGCGGACGTTAATTAACCTCAGTATTCGCTATTTTGTTCTGTTGTATTCCCTTTCGGCTCTTTGTAGTAGCGAATAATAATAATTTCGGGACCGCAAAGAGCGAATACGGCTCTGTCGTTAGTAAATGAAAGAGTAGCGCGGCTATGTCGATCCTACCTCAATAGACAACGTTAGAAAAACTGGGACAGGATCGACATAGCTCGACTACTTAAAATATGTCTTGCAGCTGGGCTTTTCAATTAATTAAGAAGCCGCAATAAATTGTTAATGTCAAAATATTGTGTTAGGTTTTTGCAAAAATCGGGCGCGCAATAAAACAAATTTAAAATATGTCGCATATATGTAAATTTTATTTCAATTAAGCTGTACGTGCGTTTTACAACATAATAACATCTTCCTAATACTAGCAATAAATCAAATTATATTTATTGATATAGTAATGCGTTTTGCATTTAAATATATGCCTAGCTTTAATAACTCAATAGAATTAAACATAATTTTGTAAACAACTTACATTTAAAAAAATTTGCATAATAAATTAACCATTATTAAGTAAGTACAGGTAATATAAATTGTAAACGCAATTTACGCATAAGATTAAATACCAAAGTTTTAGCCTGTTTCGTTAAGATGCGAAGAGCCGATAAAATTTAATTAAAAATCAAGAAGTTCCATTTATTGCTTTCGGGTTGATTAAATTAAATTCACGAGTGGTTACCTCACTTAGGAACAAACACTTTCAAAATACGTTTTCGTGCAGTTTTTCTTCCCTTTGGTTTCACTTTTCAAATTACAAAATTTTCGCAAAACTGGACCACCCCGACGAGAAATCTTTATTAGACGATGCTTCGAACTCTCATTAGTCACGACCGATGCGCAAAGTATGCATATTAAATATTTTTAAATAAAAAAATTAAAAAATGGAATAAAAAGAAATGTGTGCTTTGTAAAGTAACAACGAAAATAAAAACGTCACGTTATCTTAATTCATGTAATTTAAATTTTCTGACAAGAAAATAAAACGTAAATATTAACTCGGGTTAAATTTTATAATTTTCCTCTTTGTTTCTTCTTATTTCGTGCTCAAAAGCAGCCAATACATAATTTGTCTGCATTTTGCCTTAGCGCCACAATCCGGCATTTCTTCCAACATATTTGCCAGGTTAAACTGGAAAGAATGATCTAAAGAGTTTGTTTTCATCTATCGTCATTGTGGGTGGTAGTTTGTAGTTTCTTTTTTAAATATACAAAAAATTTCGGTGTAATAAAGAATAGTCTGACATAAAGAGGTAATTAGCAGTCTGAGTTTCTGTCAAGTAGCTTCAGTTTTTTAAGCTTCCTTTGTATGAACACAAAAAGAAAAAATAGTAATGTAGCCGCCTAAAAATTCTTATGTGAATGCAATGTAAATTATGAATTAAATATTTAACGTTATTTTATTTGCAGACGTCGAAACAATTTTTGCGGAAAATTTGTAACAGATGCACTGCGATAAATTCCGGAATTTTCTATAGCTAACGGTTTATAATTTGTATTACATAATTAAGTGAATCGGTTTAAAGTTTGTGCGAAGTGAAAATTACTTTTCAAATGATTGTTAATTAATTTACTGGTTTATTATTGTTAATAAACCAAAACTAATTTGGCTACTTTAGTTGCATACCGTTGATTATAATGCTATTGTAATTGCCTTTCTTATAAAGAATGTGGAAGGCGGCTTACGTATCGAAAAATCATCTAAATTAAGCAGAACTGTCTTGCAAATATTTTTCTTTTTTTTATAAAAAAAGTGCGCATCGACTTTTTTCAATAGAGGTTTACAAAAATAACTCAAGATTTTGTGAGTTAATTATAACTGTAATTTAATATTATGCTGTTTTCGTGGGCGCCAGGTCAAATTAATAAAATCGTATCGTAAAAAAGAAACTGATTTAATTTATTTTGTCAAAAATAATATTGGTTATTAGACGAATTAGCAAAAATTTTATTTAAGAGAAGATAAACTCACAGAAAGATTTTTAAAATCCTTACGGAATTAAAATTCCATACAAAAAAATTCGCTCATCCAAAAATAAATTTTCTTTATTATAAAAATAAATATTCAACTTATGAAAATTCAAAATAAATGTTAGCTGCGGTCAAATTCAACCATAAAAAACTATCAAACAAATCAAATCGCAAATTATTAGATACAATTCACAATTTTAACACTGTTTCTCAAAATTTACGGAGCCAAAAATCAATAAACCGCTCCGGCGGCCATCTTTGGCATAAATGCCCCACTCTAACTCAAATTTCCGTCAACCTTACATTTTCAAAACCAACACAACAAATTTTAAATTTAAAAAAATCACCAAACGTATTACGGTTAAATCGCTTTTTGATTTTATCACTTCTTTCCATTATAATTCTTTGCTGTAGCATATTTTATAAATTTTCATCTGTTCAGCTTTAATTATTACCTCATTTTTCTTTTTTTCTACAATCTAATTTTCCAATTTCTTATCATCCACATTTTTTTTATTGAATATTTCCTTCCTCCTTATTCTTTTTATTGATATTAATTTTAACTCTTTTTCTAGATCTTTTTTTTTCTAACTAATCTTTTTTCCTTTGTTCTTCTTTTTCCAATAAATTTTTTTGTCTTGCTTTTCTTTCTCCAGTAATTTCTTTTTCTTCACGTTTACCCCAAACTGCATTGTAGATTGTATCCATAATTTATTTTTTATCTCTACGCATTTCTTCTATAAGTCTTTTTCTTCTTTTTATCAATTATTTCTTGTTTTTGTCTTTCTTCTTTTTCTTGTAATTTCTTTCTTTGTTGTTAAAATAACTCTTTCATTAGAAGTTAAATGTTATTCACTCAGTAGCTTCCTTCTATTTTTCAATTTGTTAAGTTCAAATTCTTAGATCCTCCCCCCCCCCCCCGCTACAAAATTTAAAAATTAATTTTGAAGGCAGGGGAAACGGAGATTTATTCCACTTACTAAACCTGTTTATACATTCTATATTAAACATTCTCCGTTTCCCCTGATTTCTGAGAATTTGTTGTTGAATGAAGAAGAAAAAATTATTATTTTTTTTAAGGGGACAGCAGTTTTTATTATTAATTTTTATTTTAAGAATTTTTTTACAGTCAGGGGTTTTTAAAATTTTTTATTTTTATTTTATTTCTTTTTGGAGTATATTTTGTCAAAATGTATAGAGATAGTAATATATGTTTTAAACCGCTTCGTGATCCTGTAATTCGATATGGTAGCGCGAATAGTTAGCGAATGATATGAATTTAACAGCCATAATGGTGGTGAATTTTCAGCCAAAGTGGTAGTAAATTTATATTAATATTAGTTATTAGTTATTTAATACAGAGGATTGTGCAGGGGCGAGTGCATAAATTTTGGGGTTGGGGGGAGGGGTAGAGATAGTTTTCTGAGATAGAATTTCTTCTCATGGGTGAAAATTGTATTTGACCAGCCAGGAACTGGTCTTTACAAACATGCTGTCAAAAATGTACGTCGCTACCGGTAACCGTTCGGGAGATATGGTGACACAAATATATATATTGTCGTGTTTCGAAACCATAACAACGTTAATTTCATTTATTTTGTAAATTATTTATTCTAAAAATGCAATGTAGATAAAGTTTTAGCTGTAAATGTCTTTAGCTGTAAGAGTGGACTTTGAAGGTGGTTGTACAAGAAAGACTTGGGCTGACGCCTTCGCGTCAAATAGACGACCCGCAATAATTCTTAATTTTAATTGTTAATAAAACAAAAGTAAGTTGATTTGAAATGAAAATTGTTTTGTTTGTTTTAATTGTGGTGAAGTGGGTGTAGCGAATACCACTCATGTGGTATTCCAGCTGGTTTCAGTACGCCTGGTAAATTTTATGTAATGTAATTTTATGCATCGACTCAAATTTTCACTAATTCCTTCAATTTTTAATTTTATTCACTTGTTTTAAACACCCACTTCACTACAATTAAAATAAAAAAAACATCAACTTAACTTAATTTATTTCATTGATTTTTAACAATTAACAATTTTAAATTATTATTGCGGAAATGATGTTCGTCCGCTCGACTACTCGACGTGAAGGCCTGAGCCCAAGTATTTATTTTTCGTTCTCCCTACCTTTATTTATACAGCAAATTTAAACATTTTTATGTACAATGATAAATAAATAAATACTAAAACAAATTCAAACTTTAAAATTATTTACAAAATAAATGAAATTGTGATTGTTAGTGTTTCGAAACACGACAATATATATAAATAAATAAACACAGATTATACATAGTAACTTCACATACCCTGTGTTTTTAAAAAAATAGTCCGTGGTAAAAAATACTCAAGATCGGCAGAGCAAAAATCTGGAAAAATCTTAACAAAAACATACTTAACTTCTTGTAAATTTTTTATACCTTGTCGAGGATCGAACCTTTGACTTCAATATAGCAGTCTTATGCTATACCGCGTTACCTATGGTAACACGACAATATCTTTACTTTTATAATTTGAGGCAAAAGTCACTGGGAAAATCTGGGAAAATATAAATTTTCTTCTTTCTGAAGACATAGCTTTATCAATCATTTAGCTGCATTCCAAGACATAGTGTTTATCTTTTTCAAGTGATCGGGTGGTTTTTCTCTTGGTAATTTGACCTTCTCCAATTTTGCTTCCTGAAAAGCTATCTTTTTTTTATTTAGGATTAGGTGGCTTAGGTTTAGTTCTCCCACGTTTATTTATTTATTTATTTAAAGCTTTACATTCAAATGAATATAGCTACCCTGTTCCAGGGTTTACAGATCCGATTGAAGAGGAGAATCAGTCCTCACCATAACATAATTAATTTGTTTCCATACAGTTCATTATCGATTCTTGATCATAGTTTTGTATGCGTAACAGCTGTCTTAACAATTTCCCTCCATCTTTGTCTTTTCTGTGTTTCTTTCTTCCACTCCTGTATTCCCATCATAGCCAGGTCATCCGTCGCTTGGTCCCACCACCTGATCTTCGGCCTTCCTCTCCTTCTGTCTTCCGCTGGCTTCCATAGAGTTATTTTCTTTACTGTATCGTCGCTGTTTTTCCTCATGATGTGCCCCAACCATCGAATTCTCAGAGATTTCATATATTTTACTATGTTTTCGCCGCTCATTTCTTTTGCTATCTCGTGGTTCATCAAGGGTCTGAGTTCATTGTTCTCGTTCTTTTTTTGGTCCTAGGATGGTGCGTAGAATTTTCCTTTCAAACGATTTTAGTTGTTCAGCTTCTCGTTGTGAGAGACATATTGTCTCCGACGCATAGGTCACCACCGGTCTGATCAAGGTCCTGTATATCTTTATCTTTGTTTGTTTGCTTAGTTTACTATCTCTAAGTAGTGTTTTGTTCATGTAATATGCTATATTTCCAGCTTGCAGTCTCTTTCTTATTTCTTCATCTCTCTCGCAGTTCCTATTTATGTTTATTCCTAGGTAGTTTAAGTCGATTACTTCTTCGAGTGAGAGGTCTTCTATGGTTATAACATTTTGTTGATGAGTAGTGTCTCTATTGCATCTCATATATTTTGTTTTGTTCTCGTTGACTAGTAGTCCCATATTTTTTGCTGATGCTCTCATTTTCTTAAAGATTTCTTCCAACTTTTTGCGTGTTCTTGCTAGTATGACTATATCATCAGCATAGGCAATTATCTGACCTTCCCTTGTTATTAGTGATCTTTTAATGTCCAGATCTCTTATGGTTTCCTCCAGGGCTATGTTAAACAGCTTTGCTGATAATGCGTCTCCTTGTCGTACGCCACTGTTTATTTCGAAACAGTCTGTTTCGCCTTCTTCTACTCTGACGCATGCAGTGGAGTTCTTCATTGTCATTCTTATTAGTCTGATTAGTTTAGATGGAATCTTCATTCTTTCCATCGCACTGTACAGTTTTCCTCTTTTCACCTTGTCAAAAGCCTGTTCAAAATCTAGGAATAGTAAGTGCAGTTCGATGTTGTGTTCGCTCATTTTTTCCATGGTTTGCTTTACAGTGTGAATTGCATCTACCGTAGACTTACCCTCGGTGAACCCACATTGATATGATCCTACTGTGTTTTTAGTGTATTCTTTCAATCTTCTGTATATTAATGTAGAAAGTATTTTGTAGGCTGAGTTGAGAAGCATTATACCTCTGTAGTTTCTGCAGTTGTCATCAGAGCCTTTCTTTTTCAGTGGAATTATTACACCTTCTCTCCATTTTTCGGGCATTCTCTCCTCTTCCCACACTAGCAGTACCAATTCACTTAGTCTTGTACATAAGTCGCTTCCTCCATACTTTATAAATTCCATGTTTATATCGTCTCTTCCAGGTGCTTTTCCATTTTTCATTTTCTGAATTATTGATTTTATTTCTTCAATTGTGGGTGGTATCATTTCCTGGTTATCCTTGATTATTTCTATTATTTCTCCCACGTTTATTTTTCTTTAATACTTCAGAAAATCAACAAGTGTACTGAAGAAGTAGTAAAGATAGAAAAAGTTAGGGAAATATTTTAGTAGTCTGATTTGTTGTGTAATTTTGTAATATTTGTAATATTTTTTGTATTCTATCATTTTAATTAAAAAGGAGCGTTGCTATACAGATTGCACAAATGGAAACACTTTTAATGTTGAATATCCATTACCTTTTGCATTTTTAATTTAAAAGCTGGCTATTTAATATGACAATATGGAAATGGCTTTTTAAATTATAGAGAGTAACTTTTATTCAAATTCAGTATTAATTTCTCTTGAAAGGCGAAGCGCCTGTGTGGGTATTTGGAAAATAATCAAGTTTCATTTCATATATTATGATGTTGTAAAATACGCTGCGCTAACCACGGCTCAACAAAGATACACGAATATGGAATTATTTGCATCCGTTCGAGTTTAATAAAATTGCCCAAGTGGAATTTTTATCAATATGAGATTGTTGTTCGAACTCCTTAAAATATAATTTGGAGGGAAAGTATAGAAAAAATCTAAAACAAGTTTTTTTATTAGAAAAGTTATCTAATTCGGCGCAAGCTGTTGTAGCCGACGTGTGCTCGCAAAATCTATTTAAAACAAGCCAAAGTTTATTCGTAATCGCATTCTAAAGTGTGCCTTTTATTCAACAAACTTGGGCCAAATTTACGTATCATAAATTTTATAATGCGCTCGCTTTTAATAGAAATTTATTATACACAAGTAACAAACGATACACAAATTAAAACTTTTTAGTTAAATATTTATTACATTACTTAAACACAAAATTGCCAATAAAATACAACAATCAACTAAATTAACTCAAAACTTCAATTAAACTTGAAGAGACAACAGCAATATTAACACAATTACAAGAACCATCAAAACTTTTTGCCAAATCGACTTTTTTAATTGTCGGCTTCTTTTATGTTTGCTTAAATTTCAGTTATTTTGGCTACTAAATCCTATCATTAGAGCACAAGAAAAACAGAAGGTCATTTTAGGTAAATTGTCCTTCTATACCTCTTGTAATTATAGGACGTTATGCTACGCTAATTCTTGGTTACTAAACAGGGAAGACCACACCGTCTCCACTTTTTTCTTTCGCATTTCGCCATTCTTTTATTTATTTCATAAATAATTTCTTCTGACCTATCAGCCCGAGAGAATGTTTCTAATTTTTGAAAATTTAATAAATGTCAAGCAATTATAGCCATTCGATTACTTTAATAAAAAATAACAATATAATGGAATCAATTTCGAAACCCATAAATTGAATTTTTTTATAAATTAATTAAAATAATTTAGTACGAAGGTGACTTAATTGTGTGGTGATATTTAGCAAATACAATTGCAAATGTAATTTCAGAGAAATAGGTCAAAGCAGTAAAAAATTCAAAATATCAATAATTACTTTATAAGCTATTAATGTCAGTTGAATGGAAAGTTGGTAAAGAAAGCAGTAAAAACAAATTTGATTTGAAATGTACATATTTTGTTGATTATCGTCGATTTTTAAAAGTTTACCCAACAATTTTTTTTTTTTTTTTATATTCTAAGGGCCATTTGTACAGTGTGAGTTTAATTTCGAGTTTTGTAAAACTTGGTATATTTTATAAACTACGTTTAAAAACGTAGGTGTTGTATAAATGAAGTTTAAGAAGGGTTTAAATAATCTACAGTTTAGCAGTAATTTGTATGGTTGGTATTCAAATTTCTAGGGATTTTGTTTTATATTTAACTAATTTGGTATTATTTACTAACGAGAATATTTTGACCAGTGATTTTGACATTTGTAAATTGTACGAAGTGTCTCTTATTTTGAATGTTGTTTAACAACATTGTTAAAAAATAAACTACAATAGTTTAATATTCGTAATCTAGTGTAATTTGAAAATTTAGTACAAATTTAAATTTTACCAAGTTTCTTATAAATACTATTATCAAAATAGAAGTAAAATTATGTTTTGGCAGATCCTATATTAGAAACTCGAAATCAAATTAAGTTTAATTATTAAATAAGTAAAATTAAGATTATGTAGTTTGTAATATTGTAAATTTGAATTTGAATATAATGGGCGCGAAATTTTAAATTTAGTTCATTTCTAGTTACTTTAAAATTCGACGATTTGGCAACAGCGGGTTTTAAACGCAGGAAGTCGGGTTTCCGTTAGAATTTTTACCGTTGGAGATCGAACAAAAGTCCTTATATTTTTGAACGTCGAGATGGCCGGTTGTTGGTGATTTTGGTGCTTGGAATGTTTTAAGAAAAGAATATTCAATAATTGAATTTAAAATTATTTTAAATATATTTTAGTTATCAACAAATTTATGTTTTAAATAAAACAGGGCGAGTAGTTAGAAATTTTCATAATAGGTTATCGGGCCACGTGGATATGAATTTAACTAATTCAAAATTACTTTATCTTTTGTTTTAAGATTTAATTACTGTTTGAGATTATGATATTTTTTTACCTTATTATATTTCAAACGGGAGTGGGATTATGTAACGCAAGAGATAGATTATTCATATAATGTGACCAATGGGGACCTCTATAGTACAAACGAGTGGTGATTAGTTCTAAATAAGAAGCGGTTGTTTGAGGTGGGAAATATATATATATATAGCATTAGATAACTTAATTTAGATAAATTGCGCAACAAGTTGAGTGGATGCTTAAAATCATAAGATGGCCGTGGCAAAATATCGCAGTAATGACTCATCATTGAAAAGGTTAAACTATATATTGTCATGTTTCAAAAGTGATTCGGACCCACCCTATACATTTTGGTAAAAATTCATTTTGTTATTTAAGTTGTGTTTAAATTGATTTTAAGTTGTACGATTGTAAAATTAGCTAGGTGGGGACGAATCACCGGAAATTCAAGGCCTTTTGCCAAAAAATGGCCGACGCGATGGACGTTTGATTTGTTAGTCTGAAAAGTTTAATTGAATAAGTTTATGAATTGAAAATTACAAGAAGTTTGTGATGAAAAATGTTTTATTGATATTTATAATTGGAATAAATTAATTTTGAAGAAGGTTTGAAGAGGCCTTTTGCCAAAAATGGTCGACATAATGGACGCATTAATTTATTAGTCCGAATAATTTTTGATAAGTTTATAGTTTTTAAAAATATAAGTGATTTTTTTTGATAAATAGTGTTTGATTAAGATTAATGGATGGAATATAGTTGATTGTGAGAAAGTTTGAATGTATTTTGAAAAATAAAAATTAAACGGAAGCAAATTACATAATTAAAAATGGAAATTGATAAAGATTAGGAATTATGATTAAAAATAAAGTAAATGTTAAAAATTTTAAATTTTATAATTTCGTATAAGTTTGACTTTACCATTTTAAATTGTATTGAAATTGAAGTTAGAATTTAAAAGAAATATTTTTGAATATAAAAATAATAATTTGGATATTTTACATCGCAATATATAGGGCCGGAAATGACAGCAAATTCTGTGAATATGTTTCTCATTTTTCTTTTTTTTTAAATATATCAATGATATACTACCAAATTCTGATATTTCAGGACAGTTATTAATAAAAATTAACAAAGTTCCTTATGATTATTTGCGACCACATATAAGATAATAACAATTGAATACATATAAGTAATACCAATTGAACTACGATATTAAAGAACTGTTTTAACAAAGTTCTTCATGATTATTTGCTAGTTTAAGTACGGACGACTATTAGATTTAAGAAAATGACCAATTAGAAATTTAAGGGGACGATCTTAGTTTTAAGCTGACGACATATTAAAAGGGTGACAATCTTAGTATAAGTTGACGAGGTATTAGTTATATAAGAGCGGATAATTTAGCATAATATAAGGATTATTATTTAAGATCTTACATAAAATAAAAACAATTGAGTTGAACATCGAAATATACATACATGAGCTTCTTTACAAAGTATTATAAAGATTGTGGTTGGTCATTAAATATGAATAATCAATTAGAAATCATTACGATTAGAGGGATTAACTATCGAACAGTTATTAAATCAAATTTCAAACTAAAGTATTCTGAATCAAATGATATCTAGGAGATTAACTTTGCTGGTAAATTGGTTTTCAGACTACCTTTTTCTTTTCGGTTAAATATATATTTATCGTTAAACCGAATCCTGTGTTTTATTTAATTTGTGTGTACTAATTATTCCTTCAGGTGTCCTAGCAGTAGTTACGCCAATGGACAGATATAAAGTTTAGGTTTGAGGTTAATAAACGAGGTAACGACGTTAGCATTCAAAGAGCGATCCGCAGATTTAAAAGAACTTAAAAGGATTTAAAAGGTTTGGTTTGTAACTTTGATTTGAGAAGGCGGTAATTCAAATTGAAGAATCAAATATTACAAGTTTTTTTCAGCAATAATCAATACTTATTATTAAACTCGCAGATTACAATGGTAACCCACCCCCCATTACCCATTACCCATCAAGCCATTTTCAAATTTTACCTTAATTCTAGAGTTATTAAAAATAGTAGAATCATGACTAGAACCTGGCCATCTACAAACTAGATTTCTAATTTTTAATTTTGCATCGCATATAGCTTGCACATTTATCCTCTCAAAAAGTCCATTTTAAAAATACAATATAATGCTTGTGAATATCTAGGCTATGTTTCAACTATAAACTGCTCTTAAACCATTAACTTCGATGGTTTAACTTAAACTTGGTTCAAACTTAGTTTAATCCTTAAACTATGACTGAACAAGGTGAAAAAATAGTTAAACCTTAGTTTTAGGTTAAATTTGGTTTAAACGACTGTTAAACTAAAAAAAATATTTTGATAATGATTTTATCAGTGGCGTAACCAGATGCGGGCTATAGAAGCTTAAGCTCTTCAAGTTAGTCCTCATCTAATCTTTTACTTTAAGTGAAGATTTCAATCAATAGTGTGTGCGCGTTTAGGTTTAGTTCTGCAATTTCAATAATAACCATAATTATAACAATTATCCTGTCAATGAAATAAGTCGAGCACTTATCCAAGTTTAAATCCACATTATGTATCATAGACTAATGACTTTGAAAGTATTACCTAGTTGAGCTTTTAAAAACACCTAATGACTGTTCAATAAAATATGAATATCATTCAAAAATTTTTTAATTTTTCCAGCGTTTGAAATCAAAATAACTAGGACGCCGCGAGCGGTCTTTTAAGTGAGAAAATAAGAACTACGAAACGATTTTGTAAAATGGGGTCAAGTGCAGCAGTTTTTAACACTTGCAGCGGGATAGGTAAATCTCTCGATGATGAGGGAAATTATATGCGCGAAATGGTAATTTTAATTCGCCTAAAATGTAAATTACGTCCACTTAGAGTAGAAATTTTTTAATTTGTAATTTTTACTCACTTCTCGAATTTAAATTTCCGACAATACAAAGAGTCAAATTAAACAAATTGCCTTTTCATGGTTTGATGGTACAATTTCGAAAGAATTTTGAATAATTAAAATACATTTTATATTTTTAATAATTCTAATGCGTAATCATACAATTACGAGCGGTGCTTAAGGCACTTTAAAAATTTAATAACGAGTTTTAAAGAATATAAAAATTATTTCTGGAAAAATGCTAATATCAAGAGCACGATTTTAGTACATTTTAATATAAAGTACCCTAACCTAAAAAGCTTGAAAAATTGTTTAATTACGGTCGTCTAGACACAATAAAATATTTTTTCTGCATTAAAAAATAGCATTTTTTTACCTGTAATTTTTAAATATTTTTGCGAAATTTAATAATTTTATTATTGTCTAAGGTGCCCCCTCCACGCAAAACACAATAATCTGTTATTTTTACCGACAACTTCGTTAAGAATTAATTGCTTATAATAAAAACATATTTATATGGTAATCCATAAATTGATAAGCACCCCATGAACGTCATCAAACTATTACAAATAGTAAAACGACTTTAATGATGCCTTTGGGTTATAATAGAAAAGGTGCATCAGGTAGATTTCCATTTTATTCGATCGCTCTAGCGTAAAATATCAAAGCGAACGTAGTCTAATTTTATTCTTTCCCTTGTTCTTTCGTCGGGAACGTTTCTCGTACGCCACTGATTCCAATTATAAAATTTTGATCATCTGTCAAGTAATTATCATAATTGGTACAAATGCTTACCCTTTCCCCTATAATTTACCGTTTTGTTTTTCCTTTGCCGACAGTAATGCACGGCAATTTTAATTAAATTGCTGGTTTTAAGATTTATTTAGGAAAATGGATTTTGGACACGAAAAATGATTTAGTGGCGAAGCGGTTTCGACGGAGCAGTTTAATTAAAAAACAAAACTACATGTCGAAATTTCTTAGGTTTTGTACCCTTTCGAGTTGTAATTACCCTAAAAATTAACGGGGTGTCACGAAACGCATATCGTTTTGTAATAATTGTAAAGGAACTGGGTTATTAGCATTTTATGGCCGCGTAGCGCCACACTTGGAGGAAACGTCTAGGAACGCCCAAAACTCGGCGGCTCCTCTTCAAAAACATTAAATTGCCCCTTGTAAACCACCAGGATTATTTGTATCGTCGATTGGCTGGGATAATTGTTTCGACGTCCTTTTTTTGTGAAGTTTGCCGAAAATCGGCGACAATTTTTTCAAAATATCTCAAGTTTTGCAAGCCTATTGATCCGGGTCTGTGCGAACATGCGAGTACATATAGACAATATTGCCCCAGGAGAGCCCTAGTCGATGATTGCGGCATGTTTCTACCAATGGAGGGGTAGAAAGAGAATTATTGTATCCCAACAAACCATCTCCGGTATTTACCTTTGATGTAACTTCGACATTGTTGAAAATACGTCCGGTTTGTTTTGATATTTTCTTTGACGGCGCGAAAGTTGTCTATAATTTTTCTTCGCCTTTCTGTTTCGCTTATTTTTTATTTACATTAATTTATTCTCGTAACGTATTTTTGGTAAACGGCGACGTCGAAATATAAGCCAAATAATTTACTTTGGTATTCTTAACGTTATTTATTTGATGGATTCTTGTAATCAAAAAGTGTTTGTGTTTTATAAATTGAAAAATTTCTATTAACTTTTTAAAACAGCTGAGGTACACAAAATATGGTCCTATGAATTACTCATGTCCTGCAAAAATGTTCAAAATTTAGAGAATGTTTAAGAGAATTATAGCAGGTGAAATATAATTTTATTTTCGTTTTATTTCAATGTCATGTACGAATGATTTATTGTATGGGCCTCGTGCTACTCGTGTATACAAAATTTATTATTTTTTTCTTTCATTTTCTTTTTGCGTTAGGTCGAAAGTAGCTTTTTTACATGACACGGGAGAATAAACAACCGAGATCTCTATTTCGGTAATAAAGAAGTCGTAAGGAGAGAAATACAAATAACTCGCGATGCACTTTCGAGAGTCAATAAATTCAATATTTATTTTGAAAAATTAAAATTTTCTTGCCTCCACGAGGATAGGAAAACGTAATACGTGCACCAACTTATTTTATCGTTGGCACATTTCAAATTTAGACGCTTGTTCTTGTTCGATGTAAGTAAAGGGAGAGCAAAGGAATATTGGAATATAGGTCTGTGGGGAATATATTTTCCTGTATCCTATATACATGCAAATGCAATTCAACCTGCGAGACCGAAAATGTGTAAGGCTTACCTACTCTTCAATCGGCATCATCTAATATTAATAACGACGGCACGGGAATGGCTATATTCGTTTTCAATGTCTGCAGTGGTTTTAGACTAAATGATGTTCCTTTCAAAATTTTTGATATTTCCTTCCCACTGCATCCTTTTTACAATTCAATTCTCCGCTTTTACTTAGTGCAGAAGTTCATTTTACTTTTACATTCTCATTGATATCCTACCAGGATGTTTATTAATTCACCGCCGTACTTAAAATTTCACAAGCTTCCTCTTTCCTTCTTGCAAGGAGCTTACCGTTTGTCGTACATAGCTATAACCTAACCTAACGTTGCATTACCGTGATAGCTTAGTTTTATTTTTTGTTCACTTCCGTTTGGTTTGACGAGAACAGTAATTCTTGAATTTATTACGTTACACTTAATTAATTCCAGTGTATAAATCAAATAATACGATTCTTTTACGACATAGGCAAAAATTAATTACCGCAAAACAGCGACTTAAAAAGCATAATTGTCCGGAAAATGTTAGAATTCATAAGAATTTTTCTCGAGATGTCGGAAGCGAATAAAAAGTGACGGAAACCATAAACATGATGCGGACTCCATTAAGTTTGCTGTACCAAACTCAGCCAGGATTTAAGGATTATATAATGAAAATGAAAACTCGAAGAAATTTGTCTTGTCTCGGTGTGAATTATGCAAATACAAACCGCCAACAAGGAATTCGCTTTTTAAATTGCATTTCTACTGTCGCAAGAGCTTTTCTTGCAAATAATGAAGAAAAATTGAGTTTTCTTTTTCCAATCGTGTGATCGTTTTGCATCGCAGCAATAAAACAATAAAATGTTGAAATAATTAACGTATCTAATTCGGGGTCTAAAACTAAAGGAGCATCATGTGGTCGGCAGTAAAATGTTGATAAACGTTGCCATAACGAAGTTAATAACAAAAACATATCCCTCGAAAAATCGCCACCAATTATATGTTGTGCCTTGAGGTAAATTGTTAATGGCTTCGTATAAAGCTTAATAATAATGGTCGTTCGAAGGCAGCCATGTGACGCGCCCGATGATGCGTGCGGTTGTGGTTTTTGATAGAAAAACACATTACGTGACAATTCCCATCAAAAAATTGATTTACAGTGTAATAATGTCCATCGGACGATTTAACGTGACTAAAAATTTAAAAATTAAACTCCATGAAACCACTCGACTGCTCATTGTTCTTCCTTCATATTTCAATCAGGGAAAACATTTTTATTGCAGCCATGCACCAAAACGGGTTTAATTTATAAAATTTATAAAGTCACCTTTAATTGATGAAAAAAGTCTAGTGCATAACTTAAAACAAAAGTTAATTTATATTTCGAAATTCCCATTCCATGGGCGAATATTCATAAATTAGTATGTTAATAGGTTCGAGTTTTTTATCCTTGTTTGTGTCCTAACTTTTATGAAAATTTCAATTTTGAAAGTCAACTCATAAATTTGCAGTTTCTTTATTAAAGGTGAGTTTTTCAACGTGTAGTTTACTGGTCTTTGTTGGCACTCGAAATATTTTGTTCCAAATTTATGGTTATTAATGTAGCGAAAATTAGCAAAGCGTGCGAAGTATTTAATAAAATTTTGGTTTTATTGTTTACGTGTGAACGCAGAGTTAGATTAGACACAGAAATTGCAATTTGTTCATAATTTACAATAATTATTATATTTTACACTTTTTATAGCCCCCCTTCTATCGTTGCAATCTGCCAATCTGCTCCAGGTGGCTTTTCTTTTTATTAAATATGTTAGGTATATCCAAAGGATTATAAAATAATAAAAATGTATTTTTAAAACTTTTACCTCTCCCCTATAATATTATACAAATTACTGTGTTATACCATAGTGTGCTGGAAATAATGCCTTTTTAAACATTAAGGGCAAACATTTCAGTAGATACAAAAAAGTTTTATCATTAAAAACAAGCGGTTTTATAAATTATATTTCAGTTTATTAAAATTTTTTTTCTGAGTGTAGATGTTCTGTTAATTTAAGTTTTTCGGCTTGGTCAGCTTTAATTTAAATCGGGACGACTACAGCGATTGAAATTGAAAATAATTTTATTGCATTTAAGTAATAAATATTCTATTAGTATATTTTCAAAAATTCCAGCAATGACAGTCACTATAAGATTGCCAATTTGACAACTTCAACTTTAGGTATCAAAAAGTTAATTTTACTTAAAATCAAAATTTAAAAAAAAAATGTTATTTCAACTTGAAATTCATAAAATGTTTATAACATTTTCACAAAAACATTCTAAATATCTAATGTAAAAAGTAAAAAGGTAGCGTAGCAATTAAAAATTAAAAACGGTGACCACCAAATTAATATCTTACTTTATTTTTCCTGTTCTCTACCTTTGTCAATATTGTTAATATTTGTATATTTTAACTGACGTGATAAATTTTTATTTAATTTTTATGGTCGCTACTGTACTACCTATAATATCTCTTATCAAGTACGTTGTGACCTAATTCCTTTATTTGTGCTTTAAAATGTTTAATTTTTCAAAAATCAATTAAATTTAAATATCTTAATTCAAATAATTAGAATTAAAAAATTTCATAAAATTTGAAAGTTGCCCTAATTTATAAGAGGAAACACTGCAAGATATTGTCAGAGAAGTTAATTAATCAGAAATTAAATTTTGTGTTGTTTTATAATTTTGGCCAAATTGTAGTCACTTTTAAAATTTAAAATCTTTCGTGAGTTTTGAAAAACAATCAGTAGATGTCGTTAGTGGTCAAATTACTCTTGAGACTTTTAAGAAAACAAACAGTGCTATGAAGAGTTTACTTACTTGTAAAAGAAATTTTTAAAAATTTTCTTCTAGAACCACGTTTAATTTTACTTTCACTCAAAATCAAACACTTAATTAAATATGATTACAAAGAAGGGCTTGTCGGCCCTAATAACTACAACATCGTACTCTTGTAAATACGAATTTGTAAGGTATTCTCGTGCCACTTAATTAATAAATGTTATTTGATTTCATTTGGTGGAATTTTGAATTTATAACAAAAGATTACTATTATTGATTAGGTAATGGATGGATGTGTTTTACGCCTAATAGTTCAGTTATTACGTAATGAAAACGAAGTCTGCGTGGAAATAACTCGGAATGAATTTTTCCTTTGTTTACACCAGTGGTTCCCAAACTTTTTTGTCTTATAGACCACTTGCCATGTTTTTCGGTTATAGGTAGATCCCCTACTTACCTGGTATTGATTTTTACAAATTAAAACGAACCAAATTAAAATTTATTATTATATTATTATAAATTTATTACATAAAATAATAACTAAGCAAAAATTGATCTTTTTAGTGGGAGAGATGAACCTGATGCTTTCTTAACAAATTTTCAATATTTGGCATCAATTTAGATAGGTAATCTCAAATCTCCTCGGCTAATGACATCCAGTCTGTTTCTTTTTGTTGTTAGAAGATTGGCAACCGCGCTGAAACCCTTTTCCAGTAGGTACGAGGAAGAAGGTTAATTTAAATTTAACGCAGGGGCGTATTAGGTACTATAATAGTTTCTGCAATAGTGCTTAACTATCAGCTATATGTAACTACTACTACTAAATGAGATCTACTATCGTTGACCATCATTTACATCTCGTGAACCCACAATTTTTTTTTGCTGACATAGATTATAGATATTATATTATATTATAGATATATTAGATTATACATAGGTATAATACTCGACAAAGGGTTGAATTAGGGCAAACATGTTAATTTTAAAACCACAAAAGCGGGCATGGCCTTTTGGCAGTGTCGCAGGGCGATGGGAAGATCTTGGGGCTTTTCCCCAAAGATTGCCCACTGACTGTTAGTCTGGTGGCCCAGAACTAAACTGGTAACGGCAGCGTCCTCCCTTCATCGGCTGCAAAGAGCTGTCTGCTTGGCCATAACGGGAGTGATGCATACGGCACCCACTGCGGCCTTGGAGGCTCTCTGCTGCCTCCTTCCGCTGGATGTCTACGTAGGGGAACAGGCTGTGAGGGCTGCTCTTAGAATTCAGGCATGGGATCTTTGGACGTATAGGCAAGGGACCGGTGGGCATATGGGGATTCTGACGGGTTGCTTGTAAAGGTTTCCTCTTCTGGCTCTTGGTGCCGACAGGATACCTCCTATATATATATTTGACAGGGGATTTAAAATTCTGCTGAATGCAACAGGAACCGACGAGTCTGGACATATGTCTGTACACGAATGGTTCCAAGAATAATACAGGTTCAGGTGCGGGGATTTTCTTTTCTGAACTGAAACTTGATATTAAGATATCGCTGGGTAGATATGCCTCTGTTCTCCAAACAGAACTCATAGGTATACTTCACTGCGCAGAAATAGTTCAGGAAATTAGCATCCGGGGAAAAAAAATTAAGATACTCACGGACAGCAGAGCTGCTCTTGCGGCACTTAACCGACATAAGATCATCTCGGACCTGGTGCTACAATGCATTCGGGCGCTGGACGCTGTATCTACACACAACGTCCTAACTCTTAGCTGGGTTACATGCAGAAAGGTGGGTAAATGTAATTGGATATCGACAATCAAGGGCAACAATACGTAAGCCCTCCGATAAGCATGCAAAATATTACCTGCAACTGTCCCGGGACAGCCTACGAACTATCGCGGGTTTTCTGATGGGGCATTGCAAACTAAGTAAACACCTTTACACAATGGGACTGGTTGCAAGCTCAATTTGCAATGCCCATCACTTGCGTCGAAGAGAGGATCCATGCTAGGGAACTTCTGGCTCGACATGGCCAGTATTAGTGGCACATTGCCCTCTAAAATACTTGAGTTCGTCTTGAGTTTGGGATGGCTTGAGGAATAGGGGGGACGATGGGCTGCTGCTGTAATAGGAGGTAGCATTATGGCCCCGACTCGTGGCCTGAGTGAACATTGGTTTGCCCTCCACAATCAATCCAGAATCCAGACCGTTTGCAGGTCGTTGTTGACCTCTTGGGGGTCAATATAGACCACTTTGGAAACCACTGGTTTACACGATTAACTTTAATATCAGGAAAAAATCCCTAAGTTTTTTCTTATTTCCAAATAAATACAAAAACTTAAAATTGGTAGTATCAAAATTAAAGTGGACAAAATTCTGGAAATGTATAAAAAGATAATAATTGTTCTGGTTTATTTAGTTTTCGAGATATAGCTCTTCATAGCAGCTCGAATTTTATCGATGTTTTCCCAAAAAAACCGTAGTTTTCAGTTTTCGATACAAAACATTTTTTCTGATTTTCTGACTCAAAAGTGGTCTACAGATCAGTGTCTGATCATCTTAGACACAATATTAATTTTATCTAAAGTGTAGAAAACAAAATTTCATGCATAAAAAAAAGAATCGGAGTAGTACCAAATTTAACAGTAAAAATAATCAAACTAAACAATAAATTTTAACTATTCAGTAAAGAATACATACTTACATAGAAACATAATATTTAAAAAACACTAAAAAATGACAATAATTCACATTTAACAGATTTTTAAAATAAAAAGTTTGTAATACGATATAAAGGCTACTATTTCACAATTATTTTTGATCATCATTCGTATATAACATAAGAAAAACGTAAAAATAATGAGAAGTAAGAAAAATATACCAAACAAATGGATAAAATTAAAATTCAAACATTCAAGAAATTTTAGTTTAGTTTGATTGTTTATACATTGCAGACTATTAAAATATGTCATTTATTTTCAAAAATTTCATTTTTTAGTTATTTTTCTATTTAAGTTTAACAGATTTGAAACCAAAAAAAAATTTGAAGATTTAAAAATTCACCCTTTTGAAAATTTTTTTTGTTTTACACTTTAGGTAATTTTAAAATTGCATACAACGTTGATACCGAAGTTGCAAAAATTTAATCAACACCCAAAAATGTAAAAAAGATCAAGTTAGAAAGTTGCTCTGTGCATAGATTTACAGATAATCGAGTCTAGTTTCACTTATCTCCAGACCACTTTTGTCTTAAATGTACAGAAAAAAACTACTTTGAGAACTGAGAACTATGTTTTTTCGATAATCAATAAAAATCGGTGTGCTATTGGTGCTGTATCTCGGAAATTAAGTAGACTAGAACAATAAGTTTTTGGGGTTTTACGTAAAATTTTACCTACTTTATTTTGGGTATAGGATGTTCCGGAAATGGTCAATTTAAGATTTTGTGCTTTTCCTTTCTCACTGACAATTTCGGTTTGAATCTGTTATAAAAAAAATCACGTGGCACTCGGATTGTCTGTAAAGTCGCGGTTTACGGACAAAATTTTACGTGATAACGTCATAAGAAAACATTGATGAAAAATTGCATACTTTTGTGAATTGAATTGAATTATGTTTTCTTATGACGTAAAATCACGTAAAATTATCGTCTGTAAACCGAGTGTTAATTTAAAAATTGAATTGAATTATGTTTATGTAACAGATAACACGAATTAAAACTATGTTATTACATTAACCCTCAATAGGCTAGTGCCTTATGTGCATGAAACATAATTGTATCATTTGGTGATCGCGAGATCGAACCTCATGCCGGACAAGTTTTTTTTAATGGCATTTTATAATTCAAATGATGTCTATGTATGATGCAAAGCCGATCGTGCCTCTCTCTCGCTTGCGGAACATGACAATTTTTTGTGCTTGCAGCCGGTATATCAATTTATAAGTCGTTATCACTTCAAAAATTAAGGCTTATTTTCTGATACAAAAGTGAAGAGTTTAGGTAAAAAAATTCATTTCGTAGTTTTTCTATGACTGAACTATGTTTTCCTCAAATTTCCACATAAAAATTAAGATTCGTAATGAGTATTTTTGTGTTCGTTGTGTTTTAGACCACATTTCCTAAATGGCAAAGTAATAATTTTAGAATTTTCTAAGTAAACAATTTAAAATATATCGACGAAGTGTTTACAAATTTAGTTGTAAAGTGCAATTATGTGAAACTTGTTTGCTTCTGTCTGCAATTTTTTTTATTAAAAAATTATGGTTAGTCATCTGGTAGGTTTCATAATAACAACTTTTAATGTGTTTGCTATACTTAAATAATAACAAATAATTACAGTAATTATGCACATGTATTAAAATTCTCGTGGAAAATCAAGATTTTGCAACTGCACTTCTTAACAAGCATAATTCAGACGAGAGTAATGTTCAACGAAGCACATACAGTGTAGAGGAATATTATATGTGTAAATAAATGACATCTTCAGGTAGGTGTAAAGAAGTGTTCGTAAAAGGTAGTAAAATTACTAAATACACCTCACATCCGGCTGACTTTCTAAAGAACAGCATGAAGGTATAAAATTTAATTTGGTTCCGTAACAATTCCTCAATGCATTATAACTTTTGCTTTTCACACCTTAACATTTGTAGTAGGTAAATCACGCTCTAATGATTTTTTAGTCAATCCATTCAAATATTTTTTCCTTTTTAATAAATAAATTATTTAGTGCTGGTTAATTTATGGCCATATTGTACACAACATAATATTGGTTAATTTTTGTTAGCCAACTTGTCATAATAAAAATCGATGTTGCGAGCTACTGGTTTCGAAATTTAAATATGAAGCATCATAAATCATCCAACAAAGAGTCGACTCGATTTTTGGCCATAGATTTCTGGCCCGCCGATGGAATGCGATAACAATTCTCTTAATTTAGATAAAGTTGGTCATAGTTTTAAGAATTGTAATGATCTGGCCTGACGTTCGTCCAACAAAATCAATCCATCATGATGTTACAAGCCAGTGCAATGTCGTTTGCAATACAAATTCGAAATTTCAAGGCACGCATATATAATTAACATAATTTATGAACAGCTGTCAACCAGTAAAGGGTTGATTTCCCAATTACAATAGCAATTTAGAATTCCATACATCTTAGCTGTTCTTAGACTGCCCAGGTAGGATGAAAATCACATTTGTCTAATTGTGATTTATAAGACGCTTTGTTACGTCCGATGATGTTAACCTTCGGCAGCACCATACTTGTTTATTTTAATTTCTGTATCGTTTGTTTTTTCCTGGCCACAATTCTTATTTGTTTAGGTAATTTCTTGCTTCGATAACCACACCGCTTTTTTCGGCCAATATTTTTTTATGTCTTACATCTTTTATTGAGATGTAATGAATTAATTAACGTTATACCTGCATCATCACTGCCAACCTATCTGCCTCTTTGATCTTGAAATGGAAACGCATGCTTCTCTCGCCAAGATGTATATTAATTCTATTCGTGTCAACCTTTATGAATATTTAACGACGAAACAAAGTTGCCAACGACCAGCCAGCAATGGTCGTTATATTTGGAGAAACACCCAACACAACTTCGAATGAGCCCAAAAAAAGGGCGCCACACACTATTAGTTGCAACTTTCCAAATTTGCCGGTCAAATATTTTTACTATAACGAATTCGTTGTGCTAAAACCTTTCATGCTGTATCGATTCAGAGAACGGCATAAATAATATCCTGAGCATTGAAATAAAAAATTCGAGGGAAAGTATCGACGCCAAATTATAACAAAAAATAAATAAAATTGTGATAAATTGTCGTATCGTAAGTCAAAATTGAAATTGAAAATAAATGTGCGCTATTTGATTAAGATAATGACATAGCTCACCCATCATTTATTCCAGTGGCTTTTATTTGTCGCAGGGGACGTGAAATACTACCCCATTTTTAAATCGAGCTTCCTTTGACATTTATTTATTTGCTCATTTAAAAATCAAAACTGGAGAGGATTCGATATTTTTAATTTAAGCTTTAAGCGAACCGGAATGGTTTTCTTAATTATTGGAAGGCTTAAGGAAGCTGCATGATAAACGGCAAATAAATTGCTCAATCAAGTCTTAACGGTCGATTCGATTTAAAAGTCATTTTATGACAAAACTTACAACTACATAAAACGAGCTGGATTTGCAATCGCCATACCCATAATAGGAAAGGCAAGGTGCACACTCAATTTACCAGTTCATTTCGTCCTTTTTTCTAATCTTTCTTAATATGACACGTCAAACTCCTAAAAATACTACACTTGCAATCACTTTACAATTTCCAGCAAATAATTTCAATGAAAGCGATAGAATTCCGATGCATTTATGTTTCCGACACTTTTATACAAAAGATTTCCATTGTACGTTCTATTTGTCAAACCAGACCCCTCGGTATAAAAGACCGCTTCAATGGATTTTACATCTTGGACGCTCCCAGGTGACGGGGGTAGAAGATTCTAAAATAACTATCATGGTCGACGGCCATAACACACAAATATTATTTCGCCATAATAATAACGAAATCGTTCGCAATTCAAACACAAAATCTCCGGAGGTTTCCAAAAATATTTATATCCACAATTGTATTTTTTGATAATATTTAAATATTCATACATATCGAAATTTAATTTATTGATGGCATGCGAGATTTATCGATGGAGCAAAATTGAAAATTTACATTTTTCTTTTCAATAAATTTTAAATAAATTAATATTTATACATTTTTACTTTGCGGATTTGTTTATAATAAATTTAAGTTTCTAATGCATATTAATTATCGAGAAGCTTTATTGCAATCACCTAACACGAAGATCATTGATTTTTTTTAGTTTGTTAAAATTTGAGCTTATTGACCTTGTTACATCATCCATTGGTTCTGAATCTCTAATAGCTCCTAATCCCCTTTTTCAATTCTTATCTGGGTTCGGGTTTGTATCCATTTCTTGCACCTTTACGGTCCTCGGGGATTAAGTCTTACAGAAATTTTAAAATTTCTGTAAGAATTTCTAAAACAAAAATTGTAGAATTTTGCGACGAGCTCGCGTTAGTAGGTCAGTGCGGATCGCCCGTCAATGAGGTCAATAAATAAATTAATTAGAGATATTTGTTTGGAACAACACGCAAAGAAGTCGATGCCCTTTATATTCTCCGACAAAACGTTTTTAAAAGTTTATTATCGCTCAAATGTCGATGCTTTGTCAATTCAATGATACACTTTCTAACTGGCAATAAATTAATCTTTCTGTTGCGTAATGTAATTTCAATAGATTTTGCAAATTTATTCAACCACTTGCAACATTCTCTTCTATTGGAGAATAAAAGAAAAATCAAAATAGGATTATGTTATTAAAATAGTAGGTAATATGACACGGTAACATAATAAATTACAACTTTCATTGAACAATCAAACCCACAAGTGAACTTTACTTTGACGAAATATTTCTCATCGTGAAGAAATCCTCACTAAAAGGTTCCACCTTATTCCATTTCGACTGTATAAACGTAGTTTTTACCCTCCCCCCCTTCCCACCGACCGCGTATTTTAAAATAACGCCTTAGACGCAAATTTTGAGAAAATCAGGTGACAAGCACTATTTATTTGAGATATTTCGATGAGTGATTAACATAAAGGTACTGGGCGAGTCCTTATTAAGGAGAATTACGAAGCTACTTTTAGTTTAAAAATCGACAATACATAAACCCACTTATTTCTGTGTTCAATATCAAAATAATAGCTATAAATTTTATTTTCAGCAACAACGCTTACAAAAACAATAATTCATTCATTCAAAATTATGATTGAAGGAAGATTCCTTCAACACTTTAAATTTTTAGTCATTAGGAAACTTCCTGTCAACCCATTTCAGGGTGTAATTTTTCATTCAATCCAACATAGAAATCTTTTTAAATTTTTTAAAAATTCATCCGCCGTCACATTGACAATTAATTTGTCATTCTAAGTTTTTAAAAGTTATTTAAAATATCCGCTTGTGACCATCTTTCCTAGGAAGATAATTTGAAAATAATTACCCTGAGGTAATTTGCCGAAAGGTCACAAAGCTTTTACCAAGAAGCATACGACAAAGAAGAAGAAAGAATTGACGAAACATCTAAATTTGTTTCGAATGTCAATCTAGTAAACTCACAAAAACAGCTAACTATAACTAATTTGAATCTAGTAAGAAATTAAGTTATTAAGTTGGTTACATTCTCTTCTAAAACATAAAGTTTAAATCATATTGTTGATGACCGGGGGGTCTGGGAGGTCTGAGGGGTATGGAATACCCAAATTTCAAACTATTACCAGACCATTTCGAGATAAACAATTGTAGTTTAATAAATTATAAAATAAACAAACCTGTAATATATTGTCGTGTTTCGATACACAAAAAAAACCATTAATTGATTTGTTTTGTAAATAATTTTTAAAAAATTCAATTTTGTTTATTTGTAAACACGCTGTATAAAATTAGTTGTAAAATTTTGCTGTGTAAATAAAGGTAGGGGAAGTAAGAGTGGGAGTACGATTAGCGGGTCGATGCAAGGACAATTAGGCGAAGGCCGTGGTGCCTGGCGGATGAAACACAATTCCCGCAATTCTATTTAAAATTATTAATAGTTTAAAAAAAATAAATAAATTAAGTTAAGTTGAGTTTTTGTTTTTTTAATTTAATTAATAAAGTGCAAAAACAAATAAGATTGGAAATTGAAAGAATTGGTGATAATATTGGATGCATGAAATTACAACGCAGCGAGTGACCAGGAGTACTTAAGCCAGCTGTAGGATAACATGTGTCCTCCAAAATACAACGCAAACCAACAAAAGTAAGCATTTCAATTTACAAATTTTAAAAAAACATTGAAGAGTCGATTGCTACAAAAAAAAATAGATGCCCAGTTATTGAATTAATTTTTGGAATAAGCAAATTTTTTATAAGTTTTGCATAGTCCGGGGCATTACATTTATTGGCGCCGCAACGTGAGGCTAGATTTTATTACAATATTTTAGCTTAAGAGAGCTAAAATATTCGCCCTGCTTTTACACTTTTTTAAAAGAAATTCCAGCGATTTCTGTATTGTTTCCTACAGTGTACCAACTGCTTACAATATTGTAGCCTCCCCCCCACCTAATTCTGCGTTTTTATCTCTATGTAACCACGGTCGCTAGTTTGTCAACTATTTTCTAAACCAATTCTATGGGGAATCTAAACCAATACGGGGGGGGGGAAGGTTTCGACGTATTCCTTACATAAGATCAACTTAAAATATGTTTTTGAATTAAATTTATTAATGAATGCGCCCTGTTCATGATTCACCTCTTTAGATTCCTATTAATGTAGAAAAGAAAAGAAGAAAAAGAAAAAAACATCTGAAAACAACGACAGTGTCGCGCAATATGATTTCGACGCTATAATAATTTTAGGTATATTATTTCAATCATTTGTTCTTGCTGAGGTAAATAAATTAGAAGTTTACAAATAAATGACAAATCAGTGCGGCCTTCAGGCCGCACAACATGTGCAATCAAGTTGCACACTAATCGAATTCCACTGTATACTCTCACTAAGAAGTGAATGAATCTAAAAAAGAAATTTATTGAACAAAAATGGGCCGATTAAGTTAAAAATTACGTTAAATTTTAATGCTAGATTAAATTTAAGAATAAAATCGACCTTAGTTTTTTAATTTGTAATTTAATTTAATAAATTTTTTATTGGTTGCTTTATAGCCAATCAGCAGTGCTATATAATTTAAAAAGGTAGCAAATTATAACGGAAAGTAAGAAGGGCAAACTCAAATTAAATTGGCTGAACAATTAATCGTTCGTTAAAATTCTTAATGTTAAGAATTTAAATAAACCTTCTAAAATTTTAATTTTGATTAGCTCACTCCCATTCTACGGAGTTAAAAAGTCTTTAAAATGTTAATGGAGACAATAAAACTATTATGAAACTAGGTGGAAAGCCCGTCCGCAGACGGGAAGATAGACAGTGGATCTCTTTTTTAGCGGTTTTAATTTAAAAATTCATAACGCTAACCTAAGATCGACCGGTTTTAAAGTTTTTTTCAAAAAATATTATTTAATAATTCTATTATAATAAATATAATATATTCAATTTCCGATTATGAATAATTTCGGTTTTCTTTATTATAGTAAAATTTGAACGAATCAAAAAATTATTATTGGATAATTCTGTTGTTAACCACGCCCCTCCATGCGCCCCTCCAAAAATTTTGACACGCTGTAGCAGGAGTGAACTGGGATTTTATATATTAGAATTATTATGAAAAATTATGACATTTAAGAAGTACAGTGGCGGAACAGTATTAATAATTTATAAAAATTACCACCAATTTATATTTTCTCAAAATTGATTATGGAATAGATTGGGGAGGGGGTTTTCTAGACTGCCTAGTTTTTCTGCATTCAGTAAATTGAAGTTGAATCGAAAATATCGAGGATAATATCGTTCAACGCATAATTTATTGCGGAATACATAAACTGAGTTGATGATTGCCAAATTGCTATTATTATAAATTGCTTATTTATCTAAAATATTATAATTAAAAATGTGTTGGTAAAGAGTTTCCTTTATCTCGATTAAGATGTTGTTTATAATTAACAATAAAACCATAATTTAAAAATTTTCTACACTTGTACATGTCGGTTGTCGCAACAAAACCGCTAAACATTAAACTTGTTCATAATTTTAATTAATATTTTATCTTAACGACTGCGAGCTTTACGATGATGGACTCTTTAAAACCATAAAACGTAAAAAATCCGCTTATGGATGCTCAATTTAATGAGAAAAATTAAATTTGTTCCGGGGGTCTCAGTGGGGTGAAACGTTTCTGAAAAGGACGGTGGATCATAATGAGCCCCATATCATAATAATATAAAGCTTGCAGGACAATTGGTTGGCCATAAATCGTGCTTTGGTTGAATCCTGACAGATTTTTACTGGGCATGCACGTGCGTTAGAGGTAAACAATGAGAGCAGAATGCAATTGACTACCATTCTACATACTACATATTTCCGTTTATATATTTCGGCGTTCCGCCTTACTACGTAACAAATAGATTTTTTTTTTTTGAATTTGACCGTAGCTTCAACTTCTGCTTTAACTGATATTTGAAATTCTTTTAAAGTCATAACACAATGCCCCGACGTGCAAGTCGTATTTTGGGAGCGATTCGATTTTATTTTCGATTCCCGAAACACGTCCGGGTTTTTATGTCATTTGTTGACAAATTGTTTATCTTGTGTTACGTATTGTTATTTTGGTGTACCGGATGTTTCTATTATTCCGTACTCTATCATTAAGTGTGGTCAACAAACGACTCGCTCCTTCTTTTTACCTTTGTGATCAGTCAACCGATCAAGTAATATTTATATGAGAATAAAATAAATAAATGATTATCATTATAAATGTGAGAATGCTGCCTTTTCAAGAGCTTCGTACATTAATTTAAATTTTCACCCGAGTTCTTTCCAAACAACACCGACAAACCCAGACAATCAAAAAGGAAGCCGGGTTAAAAGTATAGATACTCTAAAGAAAGATCTGACAAAAACAGTTAAAATTGTGCTAATTTTTTTCGATTGAAAATTTAACAATAATTCTCTACTAAATACTACAAAAATACAAGTTATTTTCTATTTACAGAAAACGTGCTTTAGGTACAAAACGTGGTAAACTTTGAAAACTCTTTTTCTCTTCACGTAAGCACAGTATTTTGTTTTAAAGTTTGGTTAGTTTCTTGATTTTTAAATTAAAAATTTTTCAATTTTGTTTGGTATATTTGCTCTCACTCGTTATTTTTACTGTTAAACATGACTGATGACCGATAATAATCGTGAAATAGGGACCTTTATATTATGTTACAGTTTTTTTTGTTTTTTATTGTAATAAGTTCAACCCTGTCAAATGTGAATTTTTGTCATTTTGGTTTCGTTAAATATTATGTTTTCTTCGTAGTATGTATTATTTACTTAACAGTTAAAATTTTATTTTTTTAACATTTTGTTAAGTTTGATTATTCTAATTCTCGAGTCGACATATTAATTTGCGTGTTTCATTTAATACAATAAAATTTGAATTAATCATAATGTTTTTTAAGGCAGGTTTACAGAACAATTTGTAATTAATTGAAAGAGCAAAAGGACGAAAAGGAAATTTTCAATTACGTGCGTTAAAATTTGTGGAGCTG
Organism: Cantharis rustica; assembly: GCA_911387805.1. Classification (NCBI taxonomy): domain Eukaryota; kingdom Metazoa; phylum Arthropoda; class Insecta; order Coleoptera; family Cantharidae; genus Cantharis; species Cantharis rustica. The sequence goes on along the minus strand of OU426878.1, from coordinate 1,596,500 downwards.
AGCTGGCGAGCTGCGCTACCCTTTATAAGATTACAGTAGCAAAATGCGTGTCCCTTTTTTTATCAGCCTCTACCTGAGCCGCTTTTATTTATTTTTGTGAACGTTTAGTATAACAATATGTGTAAGCAACTAGGAAAACTTTTTTCAATTTACTTTAAAGTTTGTGGGTTGTCCTTATTACGAGGCACATTTCCTGTCTGTTCACCACCTCATTTTTATCCCAACTAATAAGAATAATACGAGAGAATAAAACCTACCCTTATAAAAATAGAATAAGAGTTTAAAAATAAACTCTAAATCGGCAAGTTTTTAAGGCGTCACTAATTTGATATTTTGTAAAACGCTTTAGGGGTGCATTACCGCAATATTAAAAAGAATTTATGTGGGTACACCAATGTGTTTCGCAAAATAATAATCCAAACTCACCGAAATAATATTTGAAAATAGAAAGTTATTGTAAAATTTACCATTTAAAACAAATCGTGCTTGCATTGTTTTGATCCTGTTAAATAAAAACCATGAAATTCGAATCGTCTATTTTGTAAATAACGGAAAAATGAGTAGGTATTGATAATAAATTATTTACAAAATATTTAGATTTTAAATGATATTTAAAAAATTTACATTTACATGATATTCACTTAATAAACAAAATTATAAAGTATGGAAAATTATTAAAATCTTTTTGTATTTAATTCAAAAAAATCTAAAAAATATTTAATTGATTGTTTAAAAGCTCTATTCTGAATCTCCGTATAAGTATGCAAAAAATAATATTAAAATTTGTTATTTAAAAAAACAGATCATATTCATTAGCAGTGCCTTTTTTTAAATTTTATTTTACATTTTTGTGAGATTTAAAACTCCCTTTAAAGTTACAATCAGACTGGTTTTTTCTAAAATAATATAATTGTTTTCATTTGTTTTACTTTCTTGTTCTCAACCATAGTAGAAGGTTGGAGGTTATTGTGTCACAGTGGCGGCTTGTCTTAAAGGGCACAGGGGCACGTGCCCTCCCATCATAAAACCAAAAACAAGGCTAAGCTTAAAATAATTTATTTATTTTTTAATTAATTTTTAATTAATTATTAATTATTTAAAAAATAAATTTCGATATAATATCGATATTCGATTATATTATCGATTATCGTATTTATTTGGGTTTAATCAATTTTGCTGCTGAATTCGATTTTGCTGTTGAATTTAATTCCGTTCTTGGCGTACATAATATAAAAGAAGCAAAATTATTTAAAGGAACTTTAAAAACAATACAAAACGAACTACTAGACGCAATATTTGCAGTTTATAAAAGTGAAGTCATCAAGCAAATCAACTCAGCAATTTTTTTAGCTAAAGAAGCGGGCGAAACTACAGATTATTTATTTAACATGTAAAAATTAATTGAAAGATAAAGGTTATTCAAATCAATAACAATTAGTTGTAATATTTTCAGGGCCGTATTTACGGGGGGAGGGGGGTAGGAGTTACAACTTTCCCCGAAATTATTTATCAAGTACTGAAAGTCCGTCTGCAGTCGTAAAAACATCAGGAAAAACGAAAACAATCTTTACAACTAATAACAAAAACATTAAACTTAAAGTATTAAAAAAAAAATTAAAACTAAAGATATTTCTAATAAACTAAATCCCAAATTAGAAAATCAAAAATCAGAAATGTTTGTTAAAAAAATTTTTGCTATGTAAATAAAGGTAGGGAGATCGAAAGAAAAACTAGAAAGAGTGGGGCTTAAAGGCAGTACAGTTGGGCTCAGGCCTTGACGTCGAATAGTCGAGCGGACGAAAAATCATTCCCGCAATAATAAATTAATTTTGATTGTTAATAAAGAATAAAATAAATTAAGTTGATTTGATGTTTTTATTTAATTGTAGTGAAGTGGATGTTAAGAAAATTGGAAAAATTGAAGAATTAATGAAAATTTTAGTCGATGTGCAAAAGTATATTGCAACAAATTTTTTTGACAAGACGCCAGCTGGCATAACATGTGCGCTTGCAATACCACATTCAAAGCCACAGATTGCAAGGTAAAACAAAAGTTGAGCATTTTAAATTAAATTACAAAATTTTAAACACTGAGGAGTCTCATGTTAATTAATGGATGCTCAGCTAAAGTTTAAATTTGTATAGCTAATTAATATTGTTAGTTATTACTCCTATTAATTAATTTTTGATTTTTTTAAAAATAATTATATTGAAATAAATAAAATAGATATTTTATCTTAATTCTTACTATTATGGTAAAAATTTTAAATTGCTATAAATTGTTTGAACCAAAAATTTTAAAAGAAAAATAAATTTTATGACCATCATATCGGCAACATAGCTTAAAATAACACTTTCGCAATAAATTAGAGTGGACATTGCAAACCTATAAATTGTCTTATATTTTGGTGTAATTTAGTTCTTCTAAGAATTTAGTTTGTGATTTTTATTAAATTAAAAAATTTCTCACCTAGCTTAGTTAATTTAGCGCGATTATACACCGCTAGTGAACACCAGGGTTCGAACCTAGATCAAGAAACTTTTTTTTACCGCATTAAATGGTAAAGAGATTTATTGTTCAGTACCTAAATGTGTTTCCACTTTAAAATATAATTGCGTCGATTTCAATTTAATGAAACCTGACGAGTAAAACAAGGAAATAATTGAAAAATCAAACGTATTTTGTATTTTTAAACTGTCAATTTGTAGAGTTTTGGGATTAATTAATTTTAACCGATGCGGAAAAGCAAATTCGAAAACATCAACATCGAATTAACTGTAAAATTGGTGTTGATTATTTTTTAACACAAATCGTTATCAACTTGAATTAATTATTTTCTATTATAAAGTAGTTTTGAGAAAAAATTTCTCGGGTGATTGCTATCGATGTTAATGCATTGCTGCACACGAAATAAGAAGCTCCTCATTGCTTATTGAACTGTAAATCTAATCTATGATTGTGACCAAACCTGTTCTTTGTACCGAAATCAATCTAATTGTACAATTACGTAAACATAACCCAATAGATTGAAAACATTTTGAAAGTAATCGTGAGTGGTGACGTTCTAATTGATTTTAACTTTTCAATTAAGATTCTTCTTGCGATTTTATTTAATTCAATTACAAATTTTCCAAAAAAATGTCTGATTAAAAATATCGCTTCGACCGGTCCTGTCATTTATTCATAAAATTTGTGACGTTAATTTTGAAATTCCTGAAAATATTCTTTTCTTGTTTTATAGTATTCATTGTTTCCTGCTTTTCTGTAGGTCCGTACTGTTCACTTCCATTGTTATTTGTACCAAGATTATGGTATTTACAAATAACAACAATAAAGAACAAATTTTGTCAAGTATACAGTCATTTGAATTACAGTGACCTGGAAGTTTACCTTACAAATAATTTGAATGAATTTTTCAAACCAAAAATAAATTTCTTAGGCAGAACAAAATAATTTACAAATTAGGGGTGGCATTGTCTGTATATTATATCTGCTTTTGTCTATAAATATAAATTTGGCTTATACATTGTTGAGATGCTAATGCGGTATACTGAGATGTGGTTTACGGTGAGTTTTCAAAGAACCATCGAGAATTTATTTTAATCTTTCCTGGATTGGAGTATAATAAAAATCTCGTATAAATTAGCATTGGTTCGGATTTTTCTTCAATTTTCTCTTTCGTCTGAAAAGGATATTTTTGAAGTGGAGACTCAAACAATTAAAAACCGTTGTATACAACAGACAAAAGCGTAGTAATACCTGTGATAATACCTCCCAAAGTACCTGTAAAAAATGGGCTCTTAAGTGCCCGTATAAAAATTCTTAAATTAAGTGCATTGTGGTAAGCCGGATGTTATAATTTTGCATTCTCAAAAATTACTACCTCGTTGCCTTTAAATTCCACTATTTTAACCTGTTAGCTCATTCACTATTTCGAAAGTGGTCTGTGAACATCCAGAAAAAATGTTTCAATTCTTCGGCATTTTTGTTTTATTTTTGAGTGTGGTGCGGTGCGAAGAAGACCTGATTAATTTCGTTGGGAGCAGATTGCACGTTGGAACGTGTCGAGCAGCCTGCATCGAAAAAGTGAGTATTTTCGGACATTTTTTGTTTTTAAATTATTGCAAATAGAATTTAGCTTATCTTTTGAGTAAATTAGTTCGATAGAATTTCGGTGTTGGTTTGTTTGATTAGGACGACCGCTCAATAGTCTTTTTGAATCGGAAACCGTCTAACTCTTGTTTGCTCTTTAGTTTAAACCGAAACGTTTCTTTGTATATTTGGCAGCTGTTTCGATTCGATATTTGTCTACATTTTCCTCAAGAAAGGTCTAAAATGCGAAAATCTAACGAGCGCGATTTAGGAACGATCGGCAAATTTAATAACAACCAATATTTACCCTATATCCTAATTTCAAAAATTTTACAAAGTCAAAGCAAAGCATAACTTTAACAGTTTTCAATCTGTATTTATGCGTTTTTTGCTGAAAGCTCACGACCGACGACTCAATTGTTTGCATAAAATATTAGCTCTTTTATTTCGAGCAAGCGTGATGCCAAGTATGAAATATTGCCAACCCTCTGGCCTTTTTTCGTTTGTAAATTGAAATCAAAATACATTGTTGTTACTTCTTTTATTTTATAAAATTTTTTAATGGATTGGTCATAGATGACTGCGCCTTCTCGATTGTTTGTTAATTTATTATTAAGTGCCTACTTCCTCAAATTCGAAAAATTTGCTGTCATTATAAAAGTACTTAGACATTAAATTTAAAACACCTTATACATGGCGCCAAACAACGATTACTTTATTGATAATTTTCTTGGGTTACAAGCTTATTACCGGCGAACCTAAAAGGATTTGTTTCAAATTGCGTTTACGATAGCCCTAACACAGGTAACCATTTTATTTTTTTACCATGCCAATTTCAACTTTGATGCCTGAAAATTTCACCGAGGAAATGCAAAAATAGTTAGCCAATCACGTGTTACCAGTAAAAATGATAATAATAAAAATTAGTATATTTTTTTTGCTCGTCTAGGATTTTAACAGGAATTTCCGAAATATCAATATATTTTTACTATTACAATAATGATTATAATTGTTTATTTTTTTTTATATATTTACAGAGCGGCCACTTGTCATAAATTCATAAAAAATCATAAATTTTGAATTAAATCCAACTTTTAAAAAATTATTTTTTAAAATCAGAAATTGAAAGCAAATATTTTTATGAATATCGCCAAATATTAAATTCTATTTAATAACAATTAAATTTTAAGTAAATATTTACTTTGTGTTTTCTTAGTTTATTTGTTTGGGGTTTTATAATTGAATTCAACATAAATGTAAAAATTTTGGACAAAGACTGTCATAAATTTTAGATTAAATTGTCATAATTTCATAAATAAATTTTAGTTTTAACTGGTGGCCACCCTGTATTTAATTTAACTTTAAATCGCCCCCCCCCCCTCTTCCGGACTTCATATGCCAACAAGAGCTACTCTGTCAATTGTTAACTAGCAATTTTGAGTAGTTCTTGCTACCATTATATATTTTCTATTTATTTAAATTTAAAAAAAATAAATTCAAAAATATTATAGGGAAGCTGTCAACTATTTTAGTAAAAATTGCAAATTTTTCCTGCTCGAAAATAATAAAAACCAACTCTGAAATTGGCTGAAATTCATTTTATAGCACTTTCTTAAATACAATGAATAAATACATAAACAAAAAAATTTTTTTTATTAACCCTGTAAAATTTTTATAAATACGACAAAGTGTTCGTTTTACCTGGGGTGGGTTTTTAAAATTATAATTAATTTGCTTTTAAATTTTGCGCTTAGCCAGTCTATGGGGGGAAGGGGGGGGGGGTTAAACAAGATTTCAACTCGATTTCGTTTGGAAAATTTGGAATACCAGAATAAGTACAGAAATTTAAAATATTATTAACCGAAAACTTGGAAAAATTTGGAAACCGAAAAAATTATAAAAGTTTCAATGAAAATAAATTATCAATTTTAGTCTGGGAATTTTAGTTTCTGATTTTCTCTTCGAGTTTTTTTTTGCTTTTCGTTTCAAAACAGTTAAAAAGCAAAATTCTAGAATTATTTCCTAGGATTTCTCGGGATTTTTTACAAATTGTCTAGATATTTACGGATTTTCTCATATTTCCCTTAACATAAAATGGTTAAGGTTATTAACGTGTGATAATATTATTTTATCATACGAAGTCTGAGAAAGTATTGTAATCGTGCAGAAAAAAAAATTGAGATTTTGATGAATTTAGACATTTTGGGGTCCCAGAAGCGGAAAATGTCTGTATGTATGGATGTATGTATGTGGTTAAAGTTTGTGTGCGCTCTACCTCAAAAAGTAATAAAAATTTTTTAACAAAATTTTGAATTTAGTACATAAATATTGAGACTTAGAGCTGATTAGATTTTGGTTAAAATCAGTACACGGAAAAGCAAAATAAAACAATATTTTGTAAATAAAAAAAAGAATTTTTTTCTTATTTTTAAAATTTTATTTTTTAATCATATTCTCCTCTAAAATAATAATAAAAAAATCGGTATACGGAAACGCAAAAAAATAAATAATATAAAAAAAAAAAAATTTTGCAAATAATTTTTTTCTTATTTTTAAAATTTTAACTTTTTAATATATTCTCCTCCAAAATAATGTTTTTTTTAAATTCTTTTAAATTTATTATTATTTAAAAGTATGATAAAGTTATGGGCATGGCCACATCCGATTTTTTTTTATAAAATTAATTTTTACATGTTACATGAAATTGAAGAATAATTTAATTCATAACTTACACTTACAAAAAATTGTTCAAAAACTATTTAAATGAAAGATATGGTGCTGTGAACTTCAAAATTTTTCATGCCCCACGTCTGGGTGACATTTAATGCTATGCCCCCAACTTTACAATTGTATGCATTTTCACGCTTTTGTGAAATTTGTTGAGGTAACACAGATTATTTAATAGCTATGAGCTCTTAAGTAATATCAAATTGTAAATTTTTATGCTCTTTCTTTTACCTTACATATGGTATGTGCGCGCTCGCTTTGCATGTGGTATTCCAGCTGGCTTCAGTATGCCTGATTAAACAAATTTTCTGTAATGTAATTTTACGCATCAACTAAAATTATCACTATTTCTTCAACTTTTTCAATTTATTTAATTCTTCTATCAATGAGCAATTGCACTTGTTAAAAAAAAAACAAACAAAAAAACACCCTCACTTTAAATCAACTTACTTTTATTTCATTGATTTTAAACAATTAACAATTTTAAATTTTCATTGCGCGAATGATGTTCGTCCGCTCGTCTACTCGACGTCAAGGCCTGAGCCCAAGTCTTCTATTCAAGCCTTCTTCTTCTATTTTATTTTCATAGCAAATTTAACAAACATTTTTATGTACAATGATAAATAAATAAATACTAAAACAAATTCAAACTTTAAAATTATTTACAAATTAATTGAAATTAATGTTGTTATGGTTTCGAAACACGACAATAGCTTGCTACATAACTGTTCAACTTTTATGTTTCGATTTTCGGAATCTCGTCGGGCAAACCTGGAAAATTATTAAATTGATTGTATTTTATGTAAGTTATGAATTAAATTATTCTTCAATTTCATGTAACATGTAAAAATTAATTTTATAAAAAAATATTTCCCTTAACTTATCCATCAGCTTTCTGTGCTTCCGACATACACAAGAGCAGTGGTGGTTCGTGAGATTCTACAGTGGTGGTGCCAGAGTTTTTTTAAGTTTATGATTATCTTTAAATCCAAAAAATTGTTTTATAGTAGTCATTAATTACTTAAATTATTTTTATTGAAAATTTTTTTTTGAAAAATAGAAAATTTTAATTTTGTTGCATAAACAAAAAGAGGACGAGGTTCTTATGGGTTTCGGAAATTAAATTTTATAAGGGGTGATGGAATCATAACGCGGCCACCCTGTAGATGGTTAATCTAGTTTGATTATGAATACTGACCTTCGAGAAGGTAATATAAATCAAGCTTATCGAAGAGAGATATCTGAACTATGCGGTGGTCACAGGTTTTGTGATTATAAAGATTTATCGAATCCATCCTGCTTCTAATCTTCCGTCACAAGAAGCCGTGTAAATTAAGCTTTAAGAAAAATAAAGTTGTGTTCATGATTTTATTACGAATTTGATTTATTCGCTTAACCACCACTCTCATTCTTAACACGAGACTTGATAAATGTTGCCCCTATCGCGCATATCGGTTAGGAACCGCTCAGAGTCTTTGTAATTACACAGCGTTACGATAGCTTTAAGTTGATTGAACGTACCCTCCAGGGTGAGAAGCTATCCATAACCGACACCATCCAGGAAGAATTTATAGTGCAATTTACGGTTAAGATACCGATAATGTCACATATGAGAACGAAATTATGCTAAATTTAATGTCACGGTGGTTTTTAAATTGATAGTTAAATGGCGGAATGCTTATCGATTAACGTTTTCTTGGGCAATTTAACTTTGTGTTTAATTGCCACCGTAAAATTATATTTACCTTTACGTACACATACAACTTCATACCCATTCAAAATCTCACTTCGGGCGTTGTATGGGCGTTACAAATTAATATGGTTTTATTATAATAACGACATATTTATTGTTTCTTTGTTAACTGTATAAATGTTCTTACTGTTACTTCGATTAAAAATTCGCTACCTCAATAATCGAGAACGCGAGGTTAAACCTTGTGGTACTCCCTTCGTTGTCGTCGGTTTATTTATTCCCAGCATTGCCATGGAAGTTTTTACCGTGCCCCGTTTTTAGGTGAGAATAAAATTTGTTCCCCTAGTTTTCATCACCTTCGGTATCGCATTACTTTTATTGCCCCACTTACTATTTTATTAATTTGTACCGACTGACTGCGCCAATTGCGCAAGGAGTTTTTAAAAAAATAATTATAATAATAAATAAATGGCGAGGTCCCCAAGGGAAATTGCATTTATTTATTCGCGCGAAACTTTTTCGATCAATCACACCTTTTTTTTGTTAATATTAAATAATTCATTCGTTTTTTGTCTATAATTTGGACGATGTGAAAAATACCGAGAGATTGTGAAAATCGAGCTAGGATTGGAGATGAAAGGTGATAAGTGATGGATGAAGAAGGTTATAGAACCCGTTAATTGGAATTATAGATGGAATCACGAAGGAAACAAAAGCGTTTTATTTTGCTTCGTCCGACCACGACGAGAGCACGTTTAGATAACAATTTATTTAGTTATAAATTTTGATAACATTAGTAATTACATACTAAATTGTAAAGAATTATATATTTCATCCGAAAGGAATAAGAAATGCGGAACTTGGATGAGAGAATAGGTATCTTTATAAAATATTATCATTATTGGAGGATTACTATTATGGTAATCGTTATAAATGTGTTTCGGTCTGATTATTACTAAGGGCGTGTCACCTTAAGCAGGTGAACTAATGATAAGATATGCAGGTTAACATCGGAATCGCACAATTAGAACGATTTCGATTTAATTAGTGGTAATCGATAAATTCGTGATTATACTCTCACGTGGGCGTCGCATCTTATTTATTGCGTATTTATTTCTTTGTTATTTTATTTTTAAATTATGCCGCGCAATAGAGACGTCGCATTTAAACATAGGTACAACTATTTTAATGTACCCGGTACAAAGGTCCGCCGAGAAGAACAAATTCAATGCAAATGCCTTCATGTAAAACACATGCATGTAAACAAAGCGAACTATTTCGCACCAAATACAGGTAAAACTAATGGCTAATCAGTTATGTCTCAAAAGGTATGTAAGTAACAAAGAAGAAACTACCTCTTCACTTGTTACATTTTAATTCCATCGGTTTGTTTCAATCCATAATCGATTTCCCAGTTTTTCTAAAATCCACTCGAAAGGCTTGCGCTTCTCTGTTACCTCGTTTTGACCAAATTTCATTTTATTTTTACCGCTTCTTTGGCTTTAATTAAACCCTCGCAACTTTTATTGCAAATTTAGGTTAAATCCTTATACACGTAGAATTAACGTTAAATACCCATTTTAAAGGTTAAAACAAAGAAGCCAACCTCTTCAATTGTATCTGTCACAGAATTGTGCGGTAGCACCAAAATTGGCATAAGAAAATTATCCAGTCCATGTTCGAAGGAATTACTTCAAGGTTTTGCCTTTGGCCAGGACAACGAAATTTAATATTTAGCTTTTCTGATATTATCACAAAAAAATAAAAAAAAGCAAGAAAACCATCTGACTACCTTTGCAAGGCTGCTCGGCCTATGGCTTCGCGTCTTCGATCTCTACGAGCAGCGTCTTATAACTTATCTAGATTATTTCTCTGTCCACATTGAAACAAATCTATTATTCAACACCACGAGAAGGTGTGACTTCTATTCAGTATCCATCATCACTGATTATTCAAGTTGTGCGGCCTGAAGGCCGCACTGACTCGACACTCTTCAAATTTTAGTACGTTAATAACTTACCCCAAACAAATGCTATAGATTAGATAATACGTACAGCTTAGCCCCATTACAATAGAATTTTTGTAGCACGAAAATTAGCGCCATCTGTTTGCTGGAGTTGGAAAGTGAAGGTTATAAATTAAGTTTAAAAAAAAATTATTTTAATTATTTTATTATTAATATAATTATAAGTAGTTAGATGAAATAAACAACTTAAAATCTACTTTGAAACTGATATAGTTCCAACTCTATTCGTTATTGGCGCTGTGTGCTAAGCTACAAATTTTCGTCTAAGCTGCACGTATTAACTTTTTTATAGTATTTGCTTAAAATTAACCAATTGTAGATGCATTACGTAAGAAAAACAAAACTTTAACAAAGTGAAATTTTAATTGTAGATTCTCTTAGGAATTCTAAGACGAACGCTGCTATTCCCTACCCTCCACATCCTTTTTACATTCTGGAAGCATCGAAACATAGGTAAATTTGATCGTAAATTTAAAAAGAAATTCAAATTTTGGCAAAATGCGATTTTGTTAAAAACGTTTGATTTTCTATAAATCAATTAAAATTGCGCCCGAAACTCCTTCATTTCAACGGTAATCTTTTGCCAACCAATAAAAAAGCTCCGCTTGCATAATTTTTGCATTTATCTATTTATAATGCACAACACTAATCAAATTTAATAGTAAATTAATTATTTTAATTAAATTACGTACAAAACTGTGTCCCTATAATCAGGTTTGGATAGGTCGACCCTTTTTTATCCACTTAATAATATATGACAATCAATCTAATTCTATACTAATTTTGTTGAATATTTAAAATTTTTATTATGTAAAAAGCTCTAAAGAATGTGAGAGCTTCACATCTTATGTCTGTCTATTCTTACATAACTTTTCTCCAGTTTATTTTAATTTATCAATCTAAACAAACTGAGAGGTTACCAGAAACTGAAAGCTCAGTGCGGCCTTCAGGCCGCACAACTTTGGAAATCAAGTTGCACACTAATTGAGTTTCCCACCATTTGTACACTAGGATATCATAATTTAATAGTTATTAAAAGTACTACGGTTTCGGATTATTTTATGTTCTTTGAAAATTATAGTGGAAAATTATAGTATTTTAAATTTCAATGCAAGAATGCACATTGTTCTGAAAAATCTTTCATCTACATTATTAAAATTTACGTTTTCGGTTCACAACTGAATGGCAGACTTCTTGATTGAAAATTTTGAAAACTTGATTTTTTTTTAAAGAACTGACCTTAAGGGTGCGATAAACGGAAGTAAGATGCAATTATATTTTGAGTTGTGTAAGAGAGGGTGAGAGGTATATTTTCAGTGTTTTACTGCAATCACTGATGTGGCTGGAATTAAAAACACATCTTATTGGAGGGTATTTACTCCCCCCCCCTCCTCGACTCTTCATTGCGTATTACCACAGCATATAAATATTGTCGTATTTCGAAAATATTATAATATTGTATATAAAATTATTGTTAGTTGAATATTTGCTGTATAAATAAAGGTAGGGAGAACGAAAAATAAACTTCCTAGAGACCAATAACCCAGCCAGATCAAGCTTAGCGCTTTAAAATAAGGAAAGATACCTCAATAAACTCCAACGCCCGCTGCCCACATGAGTTGAAGGAGATAAACGGTAACACGTGGTACCTCCATATAGCCAATAAGTTCATCGTTCATCGAAAAATAAACTAGAAAAGAGTGGGGCTTGAATAGAAGACTTGGGCGCAGGCCTTCACGTCGAATAGTCGAGCGGACGAACATCATTCCCATAATAAAAATTTAAATTGTTAATCGTTTGAAAATCAATAAAATAACTTAAGTTGATTTGATGTTTTTATTTAAATTGATAACGTGCAGTGCAAATTGTTAAATAAAATCGGAAAAGTGAAGAATTTGTGATAATATTCGATGCATTAAAATTACATCGCAACAAATTTGTTTGACAAGACGCCAGCTGGAATACCATGTGCGAAGAGCTCGCACGTGAAGCCAAAAATCCAATACCACATGAAAGGTAAAGGAATGAGCAATTTTAATTTAATTTACAATTGAATTAAAAACTACAAGAGTCTCATGTTAAATAATGGATACCCAGCTAGAGTAATTTTGGAATAAGCAAATTTTAAAAGATTTGTATAGCTAGGGTCATCTCAATATATTTCTTTCAAAGAGTATTAATTTTTTTAAATTCGTTACTAAACGTGCATCGAAATTTTCGGTTATTTAAACCGGGGGGTCTGGGGGGTATAGAATACCCTCCAGTACAGTACTAAATTGTGTTCATTGAGATAGGAGTGCAATGACAGTTGTCACTAATTGCTCTAGATAGAAGAGCGTCAAAAATTTTAAATTCAAAAAATCAAAATTATCGAAAAACTAGCAAGGATTGAAAAGCCTTACCGAATAACCACAGTTTATTAACAAACAAATACTTTTAATTTGATATTTTTTAAATATCGCATATGCTAATTACAAGAACTAATTTAATTTTTATTTTAAACAAAACTAAGATCTATCAGTTTATTGCTTTCTAGGATTGTAAGAGCAAATAATGCGTAGAGGAAATAGCAAAGCAAATTAAACTAAAAAGTGTGATCAACGAAGTAATAAGAGAAATCACTTGGGAGGTCCAATATTTAGTACAAAATGTAATTGGTTTGTACAAAAACTGCTACTGGGTGACTTTCTTAGAAAATAATCGGTTTGTTGTCTTCTTTTTGTCACTTTATAGTCTTAACAAGCCGCAATTGTAGATGTGATTTAACAAACGCACCGAAGGGCCGCAGACCACCCCTATTTATATACACCTGTACAATGAACACTGTGTGTCATACATATTTTAGTGCACAACAAACCCCTAATCAGGAACCGCATTCTGAAAATTTATCTCTAAAAATTTAGTTTGAAATTTTCCCATCAGAACGATGAGATTTAGTACCTTCAATTTGATACTGGGATGAATACAGAAAACGGGAGAAATAAAGATAAGAAACGCTACATCGAACCCACCACACTCTCATAATGTTTCATATTTTTTGCGCCATCACAACCCCTATTATATCATCTCAGTTTACGAGGTTAACATGAAAATGAGCTTTATGCGAGCATTTATTTTATTTTTTAAATTTTTTCCAAATTAAATTCGATGAGAGGGTTGACAAAAAACTCGAGTGGGTTTCGCGTCTTTGCAACCTTTAATTATTTTATTCGTAAGTGTGTGTACCCAAAAGATAAAGTGCAGGTGAGCACATAGTAACCCGAAGTTTCTACCTTTATACCTGAGATTTTCTAAACATCCTGTACTTTGTGTCACAATAGCCGACCCTAATAAGCCAGAATCTTTAAGACCTAATGCATACACAAGCAGATGATGACGTACGACAATAATGACGATTTTTATATTTTTTCTGTCACGTTTACATTAAGGAGATTTGCTAGCGGGTATTTTATACTTGGGCGGGTTGATTTGGAATATTTAGCTGACAGTTAGGGGAGTTATTTGGTAGGTGATATACAATGCTTCTTTTTACGCCGCCAAAAGGTGAATGGATCTATTAATAAAATATTCGGACGAAAAGAAAGTTACGATTCGAGATTGAAAGATTAAATACAATTTTAATTATCTACTTAATTAATTTTCGATATAATTATCTACGACCAAATCGGAAGCTACACCGAGCAAAAAGTTTCCAAAACAATGTTTTTTCTCTGGGTGTAACAAACATGCTAACGCCATTTTTCGTGAAAGCTTTAATTACCCAAAAAAGTTGATGTTTCAAAGTTAACATAAATAAACATTAAAGAACAACCCCTGAACATAATTTATGTTTTTTCTTGATGGTTAATATTTCTTTTTGTGCCATATAGCTTTCAGCGCCGAGACGTTATAAACTTTGACCCCGTTCCCACTAGGGGTTGATTTTACAACATCACAATATTCGGTATTTGAGTGGCTGGTTACTTTAGTTATTTATAAAGCTACTTTTAATTTTTTTATTTAGGCAATAAAACCGAGTGTGTTTGTGCGCTTTTATGGAAAACTGCGTTCTGTTTGTTTTGTAATGAAATAAACATTCGTGCTTTATATATCAAAAAGAAAAAAAAAACGATTTGTATTGTTTCAACAATAAAACTACACTTGCAGCAGTAAAATTTAAACTCAACAAATGAGAAAATTTATGCAATCTTGATGCATTTCCATATTCACAAACATTTAAATTATCCTGAAAACAATTCGACTGTGATTATCTGGATTTAAGAGGAAGCTCGTTATAGTTTCGATTCAATTTTGTTCAATTATGGCTTAAAAATTTTAAATTTCAGGTTTACTGCGGTAGATTCAAAGATTTTGTAATATCTTTTGTTGTGTTACGTACCAGCGTAAGCTGCACTTAGAGCTTTCAAAGGCGCCGCCGTTTTCAATAATTCCATTATTGTTTATTAACTTAAGTACGCACTCCAACTTTGTAACAAATTTTTAAGTGTTTTATAAACGTTTAACACGATTAGTGCCAGTGAAGGTCCGACTCGTAGGGGAACCGAACAAGTCGGTCGTACGCTGTCCCGGTCTGGTGCAGTGACCAAACTAACCGATTGGCTATTGTTATTTAATATTCTTGCAAATTTGCAAAAATCACGTATCCAATTATTCTTTACGTTTTTGACAATATTTCTTTGTGCGTCGAGCTAAATAATAAAACGTTCGATTTTATCCCCCGATGATTGTGAAAAAGTTTGCCTTGTTAATGCGCTTGGTAAATTTTTTTAAAAAGATTACGTAGGTTATTTTTACCGGCTTTAATTTCACGTTCTATTGCACTTCTTTTATAAAAATGCGCTACCTTCCTTCGCATTAAGTAATATTAAGACGAAAATTGGTTTAGAGAAATTCGTAAAGGCTTACGATAATGATTTTCGAAAGATGTTACACAGACACACAAGTCGTTGTTAGTGATGTGTACGTAATTAACTTATTGAAAAATTTCTTCCGAGACGCTGCATTTTAGTGCTACATAAAAAGTAATGAACTCAATTTATTAAATGGGATAATATTAGAAGAACGTGAACGCAAATGATAAGCAAGAATTTTTGTGAATGCATTTGCATTCTTGCTCGTTCACTCGGAATAAATTTTATTTCTGTTTGTTTAAATAAAAGCAGGACCGGATCCGATAAACTAATATTATTTTTTTGCAGTTTCTTCCACAAAATGAATTTCAAAATGGCAGCGATTTGGGGTGCAGAACGACTAACAATTGGAAATGCTTTATGGTAAGTTCGTCACAATTAGAATAGATAGTCATCTAAATTATACTTAGCAATTGATATTTTATCCCGGTAAATTTACAACTCGAATATTGATTCAACCACCCCTAGGGATATGATTATGATTAAACCGGCGAGGTTTGAAACATGAAAGAAATATTAGCATCGTTCTGTAATTTAATACGATTCTAAACGTTCTCGGCCCTTTGTGTGTTTTTTAGCAAACAGCAAACGATATTTTTTCTATCGACAAACAGTTACAATTAATCTCATTTCGTTTAAACACGTACGGTGCATCAATTGGTAATATCTAAGGCCGCTTCACACGTGTTACTTATTGGGTGTTTTTACAAAGTTTGTAGACCGTAAAATTGGGTTGTTTGCCGCGATAAAAAAGATTTAATAGAAATGAAGAAATAATAAAAATAAAATA
Source organism: Cantharis rustica (assembly GCA_911387805.1). Lineage (NCBI taxonomy): Eukaryota > Metazoa > Arthropoda > Insecta > Coleoptera > Cantharidae > Cantharis > Cantharis rustica. The sequence continues at coordinate 1,580,261 of OU426878.1, read as the reverse complement.
CGTAGGGGTGCATGCAGAAAAAAAATTGAATTGCTACATACTACAGGAAACCATAAAATAAAGTACGAGTAGGGTACGGCGTAAGAATTATTATATGAGACTTTTGACTTTTTCTTTTTCTTTAAAAGAAGGAAAGCTGTACGTTTATATAAAATTAAAGGACGATTTCTTCATATGCCAATTAAAACTCCATTGCAGAACTTACTGCCAGGTAGCCGATACTGGACGCAGTCATCGAGTTCTGCTTTAAATGATTATTTTAAAATAAAAAGTTTCTTGATTTTGTGGCACAAACAAATAAGATATAAATTAATCGATTACCATTTGTTGTTCGAAGGTAATTATGTTAATGGCTTGTTGGCTTATTATAGCTGGACTATGATTATGATGTCCCTCTTTTTCTGTGTATTCCCTCCATATAATATTTCATGATTATATTTAGAATAAATGAGGTAGCCAAACATGTAGATTCTTTTATGCTCGCGCTTGTATAACCTTGTTACGATCGATAAATAATTAATAAATATTGAAGTTTGGAGTAATTAACGGATGCTGATGCTTTTCATTTTGTTTGTAAAATGCACTCTTGGTTCAGAAAAAAAAAATCCACAGCACAAACTGATATTTTCATCTGTAATAAAACATTGTTAAGAAATTTCCATTTTTATTGCAATTTTAATGAAAAAGCACGTAGAGTGGATGAGATTCCATTAACTATAATTTGCTTCTATAAAAATAATGTGTGGATTATGCGAGACTCAAATTGTAAAAACAACCAATTTTTGCTACAAACAATTTCCTTCTAATTTAAAATAAACCTAAAAATTCAAATTGCGATGCATAAATTTTGCTTTTCAATTTTTGTGTAAATAAACGAAAATATTAACCGTAATCCTTTCGAAATTTTTCAGTGCTGGGATTACTGCGACATGCTGCTCGAGGACGAAGAAAAGTTGGACCAAATGTGCGCCGACGACATATGCGTAAGTGGAAATTAAACATGTCACGTCTAAATTTGTCGAAAAAAAATTAAATACAACCGCGAACATAAATTTATTAAGAGCAGTTGATACGACACATTTATTTAATTAAACGTTCGGATATTCCGACATTCAGGTTTCAAAAATAGGAAAAATCTGAACTTAATCACTCTCTTCTTTCTCTCTTCTTCGATAGAAATAGAAAGGCTCGTAATGAACCCTAAAATAGATTCAAATTAATGATCGACAACATTTTTGTTTAAATTATTTTCATTTCCTCCAGGAACAATTTGACGACTAACACCACTTGATATTTAGAGAAAAGAAAAAAACCCGAAAGTTTGTTCCTCATTTTGTACAAAACAAAATGGTTATTACTCTTACGGGAAACATTAAAGGAATTTACTGTTTACTTCTATGTTACCTATCTAACAATATTTATTTCGAGTCCTCAACAAATTTACTTCCATTTTCCTCCTGCACTATCAACTCGCGCGATAAATTACAACAAATAAAAAACTTGGCAACATTAAATTTAAAGTTGGAAAATGGAAACCCGAAACTTTTGATAAGCTCTCCGTACGAATACGTAGAAAAAAAATCGTATTGATTTGTTTCCAAGGTGCGATATGCTTTAAGACATTTGGCTGTTGCCATTTGTCGATTTGTCTTCTTGCGCCCCATCCGCGTTCCCAGCTTTGATGTGTCAAAAAAAGTATAATATTCCCTTCTAAATTTATTTAATATCCGGTTTTAATAACAACCCCCATTTCTGTAATATATCGACTTGTTATGTAAATTTCTTAACTTAAGCCCGAAACGTGACGATTATAAATCAAAAATTATTCCAATTTTTTCGAAATAACTGAAATTTTTTTAAAAAATTACTGCGCTGCAAGTTTTAAGTATGCAGAAATACCTGAAAATAGTATTAAGATAAATGACGAGGAAAAGAAAAAATCAACGAGAATTTATAGTAAAATCAATCTTAATGCAGTGACACTTACCAAAATACAGGATTGGATTGGAAATAGATTACCTTTTAGAAGTTACGTAGCCCATTCAGTCGACTTTATAAATTGACACGTAGATTACGTTTCACTTTATTTAGTAAAAATTAAAATTTTCCTACCGGTTTAGCGCAAACCGAACAGAATTTGTCGAAATCGACACGTTTTAATTACTACACGAGTCCTGACCTGTCCTAAAAATATTTTTGTGGAACGAGATAAAAGGCGAGATAAGGTAATGTTGTGAATTAGTGACTGATAGTCGCTCCTAAATGATTAATTAAATTATTTAAGAAGATATTCGAAGATGTTAAAAACTATAGATAGAAAGTGTTCGAAAGATAAGAGAAGGACCAACATGTTCATTTCGTGTTAATTTTAATGCACAATCTTGTTTCTGTTAGAATAATATTAATTATTTCGACTTGAGTTGTTGGCTTTGAAAAATTTATTTTGCCTTTTAATCGCCTCTTTTTTAGGGTGGTCTCTTTGGCCAACAAGAAAAAAGTTTCAAATAATTAGCCATATCATTTATAATATTTTAATTTTATTTCGTACAACAGGAAATCAAAAGTCAGCTTTCGTTATTAATTCCTCTCATGGTAAAGCACAGTTTTTGATTTTACCAATACTTGCAAATTTTATTTATTTTACATTGAGATTTTGAAAAAGAAAAAATCCAATGATGTTTGATTATTAAGCGAAAGTCAAGAAAAACTGAAAAACTGAAAAAAAAAGTTAAATAAAATAATAAGAATTTAGAAATCGGATGTAAAATTAAAAAATAAATTAAACTTTGGTATGTAATTATTCATTATATTTACTTTCATATTACTTATTTTCTTTCAAAACTTTATAATTACATAAATTTAGCAGTTTAATATTTTTACATTCATGACACGGGTAGCTCGAAATGACTACAGCAGATTTAAATAGAAACAAGTAAATAGATAAAAAAAAATTAATTAATTCGGTGATTGTACATACATAAAAACTGAAAATTATGTATAATTACTTTAGTTTCTTAGCAAATTTAATTAAAACAAATTAAATAAACTTGATTATATGAGAAAAGTGCTTACTGTAAAATTTATCCACAAGAAAAAATTATTATAATTATTATATTTTTTATATTTATATTTTTTTTACAGTAGTAAAAAATATTTGTAATTTTTTTGATCTCGAAATTTTAAAATTTATTTTATTAAATTTTTGAAATTTTGTAATTATTTAGCTGATTGAATTATTATCAAATTATATAAGCTAGCGGGGTTCAAAGTCCTGAATTTTTTTTCATCTCAAAAAAGTCCTGTCGCTCGATAGCGGAATTTTAAGATTACAAAATAAATAATATTCTTCCCAAAAATTCGGTATAAGAGTATAACATAAGAAAATTCGCTATCAATTCTAATTCTGTAACTTTTAGATTAAATTTTTTGTTTTATTTAATTTTATAAATATAAAAATCAAAAAAATTTCCAAAAATACTAAAAATATTGGAATTTTTTTTTGAAATCCCCCTTTTTTTTCTAAAAATGTAATATAGTTTGGATACTTACCCTACCTGTTTTCTAAATTTCAATAATTTTCGGATTTCCTCTTACTTCAAAAATAGTAGTCTTTTTTTTCAAAATTCCATGTGGTTTGCAGGTTACTTACCCTATATGTCCTCCAAATTTCAATATCGATTTATTATTAGTTCGAAGATAAAAATTTTTGAAATTGATAAAATTTATATCAAATTATGCAGGCTGGCCGAGCCAATTTCTAGGATTCGTTTTTATTGAAATCTAGGAGCCCTGGATATCCTTTTAACTTAGATGGTGATAGAGGACACTTTCGTAAGAAATATTTTAAACAAAATATTTTTTCTAAATTCAAGCCTTCAAAAGTTAGGTCTTTTTAAAGAACTTTTTCTAAATTTCCACCTTCACGTGGCCATAGCCCAGAAAATATTGATTTTTGTGTAAAAATGGATCTAAAAACTACATTTAAACCTTTTATTGACTAAAATTAATAGCTTTCGAGTTATAAATTAAAGTAAATAAAAAAATGTTGAAAAAATCGAGATTTTTTTATTTGTTTCTTTTTCAAAACCCTGTATCTTTTAAACGAAACATTTTACAAAAAATCTTAAGCCCCATTCTGGATAGGAAATTTAACAGACTACAATTTCTGTCTAATCAAATTTTTTGAAAAACCAATCCCTTTCACAGAAAATCAGAAAATTCTATTCAGAATATACAAATTCAAAATTTTTTTGAAAACATTGAAAATTAGTATTCGCAAAAAACTGACTCTTTTTTTTTCTAAAAGTCTAATATGATTTGAAGAGATACTTACTCTATATGTCCTCCAAATCTCATAATATCTATTTATTGTAGTTTTGAAGATGTTAATTTTTGAAAGTTTGGATTTACTTACTTTTAAAAAAATCACAAAATAAATAGCTAATTTATTAAAATACAAAGAAAATTTTTTTAAATTTAAATTTTGTTATATTAATTTTTGAAATGTAATGTTTGGAGAAAAGTGAGTAGAGGGAGGTTTTTTTTACCAAGATGGCGGAAACGATGGATAGAGGTCTTTTGCTCCGCTGATTTTTTGAGTATAATTTTTGCAATTAAGATTTTATTTTTAAGTATTGTTATTGGAAAAATTGAAATTTTGTGAAAAGATTGTTTTTATTTAATTAAAATGATTAGTTTTTGAGCGATAATAAAATAATGTTGTCAAAATGAAGAACTAAATTAGATTGAAAGAAAATTTCACAAATCTTAAGCAAATGTACAAAATATAAAACAATTTATGGGTTTACAATGCCCACTCTAATTTATTGCGGAAGTGTTATTTTAAGCTATGCTGCCCATGATGGTCATAAAATTTATGTTCCCTTTACAATTTATTGCAATTTAAAATTTTTACCATAATAGTAAGAATTAAGATAAAATACCTATTTTATTTATTTCAATATAATTATTTTTTAAAAAATCGAAAATTAATTAATAGGAGTAATAACTAACAATTAAGTAGTCGCAGACTTTTACACAGTACTGTAAATATTTAGGGCATTTTTATATTCTTCATTTTCGGTTTTTATATTTTTGTAATTTAGTGTATTTTAGTAAATTTTAGTAAAGTTTAGTATTTTAGTAATTTAGTAAATTTAGTACGTGTATTCAAACCAGTGTCACCAATCGCCGAATATTAATACGAATTTCCGAATTTTGAATTAGGGATTTAATTTATTAGAATATCTCGTTAGTTTTAATTTTTATTTAAACACAAGTTTAATGTTTTTGTTTTTGTTTTTTCTGACTATTTTACGATTGCAGTCGAACTTCCAGTACTTTATTAATCAATAAATAATTTCGAGGGGGGGGGGGGTTGTAACCCCATAATCCCCCCCCCCCCCTAAATACGGTCCTGATATTAAGTTTAAAAATTTGTTTTGCGAGTATAACATAAGAAAATTCCTTATTATTCTGTAATTTGGAAGCTTATGAATTGATATTTTTTTATCTTATCTGGAACATCGTACTTGAATTGAATTTTATAAAAATAAAAATTTTCAAAAAAAACAAAAACAAAAATTTTGCAACAATTTGGGAAATAAATTAATGTAAGTGTTTTTTTTTTTTAATTAAACAAACTAAAGAAAATGTTAAAATAATGAATTTTAACTGTTAAGTAAAGAATACATAGTATACTTATTACATTATTACATGCTATTAATAGCATACTTATTTTATATACCCTCCAAATTTCAATATTGGCCAATTTTTTCTAAAATATTATTTCTTGAAATTTTAAAATTAAATATCTGTATTTTCACGATGGTAAATTTTGATGAAAAATTATTTGAAAGGAAGTTATATATTTTGTAATGGCATACAAGGACAAAACGTCAAATTTTTAGAAAAAAACTGTTTTTTGAGAATTGCTAGTTTCAATTTTGCAGAAAAATTGCAATATTTTTTGTGTTACGATGATTCACGCAAGAGAAAGAAAAATCAATTCAAAGCTACAAAATTGCCTCTATGCTGCAGTCAGGCCTTTTTTTTAGAGTGAGAAAAAAATACCAGTGGATCAGTTTAATTATATTATACTATTACGTTTGCAATTTGTATAATTTAATTATTATATTGTTGAGTTTAATAATAAAAAATAAAAAATATAAAACATGTTTTATGATAATATTATATTTTAATATTAGAAAAATAATATTAAAAAAAAACAACAATGAAAACGACAATAATTTACATTTGCATAATTTACATTTACATTTTACATATGTAAAATTTACATTTTACATATAAAGGCTCTTATTTCACGATTATTTCTTTTGTTTTTATACATATGTATTATATTTATATTTTTTTAAATTGTATTATATTAATACTCTCTACTTAAGAAGCAGTAAGCGGATTTTAATTCCTCTTTTGGGCGAAAAGCGACATTGTCTTATCGTTTTGATTAAGTTGTTGTAGTCTAGATGAGAGAGCGAAACGAAATATTTTGCTAAATTAGTAGTCTTATCGCCCTCTTATCTATTCTGAACAAAATCACTTGCGATTATGCATAATCCTGTATTATAAATCAAATGTTGCTTAACATTTATAATATAACCAGCGACAGCGGTAATTGTTTTTGTGCGTCTGCTTTGGGCAATATTTGATTGAATTCTTCTTTTTGCACAATTTGAAGTGAAAATTAAAAAATCCACCCTCAAGTTCGCCCATAATTAGTAATTTGCGAGTTTCTAGCATAATATTCCCAATTCCACGAGCGTTTAATTTGCAAGTAAATTGTATTTGTGATTTATAGCGACACTTTTTGAGAGAAAGAAGAAATAAATTAACAATTAAATATTGGTATGTGTGTGAGTGTGTGTGTGTGAATGTAAGATAATTTAAATGATGCAATTATATTTCGTTAACCGAAAACTCGGAAGCAAAACAAGCAAAACTAAAAGTAATTAACAGAATTCCACCAGCCAGTTGTGTGGACTAGAAATTAGTAAAGGAAAACCGCGGCCTGCTTTATTTACTAGTTAAACATAAAGCAAAATGTATTTAAATGGCGTTCGAGGGTACAAATACGAGATACTCATGTCAACAAAAGTTTTATTGGGATTTTACTCTTAGTTAACGAACGTCTCTTACAACTTCAAAAATTACAACAATCTCGGTTTTTAACGGCAAATTTGTTTGTTGGTTAATGCGTCGACACGTTTTCATATTTTCTTTGCTCTTTCGAGTGCTATCTTAGAAAACAACTGGGTACACTTTACATCAACTTTATTTGGTTTTACTCCACTCGACTTTTTTAATTTTAATTTTACTGTAAATTACCTACATAAATCACACACTGGCGGTATTAGTTCAGGTGCTCGTAAAATATACCAATTAAGGACGATTAAATTTTCTTTTGTTTTATTGCCACTTTTTAATGCAGTTTAATTTCGAGCAATCGCCCGACGCATTCCTCGAGTCCGTTCATTCTGGCCGAACCAATGCGGAACCGATTACATTTTCGAATCGGCCCTCGTATCTGCAAAAAACGTCGATCCCAGTCTGCAGAATAGAAACAAAAAAAAAGACGAACGTTAATGGCGCTAATTTTAATAACTCGTTAGGCCGTGTTTGTTTACTTGAAAGGTATTCGTGTTAAAAATCGATAATGGATGATGGCTTATCGGGAGTTGAATAATCTTATTGCGGTAATTACTATGCAAAGTTAGTTATAGGTGAAATGTATGGTATGAACAAACACTGGCACATACATTACATACTCAAGTGTACTTACACCTACTAAATGCGATATGGCGGTGTTCATTTACCACAGTAGTCACAGATTCTCTGTAGAAGCGCTCGTTTGATCGAGATAGTCTTTGAGTTGTGTATGGTGGTTGGTGGCCACCTAGGGAGTGTTAAACTGGCTGCCATTTGTCCTCACATGCTAAAACTTACTAATGTTGTCTTATGTTGCAAGCCAGGTCCTTGCCCAAAAATTTTTAGACCGATTTCAAAAAAAAAAACATCAAAAGACGTAAATCTTGGCACAACAAATTCCATCCGAACCGAAACGTCTTTATTATATTTTTATAATTATTTATTAGCTTTTCTATTATTTATATTTATGGATTGTTTGCTCGCCACCCAGGAACGGATTCTTGTAAATTGAGTGACTAGTTTATCATAGTTTGATTAATTACAGCGCAAATAACTGATTTAAAATTCAAAAATAAACTGTTTTTGTGGTTTATTGCTCGATTAATCTTTATCTCTTTCGAGTGCTTTACTTGTGACCAGTTCTCCAAAATTAATTACCTCGGCATTTTCTTGCCATTAATTAAACGCCAATAAAACTATCACATCGAGGTGAAAAAAATTCGGGATGATTTACACTCAGTTAAAATATGTCATTACTTTTGTCCTAGTTTTTTCTACAAAAATATGTTTGCCCACGCCGCATACAGGGTGGCCCAGTTATGGTCAATAAAAATTTTATTATAATTTTACTGACATAAAAATAATATAATGCTGGCAGGAATGTAGTATTTGCACAAAAACAGTAAAAAAAGTTCACTCTTATATTGTAACCACACAATTATAGAAAATTAAAAAAAATCGGTTATAGTTTTCCCAGAGTTTTGAGTGTAAAGTGGCGCGGATTTCTTTTCTGTCCAGTTTTTATGATTGTTTCGGTAAATATATTTACGTATAAGTACTAAAAAATAAACCAAAATGTTCTACCAGTGGATAATATCTACCAGATTTGATCTCTTCGAGAAGAAAGTTTTAGAACTTTCAAAAATCTCTATTTTTAAGCTGATTATTAATAAATACACCCATAGAAATAAAACCAAAAAAAGCCGTTTTTGTTTTCGATTTTTTGTTTTTTATTTATTTTTTTATTATTAAATTGAATAAAACTGATTTTTAAAACAATTTTTCAGATTTATTTTCAATTTAATTCAACACTTCAGCAACATCGCGGATGATGTCTTTAATAAAATTCCCCCAAAACTTTGAGATTATGGATTTTATTCAAATTTTAAAATAAACAAAAAATACTTTTGTTTTTCGATGTTTTTGACTTTGATATTTTTGTTTTTAGTACTTTTGTTTCGATGTTTCGATGTATTAGTTTTTAAATTTACTTGATTAATTTAAATCAAAATTCTCACAAAGCTTTGCTCTGGGGGGGGGGGGGGGGGGGGGGTTAAACGTAGTTATCGTGCAATCAGATTTAGGCGTCAATAGCTATTAAATCAGCCCCGGATGTTGCAGATGAATTATAAATAATATCACGTATTTAAAATTAAATATGTTGTTTAGGGAAGAGACGCGCTCCACCGGTCCTCTCGTACCAGTCGCCACTGGCACAAATGCTTTAAGTTATCTGTTTTAAATTTTAAACGAGATTTTTCTTTCATTCTCGCCGTTAGGAAAGCAGAAATAAGATGACTATGACAATTTCCCCTTTCAGATTAAGTTTTCCTGTTCCATTGGATAAGTAAAAATTAACTTTTTATATTTTTAAAGTATTGGGAAAGCAGAAAAAAGGAGATTATTACAAAACTTCCCCAATCTATGTTTTCCTCTTCCTAAAAGTTAAAGAACTTTAAATTATTTCTGGTTTTATTGTTTTTAAAGTATTAAGAAAATATAAATTCAGTAGAGGGTGAAATTTATGCACTAAAAAGTACCAAATATATGTACATAGATATGAAGCAATAAATGCCTAAAATATGCACGTATATGTTTTAAAAATAAAAAGATTATGTACCTACTAATAACCAAAGACCTTTAATTCTTTAAATTAATTTTATTGAGAGATTTAATTATAATTAACAATGAGATTATACGTCAGCAGGACTTTTATCATTTATTGTGCTGGAAGGTCAGCCCTCGAATAACAATTTCTCAAAGCTGTTGGGTCAAATTGCAAGAAATTTTCGAGAAAATCGACTTTGAAATATTGAAAGTGAAAAAAAGTGAAGAACAAGTACAAAAATGCACCAATTTGAACAACCTACGAAAATATGCAAAATATTCATTTTAAAAAATATTTTATTGAATAATTCTGATTTGCTTAATTCGGCTTTATCCATATGGATATTGGTGACATATCAATTTCAAGAAATATGCAAATTCATTAAATTCCGTGCTCAAATTATGACTCATAAAGTAATTATAAGCTGCATTTCCATTATGACGGCACAATAAACTGCTATATTGATGTATGATGTTTATTGATGTTATTAAGCTGTTCTTTTCAAAGATATTTTCGCAAATGTTATCTTTTTTAAATTTTATTTTCTTAAAATTATGAAAATATGCAATTATATGTCTAAAAAATAAAAACATATGAAATATCCACTCTCAAATTTTGGTTGTAAACTCTAAAGTTGTAGAAATGCATAGATACAATTTTTACGACTCTAGGATGTAGCAAGCAACAAAAATATGCATTTACATATAATTCCACACCCTAATTATGACAATACCTCTTCCAGTTTATGTTTTTCTGCCCAACAAAAATGAAAACATTAAATAATTTCTGTTTTTAATGTTTTTAAAATATCAGGAGAACTGGAATAAGAAGTTTATAACTTCACTTATAACTCTGCTTCAAAAATATAAAAGACATTAAATTAATTGTGATTTTAATGTTTTTACAACCCCCCCCCCGTTTTTAAATTATTTAAATTAAACTTTAAATTATTTCTGAGTTTATGCTTTTAAAGTATTAGGAAAGCAGAAATATGAAGATTATGAGAATTCTTTCTCTTGATTAAATTTTTTTGTTTAACATGAGTGAAAAACCATTTAAGTAATTGAAGTTTTATATTTTTGAAGTATTCGTATTGAGAATTTAATTTCTCTTATCTCTCATCTTATCATTTTGTCAGATTTTAATTTAAATATTTATTTTTTATACACATTGAATTATTATTAAAAAAATAAAAAAGAAATTTCAAATAACTGTAGTCTTTGCACAGGCTTTTAGCTTTATTAATAATTAATTATTGTTTCTAGTAATTAGTAATTACTATTTCTAGTCCTAGGTTGTTGTAATAGCTGAGTTACCAATAAAAACCAGGCAATCCGGGCAATTCTAGGAGAACTTGAGTCTTTCGATATTTATTTATGTTTTTTTCTTTCTACTCTACAACTTAATTTTATTATTAGATACCTAAAATGCTAGATCTGGCTTAGTTTTACAATCTAAATAAACGAATGCTGCTATCTATAATAGGACACTCGATCTGCTTTGTCAAGTTTTGCATTAAAGTATTTCAAATTTATCAACGGAAATCTAGATTAAAACAAAGATTGTTTATAAACAATTATTAATTTTTCAATCGATAATATTTAGATACCGAGTGAGACGGCACTGACCGATCAAAATAAGCAAATAATTTAGTTTGTAGATGATTGCGTGGTCGATCACCCTGTATATTGGCAAAACCGTTATAATCAAATCGATATACAAAAGAATAACTCAACGTCGCAACGCTATTTCACCTATTCTGACAATAAAAAATCGCCATTCGTGTTTTTAATTACGGAAATAAAATATCTTAGGAATCGAACTTTTCTGCATATATTAAAGACATACCACGTTAAGTATTTCTAATATATCGGTGGTTTCAAATTTCATGTGTTGGAATAATCTTTGATAATTTATCACTTACGGTCTTTTTAAAACTATGTAAACAATTTTTTAGTTTCGCCATTGAAAATTAATCAATCTTGTTTTCCAGATGGAAGGTTGCCAGTATTCGTGCCAATTTTACAAAGACGAAAAAGTGGAACAATGGAATCGTGGATCCTCTCAAATTAAGGACGTCAAATTTGTTAATTCCTCCACATTGACGTGGAATTACGAAACATTGGGAGAGGTTTTCGTCATTTTCGGGTCCGACGAAGACGGCGAGAAGTGGTCCGAACTGCGTCAGGTGCGTAAAGGGCAATTTTATTCAGGGGATTCCCTAAAATAAACAAACAGGCAATCAATCTAATTTTAACGATCGATCATTAACTGCGTTAGCTTAGCCTAGAAACCTTCAATAAACTTTCTTTATAATGCAATAAAGTAACGTGTCAAAGGAAATGTGTTTACACCCGTTAAATCTTACATAAAAGTCCCGTAAATTTTATGTCCGATTGAAGAGCGCTGTAAAGCAACAATAATGTTAATAAAAAATACGGAAAAAATTTAATAGGAAATTTTATGTTTTAGAGTGCAGAAAATCAAATACCCATCTACGAGGAAAGTATTCGCAATGTCACAATTTTCAGTTTATCAGCTCGCGGATTGGTCAGTCAGGTTGGGTACAATTTACTGAAAGAACAAAACCATTGGGACGATTATGTCATTTTCGATAGAATTATCAATAAGTCGAAGAAGTTGGTGCATTATGTGGAAGAAAACTGGACTTATTTAGCCTTCGCTTTGAGCTTCGTGTGCTCATTTGTTTTATCTGTTTTTGTTTTGCTTTTCCTGTTAAAAATTACGAGATCGAAGCGACTGGTGAAACGGACGATACATAGCTCGATATTTTACATAGAAGTTGATATGAACAGACCTAATGCGTTTTTAAGTGAGGTCTGAGAACCTTTTGTTATAAATTCAATGTATTTATTATTGTTACATAGATTGTATTGTTGTTGAATGCTACATTAATGAGTTACATATAATTTAAAAAAAGGAAACGTATATTGTATGATTTCAATATTTGATACTATTGAACGACGATTTTATATTGAATTCAAAGTTATTTATTGTGTTTCCTATTATTTATAAGCCCTTGTATGTATATATGTATGTATTAATTTTATCAAATATAAAAATATCACTCGGATTAGTTTTTAATTTTTTCAATAGTTAAAAATTAAATTAAATATTAAAAAATTAACAATTGAGAAAACTGCTATCGTCGCGCCATCTAGCGGAGGTCTTCCACCGATACTCTTTTCGGTTCTCGACTTAATTCACGTTTCATCACCTTTCTCACTTCACCACGAATTTTAAAACACATTTGGAACAATTTTGGTTGCGTTTTACTGCTTTTTACAATTTAATCTAATTTGTTTTACTGCTGCTGTAATTTTATTATTTATTTTGTTCGCTTAATTTTCTACAAGATGTTTTTTTAGTTAATAAGATGTTTATCTCATCACTTTTTGGATTATATTATATACTTAAGTTCCTATTTTAGGACAAAATTCAGATTAAATAATCTGGTGAGAGTCAAGATTATTAATCTATTTAACCCCCACCCCAAGATCGAATAAGAAAAACAGAATTAAATATAACATAGATTTTTATTGGGGATTAAATAGGAAAAAATTACTTTTTTATTTTATTTTAAATCCGAACTAAATTATTTTTAAGGAATTTATGATTTAATTAAACATTCAATCAAACAAATAAATAAATTTTTTTTAAATTTATTATTAGTTTTAATAATCATTAGTATTCGGTTTAGATGTCCTTAAAGAATTTTTACTGTTATTCCCTCAAAGGGGACTTGGATGATCCAATCCAACTATCTAACTTAGGGTGCAAACTGAATTCTATTATTTTTTTTATGATAAATTTTATTTTAACTTATTTAAAAAAAAAAATAATTAAAATATATTTTTACGGTCCATGAAAAACAGAAAAATATATTACTTTTTGGTCATCACACTTATTGAAATGATAAATTACTTAAATTACTTGAAAAACAAAGACCAACTGATTGATCAAAGATGCTGACCAACATTTTTGAAATAAAATTTTGATTCAAATCTGAGATTTTTGTGAGTTCTACCTTTGTACCTTTTAATATCTAAAATGTTTTAAATGTAATAAATATATAAAATATTGCACTTTCCTAGTACTTTCATTGTTATAATCATATTATTTATTAATAAATAAACAATTACAGATATACAGAAATAAAAGCGCTAAGTGATCAGAACATTTGAGCAAAGTTCAAAACGGCTTAATTTTATCTCGACAGATTGAAATCCAAAATTATAATCTTTACGGAGAAGTCTGATCATGAATTACTACCGAAACCGGTAGCATTATCTAGCATTCTGACCCAGTTCTTTGGCAATCCAGTTTTAAGGTATTTGTTTTATATACAAAAAATTTTTTTTTTTAATAACGACGTAAGCATAATATAAAAATAACCAAAATTTTAAATATTTGTTTAATAAATAAATGTTTCTATTACTAATAAAAATAAAATTTTATTATGTTTTGTATTGATGCGACCTTATCTCGTCTATGGGATACGTAAGTTCTCGAATGCGAAAATTGTTACAAGTAAGACAATAAAATAACTGTTGGATATTTTTATTTTTATTTGCAACTCAAAAATTTTATAAAATAGGAAACAAATATTAACACAAAAGCACAACTCACGCAAATAGCAGACCCCAGCTTTTTTGTTGAAGAAACCAACGTTATCTTCCTTCGAAAAAATATCGAGCATAAATAACACGCGACCTTCTTATCTTCAACTCCCTTGAACAGCTTTGTCTTCTCGATTATTTTCTCTTCCTTCTACTGCTCTCTGGATATCTTCAATCCAAAAAAAAAATATTTTTATCACCAATTCTTCTTCTTTATTGATTCTTCTATCCCCTTGGATAGTCTTTGCAATGTGTCTTCTTTTCATTGGTTGTACTTTAATGTTATTTTATTTTCAAATCTAGATTTTTCATTATTTAAATTTTGGCTGTTGTCGGCATTTGGTGAGTCATGATACAAACAAAAAATAATAAAATCAAAATCGAAAAACAAATAACTTACTAACTAGACAAACATAAAATATTAAACATACTGAAATCAAAATAAAGAATACACAAAAATAAAACACACACTGGTAACAAAAATGTTAAAATAGAGTTTTGCTTTGTTTTGTTTCTCTAGTTGCAAATACAGTTATCTTATTGCTAAGTTCGCAACCCATTTTAATCACTTAGTGCGGACACTACAGTATATTTTAATTCTATATTATTGAAGCTAATATCACTTTTATTCAAATTTCCAATGGATTTCAAAATTATCGATGCAAAATTTTTGTAGCAGACTTATGTCATCCTTCTCTGAAATAATCAATTGAAATGATTTTCGAACTTCTTCCGATACTTTCTGTGAAATAATTGGTTTCGTTAACGAACTTCTATATTTCGAGATGTATTAAAAAGCGATCGTGTGGTTCATCAGAATTTCTTTTGGTTGATTCCCAAGCTTCCAATTGGGACTTAGCCTCAGTTATTTCGACATCATCTAATCATTCATATTCCTTCTCTTGAAAATGCATTAGGTTGATTGACAATTCTGCTTCTGGTATTTCTTCTTGATTGGACGTGCAATAGTTATTTCTGTTAAATCTATAAACAGTTCTACATATATGTCTTCCTGTTATATTAAATGAACTGCAACCTTTTGCAATTTTGTTTTCTTATTTTCTATTTCGCTAACGTTCATTTTAAGTCTAAGGTATAGCTTTATCCAAATCTAGAAAGGGAAATAAAATATAATTCAAAGTAAAAAGTATTCTAAATTATTTAATCATCACAGTTTTAGAGAAACCAGCTCTCAGTACAGTATAAAATAATCCCTAACACTATTTTACATAATAATGTCTTAATAATAAATAATAATCCCCTTCCCTAGATCAATTTTCGTAAATATAACATTTTTATCAGTGTTTCTTCATTTTCTTCAATATTTCATCGTAAAGAACCTTTGGAGCATTCATAGCGAACATGAAATCGGCGTGATTGAATTTTTTGTCAGAAATCAGATGCTTCCCTTTAGTTTTAGGGAGTGCTCGGTATAATTTATTTACGTCTTTAGGATTTGCCATCCAATCGTTTTTACTGTAGAAAAAGTAGATGGGAGCCTTTACATTTTTCAACTTGTAGTTTGGAGGTTTTCTTTGACCATATCGCCGCCTATTTCCAATAAACCCATAGTCGTATTTTCTGAAGTAGCCTAAAAGTGAAATACTTGTTAGATTTTGGCTTTCTAAAATCTTCTGGTTTCGCAAACTTACCAGAATTAATTTCTTGGGCGTAGTGAAGAATTTGTTTCGTAGAAGTTCCAGCTGGAGTGTGTCCCATGATTACGGGCAATAAAGTAGCGTTCATCTGATCTTTATTAAATCCACAAACGGCAAATAGGGCGTTGGTGCAGAGAATTTGGAAGATTGAACTGTCTCCACATAAAGTTTTGCCCACGCTTCCAATAACTTCAGAATGTGGCAGAAATTCGTGAATACCAAACCATTTGGAGACCAACTAAAATTTAAAAATTAGAAAAGTTCGTTTCATAATTTTGAGAGTCAATCTTACGGATGCAACGGGTTCTATTACTGCCCCCCACTTCATGATCGGACTGGTTATGCGTTTCATGTAACCGATTGGAGCCAAACTCATCATGGCTCGAATTTTATTATTGTACTCGGGTTTTTCGGCGCACAAAACATAGAAAATAGTGGTTCCTTGCGAATGGCCAACATAAAATATTTTTTCTTGTTTGGTAACTTCAATAACGTAATCTATTTTAGCAGCCAAGTCGTGAATTGCAATTTCGTGCCAACTGAAGTCCCAGAACTGTTTGGCATTTTCGGTAGGATCCCACTTTATGTGTTTTTTGGAATACCTCGTTCCTCTTGCATTGGGCAGCCACACATCGTAACCGGCATCGGCCAAAATGTAAGCAAGTCCTTTTTCAGGTCCCGTAATAATCCAATCAGCGGCCGAACAAAGAATACCGTGTTGTAACAAAACTGCAGGTCTATTTTCAGACGGTCCACTCTTTCCGTGAGGAATTCGATGAAAATCCAAGATATGTCCGTCTTCTGTTTGTATAGTGTGAACTTCGGATGGGTATCCATATTTAGTTATAAGTTCAGGCTGTAACAAATAAAATAAATAAAAGATATCTTGTGGTTTGGTTAAAAACTTACGACAGTCAATTTGGCATCTTCTTCCATATTTTTTGGAAGTGTCTCGTAAAACTTCTGAGCGTCCTCCCTAATTTTTTCAAATTTAACGTCCATCTCATTATCACTGCGGGATAATGCAGAAGCAACCATTAAAAGAGCGAATGCTAATATTATTAACTTCATCGTTGATTTTAAATTTCGAACTGATGATTACCACAAAATTGTTTTGGATATTTATAGCAAAATCAAAATCTTCACTTAAATTTTATCTATGCTGAAGTGTTTTATTACAATTAGAAGATAATTTTAAAATTTACTATTTTCAACGTCATTGCCTTCGTTTTGATTACTTTTTTAATTTTTATCTACACCATGAGTGGTTTCACTCTAGTTTCTGCAACTAGATTTGTTTGGATTTGGAAGCTGGAAAACTCTTGTTTTTTTATATAGTATATCTCGAGTAATCAGGATATGAACTGATCCTTTAATTAATTCATTACCAACGGAGAAATTTATTATAGGTATATATGAAATATTGTTTAAATCTGATATACAACAAATTACATATTATTCAGAACAATTTACGAGGACACAAGAGAATGTCAGAACTTACATTTACAACGAGCGAACGAGGCAAGCCCTTACTACTTTTTCGACAAAACAAATTTTATTTGTTAGTATTAATTTATGTGTTTTCTTTAGCGAAACTGTACGTAAATCCTTAATCCACGCGAAGACATGGGTCTGCCGGGAGGTTAGTGTTAGTTTATGTTATTTCTTTAAAAAATTGTTCGCAAAAGGGAAAACTATGCAAAAGTATAGCAGTTTCTGATACTCGGTGTTAGCTTATGTATTTGTTAGTATTAATTTATGTGTTTTCTTTAGCGAAACTGTACGTAAATCCTTAATCCACGCGAAGACATGGGTCTGCCGGGAGGTTAGTATTAGTTTATGTTATTTCTTTAAAAAATTGTTCGCAAAAGGGAAAACTATGCGAAAGTATAGCAGTTTCTGATACTCGACACTACCTGCTAATGGTAAACTGCACGAATTTGGAGTGCAGTTTACCACGGGGATTAAAATTTTTCTGTTTTGCTCGGAGTGCAGTTTACCATTTTTTTTTACCGTTACTTTAAGTCGTTCGTGCAGTTTACCATCATTCGTTCCGGCGTTCATCGTTTCCTCGGGCGTCCAACTCATTTTTTCTCTTTAATTTAAAAACTTTTGAGTAATTCATAAAATTTATTTTGCATTCTTGCAATAATTTTACAGATCCAAGATTTAGTAAACGTTTATGTTATGATTTTATGGTCATCTTGAGAAATGAAATAAACCCCGGTTAGATATCACAACTTCCCCCCCCCCTCCAAAAGAAACTTTTTTTGTTCATTTCTCAATGGTTTGTTAGAAAATTTCAAGATATGTTTATATTTAGAAATTGCACTACATTTTAAAAATAGCCCAGAATTTACACAAGCAAAGTTCAAAAATACGAGACCCTTACAAAAATTAAAAATATTTTTTATCTTTGCCATAGATCTGATTGATCAGTTTACCTACTATCATTTCGTGATGAAGTTATTATTTAACGCATGGGATTAATTTTACAACACATAGAAAAACGTGATATTAGAAGTATTGATAAGAAAAAATGCCGATTTTTTTGTATGTATGATCGAAAGTCAAGAATAATAGCACGATCCTATTCTACTATGTAATATTAAAAATTTAAGTGGCAAATATTTTTTCGGCGAATTAGTGCTTTAATTAGTGAGACAGCAATTTTTCCTATCTGATTCTTACACTTTTCTATTTTTAATGCTAGCTTAACAGCCTAAAACCAGATTAGTCGTTTTGACTGGTGAAATAATACCTAAATTTTAAATATTCAATTTCAAGGAATGTTTTTGGAAAATTGAAATAAATAAACCATCAAATTTATCGGTTTATTAATATATTAAAATCAGTTTGGAGTTTAAAGTAATAAAATATAACTGAATTGACATAGCGTGTGATGCTACGATAGCCCCTTCAACGGGAAGCTGACTATGAAAAAATTACGATGCGCTGGTCAGTGATATTCTTATCTTTATTATAAAACATTACAATGTATAATACGATTTAAGGAATGTAAATAATATCAGTACTTATTATAAAAATAGTAACTAGCGACAAGAATAATAAAAATACATCTTATAATGTAAATAAAATGAAAATGAAAAATTATTTTAAGGCTGAAATTTTCTATAAAATTAACATTTTTTTATCAAATATTCATACAAGTTCGTCAACGTCATCTTATCTAAAGTTTGTAAACAGAATTAAGATTTTGATCTTTTGATCGATAAAATTTTCACGTGATTTTTAACTTATTGATAGATAACGGTAATCACATACACCATTAACTAGATAAATTTTTAACCAGCATATATTTAATAACAATTGGCCTAATTAAAATGGCCAGGGATTTTACGATCAAGAGCAACAAAAATGTATATCAATAAAGTGATTTTTTTTAAAACTGTTAAATTTTAAAGACAAAAAGTTGCAATTACCTTTTAATTTCCAAACCAAATTAAAAATATTGTACCAATGTACCGTTTTTCTTTCCAAAATACATTATTTTTCTTCAAGCTGTTAAAACGAAATAGCAGTATACTAACTTCAAGAATTCATAAAATGTTAAATAGCATACTGACGTAAATTTTCCCTTCAAAATATTGTTTTCCAGCTGCTAAATTTTAGACCCAGGAAATATCAATTTCCAAATCGAATCCGCTATATTACCTTTAACAATTTATGAAATGTGAATTCTACGTAAGATAATTCATTTTTCTACTCAAAATACATTAAAATCTGCAAAAAAAAATTTTTCTTTTTAAACTGTTAAATTTTGAAGTCAGGAAGTAGCAATTTTCAAATCCGAGCAGAAATATTATCTTTAAACATCCCTAAAATGTCAAAGATACTCACGTGTCGATGTATGTTTCTACTCGAAATACATTAAAATCTGTCAAAAAATTAATTCGTTTTGATCTGCAAGCAGCAATTTCGATTAAGTAATCGGTTTTCCGCCAAAAAAATTATTTATCTTAAAGCTGTTAAATTCTAGACGACAGGATGTAATAATTTACAAATTAAATTAGAAATATTAGCTTTAAGGCTTTGTAAAATATTAAATAACACACTGACGTGAATTATACGTAAAGTAATTAATGTTTTTCTTCAAAATACATTTGAATCTGTCAACAATGTAATGTAATTTTAGGCTCAGAAAGTACCGGTTTCTAAATAGAATCGGAAATATTAACTTTACGACTACATAAAATGCTAAATAGCATACTTACGCGAATTTTATGTAAAGTAATGTATTTTTCTGTTGGAAATACATTAAGATTATTAAGAAAGGGTAATGTATTTTCGAGATGTTAAATTTCCTTAAATTAAAATTCAAATCTATTTGTAAATATTATCTTTAAAGATAAGTAAGATAATACATCTTTTTACTTGAAATACATTGCAATCTGGCAAAAAATTTATTTGTTTTTAAGCTGTTAAATCTTGTCGCCGAGAAGTAGAAATTTCTATATCAAACCTGGAATATCAGGTTCAAGGATTAGCAGACTTACATGAATTCGACGAAGGGCAATGTATTTTTCTATTCAAAATACATTACAATCTGTCAAAAATATAATTTGTTTATAAGCTGTTACATTTTTTAGGCCGAAAAGTGGCAATTTCTATATCCAATCAGGCATATCAGATTTAAAGATTCATAAATGTTAAATAGCACGCTGACGTAAATCATACGTAAAGAAATGTATTTTTCTGCTCTAAATACATGATAATCTGCCAAAAAAGTGATTGATCTGTTATGAACCGACCCATGAGAGAAAAGTATAAATAAACAATTTTATTTCTAAATTTGTAAAAAGTAACAATTTTATATAACAATAATTTATTAAATCTACTTCGATATAAATAAATTATAATAGTCCGGTCAATCTAGACATTCAAAGGTACAATAATTCCCAAAAAGCTGAAAATTGGTAAAATTGTTCAAAACATAATTATAAATGAAATTAAAAAAGTCCTCATCGATCTGGTACGTGGAAAAAAATTTATTCAAGGTTTAAAGAAATTGGATTTTCGCGATTTTCAGCAAAACAGTTCGTTTTATCATAAAATTATCTCAGACAAAAATTGTAGATCATGTAATTATCTATAAAAAAATGTATCAATACTTTTTTTCCTAAGATATCACGTTTATGCAATCGTTTCTGTTGGTCTTTCATATCACAAAAAAAATGAAAAAAGAGTGTTGATGAAAAGTTCAGTGACGGCTACAGACAATATTCTCGTAAAAACGATGAAGACAACGTCCAGGACAATGACAGGTTTGACGACGATGTTAATTGGAATGGCGATGATGAACTACATTGCTTTCAGGCAGAAGATGATATGGAACAAAGTTTCGTTAGGTTGGACTTGTCTGCTGTCCTTAGTTTCGGATACAAATAAAGTAGATCAAGTTTTTTATCTCATAACTCTATGAATTTTTCTTATTCCAGATTTTAAAATAAATTCTGTTTTTTTTTCGTATTTGTACTCTTTTTTCTCTTAATTTTTAGTGAACTTTTACACAAGTTATGACTTTGGTTTTCACCATTTGAAAGAGCATCTCAAGCTCAATCCGAATCGGCAAAAAACTTGAAAATGAACTTTTAACACCTAAGACCCTTTTTTTCGTAGACCAAGTCACATATATTGAATATAATCTAATTAATATAATATAATAATTAAAATATTTTTACTTATATTACAGCTTCAGTGATGTATGTATATACGTGGCGTACTTATGCATATGATGACGATTACAACTTTTCCAACTTTTTGAATCGTTATCTCAGAAACGGTGGCTCTTAAGAAAAAAGTATTCATTCATTTTTTATAGATAATTATATGATCTACAATTTTAGTCTGAACTAATTTTATGATAAAACTTATCGTTTTGCAGAAAATTTTTTTCCACGTACCGGATCGATGAGGACTTTTTAAATTTCATTTATAATTATGTTTTGAACAATTTTACCAATTTTCAGCTTTTTGAGAATACCTGTAAATTCACTCTTATTTTTTCTACTAATTTGACCGGACTATAAGCTATTTATAAATTTAATTAAATCATTATACACCAGCGGAATAACATCTTTGGAAAAAACAAAATCGACATGATTGAAATTTAAATCACTAACAACGAACATCTCGTGTTGTTTAACAGCCTTTGGAAGAGAAGCGTAAAATTTATCGATACCCTAAAAAATTATCAGAAAGAAAATACTGCTGAGACTCAATAATTATTATAGACGAACCTCTTTAGGAGATGTCATATCATTATTTGCTCGAAGTACATGAACCGGAACCTTCATTTTCGAAATGTCATAGCTTGGTGGTTCAGGACTACCATAAATCCTTTGGTTTTCTTCGGGACTATAATCGAATTGACGAAACGTTCCCGTTAAAAACATTTGCGAAAAGTGGTTCACCACCTTCACCGAACTGGTTTCGGAAAAATATAACAGAGTAACCGGTAGGGTTTCCTGAAATTACAATATAAATTTGAGTTAGTTATTCGGATATTTAATAGCTTACTGGATCGTTTTGTCCGTAATTGAATCCAGTACTCCACATGTCAAAAAGTTGACATATTTCCATTTGAATCGGATACGGATAACAGACGCGCTTCCATATTTCGTTGTTTAGATGGCGAAAACCATCGGGGTAATACTGACCATTGCTTAAAAATTGCGTTACGGGCTAAAACGTTTTTCTGAGCTCTTTAAGTTTCTTTCATTGGAATTCTTACCGTTATAATAGGCCAGAGTGTTAATCCCAATTGCGTAAACAAGCTTATGTGTTTGGGGAAAACAAACGGTGCCATTAGAATTAAAATTTTTACTTTCTCCTCTGCTTCTTCCGCTTTCTCGATGGAATAAATCGTTCCAGCGGTTCCCCCCATCGAATATCCAAGATAAATAATTTTTTGTTTGGTAACTTCATTTACATAGGAAACTTGGGCAGGAACGTCATAGACTCCGTGTTCGTGAAAACTATAATTCCAAAATTGTTCGTCGTTTTTGGTTAAACTCGTGTGGAGTCGACCGTAATCGCTTCCTCTAAAATTTCCCAACCAAACGTCGTAACCCTGATCGGATAGAAGAAATCCTGAAAGGTTTCTGTTTAATGTTTTATTTATTTTATTTATTCAAACGGATTACCTAAGGATTTGGGTCCTCTCGTCACGAAACACTTGGAGTTTGCTTTGTAACCATGTTGTAGGTAAATAGGCACACCTGGTGTTTTATTGTTGTCGTTTTTGGAGTACGGAATTCGAAACATGGTCAAGATATATCCATCTTCCGTGGTGACGTTGTGTGCTTCCACTGGATAGCCCCATCTTTTGATTACTTCAGTCTAGAAAAGGTTGAACTAAATTTTTGTGAACCTCATGCACGATTACTTGCTATTAGATTAAAAATTTAGTTCACTTGAAAGAATTTAGAGATAATTAAAAAATAAAGGCTGCATAAATTTTTCCCATACATAGCTTTATGAAATCGCGCTATCTCCTTTAGTATCGTCTGTTTTTTTTAACGATTATTGAATCATTACAAAATTTACTTTGTATACTTATTTGAATATTTCATTGAAACAATCTTGACCTTAGAAATTAAAATTAGACTTTATGCCTCCATTATATTACACAATACAAAACGTGCATACCTATTTCCGCTTTATTACCCGCACATTGAAAAAAAAATTTTTGGAAAAAGTTAGTAAAAAAAAAAACTTACAACTGTTAAATCGGCGTCCGGATTGTAGTAGCAATTTTGGTTTTGGTCTACATTGGTGTAATAATCTTCAAATGTTTTACACACATTATTGGTTGATCGTCTGACAAAAAATACAGCAAATCCAATTACACTAATGGAGGAGAGAATTAGCCACTTCATTCTATAATAAAATTTTTCTGTTTGTGTTCTCACAACGAACTGATTCGAGTATAATAATAAAATATGTCAGTCTTGAATTACTTTATCAAAGGTCGCTTTTGCATAAATCTGGTTATACCTATAATCATTGTTCCCCCCTTTATTAAATTTTACATAACAAGTAATTCTTACTATTACCCAAAATTGTCAATCAAGGCATCGTTTTAGTCACATGACTCCACACAAAATTGACCACGCGTGAGAAATAAATTAATTTTTTTAATTCTAATTTCAAACATCGACCAATCCCAACAGTTGACTACCAAAATGTAATATTTTTTTCTGGAAAATGTTCATTAACCCATATTACAATCATAATAGCATATAAATCAGACGCAAACGTACGTCTGAAGTTCGGCTAATAAATTCTACATAATAATAAAAATACAACAATGCAAAATTAAACAAAATTTAAGCGAACTTGAACCCACGCGGCCCACCCTCCGACGACACCGCTGTGGAAAATAATTGTATCGACAATAAATTGTTCGAATATAAAAAATTGTAGCATTGTTTTTACTTTCCCATCATTGAGCACGCTGGTAATTATTGTGCGATAATTAAAATTTTACCTTTTAATTAAAACTAAATTTTTAAAAAAATTATTTCTTCCAAAATTGGATAAAAAATTCAAGTCTACTTTTAGTGAGTTATCTATTCATTATCTGGTTCAGTGGTAATTTTGGCTACGACCAGATTATCTTCATTAATCTTAAAGTACTTTGTACCTATCAGATGTCCAACAACAGAGTTTTTTAATTTTTCTGTAAAAAAATGTTTTTGTACTTCTTTGGAGTTCTATCAGATGAAAACGTATTGCCCTTCAATTTTCCAATAATGCGTTAAAAAAATATTTACCTTATTAAAAATGTTTCAAGGTAAACGAAAACCTCGACTTCGGTCTGTCGAACAACTTTACACTTCAAATATTTAATACGGGACAGAAAAATTCACTGCACTGTGTAAATCACAATTCATTTTTTTATATAACTCTACGTTATATTTATATTCTTAAAATGTTATTACAATAAACTTTTGATAATATGTGAATTAAACCACAACTGTTTTTATTATTAATAGACCTGATAATTGCATTTCAAGGTTCTTCCTCTTGAATCGCTTTCTATACGTTTTTTCATAAAAATGTAGATAAATAGAAACCAAGTTTAAAATTTTTCCCAAAAAAAATTTTCAAGCTGACGAAAATCGAGAATATCTGAAAAATAAAATTTTTTTTGAATGCCATTTTCAAAAAATTTATTTTAATTTTCAATAAATAAAAATTTAATTTAAATTTAAAAAATTTAAAATTTTTTACCGTGAGAAATTAATTATCTTTCCATTAATAAATTACGAAACCTTTTCTTTTGATCCTAACACACCAAAACACGATTTTATTTAGCCACATACACTGCAAATGATAGGATTAGATGGCACAATTTTGAATGGAGTACTAGTAAATAAATAATGGTAGGTCTATCCCCCCCCCCTTCAAGAACAAATACTCTTAAACATTTACATTTTATTACAAAAATTACACAAAATAAGGCACATAATATAATTTAATCAATTGTTAAAAATTTACCCTGGTGTGAAAATCAGATCTTCGGTAATTGAACTACTTCATTCGGTGTGCTAATCGGCACTAAAATTTACGAAAGGAATCGCGTTCGACCATCTTTTCTTTTAGAGAATCCAGCTCCTTCATTAACTTGTAGTTTTGGTTTATCACAAAATAATCACATATTATATCACATAACATATTACATATTCACATAATTATAATCATCACAATTCCTTGGTGGAATTATTTTTTTTAACTTCTCTAAAATATCATCCAGAGCAATAAATTCTTTGACATACGCCATTTGCAAATCTAAAATATGTACTCTCATATGACCGAGAATCTCCGCACAAGTCTCTTTTAGTTTGGCTTTGTGTGTTTCCATTTGACTCGCCAACTCATGCTTGATTACTTCTCTCACGACTTCTTTGAGTTCTTCGAGTGAAACACTAATCATGTTTTCCTTTGATAATAATTTTGAAGTGCTCATTATAGTGTCGATCGGAGAAACTGTGGGAAGCGGAATCGAGGGTTCGACAGTTATACATGGTGTTGACGTAATTGTTTTGGTGTTGGTGCTGCTTGACGGCGGCGTATCGGTGATCAATAATTGTTCCCACAAATGCGACTCATGAACCACAGAGTGCTTAGATGCAGTTGTCTCGCACCGCATTGATTCTAACTGAGAAACTCGTCCGGTGTTTTCCATACGTAACGCTGCTAAAAAAGAATCTTCGATGGTTTCTGACGAATCTTTAGGTTGAGGAGGCTTTTCACAATGGACGAGCTGTAAGGAATCCATGGTATCGTTGCTGATTTCCGGTTTTTGTTGTTTTTGTGAAAGATTATCAACCGTAATATCATATGTGCTGTTATTTTCCTGATCACTTAAGAGTAAAAGCTTTTGAAATAGCACGTATCGAATTTTTTTGCCTTCGTGCGCCATAAATGTAGAAATAGGTTTGACAAAATTTCTTGTATCATACAAAACTATGGTTCCATTCTGGGAACCTAAACCCAGATAAGTTCCGCAGTTGCTAAAATCCAACGCAGTTACGGAATTGCTTACTTCAACCTCTAAAATGCATTTTTTAGCTAAAAGATCGTAAAATGTAAACCGCCGATCGAGGCCTCCGGTGACCAACAAATCCGACCGAATGGGAGAAAATGATAAGCTCGTAACAGGTGCCTGGTGCGCTGGTAAGTTACATAAAACAGAACTTGTGTTGGTGTCCCACGCAGCCACGATACCCTCCTCACTTCCGGCACACAAAAGATTTCGTTTGGTTCGATGAAAATTAATTGTCGAAACGCTATCGGAATTTGGAACTCTAAAAGAAGAAGAGATATTGGAAGTTGTGCTGTTGTATACCAAAATGTCCCCATTATTACAAGCAGCTGCAAAGTGCGAATCCTTAGAGTTATATTTCAATTGAAATATGGTAGACGAAGTTCTTGGAAAACGTTTCCGAACATTTCGTGCTTTTATATCGTAGAGAATTACTTGACCTGCTAATGTTCCAATGGCTATATTCTTTTTGGTTCCGTTTTGAAAAATTGCGCAAGTTGGATGACAAACTTGATCGATAGTTTGCAACAATTTAATGTTGTCTCTAATACTTATAATTTCTGGTGGTCCAGAACTGGGAACAACAATCACCCAGGACCCATCTCTTCCCCAAGATATGCTTTTGATTGGGCCCTCTTCAAATTTTGCAGGAACGTAAGTTTTCTGAATGATACCGACGGGCCATTGATGAAATTTTAAATCGTTAGCAGCGGACGCTATGATTGACATTCTGTAAAATAAAATTAATTAAATCAAAACGGGGGCAAAAAAATGGAAAACCTTCAAGCTCGAGTGCAAATCTCATGCTTCACTCTAAATGTTAGTTTTTCAATCAAACCGAAGATTGCACATCACTTTTTTTCATTCAACACTTTTGAATTACCCCATACATAAAATTGTTATCAAGTTCATTAACGTCACCCACTGCCGGTATTGCAGGCCTCCCACATTCCATACGTGTAATATTTATTTTAATAAATAATCACTTTCTCGGTAGAAAAGTTACCAAAAATTAAGGGGCGAGTATTCAATTAATTACATTAATATGGCCCAGTTTTTCAGTCGCGGTTTAAACTAACCAAAAATAGTGAACTACAAAACTTCTCAGTTAGCAGTTTTTCAGTCTTGGGTTTAGCAGTTTTCTCTAACCAATTACTTAAACCAGCACATGTGGTGGTTTCTAACTGAAATATTGTCTAATCGCTGAAAAACTCATATTCGGCATAAAATAGTTTAAGATTTTAGTTACATTTTAAACCAAATTAGCTAACCTAAAAGTTAACTCGCGACTGAAAAACTGGCCCTATGTCGCTAACGAAAATTAAACGATTATTGCCCAACTGTCAAAATTGGAACCCTTAATTTCTAACAAAAGTACCCGCCTGGGAAATACATAAAGGAAATCTTAAATTTCTTACCTTTATAAGCCCTTTGTACTTCTAATTAAATGTAATCAAAAAAAGTTTATTTGTTAAAGAACTAAAACTAAAATTGCGATCGTTATAAAAGCTAGCCGTCTTGATTTATCGTTACTTTATCGCACCGTATGATATCTTGCGTAGATGAGTTGATTTCTTGTAAATTACCTTGAAAGCGAGTACCCACACCCGAGAGATGGCGCTGTTTTTATCCTTGCAACTTTCAAGGTTTCAAGGAGTAGAAATTTTTATAATTTTATTAAGTATTGTAACTTTACAATCATTAAATTTTATTACTACCTAAATAAACCTAACATAATATAAAATAAATAATTAAATGAAAAATTACAAATAAATACAAAATATATCTTAAATAATTTACATTAAATTTTGTTACTACAATATTTAAATTTTCGTTTTCCTACCCCATGCCATGTTTCAACAGATAAAATGTGTCTTTTGCAAGATTCACAATCTTTTACTTTTGGTAAAACTATTTTTGAAACAAAACCACTCATGTCTTGCAGTACAGTTGCTTCCAAATCTTTTAGATTTTGGAAAATTTCAGGAATCCCGAAGTCTTCATTACTGTAGAGTAATGGCTGAACTTCAATTTCTACATTCTAAAATAATGAGTAAATTAATGTAGGATCCTTACATCACAGGTAAGTAATTACCTGTTGCACAAATCTCTTCAATCTCCTTCATCATTTTCACAATTTGCCTTCCTATCAACAAACAAATAAAGAGATAGAATATTCATATAATGTGACAGTGGCGTACCTAGCGGTGGTTAGTTCTAAATAAGAATAGTTGGTTAAGATAATTTAAAATAAGAAGGCGGGTGTTTGAAGTGGAAAATATATTTATCGTGGGATAATTTAATTTAGATGAATTGCGCAACAAGTTGAATGGACGCTTAAAACCATAAGATGGCCGTGACAATATTCCAGTAATGGCTCATCACTGAAAAGGTGAACTTTTATAGAACCGGAAGTGACAAAGCAAATGCTGTGATGTTTCTCGTTTTCTTTTTTCAAATATCTAAATGATATCTTACCAAATTATGATATTTCAGGACGGTTATTGATAAATTTTAACAATGTTCCTTATGATTATTTGCGACCACATATAAGATAATAACAATTAACCACATATAAAGTAATACCAATTGAAAAATAATATTAAAGAACTGTTTTAACAAGGTTCTTCATGATTATTTGCGGCTATGATTATTTGCTAGTTTAAGTATGGGGAATTTATTTAGTTAAGTACAAACGATTTATTTACATTTAAGGAAATGACCAATTAGCAATAAGGGTGACAATCTTAGTTTAAGGTGACGATATATTAATAAGGTGACAATCTTAGTTTTTTTAAGTTGACGAGGTATTAGTTATATAAGAGCGGATAATTTAGAATATAAGGGTTATTATTTAAGATCTTACATAAAATAAAACCAATTGAGTTGAACATCGAAATACATACTAATTATTCCTTCAGGTGTCCTAGCAGTGGTTACGCCACTGGACAGATGTAAGTTTTAAGTTTGGTGTTAGTAAGCAAGGTAACAACGTTAGCATTCAAAGAGCCATCCGCAGATTTAAAAGGACTTGTAAGTGTTACTACGAGAGGAGATCACATCGTGCGAGGTTTGTTTGACGATCACAGCTTTGGTTTGGTTTGTAACTTTGATTTGAGAAGGTGGTAATTCAAATTGAAGAACCAAATATTACAAACCTAACCAGAGTTTATTTCATTTCTCAAGATAGCCATAAAAGCATAACATAAATATTCACTAAATCTTGGATCTGCACAATTATTGCAAGTATAAAAACAAGAAGTAATTTATTTAATTTTGTGGATTCCTCAAAAGTTTCTAAATTAAAAGAAAAGGACAACTTGGGCGCCCGAGTAAACGATGGATGCCGGAACAGGTTTTAGCGCATATCAGGAAGTTTAAGTTGTTACTTTCAGAATTTATTTATATATTTTTTTATGTTGAAGATCTTTCACCCAACTTTATGTCCTCATTATTTGAGATACACCATGGGACCGTTCATAAAATACATCACGCAAAATCTTCCCCCTTTCCCCTCTTCTCCCTTTTTCGCCACGCTGCATCACATTTGCTAGAACCCCCCACAAATATTACGTCACATATTCACAACTGAAAGGGTTAAGATTTAGAAATTCTAAAAAATTTGTTTATTTTGATTATTTTCTTGGAATTGTTAAAAATGTGGAATCTCCCAAGTTTTACGAAAAAATTCCTCTGTATCGTATCTTAAGTTCTCCGAAGAATTTGTTTATTTTGATTATTTTCTTGGAATTGTTAAAAATGCGGAACCTGCCAAGTTCCACGAAAAAATTCCTCTGTATCTTAAGTTCTCCGAAGAATTTGTTTATTTTGATTAATTTCTTGGAATCCGTAAAAATGCGGAACCTCCCAAGTTCCACGAAAAAATTCCTCTATATTTTAAGTTCTCCGAAGAATTTGTTTATTTTGATTATTTTCTTGGAATTGTTAAAAATGCGGAACCTGCCAAGTTCCACGAAAAAATTCCTCTGTATCTTAAGTTCTCCGAAGAATTTGTTTATTTTGATTAATTTCTTGGAATCCGTAAAAATGCGGAACCTCCCAAGTTCCACGAAAAAATTCCTCTATATTTTAAGTTCTCCGAAGAATTTGTTTATTTTGATTATTTTCTTGGAATTGTTAAAAATGCGGAACCTGCCAAGTTCTACGAAAAAATTCCTTTCTATTTTAAGTTCCCCGAAGAATTTGTTTATTTTGATTAATTTCTTGGAATCCGTAAAAATGCGGAACCTCCCAAGTTTTACGAAAAAATTCATCTGTATTTTAAGTTCTCCGAAGAATTTGTTTATTTTGATTATTTTCTTGGAATCGCTAAAAATGCGGAACCTGCCAAGTTCCACGAATAAATTATTTTTTTAAGAACCCGGAAGAATTTTCATAGAATTAGTAGTAAAGGGCCGTTCATAAAATAAGTCTGAAATTGCGATATCTCTGAAATGATGATTCGTAGAAAAAAAAGCATAGAGACAATTTTTGTAGAGAATTTAATAATCTACAACTTTTGTGTAAGCTATTTTTACTATAACACTCGTCGTTTGCGAGAAAAAGGCGAAAAACCGAAATTTGCGACCTTTGACGTTGAATAACTTTTTTGGCAGATGTGGGATCGATGGGGACTTCTGACATTTCATTTGTAATAATGAAATGAAGACCTCCCCCAATTTTCAGCTGTATCGTAATTTATACAAGCTTACCCTATTTTTATGTTTATTTTGACTGGGCTATGATTAAATAATTTAGAATACTCTACTTACCAAAGTTGAAAGTAAAAATACAGCATTGCAAATGGTTGTATAAATGATTTAATGGAACAGAAAGAGAGGTTTACTTAGGCTATCCCCCCCCCCCCCCCGCAAATCGATTCATGGATTTTGTAATTTTTTTTATGCGAATTTGGATTTTATTTTTTGATTATTGGAAGTTTAATATGATATAATTTGAAAGAGCGCAGAGTGATTGATAAGCGTCCATTGGATAAATTGAAATCGCAAATTCAAATTTTGAAGAATTAGAAAAATTTTACATTTCTAATTTAAAATATTTTTTGTTATTTTGTTATTTATATATATATATAGTTATAGTTATATAGTTATTTTGACTTCATCAAATTTTTCATTTTCTTTTTTTTTTCAAAATCCATTAGGTTGATTGAC
The DNA here is from genome assembly GCA_911387805.1 of Cantharis rustica. NCBI lineage: Eukaryota > Metazoa > Arthropoda > Insecta > Coleoptera > Cantharidae > Cantharis > Cantharis rustica. The sequence goes on along the minus strand of OU426878.1, from coordinate 1,548,447 downwards.
AATTCAGCCTCTGATATTTCTTGTTCCTCAGACGTTAATTAGGTGCAAGATTTCATTCTGAATGTAATTTTAAAGTTAAATCTAGAAAAATTTTAGGGCATCTCTCTTCCTCTTCCATTAAATCATATACAACCTTTGCAATGATTTTTAAATAGTAACTTAAGTTGCGCAAATTATTTTTTTTAAAGATTTTTTTATAAAAATTAGGAGGCCCATAGGCAATTAGCTTAAGTTATAAAATTTGTTAGCGGTAAATATGAATTAAATTAAAGTAAAAAGTATTCTAAATTGTTTAATCTTCACATTTTTTAATATAAAATATATTAATACTTTCCTTCGTCAGATCAATTAGAACCGCTTTTCTTTTTGAGAAATTTTTATAGGTGTTTCTTCATTTTCTTTAATATTTCATTGTACAGAACCTTGGGAGCATTCATAGCGTACATGAAATCGACGTGATTAAATTTCTTATCAGAAACCAGCTGCTTTCCTTTAGTTTTTGGGATCGCTCGGTATAATTTTTTCACGTCTTTAGGATTTGCCATCCAATCGTTTTTGCTGTAGAAAAAGTAGACCGGAGCTTTAATATTTTTTAACTTGTAGCTCGGAGGTTTTCTTTGGCCATATCGCCGCTTATTTCCAAAATATCCATAGTCGTATTTTCTGAAGTAGCCTAAAAGTGATATACTTGTTAGATTTTGGCGTTTGCAAATTTTATGGTTTTGTAAACTTACCAGAATTAATTTCTTGGGCGTAGTGAAGAATTTGTTTGGTGGAAGTTCCAGCTGGAGTGTGTCCCATGATTACGGGCAATAAAGTAGCGTTCATCTGATCTTTATTAAATCCACAAACGGCAAATAGAGCGTTCGTGCAGAGAATTTGGAAGATTGAACTGTCTTCACATAAAGTTTTGCCCACGCTTCCAATAACTTCAGAATGTGGCAGAAATTCGTGAATACCAAACCATTTGGAGACCAACTAAAATTTAAAAATTAGAAAAGTTCGTTTCACAAGTTTGAGAGACAATCTTACGGATGCAACAGGTTCTATTACTGCCCCCCACTTCATGATCGGACTGGTTATGCGTTTCATGTAACCGATTGGAGCCAAACTCATCATGGCTCGAATTTTATTATTGTACTCTGGTTTTTCGGCGCACAAAACATAGAAAATAGTGGTTCCTTGCGAATGGCCAAGATAAAATATTTTATCTTGTTTGGTAGTTTCAATGACGTAATCTATATTTGCAGCCAAATCGTGAATTGCAATTTCGTGCCAACTGAAGTTCCAGAACTGTTTGGCATCTTCGGTAGGATCCCACTTTATGTGTTTTCTGGAATACCTAGTTCCTCTTGCATTTGGCAGCCACACATCGTAACCGGCATCGGCCAAAATGTAAGCAAGTCCTTTTTCAGGTCCCGTAATAATCCAATCAGCGGCCGAACAAAGAATACCGTGTTGTAACAAAACTGCAGGTCTATTTTCAGACGGTCCACTCTTTCCGTGAGGAATTCGATGAAAATCCAAGATGTGTCCGTCTTCTGTTTGTATAGTGTGAACTTCGGATGGGTATCCATATTTAGTTATAAGTTCAGGCTGTAACAAATAAAATAAATAAAAGATATCTTGTGGTTTTGTTAAAAACTTACGACAGTCAATTTGGCATCTTCTTCTATGTTTTTTGGAAGTGCCTCGTAGAACTTTTGAGCGTCCCCCCTAATTTTGGCAAATTTAACGTCCATCGCATTATCACTGCTAGATAATGCAGAAGTAACCGTTAAAAACGCAAATGCTAATATTATTAACTTCATCGATGGTTTCAAATTTCGTACTAATGAATACCATAAAATTGTTTGGGTATTTATAAGAAAATCAAAATCTTCACTTCTATTTTTATCTATTATTAAAATATTTTATTACAATTAGCAGACTGTTTTGAAATTTTTGATTACTTTCCTAATTTTTATCTAAAGAATTCCTATTGCGTGAGTGCTCCACAATAAGTTTTGCTAGAAATTTATTTTCATGAAGGTTACTAACTTTTTGGGTTTGAGAACTGAAAAAGTTTTTTTATATGCTAGATCTCGGAAAGTGAGAATGAGAAGTTCGGTCATTTTGTGAGTCTAAAACTAAATTAATAGTTAACTTTAAAGATATTAACATATGAGAATAATATTAGAAAAATCCAAAAAACAAGAACTTTTAAATAACCCCCCGGTTAGGTTTTCAACTCTCCCCCCCCCCGCCCCGAAAAAAAAATTTCAAAATCTGTCTATATTAGAAATTGTAATACATTTTAATAATAGCCGAGGACTTAGACAAGCAAAGTTCAAAAATAAGAAATCCTTCTGACGCTTCTTATTATTTACAAAAATTAAAAATATTTGTTATCTTCTCTATAGATTGGATTGATCACTTTACTTACTATCACTTCATGATGAAGTGATTATTAAACGCACGGGGTTAATTTTGTATAATATATAGAAAAATGTAATACATATTATAAGTACCCAGTGATAAAAAAACTGTCGAAATTTTTTTATGTATTATCGAAAGTCAAGAATAATAGCACGATTCTATTTTGCTATCTATTAAAAATTTAAGTGTTAAATATTTTAACTGTAAATTAATGCGTTAATTAATTCAATTAGTGAGATAACGAATTATTTTTCCTATATTTTTGGAAAATCGTATTAATGAAAAACATGTTTTTTTTAAGATATCCAGGTCCATTATAAAACCATCAAATTTATCGGTTTCTTAATTTATTAAAATCTGTTTAGAGTAATAAAATATAAATGAGTCGAAGTACTGTGCGAGGCTACGATAGCCTGTTCAACTGGAATCCCACTAGAAAGGATTATGGAGTTACGCAAGCTGGAATAATGTAAATGAAAATTAAAGCTTATTTAAATCTATAAAATTGTAACTAATTTATTTTTTAATTAATTCGTCAATGTTATCACATTAAAAGTTTGCAAACTTAAAAAAATTAAGATTTTGATCTTTAGATCCATAGAATTTTCCGTGATTTTTAAGTGGAATAGAGAATATAACAAATAAAACTTCAACAATTATTTTGTTTGTTTTTAATTTAAAATTGGTGATTACGTAATTGTTTCAGGTATTCCAACCCCTTTATTTTATTTTAAGGTCCCCGGCGGTCGTAATAACAAGATTACAACAAAATTATTATTTGATTACAAATAAAAGAATAGTAAAGTATTATATGACAAAATTAAAACAGAATAGCGAAATATGTTGTAATTTTTGATCAGATTATCTGATAAGCATGCGGATAATCTACTTATCCCCATGTTCATCTCTATATATTAGGTAAAACACCATGAACGATTAAAATGTAATATTGACAAATGATTATTGCAAACTTGAACTTTAATCACAGTAATCTAGAGATAAAAAAAAGATTGCAATTGGAAGAAAAACAAACCAAAGGACGAAGAAGAAAGCTTCCAAAAGCTAAGTCAGTGGGAACAATTTCACAAATAACAGGTTTAGATCAAGTCCAATAATATAAAAAATAAAAAAATTTTAAGTACTATAAATAAATAATAATAACAATAAAACATAATATTTACAGATAACATAAACCCATTCCCATTTGTTATTTAAAAATAATAATTAAACTAGCATAATTAGTAGATGAGGAAACAATTATTTACAACCACAACTTCCCGATTAAAAACTCAAGTCAGTACTACATAGTGCAAAATATTATTAACTGAAATAATGCGCAAAAAAAAGTTTTTATGTCATCTTATAATAAAAGAAAAAGAAAATATATTTAAGTGAATTCGTGGATATTATTATACAAACGCAAAATTATCACAAACAATTGTTCCTATCACAGAAAAATTATAGTAAATGATCAATCTGATTGATTAAAAAGATAAAGGCTATTTATAATCTCTGCAAATAACAAGAAGTGTACGAAGGGTCTCCTGTTTTTGAACTTTGATTATCAAAACCGAGTTAATTTTAGATCTTTATTAATTTCTAAATATAAGAATCTAGAAGTTTCGCACGAAAAAGTAAGAAGCAAACAGCCAAAATTTGATCAATTTCAAATTTTTTTTATAACCACCAATTGACGCCATATTCGGCTCCTTCGACCTACATGCAATTTAAAAATACATCTATTTTCACGATTCATCAATTACTTGTCCATTGCTAGGCTCCTTCCGAGATAGTCTCCACTCCAATAAAGTAGCTATTCAAAATATATAATGTCTACATCTTTTCTATTTAGCCAAAACATATAGATAGTAACGTTTTTTAACATATTTGTGAAAAAATTTCAGATGGTTCTAATCAGATACTTCTAGCAGCGAACATTCGGTAGATACAAATCAAAAATGTAATCGAAACCAATCTCGTTGCAACTGGAAATTTTTAAAATAATCTTTTAATTGCTTATAATGAAACACTTAAGCAGATAAAATTGAAGTAAAAATTTTGCTATAAATGCACAATCGATTTTTGGCAATCATCAGTATGAAACTATAATCTACGATGAAGATATTAATATTAACATTTGTTGTTTTAACCGTTGCTTCTGCATTATCTAGCAGTGATAATGCGATGGACGTTAAATTTGCAAAAATTAGAGAGGACGCTGAAAAGTTCTACGAGACGCTTCCAAAAAACATAGAAGAAGATGCCAAGTTGACTGTCGTAAGTTTTTAACAAAACCACAAGATATCTTTTATTTATTTTATTTGTAACAGCCTGAACTTATAACTAAATATGGATACCCATCCGAAGTTCACACTATACAAACAGAAGACGGACACATCTTGGATTTTCATCGAATTCCTCACGGAAAGAGTGGACCGTCTGAAAATAGACCTGCAGTTTTGTTACAACACGGTATTCTTTGTTCGGCCGCTGATTGGATTATTACGGGACCTGAAAAAGGACTTGCTTACATTTTGGCCGATGCCGGTTACGATGTGTGGCTACCAAATGCAAGAGGAACTAGGTATTCCAAAAAACACATAAAGTGGGATCCTACCGAAAATGCCAAACAGTTCTGGGACTTCAGTTGGCACGAAATTGCAATTCACGACTTGGCTGCTAAAATAGATTACGTTATTGAAACTACCAAACAAGAAAAAATATTTTATGTTGGACATTCTCAAGGAACCACTATTTTCTATGTTTTGTGCGCAGAAAAACCAGAGTACAATAATAAAATTCGAGCCATGATGAGTTTGGCACCAATCGGTTACATGAAACGCATAACCAGTCCGATCATGAAGTGGGGGGCAGTAATAGAACCCGTTGCATCCGTAAGATTGTCTCTCAAACTTGTGAAACAAACTTTTCTAATTTTTAAATTTTAGTTGGTCTCCAAATGGTTTGGTATTCACGAATTTCTGCCACATTCTGAAGTTATTGGAAGCGTGGGCAAAACTTTATGTGGAGACAGTTCAATCTTCCAAATTCTCTGTACCAACGCCCTATTTGCCGTTTGTGGATTTAATAAAGATCAGATGAACGCTACTTTATTGCCCGTAATCATGGGGCACACTCCAGCTGGAACTTCTACGAAACAAATTCTTCACTACGCCCAAGAAATTAATTCTGGTAAGTTTGCAAAACCATAAAATTTTCAAAAGCCAAAATCTAACAAGTATTTCACTTTTAGGCTACTTCAGAAAATACGACTATGGGTTTATTGGAAATAGGCTGCGATATGGTCAAAGAAAACCTCCAAACTACAAGTTGAAAAATGTAAAGGCTCCCATCTACTTTTTCTACAGCAAAAACGACTGGATGGCAAATCCTAAAGACGTAAATAAATTATACCGAGCACTACCCAAAACTAAAGGCAAGCATCTGATTTCTGACAAAAAATTCAATCACGCCGATTTCATGTTCGCTATGAATGCTCCAAAGGTTCTTTACGATGAAGTTTTAAAGAAAATGAAGAAGCACTGATAAAAATCTGTAAATAATAAAAATTACTGTTCATTGTAATTATATAATTAATTATGTTTAAACGTTTATTCAAAATAAATAAAGCATAGCAAAATATTTATCGTAATAAATTTTTGAAGAGGTGAGGCAAAATAAAAATTACCTATACATAAATCTTGAAGTAAAAATATAAAAGTAATTTATATTTTAAATAGCACTGGTTTGTCTAATTGAATAATAAATCTCTTTTACTTTTATTAAATTATTAAAATTTTATTTCTACAAAATTATCAATAAATCTCAAATATCAGAGCCAATCACATAGAAATTCGTACGTTGTTTTACAGTCATAGCGATCAAATTATACATTAAGCTTCTTTATGTCTGGAAGAATTAAATTCACTCTAAAATTTTCCATTTAAAAATTAATACCTATTCTAAGCTAATATGATTTTAATTATTAATATGGTTTTGTTTAAAATAATTCAAAGTAATTCAGATAATTTTCGCTTTATTTTATAACAAAATTTATAAAATTGTCAATTTACATTTTCGCAGTTTATTCTACAATCTACAATTTGAAATATTTCTACACCATAAATATAAATATTTTATTATAGATATAGAAATAACTGTTATAAAACAAAAAAGAGAAAACTATATTCGTTTACTATAATAAGGATATAAAAAAATATTAAACTAAAAGGTATTGTATAATGGCGAGGCAGGCGACAACATTTTCTCCATCTTGAAGTTTTCACCACTCCGAATACACCTTACCATTTTCCGCTTAATGTATACTTAATACTTACTAACAGTAAATTAGTCCGTTTTACTCTTCGTGAATATTAAATAATTTTGCTACCTCGTTTAAGTCCTCATATTTACGTTCCTCTTTTAATACCTGACGTGCTATGTTCATTCGATTAAACACATTCCACAACACAATACCTACAACAACATCGTCTCTCAAATAAAACACCACTCCTTTGCCATAATCATCGTCGCTTTCAATCTTATCTTGCTGCTTTATTTGCTCGGCAAGTGCTTTCAACTCGGGACTTTTTCTAACAGTGTCTTTGCATTCAGGTGGAACAACCTTAAAAACCCTCGGTTAAAAATTAATTTTAAAATTAATACTGTCCCTACCTCATTTGTGTTACAATCGCTTTTCTCCTCAGTTTCAGTTTCATCGATCTGCAAAAAAAAAAAGTAAGCAATAAATTTTGTAACTCTTGATTTTCGATATTAAATTAAAATTATCTCCCCTTAAATAGCATTAACAATAAATTTTAAATAATAAAACGTCCCTCCCAATAACATATTGCTGCAAAATTATAAATTTAATTTAAAATTCAATAATTTATAATAATTACTTCAAAATATTTTCCTTACCTCTTCCATTTCACATCGCATAGCTTCATCGGTAGCTTCAACCGCGGCCTTTGGTGTATCCAATTCGGTTGCTTTAGTGAAAACTCCAACTGTGGGTAATTTGGAGTCTACGATTCCTATCGCTTCATAACCCACGTCAGGTCCCAAATCCGACCAAAACATACTTTGATGCCAATATGGTTTACTAGCCCCCGTCATGTTTTCTCCTGCAAGTCGTCCAGAAACAACAGCGTGATCGTGATGTTCAACTCTTCGCCTGCCAAATTTGGTATCGTAAAAGCAAGCACAATCGCCGGCCTTAGAAAACAAAATTTTAAAAAATAATTTCTTCTAAACCTTTTAAATCACTCACAATGTACAAGTCTGATCTCGCTTGCAGTTCCGTGTTAACTAGGTAACCTCCGAGATCGGGATCAATTTCCAAATCCGACTCTTCAGCTAACATGGTATTGGGTTCAACACCCACAGCAACAACCACATGATCCACTTTAATTTCTTCTTTATTGTTCAGAGTCAACTGAACTTGACTGCCAACTAACTTGACTCCAATTATCTCGGCAAGAGGAATCACATTAACTCCTTCTTTTTTTACTTTTTCCGTTGTCCATGAACTCAAATACTCTGGCAAAACTTTACCCATATTACCAGCTTCTTTAAAGACTTGCGACACTCGAAGCTCCTTCTTGGCTACAAAATAAATACATTTTACAATTGAAAATTGAAATCTCAAAAGTTGGTTACCTCTTGCCAGTGCGCAAGCAATTTCGCTTCCTAAAAATCCGCCTCCCACAACAGCAACTGATTTTGCTTCTTCAACAATATCATAAAGTTCTTGAAAATCAAATATGTCACGAAACAGAGTCACGGAGTTCTGTATTTTGGGCTCCGCATTAGTAAAAATGTCTAAATTTTTAGGCTGGGCACCTAAAAGAAGCAAATAAGAGAGAGTTTAAAAAATTATGAGCTTTAGTTACCTGTCGCAATTAGACATTTTCCGTAAGTAATTTCGGCACCATCTTCCAAATAGGCCTTCCGTTCAACTACGTTAATATTTTTTATTTTCCAGCCTAGTGCCACAGCAACACCACCATTTTCGGTTTCATTCAAGTCTTCGCACTTAACATAAAAGTCTTCCGGTTCGTAAAAAATACTAAAAAACACAGATTTAAAGTGCTGCTAAGAAAATCATCTCCATTAAAATGCAGGGTTTTGCTAATTAAATTATATAAACAATTCAATATTGAATTTGTAAATGTTTTCAAGATTTTCCAAAAAGTGGAACCCTGAAAGCTTACTGTGAATTACCTTCGTTCAGTACCATTCCACTGTTTAAATATTAAATTTTGAACGTCCATTGCATTACTGTTAAACCACATTTCTTTTGATAATGGTGGTCTCATGTATGGTAAATCACCTTCACTTGAAATAACCAAAACCTAAAATAATTAGTCAGAAAAAACCTGAGAGACAAAAGTAAAGACTTACTTTGGCCGTGGGATCCGAAGATTTTATTGCCCTAAATGCAGAAAATGAAGCAGTTCCACCGCCAATTAATAAATAAGGAACATCTTTTGGGATTTTACCAGAATCTGCTGGATTTTTAATAATAACCTTTGGTCTCTCTGTAAAAAATTTAAAAATTAAAATTGACTTGCCAAAAAGAGAAGAGGTGCAACATCTGTGCTAGCACCCCAATAAACTCGGCAACCTCTACTACTTTTTAGTCATGGTTTTATTCTCATAGACAACAAAAGACTCGATAAAATTTGAAATCGTTATTTTGAATAGTGAAATAAAGATGACATGACATGGAAATAAAATAGAATAAAATCGAAGCTCTTTGAAGAGATGATTTGCAGAAATTAAAGGGGCTGTAATAATAATTTTTAACTTTATGAAGAATTTTGATAAAATACCTCTGATATAAAAAACTTACGACTTCTTTTGCAATGCTAAACAAACTGTTTGAGCACAAAGCATTTCATTTCCTAGGAAAACTATAAAAATAAAATACTTACGTCTCTTCTTTTTAATTGTTCCTGTTGGAAATATTGGTCTTGGTGGAATTACTTGATATGCCTAGAAATAAAATAATTAAAAACAAACAATCTGGTTGAAAAATATTCAACACTAACAATGTAAGAAGTGATTAAAAGCGTCAATGTTCCAATAGCTAATACGATAAAATAGAATCTTTTACGACGTCCATCCGGTATATAAAAAGGCGTCTCCCTTTGTGGTAATTTATCCATGAGATTCTCTGTCGGACAATCATAATTTGGCGGGTAAGGCTGAAATAAACGTACGTTTATCTTTGATTAGGTAATAGAAAAGTAAAAAATACCTTTCCAGCATTAGTGCAAGGATTTAAAGGGTGAATGGTTCTACATTCAGGCAAAACTGGTTTCGGTGGTTTGCACGGAGGTGGATCAGGTGGACAAGCCCCCGAACGATCCCGTTCCGGCCGTCTCCTGTCGTCAGGTTCATCGCTATAATATCTATTTACACTTACGAGGGGTAGCTTTCCTATAATTTAAATTACATGCTGAATAATGACAAAAAGTAAGGTTACGTTGATCACACTTCCAAAAGAGATTTAAAATCGACTACAACGCATAAACTAACTTACCGGTTTGATTTAACTTATTGCCAAATGCATTTTGACCAAATTTTTGTGACGTAAGCTGCATAAACTTCCGAATTCTTAACATTTTTGCCGGCACTTACGTAATTCCGACCTATTCTATCAGCAAGGTAAGTTTTCAGCGAGTACCGCTTCTAGCATCATAAATTGGCAAAAGGGTACTTTTTGGCATTAGGGTGAAAGAAATTCTAATTTTTTTGAATAATTCAATTTTTATTTTTTGACGTCAGCCACTGCAACATTTTTGTTTCTCATTTTACTCAACAGATTTTTAAAAACGCGCGGCAATTGAAAAATTAAAAAAGCAAAATTATAGAGATCCCATTGCTTTCCTACCCCTTAGGGGGGGAGCTCAAAAAGGCAACATTAATCGCCACATTTGAATATTAAAAACTGTTATTTAATATTTTCTTGAAGTTTAAATACTTAGGTGGAGCTCCGAATACCTTGGCCCTTCCTGGTTACGCTACTGATTTTAAAAAATGTACAATGTGGGCTTATTCTAAACGCAAATCTCAAATCCAAAATTAACTTCTTCCATATCTTGAAGAAAGTAAAAGCTGAGTGTGTATGGAAAAATTTCTCTAGCCAACAAAAATGTTCCTAGGGTAAAAGTGAGCAAATTTAAAAAAATGGCGGTATCTGATTTATTAGAAGAAAACAAGTTCGAGAAAATGATTTTTCCGATTGTTGTAAACGCAACAATGTCAATTTTCGCGTATATTTTGACCGTGAAATTGATTCCAAAACTAAAGGATATGTTTATAAAAGCAAATCTGTTTGGAATTGATATGAGCAAAAGAACTAGCGAAAAAGTGTAAGGTTATGTCGGCTGTGTTCACCGAAAAATTTTAATTTAAATTTTTTTAAGGCCCGAAGCGATAGGTGTAGTTTCGGGATGCACCTTTTTGATAACCATGTTCCTATTTATACCGGTTCCATTCAAGAATTCGTTACTTAATGGAAAGTTTCCACACGATGAGGTAAAACGTAGAAAATTTGTTCGATTTTGAAGTAACGCATTGTTAAGTTTGTAGAACTTATTGCTGCACTCTTGTCGATCTGTTGTATGGTTCTGCTGGGCTTCGCAGACGACGTGCTAGATCTGAGGTGGCGCAATAAATTGTTTCTTCCCACTATTGCCTCTTTACCATTGCTGATGGTCTACTATGTCAATTTTAACTCTACAACTGTGATCATTCCGAAACCTTTCAGAGAGTTATTTGGGTTTTCCATTAATTTAGGAATTTTGTATTACATCTATATGGGAATGTTGGCAGTGTTTTGTACAAATGCAATCAACATCTTGGCGGGGGTAAACGGATTAGAAGTTGGCCAAAGTATCGTCATTGCTATTTCCATAACCATTTTCAATGTTATAGAATTGTATGGAAATCAGTGGAAGGCACATCAGTTCAGTTTGTACTTTATGCTGCCTTACATTGCCACCAGCTCTGCCCTGCTCAAGCATAATTGGTATGTAAAACTTCTTTTGCGATACGCCGAGAAATGAGTTTAAAGAGTCGTCTTGTTCAGAAGGAGTTTTGTGTCGAATTGAAATTTATTGTAAAAACAAACAAAACTGCTATAAATTTGCTGTCCTGGTGGAAATGATAACCATGCCATGTTTTACAATTACATTAATTTGAGTGAACGCAAAGAACTATTAAGATCAGAAATAATCGGTGGAAGGGGCCGACCTAATTTATTAACTTGAACTGTCCCATCACAATCATCATTCTCTACAAAATTACTCTTAAAACTCATATGAATTTCTATACCATTTATTAATTATTCAAGAAAAAAAAATGAAATTTTGTTTTCCTTCCAAATCAATTTATTAAAAAATGTATTATAAAATGGCACACCACAACTTATCAGATTAAAATGATAATATTTTTATTTAAAATCCTAATATATCACAGTCTAAGATATCAAACGAGTCACATTTGGATGCCCGCGCCTTTTCCGAAGTTAACCTAATTTTTAAGCCAAGCTAATGCTAGGACTGCAGGATTTAGTAATAATCAAGTTTCGAGTATAGATTAATAAGCAACCAATCAAATTTCCAACTGTTATTTGTTACAAAATTAGGCGCGTAATATTTCTCCCTATAACGACGCATCCTCATTAGTTCAGTCTTCGAATCCAAATAAATACCATTTTCTATTAAATCTTCGATGTAAGCATTATCAATTTTTTTGGACGTGATGTTCGTGAAACGATTTGTACTCTTAAGGTGTTCGATAATTTGAACTGGTTCGTAACAAAACTCGCACAACCACCCGCCAAAGTGGTTCAAATCGCCCACAATCAATCCGCGATTGGCGTACTTTTTCACGACGTCAACGCGCTCCCCCAAATACAAAACCGTGGCAGCTCCACCCCTTAAGACAGTTTTAGTGGGATGAAGCCAAAAGAAGCCGTAAACCGACCAACGAAAACGAAAGTAAATTGGTTGGGGCCACCCATCGTAGAGTTTTAAAAATTGCAGCGCCAAACCGTTGGGAATATCGTCGGATTCACCAAACAAAACCACGTCGTCGTATTCTAAATTTGTTACCACTTTCTTCGTGCGCCCCCAGGCGTCAATTAAACTGGTAGCTCTCATGTATAAAATTCTGGCGTGATGGTCGCGTAGAAAACCGTTTCGAAGGCGATTTTGAAAATTACTATCAGTCTCGTTCTCGTAGAATACGAATAAGTCAACATATTCGTCTAATTCGCTCACTTTTATCTCCGTGATGGTCAAGTCGACGTCTTTGACCTGCGATACATAAATAATCCTACGTCGGTTCTTGCGGGGCCCTTTGAGAGACAAAGATTTTCGGTAAGCAAGCAAGGCACGCCAAATCACTTCGGGTTGTCCACAATCAGAACCGTGCCAGTCGGGCAAACAGTTGCACCTCCAATTGCGGTCTTTCGAACGATGCATCGACTTCAGGTCTGTACCCAGCTTGTAGCACAAGCTACTGTTAAAATCGTCGTAAAGTTCGGTCATATTGAGCACCCTTAATTTAAATTTGTCGTAAATCGTGTGATATGTAAAGTTTGGAAGATGTCGGTGGTCCAAAACCTTCAAAAACGATACTTTCTCGTTTTTTTCCTTCTTTTCGGTCGCCTTTTTTGTTGACCCATTGGTGCTGTTATCGGCCGGAAGAAGAAAATACGAACCAATTAATAACAATTGAAGGGCGAGAATGATCCACAAGGATATCCTCTTGTAATATAATCGAATATGCATTTATTTCGATTTACATCTCATAGAGTTAACGCCCTTAACCTCACTTTGAGTCATCCCATAACAATTTCTTTAGGATGAAACTTTCACCCGTTTTATGTTTGCAAAATCGTCGACAAGTTTTAATTTTTTCATAATCGAATTAATATAGTTTTACAAGATCGTGGATCATTTAAAATTAATTCTCTTGTTCAACACTAAAATAACAATGGCGCTGTCTATTTTTAGAATAAAGTCCGCGTCGCACTGGAAGATTATAAAAAAAAAAGGATTTTAAAAAATAGAAAAATTAAACCTAATAATTTATATTTTTGTGAGGATTAAATTTGCCAAGATGCTCTATGAGCCTCGTAGATTTAAGTTTAGCTCGGCAAGAACCTAAATGTTGATGGTTTGTGATTAATCGAATTATGAATGATAAAAATACACATGTAGTAATAATACAAGCAGTTAGTTTTATTTGTTATAAAATTTTTATAAATGAAAAATAGGTTAAAAACCTATTTAAACAGTATTAAAAATATAATATCATTTTGCTACTTGGCTGCTTATAACAAAGCAATAAAGACTTTGTAGTAAAACACTACATCCCAGTACGTCAATCTCAAGTGCTATATTTCACGACACAAATATGAATTTTACAAGTGCACAGCACTTGACTCCAGCTTCTCATAATAAAAATGTATAAACCGTTTCTTAATTTCGTTTCATAAGTTTGTATTATGAAAAATTCAAGATTTATCTAAATTTAATTATAATAATTTATAATTAAAAAACAATATTTCGTTATCAGTTTATTAATAGTTTATTTTAATTAGTAAATTATCGCTTCGTCTCCCATTAAAAATTATGTACTTTTTTTAAAAATAGGTACATCGTATAAAACACAAAAATAAAAAATAATTAAAACCCGTTTTAACATTCAGTATAAAAATGAAATTAAGATTAATTTTATAAAAATTAGATTTAAAAACCCTAATTTACTTGGCATATTTTAACTGAATTCTGTATTTTGCTTTCAGGTATCCATCGAGTGTATTTGTGGGCGACACATTTTGTTATTTATCTGGAATGACGTTTGCCGTGGTTGGAATCTTAGGACATTTCAGTAAAACCACCCTCCTCTTTTTTATACCTCAAGTTTTAAACTTTTTATATTCTGTTCCTCAACTATTTCATTTGGTGCCTTGCCCGCGGCACCGATTACCCAAGTTCAACTCCAAATCTGATCTTTTACAAATAAGCACTACGAGATTCTATCATTCCGAACTGAATGTTTTAGCCAAACTAATTTTAAAAGTGTTCAGGGTGTTGAGAATAATTCAGTGGAAGGAAAAGAACGGCGAGGTCGTTACCAATAATTTTACACTAATCAACTTTGTTTTATTAATTTTAGGTCCCTTACATGAGGCGAAATTAACCAGAATTTTAATAGGTATTCAAATTTTATGTACATTTTTAGCATTTATTATCCGGTACCCCCTTGCGCACTTGTTTTATGACCTTTGAGTGGTGCAAATTGTTGTTAATGTTTTATTTTTATATGGAGAGTTTAAATAGAAAAATGTTATTTATAAAAATAGCTATTTTATTAAAATGTGTGAATAAATTTGATAAAATAAAATTTTGTTTTGTTTATTACAAAGTTGGTAGTCAAACACACAAAAATCAAAATATCCTTGGATAATATCCAAATATTTGATTAAAAAAACGAGAAAATGTCAGACGATGAAGAAGAAGAAGAAAAGGGCGAAGGAGGAGAGGGAGCAGAAGTCTATCCATATGGAGTATGTTTTACCAATGTTACGTCAAAGCATAATTAAATATAATTTGATATAAAAACATTAGGAATACGAGGGCGGACGTGACGACAATTTAGACAGGCACGGTTGGGGAAGCGCTCTGCTTCCAAACGGCGACATATATGAGGGGACGTACAGAAAAGGTCTTAGAATGGGCAAAGGTTTGTATTGCTTTCGAAACGGCTCCCGATACGACGGAGAATGGAGAAAAGGTAATTGACGTTTTTTCCGACAACCAAACGGTGACGTAAAACTTTTAAAGGTAGAAAACACGGTCACGGTCAATTTTTGTACCCCGATGGTACTCGCTACTTAGGAGAATGGCGTAAAGACAATAAGCACGGCCAGGGAACGTATTTTTACATAAACGGCGACATGTACGAAGGCGCATGGTACAAGAATTTTAGACACGGCTTAGGAACGTATACCTTCAAAAGGGATAACATCACTCATTATGGTAAAATAAAATCCAAACCCTTGCGAAAATAAACGTTACAAATTTTGTAGGAACTTGGAAAAATGGCCGAATGGAAGGTCCCGGAATATACACCTATCCTGGATACCGATACCACGGAAGGTTTGATAAAAATCTTCCCAAAGGACCCGGATGCTTTACATTTGAAAATAAGTGGATGCAACATGGATTTTATTTGAACGTACGCGATCCCGCCTTTGATTATGTCGGCGCTGACGAGTTAGCGCTGGACGAAACGAGAGAAGTCGCCGGTAAATATGATCACTGCTTGCTAAGATTTTTATTAATTTTAATAAAAAAATTCTAGATCAAGAATACCGCGGTAATCCCCGAGGGATCGTTCCAATATGGCGAGCAAGAGTGGTGACTTCGTACAATGTTGAATTATTACCTCTCGAGCCCATAGCACTTCCTGTGAAAGACTCCGAAGACTCTCTGCTGGATATAATCGAATATTTACAACAACAGTATCGCGAAATGGGAGGCGAGGAGGAGGAGGAGGAGGAAGAAGAAGGCGATCGAGTTAATTATCTTCCAATAAACCCAGCTCCCGGAGAAATGCCTGCTCAAACACAAACTTAACTTTACTCTTAAGTCACATAATTCACAATACTTAATAATAATTTATGTATTTACAGTTGTGAAAATTAATTAAATTTAATAAAAACCGTTCAATTAATTTATTGCTTTTATTGGTTGGATCCCGACATCAGCATACTGACGAGAGCCATCTTCTCCTTTTCCTTCTTTCGTACCACATCGACGGCTCTGTTCTTCCAACAGCTTTTTCGCAGTTTGATTGGTCTGCTTCCGACGTAGCGACCTGAAATAAAAGAAAACACGGTTTAAAAAGTTCAAGTCCTCTTCGTCAAATTGGGTGTTATACGCACTAAAGCAAGAATTTATGTGGACAATGAACTTGAAAAAAGTTACTCCAGATTAATAAAATGTGCCACGAGATAATGCAATAACAAAGCCAAGACATTCGCCGCCACCAAGACAATAAACTGATTGATAAAAATATTATTAGCAACGCTTGTATTTTTAGTACTAAAAACACATCAACCTAAAATAACAATTATGGCCGTCGCTATATTTAGATACAATAAATCTCAAATACGATATTCGCATTGAAAACTTGTGATGTAATCGGATGCAGAATATAGAACACTTTTTATTGCCATATTTGTTACTGATAACAGTTAAATTTAGACGGTCGTCTCGATACTTTTATAATAGTAAACAAGAATGTAACGAATTGTAAAAAAATCTCCGTCATTAATCTAGGATATACAGAATATATGTTGTAATACAGGATTTTGATAATACATTCAGGGGGCAGGGATTACCTGTTGTTGTTTAACCTACTGCAGATACTTTGTACCGTCGATTGCGTATAGCGAAAGTTTCAATTAAACTCGCTGAAAATATTGTACATCGAAATATGAGAAAAAAACAACGTGGAAAAACAATTAACAAGCTAAGTAAACGTAATAAAACCCAATTTATTTTTCAATTGCGTTCCACAATAACTTACTATGCTTTTTCTAATGTTTTTATTTTTAAGCAAACTGAAATTGATTGTGTTTATTTAACTCGTTAATTTTTACAAGCTAGTAATTTGTGTACATTTTGAGTTATTCTTGTAGAACTATCTTTCTGGGCGAAAACTGTTCTAAGTAGATTTTACAGGAAGTCCTGAAGTTTGGAATTGGTAATATCTGATGGTGCTCGGCCAGATGAGTACGACGGAAGACAACATTTACTCATGAAAAACGACGATCGTACGATCTGAACTCAAACTCTGGACGATTGCTTCTTTTAATTTAAAAACAAAGCTTCAAAAAATTCATAAAAATTGCACAATAATTTTTTTTTTAATTAACAATAAACAAATATTATCTAGAAATGCTTAAAAAATGGCACTCTCTATAAGCATTAATAATCTAGAAGGAATTAGGACTCATGAAACTGAAATCCAAACATTTTTGCAGAAAGCTCTAGTTTCCTATAATTCATAACATTTCTAGAAAAACAAAATTTTCCCGTTGTAATGAAGAATGGAATAATACATTTTTTTTCAAATTTGTATTGCAAAATAGTCGATTTACCTGCGCAGGATTAAACTGGATTCGTCCTTGATTTCAATTAATCAAAAAGCAAGATAATTACTGAAATATTTTATTGAAGTATTTCAAATACAGAATACTTTAGGCTACCTAGAAATAGAATATTTAAAATTACTTTATCTAAGCCTCTGATTTATAAATAAAAAATGTTTAGCTGAAGAATTGGCGAAACAATTCCAAAACCCTCCTAGGAGTAAAAAAATCAGCATTTTTAAAAGGAATTTAATATCTATGAATAAATTGATTTTTTTTGTCTATAAAGCAATTACTCTTTGCTCAAAGCACCGAAAAGGACTTTTTCCAACGGAACTTTGCAGATATACATCTGGAGAAAAATGGCGAAGTAAAATAAATGGAGCAAATTAAAATCGCAAGTATTTTCCAACCAACCAACCAACAGTAAACCAAGGTTTCGTGTATTAGTATGGCATAGAAGAAATCTCCCATGTGACGTCAAAACAGCTCTAATTTCTAGAAAACTTTGAGTTATAAACTTGCGAAAAATTAATTTAAATTGCTAATAAACTGCTATAGAATAATCATAGTTAATAAATAAATTATTATTGACCCCCCCCCCCCCAGCGAATCGTTTCAATATTTTATTAATATGTTATTGTATAAAATTTAAAATATTTGATGTAAAATTCTACAAATGTAATCAAAACACGAAATATACGAAAATTTAATTAACTAGCGTATGTAAACAAAAAGATGGCGGACGGCACTAAAGTATTTTATTTATGCTTTAATGCCGCACCGCAAACGATATTTTGGTGATTTCTAGTACAAACTCTTCCACGATAAAAATTTGTTTGTGTAATTTTCTGCAATCCACATTAAGAGTTACCTCCTGAGATTTGCAAATCCTAACGATTTCGGGGCTTTAATCGACGACAACGAGAATTGAATTTTGGGATATTTTAAATAAAACGCGACGAATTACGCTTTAAAAATAAAAATAAACAACAAAATAACTAATTTTTAGATATCTTTCCTAATATTACAATATTTTTGTTATTGTTTATAAAGTCGAACGTGCATAAACGAAAAAACGTCATTAACGCAAAAAACAACAAATCCGTCATTTTGTTTTGCAAATACAAAGTTCCTCAAAGAACCAAGTCACTATTTTTGGAAAGAACGATAGATTACTAGATATAACTAGACACATAATTGAATTATTGCAAAATTCCTAATTTTTGTTGTTATAATTTTGGCGCCGGACGCTCATAAAACAGTAGATTTTTATTGGTTACAATGATATTAAGATTAAAATAAATTTATAATTAGCAAAATAATACGATAGGACCCTTTTAAAAAATTGTCGTCATGCAATGCCAACATCAGGTTTATCATCGTACGTTGGTACATCATAAAAACCCCCGTTACCGACACATATTTAACTCTGCTTTTCTGCAATTCGCCGCTTAAACCTACAAGAGCGTCCCGACGCTATCAGTTCTCCCGCTGTGCCGCTAGTCGATAGATATAAACACCAGCAACAGGTGAGTTTGGCATCTTCAAAAATATTATCTTATTATAATTTTATATTCCTAAATCAAACAAAACTAAACCCAATTCTTTTCAATTATTGTGCGGTTTAATAATTGAAACTTAAACTTTCTTAACTAAATTGTGCATGGCTAAATTAAATGAGATCCTTTGCTATTGAATTTGTTCCATAAAAATACATTTTTTATTTTTTGAAAATAGACCAATAAAATTTGCAAAATGTATTAATTTCTTATACAAATATTTTGTTCATAATCATTAAAAAGAAATACGGATATTGAAGCGGCATTTGTGCTTTAATTTCGATAAAATTAAATTTTTGAAACCAAATTTTTGTTAAAAAAATCGATTCCCATCCATAAGTTTATTTTGTTCAAAAAATTAATTATAGAAAAGCAAAGAAGTTATTCGTCGTTAAGACAAATTTCCTCTCTAAACTAATTAAAAAGTTTAGAACAAAAACACGGAAGAAAACAATTTTTTTTCAACGATAATCCAATAAATTGCTAGTCTCGTGGATATCCCATTACGCGTGAAAAATGTTTGCATCTCGGATATTTTTAATTTAGAAACTCCGAAAACTTATTGCTTGAAATTTTGCACGACCCAAGAACTAGAAGATTCACCTCAAAAAATGAACGTCTCTGTTTTATTTTATTACTTTAAATATTTCTTGCTAAGAAAAAATAATTTAGCAGTTTCAAACGTGAAAATCGAGTTGATATTTAAATTTTCAAAATTCGACTCCGCGGCCACAAAGATAAATATGCCTAATCCACGGATAAATTGTGTATTTCTTTTCGATAAAAAAATATATTTTATAATTCGGTAAAATGTTTTGTAATTTTTCAACTTTTAACGAAACTTAATTTTTGAACTTTTGTTATACAATTTTTAGTTGTTTATTTAATCAAACACGAGGTCGCTTAATGAACCAATCAAATTTTTGCTTAGCTTTAGTATCACGTTATCGTCATATAATTAACATTCGCTATTGGTTTATAAATAAATTAATTAATTTTTTTATTTGCGTTTCGCCAATACGAATTGTACTCGTCCAATGATTTTTAGTGATACTTCACGAGTTCAGCAGAATGGAATAGCGGAAAATGTACGCGCAAAAAAGTAATCGTGGGTTTTAATCTCATATCTGTTTCAATGCTAATTGAATAATATAATAATGTAAATGCTTCAAGGAAAATAATTTTGAGATCAAAACAAAATATAGATTTTCATATTAAAAATATAAAAATTGTAATAGATCCAGGCTATGGTACGAAAGTCTCTCGAGGTTGAAAATAAAAGAAAAAATCATTGTTTATATTTTTTCATTTCAAGATTCAAAGTGATAATGCAAAATATTTCGATTTGCGTCACACTTATCAACAAAAATCGAATTAAAACCTAAATTTAGACTTTGATATGCAAGAAAGTATAACTTATCTGAAATAAGAAATAAAATTAAATGCAACTTGTAATTTCCAAGCAAAATTTTTGCATCCGATTTTCGCAGCTTTGATACAGAGAAATAATTTTCACATCAAGCATAAAATTGCCAATAGTTATTGACGCAAATTTACATGTGTAAGATGTATGATGACTAGAATGACCCATTATCGTATTAATTATTGTCATATCTGAAATTACTTTTCTGGCGCCCATTTAATACTTATTACAGCAATTTAGTAATAAACCTTCCCACATTTTAATTATTTTAAATAAAATTTCGAAATAGAATAAAAAGTATTTTAAGGG
This sequence comes from Cantharis rustica, assembly GCA_911387805.1. NCBI lineage: Eukaryota > Metazoa > Arthropoda > Insecta > Coleoptera > Cantharidae > Cantharis > Cantharis rustica. Next base: position 1,527,551 of record OU426878.1, on the reverse strand, counting down.
GTTTTCACCTTCGGTGTGAGTAAACATTGGTAAAAAAAATATTTTGTTACAGCATTCAAAAGCTAAACCCAGTTAAATCCACGTGCTGCACAAATTATTAAGAAGCTTATTGTGGTGTAGCAGAAATCTGTTCTAATCCTCAAACCTACGTTTTGTGATCAAGTTTTTCCGGAAACTCTTATTTAATTTCAATAAAAATATTTGAAATTAAAAGCGTAAGAACCTTTTATTATAAATTGACATTAAAAAAGAAAAGAAAAAGACAATTAAAATTTTAGTTTATAAAATTCGCCGATATTTCAAAGTTTGCTTTGAAAAAATAGCGTATACACTGTGGGTCAGGCGACCATCCTACATGCGACTATCGGGATAAAAAAAATAACACTTCGGTTTCTTGATGTCTAACATTTTTACAAATAAAACTATTGCCGCTTTATTATTAAATGTTGATTCCACCACTGGCGTGGCATTATTTTGTTATTTTTAGCAAATAACCATGAATTACAATTCCCGATAGATAAGTCAGCCTATCAATATTATTTGTACATTGGCCGACAGACTTAACATTAATTAAAAATATCTGAGAAAGCAACACTGTATTGCTCAAAGCCTAATTTCATTGTGTTTGCTAGCTTGTTAATTTTGAAATTATTACTATTATTTTATGGCGATTTTGTTGCAGAATGAATATTTTACGATCGAAACATATAACATTGGTTTTAGTCCAACTAATCTTAATAGAGCAATTTTATTGCGCACCAACGCAGAACAAAAATCAAAATTTGATAGAAAAATCCAAAAAGAGCAACTTCGTGTCAAGAGGATGGGGAGCAGGTGGAATGCCATTTAGTGTGCTATACATGAGCCCACAATCGTCCAAACAGCCCATGTATGAAAGTTACTACTACGACGAGCCGCTATCGTCGCCGTCTCGATCTCAAATCCACCAAACTAAATCTAAGAACAGAAGACAATATACGGTGATACCGCAACTATTTGTTTCCTATGGTTGGGGACCACTGGGATAAATTCTTTAATAATAAAATTATTATTGTAGCATTAATTTATTAAATTTTTATTTTTATTGTACAAAATGTGAGACAAAAATAAAGGCACACTTTTCCAGTGTTAACTTGTACTTGTTTAGTTTTCTTCCGAATGAGTAAGCAGAATAAGAAAAATGAGCAGGCGTTATATTGATGCAAAAATTGTAAATTTCACTTGAGATGTGGTTTTTTTTTACATATAGTACAACATCATAAGTTAAGACCGAGAGTATACTCGATTCACACACCATCATCGTCCCTTCATTATTTCGAGATAAATTGCAACAAAGTTTTTAGTAGAGAAAAAATAATGCATCCATTCGTTGCCTTGTATTCAAAAATATTGTAAAACAAAAAGCTACAAACAACAATATGTACCCAGATTATTTTTTTCTCTGCACAAAACTTTTTACAGTTTATCTCAAATAATAAGAAAAACAAGCCAAATGTGTACGATAGATAGATAGTGCTAAATACAGTACAGTCTCGGTAATCCGACCAGTAATCCAAACAACAAAAGAACTTGGTAGTTTGCACAAATAGTTTATAATCCGAACACAACTAATAAAATTTACGGATTATAGAAAAATGTTTAGATTGCGGAAAGAGGAAAAGATGAAAAATAGTGTTTACAAGCTGAAGTAGAAGAGTGGGTAAATGGAGGAACTCAGGAAAAAAATAATTTAACTGATTCAAAAATTATTGAGCAAATTTATTGCAGATCAGAATGTAAAAGCTGATGAAGAAAGTGATAAAAATGACAAATCACGTAAAGAATAAAGAAGCTGTCGATAGTTTTAATTTTTATTTAAATTGGGCATGTGAAAATGATTATAAAATCTTATAAAATTTTCGTTTTTAGCTTTGTCCAGTAATCCGAATGAGGCCAGATTTCTATTAGTTCGGATTACCGAGACTGTACTGTAATTAAAAAATAATAATTCTTCCATATAAAAAAAAAACTTCTACATCGTGAATTTTTCATTTTTAATTTTTCAAATTAAAAATTTTTAATGTCCAGTCTGAATTAGGTTTAAAATGAAAAACAATCAATTTAATAAAGAATTTCTCATAAAGTGTAAAAATAATATTCTTGAATTTAAAGAAAAACAATATTAAAAAAAAAATAACAGTAACTAATTAAGAGAAGTTCAAGATGAAAATTAAAAATTGTTTTAAAGTAATAAAAACAAAATATTTGCTTCGAGGATAAGTTTTGTTCGGCCATTGTCAATTTTACAATTTCTTTCGCTTTGATTAAAGTAATAATTAATTTGAATCCTTATATTAACTTCGTTGGTCTAGAAATGCTATTTCTGAAACTTATTCTAATGGCAAACAAACTTTATATTGTACCTCGACATATCACTTATTGTTCTTTTCATTTATTAAAATGTTTTCCTTCAGTTGAATTTGCATGATTCTTATTTAATCATGTAATGATTCTCGGTTATTTTAATTTTAACTAATATTAGCTTTTAAAAAGCACCAGGTCGTTTGCTAATTTTTTTGCGAAAAATCTAAAACTAGGAAACTACTAAGGAACCACAATACATATAAAAATCTGCGTTCCAACTTCTGTTACTCCTAGAAGGCTAAAACTTGGTGTACTTACTTAACTCTTAAAGCCGGGTAGGTGTAATTATGCAATGGAAGAAATTAATAACACTATAAATGGATTAACAAGATTTTTAAAGTATGTTGATTTATACAATAACTAAAAAATTCTACTCCTCAAACCTATTCAATTGTCAATATATTTTATTTACCGATTGAACGACACAGTAAGATTGATAGTTTAACAAGTAATCTTAACCACAGAACAAAAAATTTGGTAACAGCCGGGATTCAAAATTGTAACCCCAGGGCCTGTCAACGTTCAGCTATTACGTGTGCAGTAGTAATAGTCAACATGTTAAATTATAAGTTCACAGATCAGGTTTGGTTCTCATCCCAAAAAAGATAGTTTGACATCTACAGGAGTAAATTTAAATTAACCAATGATTTTTATTGGCTTGTTAGTACGAACAGATATATTTTCTTGGTTTCTTCAAGTTTTATGAAACCAAGCATTAAGCTTTTAAGCCTACTACCAAATCTTATTACAAAAATTCTTAAAAATTAGAAGTTTTAATTGTTGAGGTTCGATTCCTATGAAGCAGTTGACGCAAAAGCAATGATAATAATAAATGTTTTTAAAAACATTAAAAAAAAAACATATACAAACAGGTGAATTAAAAACATTTATTATCGCTGCATTTGCGTCAGCCACACGCGCCAAATACTTCATGAGAAATGGCTTGTAAACAAACATTTAAAAATGGAATATTTTGTTAATTCAATAAGGTTTTAGTGATACTAGATAAATTCATATGCTCTTCAAAAATTGTACGTTCTGTATAGTTAAAAATAAATCTATATTTACAACAACAAGCAGATTCGTAACTTTTAAGTTCAATTATTCTGAAATTTTAAATGGTAATGAAGCTATTTAAGAAGCACACACAGTTGATTCACCCTGTATATCAATATTCAATATTTTGTTAGATTTACAAGTTAACATGCACTTCAACTATGGGAGAACGTTTTTACTTCCATAGGAAACCTGTAGCTGTTCATCCGTCAATTTCAATGATTTCTTAAATTAAATTAGAGCAAAAGTTAAGATTATCGAAAATAATTTAAATTGCATGTAAGCAGTGTTAGGCTCAATGGTCTAATTTTAGTGGAAGGGTGAACAACTGTAGGTTCTCCTTGCTAGTCTACACTTGGCACTGAAATACCTAGCTGTGGCCCTATCTAGAGTTGTTAATACTTATCGTCTACAGAACCTACCTTCATAACAACTTTTTCATATGAAAGCGAAAATTAGTTGCCAAAGAACACTCGGCAGTAATTATATAAAAAGAAATCAACTCTTTAAAATTTCCAATAAAAAATTAAATTTTAGTTTCAACTCACCGTTCATCTCTTTCATTGCTTTCGTGAAATCGGCAGGATCCTTAAAGCTTATAAAGCCATATCCTTTTGTTTTGTTTGTTCTTTTATCTCTAACCACGCGCGCTTTCATAAATGAGGGATATTTATTAAAAGTTCTGGTCAGCAATTCGTCCGTTACGTCATTTCCCAGATCACCGCAAAATATTCTGAAGTCATCTTCGGACCAATCGGCCAACGATAAATCTTCCCAAGTTTGTCCACCTGCAGTTCGCAACAGCTTCTTGTTTTTTCCTCGACGACGATAATCGTCTGGTCCAAACGATTGCAACGCACTACTGGCTTTACCTGTAGAAAGAAATGAAGTAATTTGGTAATTCGAGAGTATATAAATTTACCTTGAGATATCGCCAATTCTGCAGGTACACTAACTTTTTCTTTAAGTTTCTTTAACTTCTTCTCCACTTCCGATTGCAATGCTAAAAAGTCAACAGTATTCGTCAATTGATTTTGTTGCTGCTGTAAATTTTTTGGTGCATACAAAGTCGGTTTTGCTGAAACCACTGCAGGCTGAGACACATACGACTGAGAAGAATAATCCATACCACCTCGTTTGCCTCCACCTTTAATTTGTTGTGGTACCATGGCAGGAGGGTTCGGAGGTGGTGGAATGTTACCAAAACCAGGTAAATTGAAACTACTGTACTCTTGCAGTTTCTGTTGTACTTGATTGTAAGTGTGCGTTCCAACTACGGGGCAGCCAGCTATTTCGGCTTCAAATCTTAAAAAGATGTAAATGTTGAAAGTTTTGAGGTTACTTTTCTTAATAGTCTATTTTACCTGCTCATTTCGTCTTCCATTTGACGAAATTTATCACCCATCTTGTTGAGGTCAAGTGTTACAATTTAAAAAAAAAATTTTCCAGTTATTAGGTTTTAATTGAATAATAATTTGAAAAAAGCAACTTTCGATACACTCACTAATAAACAAGTTGTCAAGTTTTGACAGTAAAGTGTAAAGTGCTGCCACCAATAAGTTTGACTTTGAATTAGTAAAAACAGATCCGTCTCTAGTGTTCGATTGTTAATGGCATACAAAAGCCAATTGAACCCCCCCCTTTCGGAAAAGCAATAATTTTATTGAAGAACTTGACTAAGCGTTTGCTTGTCTGTTGGATAAATGGAAGCAGCTAATAACTTCAGTTTTGGTACAGCTGAGTTGAAGTGCAATATTGTAACAAAATGTTCAAGTTTGTAAGATTACAATATTCAAATAGTAAGCTTGTTGGATTGCGTATATCTTATTTTATAGTTCGGACCGGTTCGATACTTTCCGAGTGTTTTAAACGTAAAGTAGGTAGGGGAGACAGTTTGTTTAGTCCAAACATGAGTCCAAACGAGAAAGTCGTGTTTAGAAGTTTATTAATAGTTTAAAGTAACTTTTGGGTAAGAAGTTTCCAATTAAACATAATATTGATATTAATTATATTTGTGTACATGTCAGATCTAATTTTGGTAATAAATTTTGTTCGTTAGTTTCAATTGTTTAAAACAGGGGCACTATTGCGTAATATTTTATCAAGGGTTGAGTTGGTTAAATTTAAACAATTGAAGTAAAATGTTTTAATTATTAGATGGGTTATATTTCGGTAAAGATTGAAGTAATTTTATATTAACGGTAATGGCATTATTAAAAATTGACTGCAGTATAATTAAAATAAGTGTAATTGTGTAATTTTGTTGATAATTATTTAAACATTAATTGTTAGTGGTATTTTGGTGACGGTTAATTTATTTTAAGTAATTAAGTTGGGCTGCATATTATTTGCCTAGACATGTCAAAGGTCACCTAAGCGGCATATTTCTTTGAGTTAACACCGAAATCGACACGCTTAATGCAAACACGAAATGCTTAATTGAATTGAACGTGATTGTAATTTCTATTTGAAAGATTTATCTATTACGCTATTACTCTCGAAAAAAATTCACAAATCCCTCCGACTCTCCTTGAAATATTACAGTATATTGTCTAAAAGAAAAATCTAGAAGAATGCCCAAATCCCACCTAGACGAGAGTCAACAAATTCTGAGTCGAATCATCAATGCTTTCCGTGACGTTTCAAATCTAAATTACGATCTCTGCTCGGTTTAATTTAGTCACATTTGCAGGTGTAATTTTAACTAAAAGATGGACTTATAGTTTCGACAAACAATAATATAATTATATACAAAATATAATCTTGACACAACCATGCACAATTAAATTATATAAAATATAAACTTTTGACCCCTAAGAATGCAATTTTACATTACTGCAGTTACACAAGATTCCGATATAAAAATAAGTACCGTGATCACCAAATTAAGTAATTATTCAGGGTTATTAAAATACAGGGTGTTTAGAAATTAATTATGATTTTATCATTGCTTCAGACTTGATCCTCGAACCTAGATTTAAACAAGAAATAAAAGATTTGACATAACCCAAATATATGTAGTTTTATTTGTGTTGTGCGTTTATGATCGTCTCGTTTGTTTTAGAGCGGTCATCTGTATTGTTTCAGCTATGTTAACAATTTTGTTTTGTATAACGGAAAAAAGAACTGGTTACTAGATGGCTTGCGGTAGGTAATTACACAACGTGGTGGTCCATGGCTATTTTTCCTTGTCATCGATGAGTAAGTGTTGGCGCTAAATTCAATTTTAAAAGTCGCATCTTACAAGTTCAACTTGATAAGTTATCAATCTGCCCAAGGCAGTGCTGCTCAAGATGTAGTTCGTCCTGTTCTTCATGAGCCATAAAGAGCAACAGTACTATGGAAACCGCTGGAAGAGGTTGTGGAAGAAACGTGACATCAGTTTTCAAGTTCAATTTTTTTATTGTAGAAAAATGTTAATAAATCACTTTTATGACAAATAACAATTAATTAATTATTATAAAAATAGTAAATCTAGGTAAATTTGCGAAAATAATCATTAAATAATTCTTTGTGTACAGTTTTAATGTACGGCAACAATCCGTAGATGACGTATTGCAAATTAAACTTGTGCATAAATATAGCATCTATCTTAACTGTAAACTCTTCAAAGTTTGAAGTATCACGATAAAAAGTAAGGGCTTGTAAAAAAGCTTTGAAATCATCTGGGTTTAAAACATCTTTAACCTACATAATTTAAAAAAATTATTAGAGTAAAACTAAAAACAGAACTACCATTTACCATAACAATATAATCTTTCATGTCTACTTCCGGCGTCGTCACAGCTTCAGTTTTGTTCTCATACACCATAGTAATCCGTTTCCGCTTTTTAATGTTGGATGAACCTGAACTCCCAGGGTTATTAAGCGTTGAAGTGGAGGCACTGCTTTCAAAGTTAAAATTTCCCTTTTTTTTCGTCAAATAAACATTGGAAGTGTCAAAATTTGCCGCAGGAACCACAACTGGAATGGTTTCCTCTTTTTTTACATAAGGAAACTAAAACGAACTAAAATAAAAGAAAAAGTAAAAACGGTGGAAGAACTGACCTCTGTGTCTGCAATTCGATAAAAGTTCCTCAAATCTCTTATAATTTCACCAAAATTATTAACCGACTTGATGTGATCACGTAACCATTTTGAAAGTTGCGATTTAATCCTAAAACTTGTAAACCTCGAATCGAGTAAAATTATCGCCCCATAATCGTTTCTATGTCTGATGATACGACCCATGGCTTGATTAACCGCCCGGGTTGCTTCCAAAGTGTACCAATCATCGCCCGAGAGGAACTAAGAACAAAAAATTAGTTTATTAATTATAATAACTTTAATTATTTAGTATTAGATGCCAACTCAATCCAAAAAAAATTTAATTGTGCAGTTTCCAAAACTGAGATTTTTGAATTTACCTCTTTGTCTTCCCTTCGGCACTGATCCATGTACAATCGTTTTAATACAATTTTGGGGTCCTTAAGTGGTGGATATGGTAATCCTGTTATTAGAACGGCACGCCCATTGATATCAGCAAAATCTAAACCTTCCGAAATTTTCCCCCTACAAACACCCATGAAAATCGCCCCCTTGTAGGATGGATTATTTACACGATTATAGAACTCTTTCATTGCCGTATTAAAAGCTTCCTTCTGTTTTGGTTCCACATAAACTGCCTAAAAACTGAAACGTTTAAAACCAGATGCTGGATGGGGGTAGGGTGGTTACTTTTTGTTCACAAATGCTATTCCAAATGCCTGCCATTTCCCACTCCTGTTGACACTTTTGCATAATTGGATAGGAAGGAAAGAAAATTAGCACTCCATTGGGAACAATTCGAGTCAAATTTAAAATTGTGCGTCCTAACGATGATATATATTGCGGATTATTTCTGTAAAAGTTAGATTAAAAAATTATTTCCTGAAAATGGAAATGTGTACCTATTTTGGAAACTACTATTAAGTTCAGTTCCATCTGGACCTTTGCTTAAAATTGAAACGTATATTTGTCTGTTAGTCACAATGTGAGGATTTTCTAGACGTACCGGAACCGTCAATTGCAGCTCAGAAATCAACGGTTGCAACGGCGCCAGTGTTCCGCTCGTTAATATGAGGCATTTCACTCCCAACGCCATCAGCATGTTCATTCTAAAATTAAAAATTATTTCAAGAATAAATGCAATTCAGTAGAGTATACCCAAATCCGGAACTGAAACACCAGAAGGACAACACACGTCCATTTTGTTTCGCATTAGCTTTCGATAACCAATCGTTGGCTGCCCTACCTTTCTTAATTTCTTCAGTTTTCAAATGAACCTAAATTCATCACATAATCATTTAAAAATTCAAACAGAATGCTAATTTGAAATTTGAAGAAATCAGGATAATGACAGGAAATATAATTATATAGGTAGGTACGTGACGAGATTTTGTGTGTAGTTATCTGTTTCATCATATCAAAAATTATCACACACATCTTCGTAACAGTTAACTAATCGAAATTGTCAGTTATAGTGTAGATATTTAACAAATAGAAATCTTTGGTTTTTATTTATTTACTGCTAATTGTAACTTACCTTGTAACATTTCTTAACTTTTTCCAAATATTCAGGCGTGGGGAGTGCAAAAACAATTTTCAAAAGAGATTCAAATAATTCTAGTCCATTGCCTCGTCTTTGAAATGGACCATCGGGAACAGCGGTTAAAAGAAATTGTAAAATTTTGTCAATTAAAATTTCAATTTGTTGACTATTTTCGTACTGAACCTGTAGGACAAAAGCATGATTCTTTCCTTAAAAAATAAAATTCCAACTTACTCCTGCTGATTGAAACAATTCGTAAATAAAATCTCCCTCGGATGTCTTCCCATCTGCCGAACTAAACTGAACAGCATCGATTGCTTTTTCAAAATCCAACAAAATTTGCTTAAGAACACACAATTCATCTGCGGTGAAGTCTTTTGGAGTTTCATCTGCATCGAAAGATGTTGGTTCTGACGTCATGGCTTTCATAACTCCTGTTACTTCCTCTATGCACATAGTGATGTCACTCGATCTTAATTCGACCGAAGCCGAATCCTCACATATTCTATCAACATTATGAGCTTCGTCCAAAATGACGATTGTGTTGGATAATTCAATTCCTAACATTAAAGATTAAAATTAAATAAAATACATCTGGAGAAAGTCGTAACCTATTAAAATATCGTGTTTCGAAACCATAAAACCATTAATTCTTTTATTGTATAAAATTATTTGGAAGTTTGTTTATTATTTTGTCATTTATCATTAATTTTATAATTTTGAAAAACACTGTACATAATTATTAAGTTTGAAGAGTGGGAGTGGCATAAAAGAAGGGACTGAGGTCGAAGATTGCAAAGCAGACACTGTTGTGTTAGGCTAGCGGAAGGATTGTAATTCCCACGACGCCAAGTTAATTTAATTTTTATAATTTTAAAAATAAACAAAAGGTTTTTAATTAATTAAAGTTGTTTTATTTGAAGTGAGGTGCTAAACTAAGTGAAGTAAACAAGTTTTTGGATAAATTTAATCACATGGAAAGGTAATACAACTAATTTTATAGACAGGCGTTGGCAGATGTGCAGACCACGTGCGACCACAGCTAGAATACTTTTTGGAATGAGCGAAAAATTATAAATTTGTATAGCTCGGGTCACTGCAATATAAATAAAATATGAGCTCTACAGGCCTTGTAGGCCCATGGCTTGAACGATTTCTCTCCACTTTTTCTGGTCCTTCATCAACACTGTCCATTCTTCCACCCCAATCGCTCTGAGATCTTCTTCCCCTGCATCCAGCCATCTTATTCTCGGTCTTCCTCTTCTTCTGGTACCTATAGCACCCTGTCTCAGAACTTTCGCGTCATTCTTTCTTTGGACAGTCTTTCCACATGTCCCAGCCACCTGATTCTCTGCGCCTTGATTACTTTTGTAATATCCGGTTCCCCGTAAAGATTCATTACTTCCTCGTTTTTTAATCTGCACCATTCGCCATTTATTTGTCGGTCACCATAAATTCTTCTGAGAATCTTTCACTCCCAACGTGCTACCCTTTCGTTATCAGCTTTATTCAGGGTCCATGTTTCGCAGCCATACAATACCGCCGGCCTTATCACTGTCTTATATAGTCGCACTTTTGTTTTTCGCAATATTCTCTTATTACATATAATAGTCCCTAAACTTCCGGCACTTTTGTTTCCCCTGGTTATTCTCGCGTCAATTTCTTTGCTATTATTAAGGTTATTCGTTATTAAAGTCCCCAGATAGTTAAAACTTTCCACGTCTTCAAAGTTATATTCCTTAATATTTTCTACCCTAACTTTAAAATATTCAATATATTCGAAATTCATATTATTCATACCGCAATATATTCGAAATTAATTTTAAAGTTCCTTACCTAAAGCTTTCCTAGATCGTATATCCAGAATGTAATTGTAAGGCATAAAAACAATATCCGCCTTATGTTTCACTTCTTTTGCCATAAAGTATGGGCAAAATTTATGCTTCTCACCCACAGCAACTAAATCTTCGATATCCAAAACGTTTATACCAGCAATTCTAGGATCGTCTTTAAATTTATCCACCTTATTGTAAAAAAAGCAACTGCTTGTGTGGACCTTCAATCTGCACATGTGAATCTAAAAACGGTAACATTAAAACTGATTTAGAAAAAGTTTAAAATCAAACCTTAGCTGAATTATTTTCTTCTTTCATGACTTCTCGATTTATACACAGCTGTTCTCGTGACCCCACAACAGTTGCTTTCATATGACTATAAGCCGTTCGTTTCAACTCCTGCATGGCTTGCGACAACTGAGTGTGAGTTCTGGACGAGTAAATGATGGTGGGGACTCCATAAAATGCCTTATTCTCATTATTACCGGCCTTCTTTTCCAAGTCTTTTTGAACCTCATCAAAAAAACTATCATCCTTGTCGTCAAAAAACGGTTTATACCTTGCGACCTGAACCTGAGCCTTCTTCAACGTCAACCAAGCTAAGGAAGAGCAAAGTAACGATAACGTTTTACCCGTTCCTGTTGGTGATTCCAAAACACCATTAGTTTCGTTCTGAAGACATTCGATAACTTTCCCCATGTACTCTGTTTGAATATTATAGGGAGTGAAGGGAAATGTCACCGGAACATCACGTATAGTCAAATTAGTCGACATTTTAAAATCAAAAAGTAGTAAGACACAAAATCACATTTTAACTTCAAAATTGCAAAAATATAATCTGCTTTGCCGAACAACCGCTCAAAATACACTGTTACCAACAAAACTAAAATAAACAAAGTTTCCAACCTCACATTTTAGTAATGACAGCCAATCTCGAATGTTTAGGTATCAAATGAAGCAACAATGGAAATAAACGTAAATTATTGGTTGTTTGTCGGTTCGGCTCTTGTTTGTTCCACAATTTTATCTGTACGAAATTATGTTAATTAAATATTTTTTATTTCACGTTTCCTTTTAGGTTTGTATAATTTTAATTGCCACATCCTCAAATTATCCAATAATCCGAAGAAGTAAAAAGGAAAAATTCTTTGTTGATCCTAAAAGTGGTAAAAATGTGATATTTCCCTCTATTTCTGATAATTCCACGATACACTTGAGTGTAGTTGTTCCGGCTTACAATGAAGAAGTTCGATGTAATTTTAGTTTGTTGCTTTTAAATTTTGCTTAATTACTGTGCCGATTTTTAGTAAAGCCCATGCTGGATGAGTGTGTCGAGTTTTTGGAAAGCAGGGGGTCGAATTTTAGATATGAAATTATTGTTGTTAGTGATGGGAGTACAGATGATACCGTCAAAGTTGCTAACATCTATTGTAAAAAATTAGGAACGGACAAGTTTAGGGTGTTGGCTTTGGAAACAAACCGTGGTAAAGGCGGAGCTATTCGATTGGTAATAATGAAAATGCACCGGAGACTCAAAATTCAAATCTTAAAATTTTAGGGCGTGCAAAGTGCAAGAGGTGCTATGATTTTGTTTGCCGATGCGGATGGTGCCACTAAATTTTCAGATTTAGTTCAATTAGAGTCGAGTTTAGCTGAATTATTGCAACGTGAGATTATTTATTAGCTTAATATTTCTTTTCAAATTAAAATTTTTTTCTAGTGAATTATTTTACATATCCAGAAGTAGTATCGGATAAACTTGCCATAGCGGTTGGTTCCAGAGCTCACTTACAGAACGAAGCTGTAGCAAAACGGAACTTCTTTCGTACAATATTAATGTATGGCTTCCACGTTGTTGTGTGGTTGTTTGCTGTAAGAAGTATAAAAGATACTCAATGTGGATTTAAATTATTTACACGTAAAGCTGCTCATATTTGTTTCGAAAGTTTGCACATAGAGAGATGGTAACTTATAGCTGAACCTTTATAAATTTTTTTTAACTTAATTTTTAAGGGCTTTCGATGCTGAACTCCTTTATATAGCAACTTATTTACACATTCCAATTAACGAGGTTGCAGTAAATTGGACTGAAATTGAGGGTTCCAAGCTGGTTCCGGTTTGGAGTTGGATTCAAATGGGTAAAGATTTAGTTTTGATTTGGCTGAGGTATCAAATTGGTGCTTGGAAAATTATGCCAAAGATAAAAGATTAATTTTGCATTTTTTTACATTTTTTCTATGCAATGTAGGATTTTAAGACAAAAAATTTATAAGTTTGAATTTTCGTTTTCTTACAAACCTGCTATATTCCATATTTACATAAGGTGTCCTCGACCCTTCCCACCAGAAAGAAGTAACCATCTGTCATATTTTGTGATACCCTGTACATAAAATATTTAAATTTATAAGGTTAGGATAGGAGTAAACAAAACTTGAAAGTTATTGGAGAATACATCACTTTTTATGGTTTCGGAATATTAATAATGGAAGAAATTAACTCTATTACGATAAATAATGAAAATAAACAACAGGAAGAGGAAGCCGAGCAACTGGAGGAATTGAAACAACGAGCAGAAGAAGTGAGTTTTAACGGTTTTCCTGTCCGAATTTTACTTTTTCTTTTAGATTCGCAATTATCTGACAGATGGATTGGACGATTACGAAGACCAAAGTTCCATCGAGGTGTCAGTAATATCAAGATCTGGTGACGTATTGGATGTTACCGAACAGGATCCGTATGAGAAACGGTATCGTGAAGCGAATTTGGAAGACCAATTGAAGGTTCTTTACGAGGTCCGAGTGCGAGAAGTCGGCTCGTTGAATGAAGAAATCAAAAGATTAAAAGCTGGGTTTGAAGAGCAAACTCTTAGCTTAAAAATTAAAGTTTCTCTACTGGAATCGGAGAACGAAGGAAAAAATTTGTCTTTGCAGGAGTCACAACGATTGTTGGGTAGGAGCGGTTTTAAAAATTTTAGGCAAGGATTTGATGTGTTTTAATTTCCAGTGGAAAAGGTGGAACAGATCAAAAATTTAGATGCTCAAATAAGAGAATTAAAAATGATCATAAATGATTTGGAAAATAACTACGCTCAGGTCACTGAAGAGAAACAGTTTTTGCAAAATTTGAACATCGACATGGAACATCAGTTGCAAATTATGGAGAAAGGTTTCCCGCTTCTTAATAAAACAATGGACAAGGAGTTCCAGGATTCTCAAAGAAATAAAATTTTACATCTGGAATCGGCTTTAAATTCTGCCTTATCGCAGGCTGAGCGAAAAGTAATTTTGGAACAAAGTTCCACTTTTCTTTACAATTGGAAAGTTGACGTTTCTTTTGCTGTGTTCACTTCCAAAATATTCTTCATTTTTTCTTAAGTTTTTTTATGGTAACATGTTGAATTTTAGGAACAACAACATAAAGAAGTGGTGCAAGAATTGAGGCACAGCTTGCAGGAAAAGGAACATTTTTTGGCAGAAAAGGGCACTTTAATCAACACCTTAACGGGAAACTATGATGAAGCTCAAAAACAATGCTATGAGCTTATGAAAACAATTGAAATGCTGAGACAAACTCAAAAATCGGCTGACCCTATAGGTAAATAAGCCGTCGTTCCTTAAAGCTCCTACAAAGTAAATTTTTGTGTTTTATTCAGAGAGACCCTTTCAAGAAGAATTGAGAAAAATTCGAGAATATAACGAAAGGTCGGATATCATCACCGAAAATATCAAGAAAGTCATGTCAGAAGAGTTCCAGGTAAATATGAATTTGTTTGTATTGTAATATTGTATTAAATCGAGAATTTGTTGTGTACCCTCCCGTTCGTTAATTTCGTGCCAGGCACAGTGATCTCTTACCTCAATTTTAAAATTTCAGTCGCAAATTGCAACTTTATATTCAGAAAATGCAGTACTGAAAGATAACCTTGCCACTCAAGGGAAAGAATTAGCAAATGCGCGACACAAACTTGAAATTATTGGGTGAGTAACCAAGTAATTACAATAATTAGAAATGCAAAATTCGAATTAAAATTATAAATTTCAACAATTAAAACGTGAATCAGTAAGGCAAAATTATTTTTAGTGAAACAATTACAGAAAAAAACAATTTAAAGCAAAAATTTTCGGAAATGGAGGAAAAATTAACGTAGGTGCTCTTAAAATTGTTTGTTGATAATCTTTAAAATCTTTAAAATTGTAGTGCTTTAAATATTGAACGGGATGAGCTGAAGGAATTGCTTAGTAATAGCAAATTAGAGAAGTAAGTTGGGTGAATTACGGTGAGGCAATTAGGTTTGATTTGAATAGCATGTTTGCGCTAACGAGCCAAATTGCATCATCAAATATTTTCGTATCAACGCTGATACAATAAAATTGAATTTAAAATTTGTAGAGAAACTTTAAACGCTGATTATAAAAGATTAGGAGAAGAAATTGAATTGTTAAGGTAGGACCACGGCGTTGTTTTATTTTTCAATCGTTTTATTTGAAAATTTTAGGAAAGCAAAGGAAGAAAACAAATCCCTACAAAATCAACTAACCCTACTCGAATCGCACTTAAATGCAATTAAAAATCCGCCAATGAACGAAAAATCAATTCAATCTTCTTTTTCTTTCATAAATTCGAACGATTTTGAAAATTTACAAAAAGGTAGTTGAACTGCTCAGGGAAACTTTATTTTAAATCAATGTTTTTTTTAAACAGAAAAGCAAGATGTGAGTAACAAACTCCAAGCCGCATCTGTGACGATTGACGAACTCAAAACGAAAATTCACTTGGTGTTGCAAGAAAACTCTCAACTGCAAGCTAAAGTCGCGCTGGAAAACGAGCGTGAAAATTTGATAAAAAATTTGCAACACAAAGCCGCTCAATTTGAAAATATAATTTTGGAACGGAAAAAAGAGATGAACAAAGTTAGCAGTAAGTCGGTGGGAATAAACACCGAAGAGTGGCGGGGTATTTCTCTGAAATATTTATTTTTTTGCACAAGTTTTAAGCTTGAAATTTTAGATACGAATTCGGTTTTGAAGTTAAAATATGACGCTTTAATGTTTCAAACTGAAACTAAATTACGGTTAGAGCTCAAAAAGGAGTTCGATGCAAAGTTGGCAAAAGTAATAGGCGAAACGAAAGCGAAAACGAAAGAAAGTTTGGTTTGCAAAAAGTGTACGAATATGAGCGATGAGAATAAAGTGCTTTCCGAATTAAGGGCTCAGGATCGTGAGGCGGTAGCGCAATTAATTCAAGTTTGGATTACAAAGTTTGAAGAACTTGAAAATGGAACACAAATTACGGTGGAACAGACTAAAAGTATATGTGAACGGCAGTTGATTTTGCAGGTTCAGGAGTTGGAACGGGCATTTAACGAGAAATACAGGGAAATGAAGACACAGTTTGAGGTTTGTAGGAAGAAAACAGTTTTGTTGTGCTCACGAATTTTTTGTAGGCGAACGTAAATGCAAGTTTGGAACATAAACAAATTGAGTTGATGAAAAGAAGTGGTAAGTTGCAGAAAACGCTCGCCGAGTCGCTGAACAATATGGCGAATAAATATCGTCAAAGTAATGAAGAGGTAAGTGTTTTTTGTGCTATTTCTTTTGAAATAATATTTTGAATCTCAACAGGTTTTGAAATTGGAGAAGAAGTATTCGCAAGACGTGGCAACCTTGAAGAGGTAGCTGCTTGTAAACTTAATTTTTAGAGTGAGTAATAAATTATTAAATTGTTGATAGCTGTTTTATAAAATTGAAATTTTAATTTAAATGTGTTTTTATTTACGTTCAACCTGTGTACTGAAAGCTGTCCTAGTTTCACTAACTTGGCTACTTGATAGCTAATCTCATTTATTCACGACACAGCGCCAAGAGAAATTAATATTGATATTAAAATTGTGGGTTTGTAAAAATGAGATTCTTACAATACTGAAGAGATGAACTAGAAGCAAACAATAGGATTCATGCGCAGCTATTTTTATGATTCAGCAATAACTTTTTATTTTTAATTTTTTTTGCAAAACTTGTGATTTACTTTTGGAATTTGAAGAAATTTTCATTCATTTGTACCTTAAATTTGAAATTTTGGAATTAAAATCTGTCGTACAAACAGTACGTTAGATATTTATGCGACACAATTTATTTCTCGTTGGCCGAAGGTGGAGCTGCCAAATTTGAATTTGAAGAAATAAATAATTTTTTTGAGAGAATTAATTACAATCTTTTCGTTCATTTGTTCTTTGAATTTGAAATTTTGGAATTAAAATCTGTCGTTGGATAGTTTGTATAGGATGCTCCACATAATTATTACCTAAATGTTTGTAAATCTGACTTTAAATAAATTTTGTCAGATTTTAACTAATAATTTAAAATTACTGTTTAATGTTTTATTACTTTTTTGAACAGAATTCAGCACCGTCATAGAAACATCTCAATACCATTCATGATTATTACGTCAACGTAGGGCAGTGACATGAAACGTGTTTTGTTTTTTTGTTCCTATTTGACGATGACGTTCAGGCTTCTCGTGAAGTAATATACAAATACGTAAAGTTATTTAAACCTTCCAAAAACAGTTCGTTCGTAATGACAAGTCTGATCAAAGTTTTAATGATTCATCTTTATAAGAAAAACATTTCGGGAATCCCCGAAACAGTGACTAAAATTGAAAACGTTTAGAGAATGATTTGATTTGAGTGCTAAACAAACTTTCACATTTGGCAAACAAATTTTACAGGTCAGGGACAAAACTTCTCAAAAAGAGAAACCCATAACATTACTTCGCCCTCTGTTATCGATTGGCTTGACTTTGTTTATCTTCGAGATTACTATTGTTAGCAAATTTAATTTTTCCGGTCGGCCTCTCCACGTTAGTTTTCGATTTTTTTAAATTAGTTTGCTTTGAAACTTGATTTACACCACGGAGTTATTGGGTGCATAACTTTTTTAGTTAAATTTCGGAATGTACTATATTATCAATCAAGAAGCAAACCTTGTGTCTTGAGTGTATTTCAAGGTAATCCAAAGATTCATCTAGTAATTGGAATTGCCCAGAACTAAAATTAGAGAACAATTCCGGTTCTGAAGTGACTTGGAAATACAGCAACTTTTTAATTTTCTTTTTTGCCTCGCAGGTTATTAATTTTATTGATGTCGCATTATATATAGTATCACTTTTTTAAAATCTGTCGTAATGTCTGCATGCTTCGATTGTAAAACAACTAAATTCCATTAAAATCACAATAGAATTATGGAGGACTGGAAACTTTTGTCAAATCGTATTGTTAGGTGACGCATGTTGATTTACATTTCCGTCGCATATTAACATTGACCCGAATTTGATAATCATCTCGACCAAAAAACTAACGGCCGACAACACAAAATTTGGATGACCTATCGGTTTGGGCGCATCGAAAACCGTGAAAAGAATTCGAATATATTGAATATATTTATAAGTTGAAAAAGTGTAAAAGTTATAAAATATTAAGTAGTAGGGAAGGTCAACAAGTTTGCACATGGTGGAATCATTCAAATCGAGTTCGTAGCGCGATCCGTCCTCTAAATATATTGGAAGCACCGATGCATCGGTTTTGAGTTTACAAGAAATTTTCGAAAAACATTGTGTGGGATATATGGACGAAGTGAAAGAAGGAAGGAAGAAGAAACAATCGTTTTATTAAGGTGAGAAGTTCAAATTTCTTACATTGTTTACGTGCGCGCTCTTTCGCTTTCTTCGACTCGAGAAGAGATTTTCAAAATTTCTAAGGCTCACCGCTTATTAAAAAAGTCGAATTTATTATTTGCATGCGGTTTATTAAATTTTAACCGCGGTTCAAGTTCATTAAATAGATAACCAAATTGCCAGTATAATTCATACATTATTTATACAACTCCTAATCGAATTTTTAGACTATAACAACAAATTGTTGTTAATAAATTAAAAATAAATTTTAATGTAAATAATATGCAATAAAAGTTCCCAAACATTAACTATAATTCCTATCGTCTGTTGAAATTATTAAACCGGTTAACGTACAAAATAGGAAGTTTAAAATTTATTGGTGACGAATTTTATTGTAAAAAAAGGGAATTTTATTGTACACGGCCCGTTTTCTATTCGATGACCCAAAAATCGCTAATTTTTGCATTTCAAAACGGGGCTTCGTAAAAAATTGTTTATCTATTAGTAATTGTTGTTATCCTAAATGCAGTATTACCGTTTACCTTCTACATAAACAAAATTTTGAGATCTTTTGGCAACTTCTTTTTGACGTTTCCGAATCGGGAATCCCACTATTATTAATTCATTTATCACAAAATTTGGTTTCCTTGCTACCTCTTCCGTTATAGAGAAAATGTTAACTTCTCGGAAACGGGAAATTCCCAACATTATTCATTTCCACAAGATTTGAGTTTATTCTTGCTAAAAAAATTATTTTTATTTCGTTCAATTCAATCATTGCTCTTTTCTGAACGGGGAATCCCCAAAATGGTTGTACCCAATGGTTGTGTAATTTCGTAGGGTAAATACATTTTTTTGAAAACTCACTATTTGTATTTGTATTTTTTTAATCAATTTTCAATATTTTTGTATTTCAAATACAATTGCCCCAAGTTTTCTACAATAGATTCAAACTGAAACAAGGGCAAATTTGTGAAGAAATTCCCAAAAATCACAAAATCTCAAATTGGTTGTTTTATTATTTTTCATAAATATTATAATTATTGTTTTGTTTTTTTGAGAACCTTGAGGAATATTCTAAATTATTTTTATAAAATTTGTATATTAAATTAAAAAGTTTTAAATCGAACAAGTTAATTAAACATTAACATTATTTATACCAAATAAGTTTAGTGGAATTTAATTCGATAGGGATAAAAATTTTTAAAATATTTAAATGGGAATAATTCAAGGAACGACAAAAGTGATATTGATATCTAAGCAAATACATGGCTTATGTATGATAGTTTTGGCTTCAGGATATTTTGAGGTGAAGAAAAATTTGCAGAAAAATTTCTGAAGAATATTTTTATTACATCAAGAATACCCTAATAATCAAGAAAGGGAACTTACGGAAATTTCATTATTGTTGCCTGGAATTTACTTGGTTTGTGCGATGGCTAGGAAATACCTCAATAACTTGAATTATTACAGTAAATTTACGTAATAATACTGCAAGGCGCAACTTTTTTTTTCACTTCCTACTTCCCATTGATTATTCTGTGGGAATCAAACCACAAGACTTTAACTCGGCAGGGTGATAACGAAGGCTCAGAATTTTAGTCACAACCCTAGAATATTCAAGGTTGAACAGTCTTTTAGTATTGGTTTTGGGAAAGCCAAATAATATTTATAACATCACGAGGGCTGTTTTTTCGATTATACCTAGGAAAGATTGGTCAAGGGGAATTTGAGATGTATTAAAAAATTGTACTTGAAATTATTTTACGTCGCACAAAGTTAAAATTAGGTCAAAGATAATAAAAAAAATTAAACTAAATCATTGAGGCTAAAATAGCCATGAAAACAGTTCAACGAGATAAATTATTATTATTACATTACACAATGATAAATTACCACTAATTACCCTACCATTTGTGGGTGCACAAAAAAAATTATAATCAAATTTTGTATGGAAAAAATAATCGAAACGACAAAAAACAAAACGTGCGGAAGGTTAGAAATTAAATGAAAGATCAAAATTATATTATTGTATTTTTATAATAATTTAAGAATAATTCTGCCATCGTCAATGTTGAAAATCTCAGTTGCTAAAATGTGATCACGATAATACTTCAACAGAATTTACATTAAATCGATGAGACATTTTAAAATTATTTTACATAATATGTGATAATTTAATTTAAATTTCAAATAAAATAAATAAATCAAATTGTTTACAAGCTTTCAGTAATAGGTTCTAATTTTGAAAAAATAAATTATGAGTGTTAGACCTTTAATGCATGATATTATGCATATTATGTTAGTCTCACCTTTTTAAAATTATTTTTGGCATTTTAATAAACTAATTTACTTATTCTCTTTGGTTTTATTATTTTTCACCCTAATAATAAGACCCCAGCTCTGATACTTGTCTCGCAAGAAGCATAAAGGTTAGCCGATCCGTACCTACCATCTACGATCAAAAACTTTAAATTTTGAATGAAACTTTAAAAAATGTAGGATCAACATGAACCTGTAAACTATAAATAAACTGCATTTGCACGTTTATTTAAATTAAAGCCTTGGAAATGGAATTCCCTAGAAATCGCAGTACATAAAATTATATTATACCTTGTACTTGGCACACCTGCTCAATTTAAATACATTCATCACAATGTGACAGATATTTTTGAATTTATCTAAGTTATAATGTTTAAAAATTTTGATTTTAGGGTTCAGCAATGAAAACCGCCATCAGTAGTATCATTTTATTGTGTGCAATATCAATCAATGGACAGAATATACAATTTCCAGAATCCGATCGCGTTACTGGCCCAAGTGTGAATACCCAAAGACAGATTAATCAAGGCACGTCAAGTTATGACAAACAATTTGAAACCTACTTTGCCGATGGAGTCACACGATTGACTTTATATCTAAACTACTATGTACCGGCTATCAAGCCTGACCTGACGTACAGCGATATAGCATTCGGACCTCTCACAGTTGCAGGTAATTTTTCTAATTTCCACTTTCTCCAACAATAACATTTTTTTTCGCAATTCTAGGCGCTCTAGTTCTCGTTATGCTGGCATCGGTTGGTCAAACTGCTGATGAGATTGCCATCTTTCTGGGATTAGCGCAATCGGAGAGTTATTTCAATAATCCTCTTGCTGTACACAAACCGATAAGTAATTTACTCGATAAAATTGATACTAACGAAATATCTTCTTTATCCCAAACTGAGATTGTGAGTTACGCAACAGCAATATTTATACAACAAGATTTCCCAATAAGACAAGAATTTCTTAAAGCAATCAAGGAAACTTATAATAGCGACATCATCAGTTTAAATTTCAGAAAAAAATCCATCAAAGCCCGAGACGAAATTAATAGTTGGGTTTCAAGACACACGAACGCGAAAATACCTACACTCTTCCATAGCCCACCATCACCAGAAACGACCGCAATTATAGCTAGCGTTTTGTACTTCAAAGCAGCTTGGGAGCACCCATTCTTTGAAGGACACACAAAATCAAAACCGTTTTTTAAGAATGGAAGGAATCAGCCGAGCGACAGAAAAGTCGACATGATGGCCAACGGTGGCGATTTTCCTTATTATAAAGATAGAAATTCTAACGTAGAAATAATGGGTTTCCCTTACAAAGGCAAACGAATTACTATGTACGTGCTACTTCCGCACGATTCAAACCAAGAGAATGTTCGTGCATTAGAAAACATCCTGACACCAGATTATATACACTTACTAGTGCGGTCCACACGTCCAACCGAAGCGGTCGTTACGTTTCCAAAATTAAAAATTATAAGCAGCATTGATTTGAAATCAATTTTGCAAACTGTGAATATTAGTTCTATGTTTAACCCTCGACAATCTAATTTCGCACTCATGTCGTCTGGAGCACACAATGTAGGACAACTTAATCCTACCATCGCACAAAATGGTTTTGTCCCAAATCGTTCTTCGGGAGGCCAAGAAGTGCCCAGAAGGAATCCAGCACCCCAGAGCCAAGGAACTCCTTCCGCTGGGACGGTATATAATTATCCTAGCACAGGAGGACAAACTAATTCATTTGAAACACAAGATCATGGACCAAATCCATCCAATGGAAATCAAAACGTGTATTTGCAATACCCTACCGTGGGAACACAAAATAATTATAGACCAACCCCTTCCCCTGGAACACAAAATCTTTTTGCCGAAACGCAAAGTAATTATCCTACGCCAGTACAACAAAGTGATTTTCGAGAAAGCAATATTTTCTTACAAGAACAAGTTAATCGTAAAAGTGATAATCTTGCAAGACTGCCAAATAATGTAGGTCAGAATTATCCTACTACCCCGAAAACAGTGCACAGTCCTGTACAAACTACTGATTCCTCGTTAAATGATCGTCTCGTATTTGTACGTGCGGGAGAAGATTGCTCGACGAATCAATATTACTCTTCGAACTGTGCTAATCAAACTAACCAAGGCGATCACTCGGTGACAGGACCTAAATTTTCAACAGACTATACGAATCCATTAGACGAATTAGACAAAATTCGTAAAAGTGCCAATCTTATAAATCCAGGAATATACGCCGATCAGATCATTCATAAAGTTTACATCGAAATAACCGAGTCTGGAACCGAAGCTGCTGCGGCAACCGGAATAAGTTTAAATAGGTCAGGTGGAAGAGTTGCGTTTCGATTGGATGTTCCTTTCATATTTTTTATTTACCACGAAGAATCCAAGGTTATATTGTTTTGGGGAAGTGTAAAAAATCCTACTCCCAGTAATGGATCTTAATTTGTGTTTTGTTAATAATTTAAAGTTTGGTGCACGTTTGAACTGTTATTAATATTGTTTAATCTAGTAATTCTATTTATAAAACCTACATACATAAGTAGTAGATATCATTAATAAAAAACGTTTGTCAACTTTAAGTACCTGCTACGCTGTCTTTAATAATAATTGTTCTTGTCTTGTTCAGCTCTATAGCACATTTACGAACAATCCACCTCAAGGCTGGGTCAATATTTCGTAGGTGTAAAATTTACACTACTCTATTTTTTCAGACCTAGCTTTCTTTTGTTCCCTTAGGAACAATCCTGCTTACCGACCGTTGCATAATATAATTTTTTTACCCCTACAGTATGCTATACCTAGGTCTAGGTAAGATAAAAAATGCACTATTTACCACGCTACCGGTGTTTGTTGAAACTTTGAAACAAAAACAATGTTGTTTTGTTTTGAAGATTTTGTGTAGTCCATAATCTAGGCAACAATTCGTACTCGAGTCGATCCTGTTGTGAAAACAATCGAATGTACGAACTGTCAGTTGTCGAAACCGGATGCGGTTTGTTAGAAACAACATAAACAAATAATTCAAATAAACGTGCATAATAATTATTATTATGTGAGATTACATTATTTTAGTGACTCTGAGAGGAATGGAAACAAAGGAAGTATTTTCACCAATCGAACCCTTAAATAATTTTAATAAAACTATAGTTAAGATCGAAAACGAGCAACCTCAAGTTAAAGTAGAACTCTCGGCTTCTACTGAAACGTCGACCCTTAAATGTGACAATAAAAATTGTGGTGAAGTAGAAACTCACACCGATGTAAAACCATTTCGTTGCCTTAAGTGTGATTACAGGGCAGCCCAAAAAGGAACTCTAAAGAAGCACATGAATGTCCACTTTGAAGGATTACTACAATGTACAAGATGCGACTACACAACCCCACAACGCAAAAGTTTACAAAACCATATGAGGATCCATGTCGTGGAAAAAAAATATAAGTGCGATGATTGTGATTACCGCGCTTTCCACCCAGTTATTATAAGAAAACACAAAAGCATTCATTCCGGAATTAGGCCATATAAGTGTAATCTGTGTGAGTATAGTGCTTTGCGTAGGTACACGTTGAAAATACACCTGAGGACTCACACCGGAGTAAAATTATTCAAGTGCAATTTCTGCACGTTCAGCTGTACCCGCACTGACAGTCTAAAAAACCACTTGAAAACACACACCGGCGATAAGCCCTTTAAATGCATTCTTTGCGATTATTGTGCTACAAGAAAAGTTTTATTAGATTTACACGTAATGACTCATACCGGTGAGAAACCATTCAAATGTGAGAGTTGCGATTTTAGTGCCATACGGAAGGGAGATTACAATCGTCACCGTATGATTCATACCGGGGAAAAACCGTTTAAATGTCATCTGTGCGAATATAGAGGTGTACAGAAATCGAGTTTAACCAGTCATTTGAGAACTCACAGTGGAGAGAAACCGTTCTTTTGTCCTCACTGTGATTACAATACTTCACAACGTAGTCTGTTGCGAAAGCACATTAAGCTTCATCTTGGTGATCCTCCTCACAAGTGCACTTCCTGCACCTTCACTTGCATACAAAAATTTAAATTTAAGGAGCACTTGAAAACGCACGAAGGAAATAATAATGCAAGCGAAAGTAATTTAGACTTGAAAAATCACACGAAGGATCATACTCATGTTAAAAACGAGATCAAGCACATCAAAGAGGAAGTGGATTTGGATGGGAAAGAGATTCCCATCATTTTCAACACACGCTACATAAAAGAAGAAAGGGATTTTGAGATGGAAGCTGAATGATGTTTATTTTTAAAGAATTTTTGTTGCTATTATTTTGTTTTATATAGTTCATCTTATGAAGACTTGAATGTCTCAAAATTTTGGTTTAACAAAAATTTGTAAGTTCTGTGATCGAATGTACTAGTCAAAATTCAATTATTGAAGACTTTCGTTGACTTTAATTGGCAAAATACACTATCAATGGGGGAAACCCTCGAGAGACAATTTGTTTAATTTTTTATTATGTTAATATAGTAAATGTGCTATTAAAATATTTTTTGGAGCAATTTTGGCCGTTTTAATAAGGTTAGCCCTGTCCGTGGGAAGTTTTTATTTTATATTTCACTCGAACTTGAAAATTGCTGAACTAGAAATTGGAAAATCTATATTGTTTCTGTATCTCGAAAGGGTTTTTAGAATCTTTCTGCGACTTTTAAGTACTTACATTATTCTGCTTATGTTTTAATAATTTAAAATTTTTAATTAAGACAAATATTTTTAAACGATAACTTCACACATGGTAGAGCGTGTGATTTACATCAATTTTTTTGGTGGTAGTCGAAAGGAATTTTTGAATTAATTATTTAAATGTTACTTACGGGTTACGCAACACTTGTAATGTAAATAAGACTGCAATAGAATTATTAATTATTAGATTATTACCATAAAAATAAAAACTCGTAACCAGTAGAAAATATTTTTAATTTGAATCAGGAACCAATAGTTAATAACTTTAACAATTTAATAAAATATTTACTTGTCACTGTACGACGACCTTCGAGGGCACAAAAATCACTCAAACGACGAAACTTTTTAAATAACTTGTAACGCTATGCAAGGTACCAAATAACACAATAGCTAATTTAACTGAGGAACCATAAAGAAGCAATCATCTGAATAAAATCATTGATTTATAATCTCAAACGTAATTTTGAATTATTCTAATTGTTGTGAATATTTATAAGTATTTAATATTGAGAAAACCTCGTTAATCCATTCATGTGCATCATTAATCGTTAAGTGTCTTTCTCATCCAGTTAACGCTATGTAAATTAGCACAACAACATAATTAAGAAAAGTTAACATGCATTAAAACTTATGAAACATAGCTATGACAATTAAGTTCTTAATTATCATTCCGAACCCGCACATAAGTTTCAATGTATTTTAACTTTACTTAATTATCTACCATGAAAATCTTTTTGACGTTTTTAAATTGTGTAATTTGCGAATTGCACATTTTGTTTTTATTAAGTAATTTAGATGATTTTCAATATTAAGACACGTAGAGATCGTCTAGTGGTAATTGGATTGGTGTGCAAGACGATTACCTAAGTTGTGCGGCCTGAAGGCCGCACTGATCTATCACTCTTCTTTTAAGTTAGTAACTTAAAATGAACCTATCAAAAGATATGGCTTTTTATGTTATTTGTAATTATTTTACCTTAATTTGACGACGAGAAGACGCCAGCTTTGTAATTTGTTGTACAAATATTTGAAATTTATTCAAAACTTTTGAAATTATAGAAGTTTTTGAATAATTTTTGGTATTACCTGGGATTTATTTAAAATTTTTGTAGCTACGAAAGTTTTTTTATATTTTCACAAAATAACAATATATTCTTTTAAACTAATGTACATAAATAAATGGGCATCCATATAATAGAGTGGACCGGGGGGGGAGGGGGGGGGCAAAATAGAGCAATTACTCTTAACTTAATTTTTAAATTTTTTAATAGTGGAAATTTTGTTTTAAAAATTACACAAAAATTTAGTTATATTAATATTTGTACATTTTGGTTTAAAATATTATCAATAACAAAAGAATTTTAATCGAAATCTAATAGTCACGTAGATAACCTTTGATGTGGTGATAAAGAACACTTTTCTAAGACAAATTTTTAAATAAAATTTTTGTCCAAGTTCAACCCCTTGGTGGGTACCTCCCTTTAAAGCAATTTTTTGAATTTCTGATTTCAACCGGCCATAGCTCCGATATTATTGATTTTTTAGGCCTAATGGATTAAAGCTTTTTTAAAGATCATTCGCTTATCTACAAATTAGGTTATAACCCTTTATCGTCTAGAATCAACGGATTTCGAGTTATAAATTAAATTAAGAAAAAAAATGTTAAAACAAAGTCAGGTTTTATTTTTCTTGCGAACCCCATATCTCTTAAACAAATTGTCTTAGAAAAAACTGACGACTCAAACCGGACAGGGAATTTAACGGGCTACAACTTTGGTCAAATAAATTTTTTGGGAAACCAACCGTTTTCACAGAAATTCCGAAAATAATAAACAAGGTGTAGATAAAAAAATTACATTTCACACATAGGATTTTAGTCCCCCCCCCCTCCCATTTGACTCTTTTAGTTCTGATGTTTAGTACTAATTGAATAGCATGTAAATCGGATCGCGCTAAACAAACTAAACCCGAGCAACGCCGGGTACGTCAGCTAGTAATATATAACAATACAACAATAATTATAAAAATAGCAGATGTTTAAAGAAATTTTACAGTTTTAATTAAAAAAATTAATAACAATTAAAACTAAATATTTGAGAACTTTTGGAATAGAATTGGAATTAGAAATCTCTTCCATTCTACACTCTGCAGATTTCACGGATGGTCTATTTTAATCTAGTAATGATTCAAGATTGCACTTATGTAGATAACGAGATCGTTTTAGATTTGCACGACTACTCTGCATGCAGATTTTTAAACAATAAGTTGTGATTAGTAATTCTATGATTTATTAACTTTACCTGGCGCCCAGTAAAGTCAGCAGTGGTTTACGGTTAGTAAAAGTAAAGTTGTCGCTACAGATATTTATTGTGTATGCTAAGTGTAATATTTCTCATGTAGCAAAATTAATGATTGTCTACATTCATGTTTAGATTTTTCTCTGTAGAGTAGAATGTACATAGTTGAACTTTTCTTTGACCTTTTCTTTTTTTCAAAGGATTAACCTTACCGATTTATTTCTAGTATAATCTGGACTTGGTATAAACAACAGCAGCTTTTGAATATTAAAAAAAATATTTTTGATTTTTTTATTAAAAAAAAAAAAAATAATAGAATCATGAAATAATTTTTCAAAGAGTTTCGTCCAGTACTTCCGTCTAGCCGAGCTAAATCCTTGCCGAAGAACCAGGTGAACCTGTTGTTGCGTATATTTTTTAGTTGTAGTAAAACGTAGACATTCCACACCGTGGTAGCCTAAGGGTTTGCAGAAGATGGTCCCCACTGAGTTGTTTACCCCTGCCTAAGAAAACCTACTGAAACATGACCAACTTCCGTTTTAATATCACACATACAGCATTTAGATTGTTACAAGTTACTTACCATCTCGTGCCAGTTGAGATAAATTAATAATAAAAAGCAAGTACCGGATTCCACACCCGGAGTTTTTTATATCCTACTCTCCTTTCGTTATTAAGAGTTTCAAATCATCGGATTTAATCGACCACGACGAGAAGAAAAATTCCCGAATGGCTTAAAAAATTTGTGCTAAAATTTTCGAAAAAGAGGCCGACAGAAAAAATAAGTTTGTGTTTGTGATTTTGAAAAAAAAAGTTCTGGATGTTTAAACCATAAAATGTAAACACATCCTATCGGATTTTGGAATGAGGTGAGTGAAAGAATACAACCACTTAGCAAAATTAATTTATGCGCATCCAATTATGTTGTTTTGTAATCCCAAAATAATCCGTGTGTTTTTGCAAATTATCTTCTCTAACCTAAATGTTACCGATGTACATCTTTCCGGTACGTCCCTGTAACTGCAAAAAAAAAAACTTTTATTTTTAAAACACCGTAAAATATTTAAATTGGTTCAATTCTGCTAGATCTAATTGGAGTGAGTTTAAATTCAAAAATCGAAGTCCTACGAAGAAAGCGGGGAATTCCGTGTTTAATCGCAGCAATTTCAATATAATAAAAATAAATGCACGACCTCCATACCCATTTTTGAAATGAAAATCTTAAAATACCGTATAATTAATAGTTTTCTTAATTAAATAAGGGAAATTAATTTATTTTAGTTTCTTCCGTTCCATACCTTAAATTTTTCTAACACTGCTTAACTTTTATGAATTTTATTTAAATGACTCCAAATGCAGTAGCGTAACTGCCAATAAAGACTGCGATGTAGTTGAATTATTAGTAAATTATTGTCGAAACAAATGTTTGACAAATACGCCAGGCGTACAAGTACAGATACACAATTATTTGTCAGTAACTTTTCTTATATAAAGTCAATATTTTGATCTAAAACACAGGTCAAATAATAAAAATAATGATTTTCTTCAAAATCAAAAGTGAATCTCCCATGTGACGTCACGACACGTACATATCCCTGTCTTATCATTGTGTTATTTTGTCAAAAAAAGAAAAAAGATAATATAACCAAAACAACTAGACTGCATTTTGCGTACTTTTCAGTGCGACCGATGACTTTTTCATACAGGAAACCGTATTATAATGTACAATAACTAATAATCGCATAACCGAGTATCCGAAAGTAACTGGGTTGGAAGGCAATTGATCTGTCGCAATGAAAAGTACGCAAAATATTGACTTTTAGGCTGCCTCTTTATATGTTATTTATTCTCTTGAACACAATAATACGTATTTTTTATATCTTATACTTATTTAGTTATAATAATATTTTTAAAACTGAGGCTGTACAAAAAAACTGTTTTTAAGATAATTAAATAACGAACTGAAGGGAATTTTCATACAGAACTAAGGTCTTTGTTTAATTTAGATAATCCTAATCGTCCTAATTATTTTTATACTATAAAAGCCATATTAGTCTGTTCTTCCGTAATGCATCTCTAATTATTTTATTTTAAGTTATCAACCTAAAAACATTAAGAGCTTATGAATAAATTGTAGGCAGTGCGGCCTAAAGGCCGCACAATTCACATTTTGAAAACAAGAAGCTCTTAATTTTATAAAAAAATATTTAGGATAAAAAACTGCATTCTCAAGTTTGTTTTTTGTATGCAAAATATTAATTTGAATCTTAATGAATGAAATTTGAAAACTTAATGAAAGTGGTTTTGCTTCTTCGCCGCTATTAAAAACAGCCTAATTGTCTTTCGAGCCAGCAGCGAATGAAAATTTCCTGGATTTTGGATTGAGATTTTTTTTGGTTTTAGTTTTGTTTCAGCGTTTCAGACGCTTTGTGGTTTGGATTCCACGTCAAATTGTCGGTCCGTCTATACGTGTATTCAGGATGTAACAATTTTTTTTTAATAGTTCAGTGAAGCATTAATAGTTATGGTCAGGTCTGGTGGCTGTCAATCTTGCCAGTCATTTGGTTGATGATTAATCATGTTGAGTTAGTTTTTAAGTACCCGAAGGTATTTTCAACAAAATAATTATTTGTCCCTTTCTCGGTTATCGGCGTCGAAAATTTCCATACTACGCCTCTGTGCGAGAGAAGTTCCATATTTTTGTGGGTCAAAGTAAAAAATAAAGTAAAATTTTATTGTATACGTAATGTAACAGTTAAACCGGTTTCAAATTTGGCCCAATTAATGAAATATCCAAACAATTTTATTAAACGTGTCAAACACGAGATCGTTTAATAAAATAAACAAATAACGCGATTTACACCTTAGAAATATGCTAATTTTTTCTAATTGCTGTTAATTTGGAAATCTTTTTTTTAAATTCGCCATTTTCGGAATTTTAATAGAATTCAAACGCACAAAAGCAGCCAGTTGGTTTGAACTTTATCATTTTAACTTGTTTTTTTAAAAAACTGGTCAAATTTAGTATCCATAAATTTTATTACGTTTTCACTTAAAAGTTATCGATCACCAATTACCGTTCGGAAGTGAAATTTGCACCAGATTAGAATTGATTTTAATAATTAAATTTGGGTTAAATAACAGTTTTTTGAACATAAGTATTTTGTGTCAATTAAAATTATTTATTAATTTATTTTGATTGCATCTGGTTATGGCGAATACTATTATTCCAAATATTAACAGGAAATGAGGCGTTAAACACACGCGACGCGTGCAAACTTAAAAAGACCAGAAAGTAAAATTTCGGCAATTTCAGTTTTTTGCAAAAAAAGTCGTAAACAAAATTAATATTATTGCCCAAACGAACAGGATGTTTTTAGATGGATTATAACTACTTTTTTGTTCTCTAAAATCAAAAATTTTCAAGTTATACATAAAATTGTGATAAGAAAAGTCGAAGAAAATCAAAATTTTGATTTAAAACCAATAAAAAAACTTTTTTTTAGGCTTTAGACAAAAGAAATTGAAAAAAAATACTTCAATTGTTTTATTTTTTTGGGGAAAAGTATCGGGGGATCCCAAACGCCTCGCGTTCACAGTAAACCACTGCTGTGGAACCAAACACTATTTAAATTTTTTGAAGCGATTCATATTATAGTATTTGTTTTCAAAATTAAAATATGATTAAATGTTTTTTTAAACGACACACCTGGCATAACAATTTATTACTTTACCTGTACTTAACGCGCTATTATAACAGTAAAAATTATACAGCAAATTAAGCAAATGCCCAGTCTTACTTTCTCACAAAGTAAAAATTGTATAGTACTTTCGATGAGCTAATATTTGAACAATTAAAGAAGTTTTAAATTAAATAAACCGGCAAAACGACAAATATTTAATTTTTAAGTTTGTTTAAAGGGCAGGGCGGTCTTCGCGAAATGAGGTGGCACGGGGCTGAACCGCCGTAACCTTTACGCCCGATTCATAAAATTAAGAGATTACATCATCTGCTTCCTACTAGGGCGCTTTCTACGCTCCATTCTTAAAAAAGTAGAAAATTGTGATACAAATCTAGAACTGTTAGGCTACAATCGCTAGAAATAATGCCAAGTCAGACAACTCGAAACGAGTTTTATACTTTTTTTATGTAAAATTTGAAAAAAAAATCCATAAAATTATGTAAAACAACATTACGGGCTTGTGATTTTATAAATTTTCGCGTAGTCTCGTTAGCATTCTTTTTATTTGCGTCAACATAAAGAAAATATGTTAGATTCACACGATTATCATCGACACAGAAAGCGAAATAATATTTATTTTCCCGCACGTAAACCCTGTTTTATAGCCGAATTAATTTTAATACTTCTTTTACGGAAAAATATTCAAAACGTTGAAAGAGGATCTAAATGTGCAGTCATGGCGGTTTCATTGGCTCTTAACTCCCAGGGGGTCTGGGAGTATGAAATAACATCGAGTACCGCACTAATATGCGTTCCACGATGTCTTCTGATACTTAATTCGGTATCTTACATGTCAAAATATGAATGACAAGAAAATGACATTGTCTTGCAATTTAAAGAAGTACAGTTTGTTGTCTTGTCTACTAAATCAACACGCCACTTATATTTCAAGTATTTGATTTGTTTGTATGTGCAGTAATTTCTGTTTACGCTTTGCGTTTAAAAAGAATGACTTTTAATAGAGCTATGCTCTGAATATTACTTCCGAAATAAGCAATTGACACCTAAAATGAATTTTAAAATAAACATTTAAGATAACTTTGTGAAAGGCAATGATGCATCATTTTCAGACCTCCCTCTATTTGTTTTCTTCGCGAAATGCAATTTTCTCTAAAAACGTCTTGCACGCTTCAAATTTAAATTTTTTCGCAAAATAATTAAATTTAATTATAAAGCAAATCCCATCGAGCTAGTGATTGTTACCGTAAAAAAGCAAAGAGATGGACTGCACGATTGTAAATCACGCAATGAAAAGTGGCCGTAGATTTTAATTGTTAAAAACGTTTCGCTCAATCAGTATCGGATTTAGAGCAGTTAGGGCTGCAAATTTGAATTTTTTTTCCGAAAATATATTAACTTACCTACTTCCCAGTTATGTACCACATCGATGCAATCAGATAAGGCATTAATTAATTTTTAAATTTTTCGTTAGTGATGTCTTTTAATAATTTCCTACAGGCACTGCTTTTTTTGATTTTTAATAAATTGTACAAAATAAGAAGTTTCGATGATGAAGCTGACTGGTTTCAACCGCTTTAGTGAGTTTTTTCGGCTGCCAATCTTCAAACTACTTTTTTTGCTATATTAATATTTTTACTTATTTTAATGATATATACACGGTCAAAGTAATTTAATTTTACAATGATAATTTGTTATAAAATCTTCATTACTTTATACGGATCTGAGAATATGAATTTAGGGTAATCCCCTAATTTAATTGGGGTTTCGGGATTATTAAGAATTATGTTCGAGTTTATGTGTGGGCAGGAAGACTCGATCTTAAGCAGTTAAAACATTTTATTTATTAAACAACCTCTTTATTACACTTAATTTATATAATTATTATAGTACTTTCTTTTTAAACTGTTTTCGTGTGTCGTAAATAATTACAATTCTTTAAAACAAATCTTTTAACATAATAATAAATATAATTAAAAGAATACTAATTTGTTGGGTTTCAATCTAATTTATTACAAACTTATTTTGAAGTTAAGTGTCGAACTTTTTTGGAAGTGCCCAAAACCAGTAGAACATGCAGAGGCGGCTGAGTTACATAAATTATTAAATTTATCCGTGGTATTTGACCTAAAACAACAAGTTTGTGCGGCCTGAAGGCCGCACTGATCTTCCATTTCAATCTTTCAAATAAACCAATTTGTAGATCTGACTGACTGCTGCTCAGTATGGCCTCAAACAAACATTTCGATGTTTATAAATCTACAAAACATTATTATTAAATAAACCATTTTCAAAATTATATTACGGCCGTTATATTACGGTACCGCTTTGTAAAAACCAATGCTTTAGGATTTGCATAAACTTGCCGAAAAAACACCGTCTAACTAGATCTGCTATTTTCGACTGCAATTTTTTCTCAAAAATATTTGTATAAAATTATTGACGGGGCTAACAATATGAAAACATCTAATATAGTTTTTGGGCATTTCTTACCCGAATTCATAAACTTTTATGTTTATATTTGTAATTTACGCTATAAGCTACTACCATAATTTCATTCGACAATTTTTAAAATCCGGGTACTACTCCCAAAATGTGCATCGGGAACTTCAATCTTCCGGTTTCCAATATTGTGAA
This sequence comes from Cantharis rustica, assembly GCA_911387805.1. Taxonomy (NCBI): domain Eukaryota; kingdom Metazoa; phylum Arthropoda; class Insecta; order Coleoptera; family Cantharidae; genus Cantharis; species Cantharis rustica. The sequence goes on along the minus strand of OU426878.1, from coordinate 1,493,308 downwards.
TAAGAAGAAGTAACTTTTAACTTTAAATGCAATACAGAAAAGTTATAGTAATTACTAGGTCAGGTGGTTTAAATAGCGCAAAACTCGATTTCCAAAGTGGTGCGGCCTAAAGGCCGCACTGTTTGGTCACTCTTACGTAATCTCTTAATTTGTTTAGATTGACGACTTAAAATGAACCAATCGGAAGTGATTTAGGGCATAGAAGACGGAAACACACAGTTTTTTTTTAAATTCGAGTTAAATAATGTACAGAATACTTATGATACAAAAATTTTAAAACATAGTTTAAGATATAGTAGAAGATTTCAATCGAATACAGTGGCTGATTAAGGTCGGATCAAGTCTCGGATGCAGAAGGAAAGCTTGGGCTCCCCCATAGGCGCAATTTTTTAATTATTACCTATCTGTCTACGTTTTAATTACCATGATTCTAACATTATACGCACAATAATATTTCCACAGCACTGCCCGCGCCAAGATCTGTCTGTGTGATTTGTCAAGACAAAATCGAGTAATTTAACCTCATTAGCCTAGTAAGTTAGTCGAACAACTGCTGACTCAAAGCTACCCTTTTTGAATCCCATGTAGGATAAAAATTCTCATATGACTGTTTCTGTACTTCGGAGGGCATGTAAAATTGGCCGGCGGCCCCTCTAGATTGAGGTATTTTCCAAACCAGTTTAAGCAGCTGATGGTTCAGGAGTGGACCGAAAAACCGATGATGGTGGTTTGATTTATAGCAAAATCTTAAAAATCTGACTTTTCATGTATAAATTCGAGTGTTAAGGTGCATCTCATTAATATACAAGACGGTTGAAATGCAGGAGTTCTTTGGACCGCTACAATAGGACATTTAAGAGGTTGATTAAGGTTTAATTATTCTTAACATAATTTAATCAAATTCTCTATGTAGAAGAAATATAATCCTTGATAAACCCATCTTGTTTGGCTTCATAGTATGAATGATAGTACTTTCTAATTAAATTGCTACTCTCGTGATACAGAAGAAGAGATTTGAAAACGTGGTTTAAGTACAATAATTTTCCCTTCGCCAGTCTGCTGTATATTATTTAAGCTTTTGTAATTTTTGATAAACCATTAAGATTTCGTGATAAACTGGCATATCAAATTATAAGTCGGCATGGTTTAACAAGAGAAAAATTGCTACCTGTCTTTCGTTCTCATTACCAAAACTTAAAAAAAAGCAAATTAACAGATTCATCACCACGAAAATCTTGCTTCCAAACAACGTGATGAAATCTGAGATAGCGAAATTGGAGGCTAAGTTATCATATCATAGTTTTCCAGCGATTAGCTGCTTACGAAGGAGCTGTATTTCATTCTTCTCGACTCAAAGCATATCTCACATCAAACCTGTTATTGTAATTATCTACAGTTAGCCCCTCGACATTACCATTTTGTTAATTTGGCAATTGCAGCTGAACTAAACTGCAATGCAATAAAAAATTGCATTTCAAGAGTTTAGGGGGTTCCCCAATCGCCAATATCTCATATTTCGATTAGAAAAAAACAATAATATTTTAGACTGAAACTGAACCAGATCGATATATTTACTTTCACTCCAGTTATTTTTATCTTCCAAAGCTGTCAGTGAACAGCAGTTACTCTCTCAAGCGCACTATTTACACCGTTTTTTTCTTAATCTATCAGGAAGAATCATTCAAATAGATAGAATTTATAAATATTTTTTAAAGACTTTTAGTTCAGGTAGATCATAATTGTCGAGTAATAACCGTAACGATATCTGTAATTACACCATGCTCTAATAAAAAAAATTGTCTAAAAAAGTGACAAATTGTTGATATAATTGACTTGCACGATTATTCTTCAACTATTAAGTGTCTGTTTTTTTCAAGTGCCAGCAATGGGTACCGCTACACCGAACCTAGGGACCGTTTCTGCTCTGCAAGACACAGTAGTTCTTCAGATGTTACAGTGGTTACTTCCTCTTCACTTTGATTTTATTCACGTTACATGTAAGTAAAAATTTTATTTTAAATTTTTTATAGCCAAGTAAGTCGTTAAAATCCATAGGGGGGCTATTTGGAAAGCCCAAAAGGTAAATTTCTATTATATTCCTATTTTTCAAAAAAAAAAAAAAAAATTTGAAAATTATGAAAACTTACACAAAAGTAATAAATTGTAATCCTACAAGGAAGAATTAATTGTCGAGTTTCCTAGCAATGTAGAGATTCGTTTTGTCCTAGTTTTTGTATTATTAACGTTTTAAGTGTGAGGGTCAGGGAAAGCCGTTGACCTAACAACGGTACTTGTTTTTATATTTTTTGTAAAACTTATCCAATTCAGTTACCTTTTATTGTTGCATTTATAATTGCAATGTACAATCAATCATCGTGATTTTCATTTCCAAAAAGTACTGGAACTGTTGACATTTTTTAATTGAAAATTCAATCACGTACGGTATTTAACGTAACGGTATGAAAATACCTTCCTGGCAGTTGCATTACTAATTTTAATATACATACTTAGTTTTCTCTTCATCACTCATTTTATACTTATGTGTCAACCCGTTTTGAGCTAACAGTTAACTCGTTTTTTACCATCACGCGAGCAATTTTGGTAAATATTAGCTGTATTTGGAGTAACAGAACAAAATTTTTTCCAGCTTACTCACGAGCCAATTTACTTTTTGGGTTAGTTTCGTTTTTTTCCAATCCAATCCTTGTTTTGTCCTTTTCCATTCGTTTGGGTGTCCAAAGTTCCATAATTATCTGTTGAGGTAAAATTTAATATTTATGCAATGTGGCATGGTAAGATTTATTTTATGCAACTCATTAGCATGCTATTAAATAATAAAAATTAAATTAAAAATGGTGACATCTAACGTCACAGCCACGTGGGACGAACGATCATAATTATCTTCAGTTGTATGCATTTTGAAAGATCAACATGCAGGTCACTTTCTATCCACAAACCGTCGATAAATAGTTGATTAGTCACACATGGTGCATTTTAAATAAATTAGTTGTCATGGTACGGTATTCTCAGATTGACAATTAATACAGTAATTACTATTATTAGGTTTGATGACGTTAGAACGCGTTTTGTGTCACATGTCCGTAATTCATATGTTTAAAATTTATTATAAATTATTGTTTATTATTTTTAAATTGTATTTAAATTATTGCCTTTTTTGTGGTATCACCTTTTCTTCTGCCATTGCCGGCATCTCGTTATTCTATTCGCGGGCGTCAGTAGCAGCAGCATAAAATAATATTACCACAGATAAATATTTCTGTTTTATCTTGGTCATTCTTACCTGGTTTTTTATGCAATTAAAAAATCAATAATATTAAAAACATTATTGTTTGATACAGTAATAATTATTATATCTTGGATTACCGGTTTCGGTTTTTCAGCTTTTTCATCATATAAAATTATTTAATAGTATAATAAATACCTATAAAAAAACTTATATTTTAAACAACTGAAGTATTTTGTCACAAGCAAACGAGCTAACTTTGTCATTTAAGACACAGTATCGAGAGTATTTCTATATATTTTTTTCTAAAACACTGTTTCCAAAAAACTAAATTTACTGTTTTGTTTCAGGTCGTGATGTATCGTTTAGGACAAATATGGTTAATACTGTTAGTGTGTGCAATAAATTGGACTTATTCCTTACCAACAAAGGATTCGACAACACACAGGTACACCTTGACCGACGGACATAACACAACAAACACAACACAGTTAGAAACTACACAAACGCAACCCAGAGAGAATTTTTTCTCCAATTCATACAAAACACTTTCTAAATACGCTATATATAATTTCAATCAAATATACAATTACTTTTACGATACGAAACAACCCGACGCGGTAAATTCAAAAAATTCCACGAATCAAACAGAACCTGCTAGTCGCGAAGAACTAGAATTGTTCGCCGCCTCAGTTTTAGATAGCGAAGATGAAACTTCCCAAACTAAAACCAGTAAACCGATCGCGCAAAAAGTTACCACTGTTAAGAAAACCGTCATGACTCAAATTCCATTAAAAAACGCAAACAAGAAAACCACCACCAAGACCGTGCAGGTTAATACAAAAACAAAGCTCAGAATCAAAACCACCACTCCCAGACCAACTCGAAATACGACACTGGAAACCAAAAATTGGCCAAACACGAAAATCAAAAACCAAGCCGACTTTTCCAGGTATAAAAATTACACCAAACTTAACGCGAATTTAAAACGGGTCACCAAGAAACCGGTCGTACAAAAGATCATCAGCAAATGGTCTGAAAAACCCCCATACGGTGATTTAAAACAGGGTTGGTTCGACCACGGTATTCCAATTCCAAACCCTAACCCATCGATTTCCACCTACTCTTCCTCGCAAAATCCCCCCGAAAGTTCGACCAGCAATTTATTAAATACATTAGCTTTAAACATCTCGCCCGATAAAGCTGTTTCAGATTTAAGTAATGCAGTTAATTGTCCTTCCATTAAACTATCCAGTAATTTATTCGGGGCCAAACAGGGTTGTGCTGATTTGAACATCAACATAAATACCATGATTAATCCAGGCAGCGGTGTCAATAAAGATGCGGTACCGTTAGACGATGGTGCCGTCGGAGCTCCAGCTCTCGATTACGCAGAAATTCCTGAAGATGAAATTGTTGCCGACAGTATATCAGACGAAGGTGTTCCTTTAGACGCTTTTCCTGCTGCCGACTCTGTTCCTCTAGGTACAGGCGCCGCTAACACCGCTGCAGTCCCACCGGGAAGTACAGCAGGCAGTGGTGGTGACGGCGGAGGATTGACTTTCTTGCCTGGACTTCCTCCCTTACCAGACATTCTAGAATTTTTCAAATATTTAGGCGGCCTTTGGGGCGGACTGCCCAAATTTAACTTCGGATTCTTAAATCCTATTATCTACGGAATTCCACTACTCAGTTTTGCGTTTGGATTTTTCAATGTAATTAAGCATTTCTTGTTGTTGTTAGGTATTCCATTCTTCTTCTTGAGTGCAAAATCAAAATCACCTCCCAAAACAGAAATAATCTTCCATAAACATATACATAAACCCGTGCACCACGGCGATGGGTGGTTTTGGAACCATAACACTAAAACTTGGAATAACGTGGTCGATTACGTCCATTCTAGAAGTTTCACCAACGAAAACTCTTCAGATCAGTTGGGCGTTTCAAAATTAATCGAAGAGTTTGGTGTTAGATATTTGGAAAGGTCGCAAAATTTACAAAGTTGGAAGAGACGAAAAAGATTTTAATTCTGAGACTTTGTAAGTTTCTTAAACAGTAATTCAGTTTTAGCGTGCGAGCTAAATCCCTACCATTGATTAAAATATACCAATAGATTATAAACCATAAAAAAATTTTACGTTCTACATCTAGCGGTATATAATATCGATGATCATACGCAACAAGCTCGGAGTCACCCCCGCAACCTTAACGGTGGTAATTTTTATTTACCAAAAAAGTCAAAAGTTGTAGATAAGTCTGATGTCAGTTGATTCCTTTAGATTTTTAAAAACGGGTTGTTTCTGCAATACACACACTACACATATTTTTTTAGGTATTTTTTAACGCGCAGGAACGGACTGAGTATAAATAATACGACCGAGAAAGAATAGTTTTTAAAGCGGTTCTTTCTGAAGCCGTATTAAATTTTTTAACAAGTTCCAAAGGACATAATAAAAAATGTTAGTCCATTCCTGTTAATATGTACCAAATATATTTATTTAGTTTAAATTATTTATTTTAGGTTGTAGTTTAGAACAACGCTAGAAATGTTTGTAATTGTTTGTACATTAAGTTTAATAAAATAAATGAATTTGTATTGTTGTTTTCATCTTCCTAATTGTTGAGATTGTGGAACGCAGTTCCTGATTATGTTAGAAACGTTGGTACAGTGTTGCTTGTAAAATTGTCCTATATCTCAGTCAAAAATGATAATTCAGATGCCGAATTGTCTGGTCCGGGAAATTTTAAATTGGAAAAACTACTAGACAATTCAGCACTCTGTATAATAGGGATTACCGTACTTTTGACTATTTGTGTCATAAATTTAATATACAATCGAAGAACCTAGTAAGACAAATTAATTATTCTGCTTTTCTGCTAAAAATTTTAGTAATTCGACTTACTGTGTTTTTCGATTGGACGCTAGAAATGAGGTTTGCAAACACGGTAATATTGCGGCCATCTCAATACAATTTTACTTGTGATGTTACTGCGATATCATTAAGATAAATGAGAATTTTTTTTGGTATTTTATATCAAATGATTAATTAAGTTTGAAATTTCACCAATATCACCAGTGAGTCACATTTCCATCACAAATTTTCACAAATGCGATATCACGGCAATATCGCAGTAGTTTTAGATAATTTGTATGTTACATGAAACACTTTTGACTTGACTTGAGAAAATAATCTGGGAAAAATGTGCTTCCAATGAGGATCCAACTGGCGCCTTTAAAAAATAATACCATAGTGGTGCGAGTAGAATTCCATTGGAAGCCGTACAATTTTTCCAACATATTTTTTATATCGCATTCTTTTTTATTACATTTAATTATTTTTAGGAGTCAGTATGGACAAACAATCAAAGAAATATCGAATCAATTGATGAACGTGAATGAAATGAACATGACTTTCGATACGAGGACACCCCCGAAAGTAAAACAGCAAATAGCAAAGAAGGAAAACCAAATTTTAGAAAATTCCCATCCAGGAGTCGCGGTTCCAGTGGAAGACGAAGAATTAATTTTAGACGAAGGGTCTAAAAAGTTTAATTTCTTCAAAATCGAAAACAAACCCACAACGGACGGCGGATTATCCACTTGGGTTTTGCTTAACAGTCAAACTGTAGCTCCAATTGTTGCAACAACCAAAACTCCGCGAAAGTCAACGCCGAAACCCAAAACCGAAGTCAAAAATATTACCGCCACAATAGAAACGGATGTTTCCACTAAAGTTACGAAACCTGTGCCAAAGAAACGACCAACGACGACCCAACAACCCCCGACGTCAAACAAAACTGTTACAATCATAACTAAAGAAAAAAATAAACCAAAAATTGCAGCTTTAAACGCCACGAATAGCAAAAGTAAAACGGAACAAATAAAATTAATCCAGCAATATCTCGAAACCACGGCCAATGTTTCCAAAAACTCTTCCAACAGTGAAAATGCTCAAGAAACGGTTAGCGTCGTTTCGACGGTTAACGAAGTTCTTCAACCCGAAGCAAAAGTAGGCGACATCGATCTTCAAGTAACGAACGACACTACAACGAAAAAACCGCGCAAGTCTTCGAACAAAAAGAAGAAGAACAAGAAACGTCGTCGCCCTAGCATCGAGAAATCTGATGACGACGTCACGGAATTGATGAATAAATTAACCCAGAAAGAGAAACCGATCGGTACCCAAATTTACAATTATTTGTCTCGGGAAATCATGCCCACCGTTGGGGTTGGGCTCGTCGGTCTTGTCGTCACTGCCGGACTTGCAAGTTACTTTTTGTATCCATTTGGAGTAGCGCGAAGATCTTACGAGATGGTCGATCGAAAAGATAAGGAGGTGTCGTATCAATACAACGACGAGTACGCACCTGGGGGAGTGGCAGAAGAAGAAATTATCGGTAAGGTGATTGCTGGAATGCCGACGCACACTAAAAGTTATCGTTCGCAAAACCATAAAACAATTTATTCGCCCCTACAGCAGACGACGAAACCGCAAAGCTACGAGTACAAAAATGTTCAACCCCAAGCGACGGTGGAAGCCGTTTATCTAACACCTGACCAAAAATACAACACGGACGGCGTCGGTGACGTTAACGTTTATGGATCACCTCAAAGAAGCAACCAACCTTTTTATAATGAACCGCAGGCTTACAATAAAGATGTAATCGAATACAACCCAGAAAATGGGTATACTGTGGAAGATAAAAAGTTTGTCGTGGGCAATACGCCCAAAAGCATCATCGAGGAGGTGACTCCTGCCGTGGTGCCGGAACACGGTCCTCGAAACTTAGCGGAAGTGGTCACGAAAGACTCTCTGCAAAGCTTAACCAACATCATACCCCAAAGTTTATCCAATGCGTTTTTGGAACACGAACCCAGAACGTTGTCGCGGAAGCGTCGAAGCGAAGAAAATTTAGAAAACGAAATTTTAAGTCGTGACGAAATTAAAGAAAAACTAAAAGAAAAAAATGAAATCGCAAGTAGCACCGCTCAAACTACTGTGGAAAGTGAAACGGAAATTACTGTCCAAAACGAGCCAACTTTTGTAAGTGCCCTTCGTGACTTAATTCAATTTAAAATTAGGTTTGGATTGGAATTACTACAAAACACAACAATGGCGCTTTCGCGGTACATTTCTGAAGTTCAGAGTCGTTTTAACAAAATTAACAATGAAGAAAAGAGTAAATAAATTCATTGCTTAGAGTATACGTATTTATTTAGGCAAGTAATGTAGATAGGCGGTTCAAAAAGTAATTTAATAAAATGGTAGCGAATTATAACAAATTTTAGTTTTTATTAGAAATAGGTCGGGGAGTCCCCGATATTCGGACTCGTTAAATTCGCTATTGTATCATTGCAAGTTACTTTTCGAACGCTCTGTGATTGTAATCACTAAATAGTAAAATAATTATGTACACTCGAGGATATAAGAATTAATTAGCCGATGCTAGAGGTTTGCGCGTGCTCACTTAATCGCTAATTAAATTTAATGTTCTCGACTGTACGTAGAATTGTGAAAAACGGGTTGGTTTTTGGAAGTAAAAAAACGATAAATTCGTATTATTTATAAATTAAAATAATTATATAACACAAGACTGTAAAATTAAAAATAAATTAATAAAAAATAATTTCTACCGAAGGTATTTTTGTAATTGTACTTCGAATTTCGTATTATCGCTATTCATACTGAGATCGCGTCGTCTTCTTCTTCTTCCCATAGCCATCGGAACCAACATAGCCATCGTTGCGGGAATCATACCGGCTCCTACGGCGGCTAAAACCATGGACGCGTCAGGTCCTTTCCTGTTTGCCGTTTGGGTCTGTTGGTAATTTGCTTTTACGTTTCCGTAGCGGATCGGCTGTTTCAGTGGCTTCCTTTTCACCGGATGTTTTTTCTTGACGGACAGTTTTTGGGCTTCGTCGACTGTTTGGAAGGTGGATTCGACTTGTAACATACCTCCGTGAGATGTGGTCATATTTATTTTGGATTCTTTCGTCGGGGGCAGCACTGTAAGACGTATAGATTTACGACTAATAATCGATTCCGGATCGGATTCGTTCTCAGGTTCGAGTGACCTTTGCTTATTGGTTTTGTTAGGTGGTTTGAAACCTTTAGTTGTAGTTAATAAAACCCACTCACCATTTCCATTAAATGGGTGCGTCGAGGGATGTTCCAACGCGGTACTGGATCCTTTCCGCCTGTTTGTATTCGAATTGGGTTTTGGGAAGTTTGCTGGCAAACCATCCGTAATAATTCCAGGCAAAGAATCTTGTTCGTAGTTTTGGTCTTCGTAATCGTCGGTTTGGATGTAAACGTTTTGTTGCTGGTTTTTATTCCAGGTGGGGTTTGGTACTTCGTCGGTGTAATCCGGCTGCTGCTGCTGCTGTAGATAAATTTTTTGACCAAAATTGCTCGACGGTGCAGGTTTGTTACTCGGTTTTCTAACCGACTCACCGTTGGAGTAATCGAACTGTGCCGATTGGTAGTTATGAGGACGACTTTGTTGCTTCACTTGAGTCGGTTTCGGTTTATAGTTTGAATATTTGTTTTCCCACGGAGATTCCCCCAAATCCGGTCTATTGGGGTACTTATTCAAAACGTCCACTCTATCTATGTTTGGTTTTATAGCACTGCTTTGCCACTTGGCAACTTTTGAAACCGACCACGGAACGATTTCCAAGGAGACCCATCCGTTCTTACCATCACCGGGATGTTTATGTCGTTCCACATTTAAAACGTTCCAGCTTTTTGATTTGTCCAAAAGTAACCTATCGGCAAATTCACTTTCGCTTAATTTGTTCGTGAAGTCTTCGGACGGTTTGGTTATGAGTTTCACTTGATGTAATTTTTCGTCATCTTTCGATTTAATTTTGGGTGGTTTAGTCGTACGTTTCATCTGTTCGGCGTAACTTCTCAAAAATTCTTTCAACTCTTCGGCCGAGTCTTCTTTGGATTCGGTGGCTTCATCTTCTTCGCTTTCGTCGTCGTCGTCATCGTCGCGATCGTACAGATGAGCTTTTATTGGTTTTAGTGCCCTGTGTTCCACATCGGACCAAGGTGGCTGCGTGGTGATCAAATTGTCGTTCCGGCTTCGATCCCAGAGCGGTTCGGCCTCGATGATTCGAATCGGATCGGATCCGGGAACTTGCAAATCGTAACTTCTGGTGGTCGTAAACGAATTTACTTCGTTTAAGTTTAACAAAAATAATTTAATTAAGAATAAGTTGAACTCAAAATTCATGTTGTCACTTGGAGGGATAAGATTTAACTGGTGTTTTATGTTGTTCTGGACGGTAATATAAGTTTTATGCCACAATTATTTCAAATGTGTTACATGCTTTTATTTATGACTCCCACTATTCTAATCAGTTTACAAGAAAGATGTCTTTTGCTTGTTAGTAGAACAAGTGAACTCTTTAGACCGTATAAAAAAGGCAATTGGAGAAAAAAGCTTTCTCCGGTAAAGCAAAATCGTGCGATTTGATTAATTGAAAAACATGAAAGCGATAAGAGATTTCGATTAAATTGGATCGCAAATGCATTTAATTCGATCTTCTGATTTAATTTAAATGCTGGAAAAAATTATACGGTGTGGTTTCTTCAGCGAAGCAAAAAAGCACCGGTTAGATGATGCACTTTATGCACCTTGAATTTATGTAACTTGGATAATTATTGTGCATCTAAATATAAAAAATTTTTCCCGTTGGAGAATCTGGAGACGATAAAATTTTGAACGTTAAAAAACAATAAATTATTTAATTGTGATTGCTTTGATGGTCTTTGAGCATGCGAATAAGTAGACCATGCTACATTTGAATGTACGCAAAAGACTGATATCTAATTCTTTATAACCGATAGAAAATTAAAAAAGCAATTAAAGAAATGTACCAATTTTGAGGCTTACCTACTTATCTTTGTTTCGAAGAAGCTCCCAGCATGCGATAACCCACTGAGAAAGTGAACGACCAGAAGAAAAAACCCGACCAAACAGGAAATATTCGTGTCGCCGTAATTTTGCTCTAAATTTTTTGTCACTTGCTCGTAATTATAATCAACACTTACGGCCAGTCCGCCTCTGACTGAAATTATCCAAAATTACCGATTTCTAAGTTTTGTTTTCTTAAAAGTTAATTAAAACTTATAATTACAACCCGAAAAATTTACGGTTTAAAATTTATTATGCACAAAAATTCACGACATTCTACATAACAATGCAGTGCTTTTTAAAGTTAGCGGTGTGAAAAATGTATCACTTTTCATTCTTTTTCTTTGAAAGTAAACGTTTTTACTTTCAAACTTAACTGTAACTTAATTGTCGAATTAAGTGGTGCATTTTTAAGCGGTTCCTTTTCCAAACTTATTCGTTTTTTACCTCTTCCAAAATTTCGATGGACGTTCTTGTTTAATGGAAGAATAATTTAATTATTTTTCAAAAATTTAATTTACCACGGTATAGTTTATAATCAATCAACTTTTAAATATTTTTTTCAAAATTATCATAGATTTTTAAATGCCCACAACTTTGAGATTTGTTAACAGAATTGCAGAAAGCTGCATCGAAATGTTGTCCAGGTTAAGTCTATATACAGCATTTATTATTAAAAACCCCTAAATCTAAAGGTATCTCAAAATTGTAATTTGTACATTCAAAATCAGTACTATAGTCAATCGTAGCAATTATTTCATCAAAATAAAGAAATTCCAATTGAGCTTTGCCTCGCGTAATTCGCGATATTCGTTACTTAGAAGTTTATACATTTGCACTATTACCTAAAATAATTCACTCAAATAAAAAAGAAACAACATTTTTGAATTAAGTGTGGCATTTGAAACTAGAAGTGTTCTATTATATTTAAAAAAGGTTTTAATTTCCAAAATTTTGTAATCAACCAATATCACTTTTAGAAAATCGACCTTATAGTCTTCATGATAAAACATAAAAAAGAAAATTGTAACGAAAATTAAAACGTTTATTTAATTTCTAAAGGGCTAATACAAATATTTACAGGCTGATAACAATAAAACAATTGTGACACTAAGATTAACACTAAACTAAATTACACTACAATTTATATAACACCAAGTCCGGATTTATTTAAACACTCGATATATTGTTTATCACTTCACTATTTATGTTCACACTTCATTTATCTTCACACTTGTAACTTCAAACTGGAACTGACTCGTCACGATGAACTTCTTGGCGATATGGAGTTCCACGGTGATCCGTATATCTCCTTCATCTGATGTGGGCGGCGGGCGTTGGCCCGTTTTGACCAATACAAAATTCTAATGAGTTTAACCGGGGGGGGGGGGGGGGGTAGTATATACAACATTTAACGAGTTTTTAGGTTTAAAGATTAAAAGACGTCGAATTAAAAGACTGGTTGGCGACAAAACCTTGAATATGAATTACATCCGCAGGATGTTATGTACATCCAAATATTTTAACATTAAAAATTAAATATAAAACATTTATAAATTGCTATTGTTTATTTAACCTCTGCATGTTATTTAAAATAGTTCATGGCGTTTCTTCACCTCTGACATTGTTTAGTTATTCCCAACGTCGAGGTAGTGCATTTTGCATCCAACAATAATTGTTTGTTTGTGTTTTAGTTTGTTTTGTGTATTTAGGTGAAGGTCAATCAAAGTCACTTTCTGTTGGGCTTGCAAGCTTTTGTCTTAGTTACTATGTGAAAGATATTCCCAACCATAAAACACTCATCTAGCTCTTTATGTAGATGATACATCTTATAACTTCTATTATCAATATGAATATAATAAAATTAAAGATATTGTGTTACCGTCAGGATGATCACCTCTGTTCAAAGGAGCTTCAAAATTTGCTTGCTTTTTTGCAGGAATCATAAGAATTCAAACAAGATTGGAAATCCGTCTGGGAAAATATAGGAGCAGAAATAAAAACAACAATTTTATTACAAAATATATTTTTTAATTGGATAAATTATTATTAGAAGCATCCGTTTTCTCCCTTTTAATTATGAACCGGCATCGAAACTGAACTCTTGGAAACCACTTCTCCCCTCCTCCACATCGACGTCACCGTTTTAGTCTGAGTGTAAAAGCTGATGCCTTGTTTTCCATAAAAGTGCAGATCTCCCCAAAAGCTTCCTCTTGATCCAGTGAAACTAAACATCGGTAAGGGTACAGGAATCGGAACGTTAACGCCGACTTGACCTGCGTCAACTTCGTTAACGAAATATCTTGCATTACTTCCATTTGTAGTAAATATTGCGGTTCCGTTTCCGTAAGGATTTGAATTTATTATTTTAATGGCATCTTCTAGGGTATCGGCCGAAACAATGCTCAAGACCGGCCCGAATATTTCCTCCTTGTAGCACTCATAACTAGGTAATACTTCTGTAAGCAATGTGGGACCCACAAAGTTTCCGTTTGGATATTTTTCGACGGTAACGTTTCGACCATCGAGTGGACATTTTGCACCCTAGTAAAAATATTATTAAAATAAAATTTTTTTGTTTTAAGATATACGAACCTCCTTGATTCCAGCTTCGACCAACTTATGAATTCGTTGTTTAGCGGCTGGCGATATGACAGGTGGAACGTCAGTTCCAGGTTCGTACCCAGCACCAACTTTCAATTTTTTAGCTCGTTCAATAATGTCGGGAATCCATTTTTGCGCTTCTCCAACCAAAACGACAACGCTGATTGCCATACATCGTTGACCGGCGGCTCCAAACGCGGCACCGCATAACTGGTCAATGGTGGCCGTTTTGTTGGCATCTGGAAGAACTACAGCGTGGTTTTTGGCACCCATGTTGGCCTGGACGCGTTTTCCATTGGCGCAACCACGTTCGTAAATGTATTTTCCTGCCGTATCCGAACCAACAAAACTGATCGCTTTGATATCTGGATTGTCGCAAATAAAATTGACCGTGTCACGAGAACCATGTATGACCTAAAACAGTCGAGTAAAAAAAGAGCAACTGGAAGGTAAATAAGAGTTTTACGTTAACTAATCCGGGCGGACAACCGATTTCGTTCAACAACTCCATGAGTAACATTGTCGCTCCGGGATCTCTTTCGGACGGTTTAATCACAGATGCGTTTCCGGTGATTATGGCGAATGGAAACATCCAAAGAGGAATCATGGCTGGGAAGTTGAATGGGCAAATACCGGCCGTCACTCCTATGGGATTTTTGTAGGAAACACAATCCATATCTTTTGCTATGTTTTGTAACGATTCGCCCAGGAGAAGAGAACTGGCCGAACAGGTATGGTCGACCACCTCTAAAAACCGTAGGTTAACCAAAGGTTAGATTGGGAAAAATTGCATTACTTACGCAGTCCTCTCATGACATCGCCTTCGGCATCCGTAAGGGTTTTGCCTTGCTCCAAAGTTATGTTCGCTGCTATTTTTTTTATGTCGCGCCTAATTAGCGCTTGCAGTTTTAGCATGAGCTGCACTCTGGTAAGAACGGTGGTGTTTTTCCAACTTTGGTAAGCATTTTTCGCGGCGCTTACGGCGGCTTCCATTTCTTGTTTAGTACTTTGGGGTACTTTCGTGACCACCTCGTTTGTTGCTGGATTGTGCAGGTCGATCCATTGGTTAGTTTGAGATTCTTGAAATTTTCCGTCAATAAATAATTTTGTCGTTGGGGCCACATTCGAATACGATTTTCGAAGTGTGGTTAATACTGAGGTGCTCTATAAAAAGTAAAACGGAAATTTAAGTATTAAACTGCAAGGTTAAGATTTTCTTTTTTTTATCAAAACTTGCGGTGATGCAAAAAATATTTCAACAAATTAATGTAGATATCATTACACAAGTTTTATTACTTGTTTATGATAAAACCGCTAAGTAACTGTGATAAACAATCTTTTTATATCTTTTTAAAAATCGCGATTAAACAAAAACTTACGTTAATTGATGTTTGTTTAAATAAAATTTAATCGACGTTATCTGGAGCAGATTACAGTTCCGTTATTCGTTAAGCAGATTTTTAGAGAAAAATTGACCGAAATTAAAAGAGCCGATTAATCGGTAGGGTTACAATACCCCCCCCCCCCCCTCTCTTGGTGTATGTTGGTCTCTCTAAACGGGTTTTGTCGGTTAATTTAATTATTTGAACTACCAGCACATCAGAAATAATAGCCGTCAATTTTAAATAATAATAGAGCATTCAACAACCGCTATGGTCTTCCATTGAAAAATAAAATAATTAACTTTTAAAATGCAAATTAACAAATAGAACACAATAAGAATTTTCAAAAAATTTACGGTTCCCATGGGGACATACGATTTTAAATGTTATTGGTGTTACTGTTTAGGCCACCTTCCAAACAGCCAATTAAATCATCGTATGTTTAAATTTACATTCAAGGTTACGCATACTAAAATTTATTTTTCCATTCGTATTTTCTTAAATTAAATAAAAAAGCGTAAACGTTTGGAAAAATTGAAACGTAGAATAAAACCCTCCCCCGTCCGGCAAGCCTTCCTTGCAAATTTACTATAAAATTTTGACTTGTTTTGACAAAATATAAAATAACTTACGGTAATACGTGGTGCAGTGAACATGGTGAGGTAGGCCTTCAAAAACTACGTTCTGATATGCAGGGGGCCTGAGCGCCGTAATAGATAATCTGAATAACAACAAATGTATATATTATAACCCCCACTTTTATTAAAATATTTGATTTAATGACGGCATTGCATACTTAACGACAATATATATATAATGTGAATAAACAATAGTATCAAATTTAAATTTCAAAATTTACGATTATTATTCACATATATTTAAATATATCGTTTTCGAAATACCACAAAATAGATAACGGAGACGAACATACAATTTTTCAATCACGCGATTACTTTAGGAATTTTACGAAATTCTAGTCAACAAATTAGTAGCTAGCACTTTGGTTGATAATTATTAACGTTCTCATCAATACAGGCTTATAGGCTGTGTTCGAGCCGCCATCTTAGATAACGACGGTTTAATTTCGTTTTTCGACGATAACTTTCGAACCATCATAGCTACGAAAAAATTATAGAAGAACAAAAACTTTCCTGTTGCAAAAACAATTAATTTTTGTAGGAAACTTTTCTCTCTAGAATTAACATTAACAAAGTTATTTCACTTCAAACACAGCGCTTCGACGCCAACTGAACACAAAAAAATTACTAGAAACAAAACTCTATCCTTAGTTACGCTACTGGTTTTATAAATTTTGAAAAGAGATTTTTTTATTTTTTCTAATATTCATAAAATTGTGTAGATTGTCGATTCGTTGGACAACTTTGCAACTTGTTGTATAAGATACTATTTTTTATGTAGATAGCTTAGGTGGTGATAGAGTACACTTTTCTATGAAATATTTTTAACAAATTTTTAACACTTCTTTTTAAATTTCCATATTGGCCATATTGGCCATAATCCAGAAAATATTGATTTTTAATTTTTTGTAAAATCTTTCGTTTAAAAGATATAGAGTTTTGAAAAAAAAACAAAATTAAAACTACTTTTATTCATAACTCGAAAGCCGTTGATTTTAGACAAACAATGTTTGAATCTAGTTTGTAAATTACTTCACGCTCTTTAAAAAAGCACTAATTCATTTATACTAAAAAATCAATATTTTCCGGGCCATTTGAAAGTGGAAATTAAAAAAGTGTCATCTATGACCATCTTAAGTAAAGTGTATCCGGAGACACCTTGTATATTTTCCCCATGGCAACTATTGAAATGAGTGCCCAGCACCTAGCATAGTTTCAGTCGGTTTTAGGAAACCCCAATTAACATAAAATTTTAATTGTTTTAAAGTAGATATAAACAACTCGTACTTTAGTAGCGGGAAAGATTGCAATTTAATCAAAGCTGATATGTAATAAAACTAATTGTTTATTTCATATTATCAAAGAAGGAAAGTAAGTGGTTATCACAAAATAATATTTTGCCATAAGAAAAATTGAAATTGGAAATCTTTTTTTTCTTAATCGTAAGTTAAGGGCAAATTGCCTTGTCTGGGGAGTATTTCATACCCTCAAACCTCCCAGTATGAGTTTCCACATAATTTATTTTTTTCTGTGTTAGCCCATCAAAGCAATTAATTAAAGGCTGACCAGTATTTTTCTATTTAATTTATTCCATAACTCGCCAGATGTTGATTTTAGATAACAAAGGATTTAAATCAACTTTGTAGATAATTTCCTGCTCTTTAAAAAAGTATTGAATCGTTTATATTAAATTATTCATAGTTTCGATGCTATTGCCATTTAAAGCTCTAAAAGGCTTTCCTAGAAGATTATTCTACCAGATCTAATTTCTATTGAAATCAAAAATAAATTGGTTGGGTTGTCTGTTAACGTCATACGAAAACATTGATGAAAAATTGCATACTTTTATGAATTGAATTGAATTATGTTTATGTAACAAATAATACGAATTAAAACTATGTTATTACATTAACTCTCAATAGGCTAGTGCGTTATGTGCATGAAACATAATTGCATGATTTGGTGATCGTGAGATCGAACCTCATGCCGGACAAGTTTTTTTTAATGACATTTTATAATTCAAATGATGTCTATGTATGATGCAAAGCCGATCGTGCCGGTATATCAATTTATAAGCCGTTATCACGTCAAAAATTGTTTTTGCGCCTACGAATAAATCTAGTAAATCTAATGAGTTTTGCACAGATAACACTAAATTTTTCATCAATACGCGATTTGAATTAATTTTTCAACCAGTTGATATTTTTCGACTGATGGTTTTACCAACGCCTTTTTATTCAAGGAAATCACAGGATGATTGACAAACCTTCACACCATAAATTTGTGAATTGATGTTCCTTTGTCGAAATTTCTTTGATTCAATGAAATTTTTTCATTTCAGCTTTTGGTTCAGTCTAGTATAAAATAAAGAATCTGAGATCCTTGACCGGGGGGTCTGTGGCAATGTGATTAAGACTGCAATCTTAGTATAGAAATGGCTTTCGTGGAAAACCTAGTAAAACGCAGATGGAAGAAAATGAAAAACCGTTAACATTTTATAGAAGAAAATGTACAATATGAGAAAATTTATAAACTAATGCTGCTCAGCAGTGCAGCTGAAAATAACAAATACAAAAACTTTTATCTGGAAAGATAATTTTTGAATACCCACTACAAAATTATCTTATTGTTGGATTAAGTACCATCTTCAAATGTCAAGTGAAAATTAAAATTTTAAACGCCTTAACGTTGAAGTACCATGTTTGTGCTTTAGTTACAGCTGTTGTAAGAGCTGAAAAGCTTTCGTGAGTCCAGAAAAAGTAGTCTAAAATTTTAATATCATCAAGATCATTCCCAAATTTTGTTAAAACAAAAGTGCAAGTATGAATTTTACCATGACATCATTAGAAAAGCACACACCGAGACAGACATGTCGAAGCATTTAGCCATAATTGTAGAAAATAAATTATTTCAAATTGGGAGATTTAATAAAAGCGAAAGCTTATTTGTTTATTCTTCTATTTTTCTCAAAAGACGTAACAATATTTTTTGGTAAACTACAAGCTATATAGGTTATCTACAATAATACTTAGAAAATATCTAATAATTCTTCCTTAACATAAGGAAAATAACAATTAAAAAAATAAATTACAATAAAAACGAACTTACAGTAATAACTTTGTACTTTGGTATCGATAATTAATTAATAATTAAAAACGAACTAAACTTTGGGATTTGGCGAGACGACGTTTCTCATAAACATGACCGACATTATCGATTTGCTGTGCTGAACCGGCGAACTGGAATCAAAATTATTGCCAACCCTACACTTTAAAGTATCGAAATACGCTTGTCTGTATTGTTTGTTCATGGTTACGTAAATCACTGGATTTACGCACGCGGCAAAATATAACAATAAATAGCCCACCACGAGTAAGGGTGCGCTCTTCACATTCGGATCGAAAACTTTCGCAATAGTTAATGGCATATAGCAAATAATGAAACACAAAAATATAACCAGCACCATTTTCGTTATATGCATTTCGCTCCTTTTGGGCCTGTTGCCGGCGTTGTGTTTATGGAGCCTTTGGTGCGATTGCCTCACCACCCAGTATATCTTGGAATAGCAGATGATGATGACGATGCACGGTATCACAAATCCGATAACAAACATCGCAGTTTTGGAACTGTGTCCGTTTTCGTCTGGAATGATGGAACAGGTGCCTAATTTTTCATCGAATCCAAATTTTCCCCAAAAGCCCAAAAGCGTCGGTATTTGCAAGCCATAGCTGAAACCCCAAATTATCGAGATGTACAGGATGACCTTGCCTTTGGTGTAAACGCTCGGGTATAACGACGGCCAGGCAATCAAGATGTAGCGATTAATAGAAATCGTGGCCACGCTTATCAGCGAAACACCGACGGAACCGTAACGGAACATCGGCACCAGCACGCACAGAACGTCTCCATGTATCCAAGTCCCTCGGAAAAATTGGCCAGCACCGAACGGCAAGACCAGAAAGCAAAAGAGAAGATCCGATATGCACAAACTGAAACGGAAAAATAAAATTAGTCTTCTAATGATAATGATACGTTCGTGATGTTCGATGAAAGCGTAAAAGATAGTAATGAACCACATTGTTTTATTTAAATTGCGTTTACGAAAATTTATAAATAATGCTGACAATATTCAAATACCGCAAGAATACCAAAATGCAACCAAAGGAAAACGAGCAGATAATAACTTCCTAAAATTTAAATTGTTTTATGTTAATTTCAAACTCGATTTAAAAAATTCTAAATGGGTTCTTTTACGCCACCGATGCCCCCTCTCGCGGACGAGAGGAAACTCTCATTTAAATACTTTTTGCTCACCTGGATATAAATGCTGCAGCGACTGTGCGAAGTTTAGAATGTCTTACAAGTGCAATAACTGTTAATAGATTTCCAGTCACTCCAATAATCAGAGTTATAATTGTTATTACTCCTGCTGCGGTCAGTAATGGTCGGGAATACCTAAAAAAAAAACAACAATTAAAATGATTCACCTCATTGAGTGACAGTCTGATTTGCATATTATGAATGCTACCCTTAATTTTTATAATTACAACAGGGAATGCTTCCGTTAATTTCGCTTTACCAAAAAAATTGTATTTTTTCAGTTAATTGAAATTAAATTGACCCTTTGTTGTATGCGATAATGCATCAGTTAAGTAATTAGTCCGTCAATTAAAAAAGATATTCTTCAAGTCGTTAATTGTTCGACTCGTTAAAAGTTACTCACTTTAAATTTAACTTAATGCGTTAATAAGTAGAATTTTTTCTTATCAATTTAACAATTTGAAACCTATAAATATTTTGCTTCCTTCGTCACGATAGCTATGACTTAATAGCTATTTACATTAACAGGTGCAAAGGTACGCTAATTAAACGTGAATTCGATTGAAAAAAAAAGCAAAATTGGATTCCAATTCGATGAAACTGATCCAGATTAAGCACTTGATTTTACTAATTATTGTTCATTTGTTTGAATATAAATTTGTTCGTGTTGAAGAGGTCTTAAATAAGGAAACGGATGTACGACATATTTAACCATTGGTTTAGATACGCAACAGAATTGTTGGGGAATTTTAAACGTTCATGGTTGACAGATTAATTCGTTGTTAAATTGCACAAGAGAACAAAGCGATGATTTAATTACGATAATTTGGGTACATCGAACTTGAAAATATTGCTAAATTAAAGATTTGCATTATATTATCTTTTTTTTTATCTCACAAAAGTATGTCAACACGTTTTCGAGATTCTTATTTATTTTTTAACTATGTATGCCAGAGATAAAAGCGCAAATTCCACGTGAGGATGTTAAGCATGTTTACTATTACAAAATTTATCTCCGGATAAGAAGTATTCGGCTAATTAAATCGAAATTTGATAATTGAATGATCCAACTCCCACGAAAACTTTATATTTCAAATAGCGTAGAAACCAATTTCAACGTCATTATCATTTCAGAGAAGCAAAAGTTTATCATAGGAAATTTTGTTGCCCGGCAGAAGATAAGGATCCGCAGCAGTTTTCAAGATAAGGCCCATTAAGAAGCTTCTTCTCTACGAGGGGAAGATCCACACGAAACCTTGCTTTACTAATATATTAGGGGGGGGGGGGGGATTATATTGAAAGTTATCTAGCACTACTGATATGCTATTCGGAGAGATTAATGAAAAAATTTTGCAATCAGAATCAAGGTGCTTTATTTGAGAGCCAGCTAGAGCTTGGTAACAGAAAGACTACAAAGCTTTATTCCCCAATCAGATATTTTAGTTTAAATGCGGAATCTTTACTATAAATTTCCTTATTGCTCAATGGCTAACCCAGTGTAAGGTGTGGTCGATTTTTTGAATTTGACTAATAAATAAATAAAACGAAGGTCAACATTGATTCACGACTAACTGTGGTATCTTCCGTAAATAGAAAGTTTAAGATTATGAGTAATTAAATCCTTGTGAAGTGAATAAAAACTTAAATCTTCGCTAAGAGATGACTAAAAGAAGCTTCAGGTTTTCGGGTTTTTAGCTACCCAACACTCTACCTGCCAGACTACAGCCGTGCTCTGTGTTACAATCAGTTAAAATTCTATCGTCCGATTATCACATTGTTGAATCCAAAAATGTTTTTTGGACTGATATTATTTTTTATTATTTTATTTTGCTTGTCAAAAGTTTACCATACTATGCTGCGGTATGTATGGTTTTGCTTCCGCACGTTACCATTATGACCTATATATTCCAATATATATTATTTCTAATTTGAATGATTATTTTTTTATAAAAATTATTATTTTTTATTTTACACAATTTATTCTAGATTTAAACTACCACATCCTCTCTATCGAAATGTACAATTTTAATTTTCTAATTTAATCAAATTTTATTAGGTATAATAATTTAATTATTCTTAGCTTCATGAATTGTAATTTAAAAATCAACAACCTTTAACATATTATAATTCCTTTCCCTTGCGTAACCCACTTATGAAAAAGTTGGGCACACTCACAAAAATATTACGAAGAGTCTGTGCGGCCTTCAGGCTGCACAATTGAATTTTACTATATTTATCTTATATTATTTTCTTTTACGATCCTGTAGTTACAATCTAATTTTTTTAAATAGATTTTCTCTCGGAGTTTTTTTATACCCTTTAAATAAAACTACTAAATAAATATATTTCCTTGTATTATAGGCCTTCATCGGGGTCTTGAACAGTATAAAAATCATAATATCTGTACTATTTAACATTTTAGGTAATTAATTATTGTTTTGACGAAAATCTATACATTTAAAAAAATTAATTTTTATTCTAGCAAAAGTTCTTTACTTTTCTAGTTCGTAAGTACTTTACTTTAGTTCCGCCCGCCGTTTTTTTGTTTAACTTTTAGATAATTTAGGTAATTTTGTAATACCTTTTTGTTGTAGAAAAAGTTCTACCTTTGCTCCTTTGCTTTAAGGCTGATCTTTCGATGTCAGTTTAAACCCGAGATTAAGCTAAACAAAGTTTAAATTAAAAAAAAAACTTAAAAAATGAATTTTTTTTAAGTAGACTGAAGTTTAACTTAAACAGGAGTTGGGAACTGTCACGTATGTGATCACACGATTTTAACTTTTTTCTATTGATTATTGGTAAAAGGACACTTTTCTAAGCATACTAGAACAAAAATTTTGTTGGATTATAAATTAGTTCTCGAAAAACTTAAATTTGAAAAATTTATATTTACATGTATTTTAGATACACTTTTTAACACGGCTGCATGATTAGACATTTTTTCACCTTACGCAAAACAATTTAAAAATATCCCTGAAGAATGGCAGAACTCGCCAAAGGTGGAACTCGAAAACACAGATCTGCGTTTACCTGGAATCCGAGATTTGCCATAAATAAGTTATTTTATAATAAGGCCGAAGGCGCCCAGCGGCCTTGCACATAAAATTTACTATATATTAATGTATTTCGATATTTTAATTAACCTAATAATTCGAAACCCATCGAAACCGCAATTAAAATTGCGAATTTTAAAGCTTAAATCTTAACATTTCAATTTGCATGCTGAGTGGGTGGCCTACAGTACTGACTCTAGACCACGCGTAAGGCACAGCAGAACTGGGTATATTAAGTTACACGCCCCTGCTAATTCGAATTTTTAAAATGTCGTAATTTCGACAACTATTGCATAATCCAAGAAAATTTTTGTGTTAATATACTCAGAAAATTGTCCTCTTTCCAATGCTCAATAGGAAAAAGTTTAATTCTTGTGATCACATACGTGACAGTAACCCAGGAGTTAATTAACTTTAGGTTCAAAGTAGGATTGGGGCTTTTCATTGAAAAGCTTTAAGAAGTGTTACACAGATGGCGTATGATATATGTACCTACAATTAAAATCATTTAAAAAAATAATCTCAAGTGGAAATTTATCCCAAGTGATTTAAACAGAAACACCGAAACCGAACAAAAGTTAGTTAAGTCACAGCGAGAGCGGTGATACTACTTAATTCTTACGGCTTACTTCCGCCAGGTTTGATATATTCCTGGTAAATATAAACCGAAGTGTCAAACTGGCGTGAAGGAAATTCCTATATTTTAAATTTATCGAAGATTATACTGATTGCCTTCAAATTTTTAGAGGAAATTTATGACGCTAATTATTGTAGTTGTTGCAGGGGAATTTTTTTGAACAAAATTTTACAGGAAATTCGCAATATTATTTTTTTTGAAAAACTTTCAAAAGCTGTTATTCAAAAAAAAAAAACTGTACAGAAAGAAAAATTAACGAGGCGCTGGCAAAACTGTAATTTTTGTAGAAAAAACTAAAAATAAAGTTTTTACAAATCCATTAAGTAAATAAAATCAATTTTTACTAAAAAAATTTAAGTGTCGAAACTTATGCTATAAATATTAATTTTCAAGATATCTTATCGCTGAAACTTTGATTATAAATTTGTATAGGCGTTATCGAAACATGGTTCTTACATAAATGAGACTCGCATTAAAATTAATGAAATTTAATTGAAGAAATAACAAACAAATTAAAGTGAATAGCACAACATCGGCTGGCGATGTAACGAATTAACTGTGGAACGAAATTTGAAACTTGGAAAAAATGGTCCTCATGTAAGCCAGTTGTAACGCACATGTTATTACTACGCGCCGTCTTTTTTTTTGAAAAAGAAAACAAAGCAGGAAGGCAAAATTTAAAAATATACGAACCTCATGAGGACAGAAAAATCGTCTATTGTTGTATTTTGCTGCTCCATTGTTGCACGAGTGCATGCACCAACACAAAAACTTATACACACGAAATAGTAAAGGGACGCACCCTATAGCAGGATGGTAGAAAATTAATTTTAATTGACACTAATAATCGTCACACTAAACTAAACTGTAGACAAGTAAACATAAGAATGACTACTAAAAGTTGACCAAACTCTAGTTACCCGCATTTTATGTATTAGTCATTTTATTAATCACACACAACTAATAATTTTGATATAGGAATTTACTTCGACCACAAAATTTACCTAAGATTATCGCGGCGTAAAGCAAATACTTGGAAAATGATAAACAAAACTTATTTTTTACTTCATTTCCGCACACCGAAACTCGGATTTTTAAAAAGTGAAAGGCCGCGATTTAAATATTACGCACAGGTACCTAACCATCGACGACGTCTCGACTTGCTGATAATGAATAATTTTATTTTAATAAACGTCATTACCTGTGTAACTCGAATATGACACTTTTGCGTTACTTGCTTTATTTAACAAACCGAACAAATGAAACTTCCGGAAAGATAACAGCGAACTTAACACATACACATACATTTTTTTATTGTTTTTTCATTTGTTTTTTTTTTAGTCTGTCGATTTGAAGTGGGAATAGGTAAGTACTGAAAACAAAAACATAAACATAACGTGCGATTTTTTTTGTTTTATAATTACCGCTTAAAAGAGCGATGATCACGGTCACCGATTAGCTATAGCGCTTACCAGCCTCCCGGCACCAGGTGACGAATCCTCCCGCCCCAAAGAAAATCTTTTTTTAACGCAATAAAAAACCGTAAAAAAGAAGTGATTAATAAAATTAAATGGCAAATACCTAAGCATCGATGACACAATGTAACATTCGCGCTGACTCATGCTTAAATGAATTTTACAAACTTGTTTAAAAATTAATTAATTGAACTTGACACAAAAATCAACATTTACAAGAAATTTCTAAATTTTAAATCGCGAACGCATGGTGCATGTCAAAAAAGCGGTTGGGCGGTTTTTGTATTCAAACGTGCGATTTAAACCAAAATCCATAAACGGAACCGATTAGCTGATTTTGCAATGACGTAAATGCAAATATTGAAATGAATTAGATTTAAAAATTCTAACGGTTCCGTCAAAAAATGAATGTCCTTTCATCTTGGAAATTAAACCATGGTAACTAACCAATTATCGACCAAACCTTAAAATTATTTTTGACGTATTATCAAAATAAACTCGATATGTCAAACACTACGAGCGAATATTATGAAGAATTAACGTACGACGAAAATGAAGCCGAGTGGGAAGGCGATGAAGACTACGAAGAGGAACCCAGCATTTACTATTCGGAAGATTTCATTTCGGGCCCAATACTCAGCAAGGAATCCACCCTCCCCGGAAATATTTTGGAATTTGAGTATCCTTTTGCAAATTTTTAAACCATTTTTTGAATTTTAATTTAAATCATTATTATTTGCATGTGTGTGCTAAACTTACAACCTCCCCCCCCCCCCGCCGATAACGCCACTGATTTATATACCTACTAATTAGGAAACCGGTAGCGGTCGGTAAAACATGGGTTTTTAATTTTGTTTCATAGTTTTCCAGGAATCGAATTTGGTATTTTGGTCCAAAGGTTTCTTAAAGAGCGTGAAACATCTACAAACTAGATGCTAACCCTTCATTGTGTAAAATCAACGGCTTTCCAATTATAGATCAAATTAAATAAAAAAATGTCTTATGAAAACCCCGGTATCTTTCGGATAAACCGATAAATTTACAAAATTATCAAAGTTAATATTACTAATAAAACTAAGACCAAACTTTAAATTTATTTTGGTAAATTTTGGGTGATGCAGGGTTTTCAAAACAAAAAAGAAAGTTAAGTTTTTCAACATTTTTTTTACTTAATTGAATCCATAACGGGAAAGTCGTTGATTTTAGACATACAATAGTTGAATATTTCACACTCTTTAAAAAGCCGATGACCCATTAAATTTACACTAAAAAAATCAAGTTTTATTTCACATCAAAAAGAATTGCTCCGGTACATCGGTCGGTATATAAGATTTTTTTACAAATCCATAAGCCCTGAGAACCAATAATATGGTTAATCAAAATATTTTATTTTAATAAATTAGACGGATCGAAGAAGACAGTAACGCGATTCAAAAGGACAACTGAAATGAACACCAGAATGTTAACAAGAAAAAGAAAGCAAAACACAATAAGAGTGGGCACATGGAACATCAGAACGCTGCAGCTGAGACCTGGGAAAGTAACAGAAATTGAACAAGAACTGAAGAGATACAGAGTAGACATAGCGGCATTACAAGAGCTGAGATGGAAAGGTCGGGGTGAAATAAAACGGAAAAACTGCACTGTGTTTTACTCAGGTGAACTAAATCAAGGAAGACATGGCACCGGTTTTATGGTGATGGGAAAAATGGTAAATAGAGTAATAAATTTCAAGGCTGTGAACGGAAGACTAGCATACCTAAGAATAAAAGCAAAAACGAACTTATCAATTGTAAATATATATGCTCATCCAGAAGATAGTCATAGGATAAAAACAGAATATGATGAGTCAAAGATTAAACAAATATGGAAGAAACACTTTCACAAATTACTAAATGCGAGACAAGAGTACCAACAAGAAAACATAGAAAATATAAATGACAACAGTCAAGAAATAATAGCTCCAACATCTGATGAAATAATAGCAGTAATCCAGAAGATGAAGAATAGCAAGGCACCTGGAGGAGATGAAATATGGAGGTGAAGAATTATGCGAAAGGATGTGCAAACTGATACAGCAGGTATGGAGGGAGGAAAGAATGCCCAAAAAATGGAACGAAGGCGGAATTGTACCTCTGAAAAAGAAAGGCGCAGCAGAGAATGTAAGAACTACAGAGGCATAACATTACTAAACTCATCCTACAAGGTGCTGTCCACATTGATTTATAGAAGACTGAAAGAATATACCAAACAAGTGGTGGGACCATATCAATTCGGAATCAGTGAAGGAAAGTCCACGGTAGATGCAATACACATAGTAAAAAGAATTATGGAAAAGTCAAATGAGCACAACATAGAAATTCATATGCTGTTCGTCGACTTTCAGCAGGCGTTTGATAAGATCAACAGAGAAAAACTGTATGAAGCAATGAAAGAGATGAAAATACCAAATAAATTGATACGACTAATAAAAATGACCCTAGATAACACCATGGCATGCGTTAGAACCGAAGAAGGCACAACAGAACATTTCATGATCAACAGCGGTGTAAGACAGGGGGATGCTTTGTCAGCGACACTTTTCAATATAGTAGTGGAAAAGATAGTGAGAGAAATGGACATAAATGGAACGATAGCCACAAGAGAGGGACAGATCTTAGCCTATGCAGACGACATGGTAATAATGGCGAGGTCCCGTAAAAGAATGAAAGAGAAAGCAAGAGAAATGGGACTGCTGGTAAATCAGGGAAAAACCAAATATATGATATGCGACAAGGATGTCTTGCCTGGCCAAACAGAGATTAAAATAAGTAATCACTGCTTTGAAGAAGTAAAAAGCTTCAACTATTTGGGGATACATGCAAACAAGTATGGCAACAGACAAGAAGAGCTGAGAAGACGAGTACAATCTGGTAACAGAGCGTACTACGCTAACAAGGCAGTGCTATCAGATAAAAAACTGAAAAAAGAGACAAAGATCAAGATCTATAAAACGCTGATTAGACCGGTGGTCACATATGCAGCAGAGACAATGTGCTTTTCACAGAGGGAAAATGAACGCCTAAGAGTATTTGAGAGAAGAATCCTACGTAAGATATTGGGACCAAAAAAAGACAACGGTGTATGTAGAGCAATGATGAACTACGAAATAGAAGAGAAGATGATCTGGTAAAATACATCAAGTCGCAAAGAATAAGATGGCTGGGACACATTATGAGGAGAAGTGAAGACAATATAGTGAGAAAAATAACAACATGGAAACCAAATGAAGACAGAGCAAGAGGAAGACCAAAAATAAGATGGTGGGACCAGGTGACAGACGACCTGAGAGCGATGGAGGTTGAAGAGTGGCGGACGAAGGTACGGGACAGACTGAGTTGGAGGGAAATTGTCACAGAGGCAGCGAGACATGCAAAATTGTAAGGAAGATAGGATAGATGGAAAAAAGATAAAAGTGAGCAATGTTTAATGGGGGCTAATCCTCCCCTTCAAACGGATTTGGAAATCCCAAGCGGGATAGCAATATTCAACAGAATGTAAATGCTATAAATAAATAAATAAATTATACGGATATTGGGTGTAAAGAGGAAGCAAATCAAACAAATTAACTGCTGGCCTTTAACTTTACACCCAATATCCGTCTAATTTATTAAGAAGAAGCAAGGGAAAAAATTTTGTTTACATTCCAAAAATATTTTATTTTTATTTTCAAATTTTTGATTTTAGTAAAATTTCCTTATATTATTTTTTCATGCCTTTCCTTCCTTAAACATTACTTGCTGAGATCTGCTTCGTAGTACAAAAAATAGCTGATACATTTTTTTATTCTGCCGCAGAGTTCTTCGAACCTTTGCTCTCGTGAACTATATTTTAAATAATAAAGTTACCTAACAAGTGCTTTATTGCTCGTAGTGAATTATCTGTGACAATTCTTTGATTTTATAGTATCAGATAGGTAAACCTTACGAGAGTTTTGGAAAATTCATAGATTATTTTTCCTTAATCACGCTCAGTTACTCATTCGGCTACGACTGCAAAAGATATTACAATATGACCGTTGCGGATGAAAAAACAATAATTTTTGCATCTGGAAACCTGATCAACTTCTTCAACGTTGAAACTAAAGAATTTTGGTTCAGAAGAAGTGCGTTTGGTGGTGGAATTGGTCACATAACAGTAAACTTATTTATTATTTTTTCTCTTTTGGGACTTCTTTGATTTTTTCCACAGAAAAACCCGAATCCAGAATACCCCCATATTGCGGTAGGCGAAAACGGAGTCAAACCACCGATCATAGTCTACGATTGGCCATCCTTGGATATCATTTGCCTGCTAAAAGAGGGCACCTCCAAATCTTACTCTCACTTAAGTTACAGGTAAGTTTTGGTCGGACACTCCAACTCCTCCACTCGTTACTTTTTTTTTAGTCCCGATGGAATGCTCTTGGTATCGCAAGGTGGCGAACCAGACTTTTTAATAACGATTTTTAATTGGGCTAAATCGCGGGTTCTGTTGAGAACCAAGTCAAACGTAAACGAAGTCTACAGAGTAATGTTTTCTCCCGACGTTCCAGGACAACTGACGACGTGTGGCCTCACACATATAAAATTTTGGAAAATGGCCCAAACCTTCACGGGTCTAAAACTTCAGGGCGAATTGGGTAGGTTTGGAAAAACGGAGTATTGCGACATTTTAGGTGTTTATCCAATGCCGGATGAAAAAGTTATCTCTGGGAATGCATGGGGAAACATTTTGGTGTGGGACGAAGGTCTCATAAAATTAGAGGTTTGTAGGAAGTTGAGGAAAAAGTGCCACGATGGTCCGATAACACAGTTTTATTACTATAATGGAGATTTATGGTCGGTCGGAATGGACGGTCGAGTTCGGGTGTGGTTTTACGACACCATCGACCAAGCAGATCCGCCAGACGAAGATAGATTTGTACAAGTCGAACCGATTTATGATTTTTATACGCCCAATGTAATTTTGATGTGCATTTACAAACAAAACGACGACCCAAAAAATATGTACTACTATGCCCAAGTAAGATCAATTTCGAGCAAGAATATTTTTTGTTCAAGATCATTTTTCAGGACGGAAACGGTGGATTGTGGAAAATAGATTTAGATACAGATAACGATCCGCAACCTGCTGTGCAGTTGTACATGTGTCACGCTGGAGCCGTGGTCGATATAGCACCGTGTCCGTGGGGCCCATACTTGGCAAGCTTAGGAATCGATGGTCGCTTGCAAATTTATCAATACATCGAACAGAAGTTATTATTCAGTTACAGTTATCCGGCCAAAGGTGCTTGCATGATTTGGCTACCGTTGTCGGTAAAATCCAAGTTTAAAATATTGTAAACTCGATAACTAGCAATTTCGTTATGGTAGGTTCAAAGTTCCGGGGATGAAATAATAATGGGTTTCGACGATGGAAATTTGAGAGTCGCTGTTGTTAACATTGACGCAAGAACCAATGCCATCACGCTGACCACAATTCAAGTAAGCTATCACATGTTATTGGCAAGAAAAATTTAGTAGGATAATTTTGTAAGCAGATTACTAAACCACACAACAAACCGGTGACGAAAATAACCATAAATGACGCAGGCAACGTCTTGGTTTCTGGTGGAGAAGACGCGACAATCTTTATTTACAAAATTAAATCTGATCCCGAGAATTATACTACTTTGATACCAATTGGATATATATTTGTTCCCGGAATTGTTACATATTTAACGTGGCATCATAATTATGTAGGTACTCTCTTCGGTGATTTTAAAACCTTTCCTAAATATTTGTTTACAGGAAACCGTGGTCCTCGTCGGATGCATTCACGGTCAATTTGTGCAAGTCGACGTTCCTACCGAACCTCAGTCTTACACAAATATCACTTACATTTTAGACCTTCAGCCAATTACTCAAAAATTTGTAACATACAAAGCTCAAATTAGAAGGGATATTAAATTGAGAGAAATAGAGGCGCGCAAAGCCAAAAAGTTGGACAAAAAAAGAGAAGAATTGGAAAAAATAAAGAAAGACAATCCCGGTCTTGATATTGACGAAGAGGTATTTTTAGGTGAGCTTTGTTCAAAAATTTAATAAACGCAATTCGACCGGATCGTTTTTGTAGCCGATTCGGAATCGGAGGAAGTGCTGGAACCTTTACACATACCGGAAGTTCCAAACAGAATTTTATGGATGCGAACAACAGAAGACAACACAATTTGGCTGTCGATGGCAGGCTACGACGCCGGGTACATTTACGAATATTACATCGACCAAACGACCGATGTTCCGGCAGAATTCCAAATCATTTACGACGGAGACAACATCGAAATCAGTAGCCACGTTTACAGGTTTACCTTTATTTGTCTCACTTTCGATTTCATAGGGTAATTCCTCCAAATCATTTCAGTGCTGACCAGAATTATTTAATTTTGGCAATGGAAGACGGAAGCCTCCGGGTGGTAAAAGTAAATCCAAACGATTGGAGAGATTGGTCCGATTATTGGCAACTATCGATGCACGATAACTACAATGGTTTCATCCCTAAAATGTGTTTCAGTC
Organism: Cantharis rustica; assembly: GCA_911387805.1. Taxonomy (NCBI): domain Eukaryota; kingdom Metazoa; phylum Arthropoda; class Insecta; order Coleoptera; family Cantharidae; genus Cantharis; species Cantharis rustica. Next base: position 1,461,457 of record OU426878.1, on the reverse strand, counting down.
ACAACGAGGTGTATTTTTTCACTTGCGGCCACGATGGTAACATCTTTTCGTACAAATTTTGTCCCGAGGATGAAAACGATATCGAGACAGTTCCACCTCCGGTGAAAATAGTCAACAACATGACCGACGTGGAAGACGTAAACGGTTACACAACATTGAGCTTAGAGGAGGCCATAGTGCAGGCAGAAATTGATCGAGTTTTATGTGTGGCAAACGAACGCAAACGGATTTTAAGAGAAAAGCTGACAATTTTAAGAGATCGCTTTGAAATTGTCTTAGAACGCAATCAAAATTTAGAGCCGACTCAAGTCATACCCAGAAAAGAACTCGAGATAGATCCTCGTATAACAGCTCACTTGGAAGAAAGGCTCTCTGCGGACTTAGCTTTGGTTAAAAGGAAATTAGCTTTTCAGGTTGAAAAATCACGAGTGGCAATGGAGAAGCTGCTCGATCATTTTACGGAAGTCGTTGATTGCTTTCCTATTACCGTTAATGCGGTACAAAGCGGTCGATTCATTTCGACCACCAGGCAAAGAAAGCTGACACAAGAATTCAAAAATATGTTGCAAACTGTGGAACAAAAAATAATTGAAGAAGAATTAAAAGGCAGGTAGTACAAAATTTCTTACTTCTAGCTCTAGTATTGTTGCTCCCAGGACGAACTGGCCATAAAGGCCCAGAATAACTTAATCCTCTGGAGGTCGGGTTTATCTTTAATGCTCCTCCGGTCGCGTCGGTGTAAAATTTACACAATTACATTTATGTATTTTCTCAGAAACGGCTGCTCCTAGCACTTTAAAAAACAGGTGTTCGCTTAATTTTAGTGCTCTTCCAATCTACCGAATCTTGTCCCAATCCTAGAGTTACGCTTGAGTTTGACCTCAAATTAAAAATCTAAGCTAATGGAAAATTTTTAAATCATTTATATATTTTTACTTACTTACCTAATGACTGGAATTTCATAAGTCAATTGGGTCTCCAGACCGATGACGATTAATTTGGAAGCGACCACAATCGATTCATTTTCGAATTTAAAAAGTTCAAGATTGGACAAAGTCAATTGCACATCCACAATATAATAGCTATCAAATATACCACGACCTCCACAGGTTTCCGATTTCTGAAATACTAAAATAATTTATTTTGTTGCATTTTTTGTTTATGCTTCCAACAGTCAAAAAGGAAAAAATTGTTAAGTAAGTAGCTTTTGATGGCTTCGGATTGTATAACAATTTTTTTTCATAATTTTTGCAACACTTTATTTGCACTCCCTCAATTTTCTTCAGGCCTCCCGAACGTGCAGTCGTGGTTGTGGAAGCGCCGCCACCACCGGAGAAAAAAGAGAAACAACTGGAATACTTCTTAATCGGGTTATCACCATCCACAATTGAATTACGCCTGGGACCAAAACTAAAACGTTTACTGAATAAATACAGAATGCGAAAGTTAAAAATTGAGAAAAGACAAGAGGAGGTTGGTAGAATAATTTTTATATATTTTATTTTTTTCATTAGCAGTACAAAATAACAAGTAGAACAAAGTAATTCATTTTACATAAACATGTCATCAAATCCAGGGGGAGGAAACTCGTCGTTGTAACGTCCTCTTGTGTTGCGTTGATCTCTTTCCATATCTGGAGGTCTGAACGGATCGAATCTTGCGCCAGGTGGTAGCGAGCCAGGAGGAATTCCAACATTTGGATTATTCCTTGGCATACCACCTGGTGGTGTAAATAACATTCCACCACCAATTCCATCTTGAAATCTAGGTCCTCCGCCAAACATACCAGGAGGAATCGGATTGAGATCGTTTCTGCCCACACCAAAAGGATCCACGCCAAGCGGTACGGGTGGAGGATTAAAACGATCCACGAGCAGGGGATTGGAACCAAAAGGATTTCCTGTTGACCTGGATGGCATTGGATCCCTTAAATTATCGTTAGACGAAGTTTCACTTGTTTGAGCTGTGCTGTCCTTGTATTTAGTTGACACCGCCACTTTATCGATTAACAACTTCTTAATCGTTTGGGCCAATTCTTCATAACTTGGTAATACTTGTTCGAGAGAGCCAGTTCTTTGCACGACCGTTTTAACGTTCAACTGAACCATCGAAACGCTACGTTCGTTTACCCTAATGAGATTTATCATAACAGCATCGTCCATGTTCGTTGCTCTCAAATTGTACAAATTTCCTTGGTACACATATCGAATTGCATAATTTTCATTCCAACCTTCGGGTAGTATTTCACTTTTCGTTTCGGTTCCATCTATATTTTTCGAATCACCGAGACCGATACACTTAAAACCGTTCGAAATTAACATCAAATGTGTGAAACACACCAACACATCTTGGTCGCTTTTGATCGAATCTTCTACACTTTTAAACAATAAATCCCAACCAAAGACGTTTAAAGCCATCTTATAGTTGGTTTTCGAAATTACTACTAAAGACACTTAATATTCACTGTAAATTTTCAATTTTATTACATTTCAACGCAAATGACTTGCAGAGTTATTATTTGACAGCTTCGAAAATTAGGTTAGATTTATTGTTTATAACAGCAGTTGCTAAGTGGATTAACGACGCGCCGCTGTATAGGGCGGTTCGTAATACACCGTCATAACAAAGCAGGATCCGGCCCATCCATTTCTGTGAGAAATCACTAACGATTGGAGTTTTGTAAACGCCTCTGTTGTGATTTTAAAAATTACTTTTTACGTTCCAGTGGGATGCTTTCAATGCACTGCAGCCGGAAGACGGCACCAACGATCCGGATGATGAAGTTGCACTAACCCAAGCAACGGAAACAATCGGAGATTTTAAATTGAAATCTGCTCCCGATTACAAAGTTCCTCACCATTTAAGAGAATCCACGGTTAAAAAATACAAACAGCTATTGATGGCCAGGTTAGCGGTGAGCAACTTCTTCCAGATTTCTTCCCATTCCTATTTAAATATTCAACTTTACAGCAACATGCGATACGAAAAAATTTCAACGAATCGGTTTACAATTTACGTGACCAAAAAGTTAAACTGCGCAATTATTTGCTACACCTCAATTATGAATTAGATGAAATACACAAAGAATTACCCGAAGATTTGCTTAAGTTTGCACCACAAATACCCGAAATCACAGAATCAGATTTTAACGAGAAAAATTTGGAAGTCGTGGTGGTGATACCTAAAGCTTTTGCCGAAAAGAAAGAAGTTAAACCTACAGAAATCGTCACGGTAAGATAACTTAATCGAACTTCAAAATGTATTTATTAAAATGCTTGATTTTGTAGCATCCAAAAGGTGATTTATTGGAAAGCGAAGTCTTGACTGTCATACCTTCCGATGAAAGTGAGATAACAGTGGACGACGAATCCCCTGAAAATTTTATCACCATGTGTATCGATAACGACACTTCTTGGGAAACGGAAGTCAGAGATTATCGACAATCGAGGTAAATGTAAACGTCGTCGCTCGAAACATCGCCGTGAATCAATTTCTTTTTCTAGAAAATTATTTTACCAAAACTACATAATCAACAAAATGCAAAAATCTATCGAGAAGTTTGACGATGACATGGTCAAGCTAATCGAAGAAAAATTGCAAGTTTCAGTGGACGCAACCATCCTCGACATCCACATTTTGACTTTGCACCAGGAGTTGATAATTTTAAAAGACTTCGAAACTGTCGAAGATAAGTTACAAGAAAAGGTCCACGCCAAAATGGAAGAATTGCTCGACATGCAAGACGTAATTCGAGATCTCAACAATAGAATTGAATGGTACAAGCGAAAGATCGACGAATTGCTGGATATGGAAAAAGAAATACAACAGCAATTCTTTATGGCGGTAACCGACAACAAGTTTTACGACTTCCTTCGAAGAATTTTCAAGAAGAAATATAAACCACCGAAAGTGCATGGGACCGATGGTGAGTAAAAGTCATAACATTAAAAAAAGATTTTCCATATAAACTTTAGATGACTCATCATCCGATGAAAGTTCGTCCAGTTCCGACGAGTCTGAAGAAGACGATGCTGGTAGTATTGATTCCAAAGACTTTGGAATCATCAGATTGGATGAAAATGTGTGTCCGAAAGGTTGCGACCTAGGATTGTATAACATGACGTTTGAGCTTCGCAATAAAAGGTAAATCCACAACTGATATTGGCCAATCGAAAAAAACATTTTTTAATTATTAGGCATGGAGTGGAGTTAGATGTGAAAGATCAGCGTGCTTTAATAGACAATTTGAAGAAAGATTTAGAATTGAGCAATAAAAAGAACCGACTCTTGGAGACTCACTTGAAAGTTTGCCAAACCGATCTGGAAGCTTACCAGGTAATGCAAAATTAAACAAATGAAATAATTTTAACTTTTGCTATATTTAAGAGAGAAAAACAAAGAAAGTTAAACGAAGTTATGTGTACGGTGGTGTTGAAAATGCATCAACTCCAGCACTTGATTTCCGAAAACGAATCAAATCCAGTGAGAGAAACTTTGGTGTTTTCGCAAACAACTTTAACTAAATTGTATAAACGAGTTGGAGAGTTATATCAGGAGACGTTGCAACAAAAAGCAAAACATAAGTGAGTTTGCCGTTAGAAGCTAAGCGCAGATTTCTAATTAAACTTAATCTTTAGATCAAACATAACGCACTTGTGTCGAATGAAAACGGATTGCAAGCACATGCAGCTCACCATCGAGAAGTTAAAGAAAGATATCATAGAAAAAATGAAGCTAAGATTTGGTCGGGAGGTCGATTTGGACGAATTGGAAGAAGTGCAGTTAAAACGGATGGTGATGGATTTGCGTCTATCGCAATTAGATATTAGGTCGCTTTACGAAAAAGAAATTCAATTATGGAGAGTAAGTTGGTTCACAAATGTTAAAGACTTTTTCGCAAACATTGTTAATTTTAGAAAAGATATGGAGAAAAACAAGTTGAACTAGCGCAAGCTATAAAAGACAACACGGCTCGTTTGGAATTACTCGCATTGATGAATACAGAAAAAACTGATTTGGCCAAAATGATCGAGCTGCAGAAGAAAAAACGAGATCATTTGGAGAATGTAGTTGATGTTTCCGAAATGTACCGTGAGGATCTGGAGAAATTAGAGAATATAATGAAAAATCAAGAAAAAGAATTATTTGTATGTTTTCATCTGGAACTTCGTATTTCTTTAACTGCATAAATCTTAATTTTTTAGTTACTGCGTGAGGAAACCAAAAGACTTGGAATGAAGGCACCTCCACCACCAAGAATATATACCGAACCTGAAGAACTTGAACTGGAAGAAGAAGATATGTTCGATTGGCAAGATTGGAGCTACGAAACCAGCACAATGCAGAAAGAAGAAGTTCAGGAACAAGAATTAGGCGCGACCGACCTGGATATATCTTCACTGTATTACTCGAATTTATTTCTTTTTCACATTCACTTTTTAATTCAAATTTTAGAATGCACGAAGAAATTGACATGATCGCAAAGTCTTTAATTTTGGAAATGTTAGAATCGTTGGAATGCTTCCACGAAATGTCCAAAACATCTTTGAATAGTTACATTGAAAATATACTGGAGGGTGTGTTAAAAAGGCGCAGCGTTATGGAAATTGTCGATAACTTGATTGCACTTTTACCGATCGAACCCGATGAAGAACAGCAAGCTATAATTGAGACCACGGCAGAACAGATATTTGGACTATTGGACCAAGCGGTATATTTTTTATCTTAATTGAAATAATTTTCTATTAAATTTCTTTGCACATAAAATTAAGGGACAATAATACCAAACAGCAGATAATCATAATAAAGGGTGAAATCTTCAGACAAATATCACCAGCCTGTGTGGTGGATAGAATGCAGGGTTCTTAAAAACTCACAACACTCACAACCCTTTCAGGTTTCTGATCTAAAATTACATCATTAAATTTTGGATATTTATTAAATCATAAAATAATAGGAGTATATTGAAACATTTATTGAAATCAAAAATACATTTTAAAAAATCGCATCGCAAAACTACAAATATTATATAAAATTTGTATTATTTATCTTAAAAGTACATTTTACTTTAGTTTTATAAAAAAATCACATCACAAATTGTTGAGTTAGTAAAATACGTTACAAATTACTATATTATGGTGCAGTGCTTTCCAAACTTCATTATTTTATCTACTATTCCACAAATATTTTAATTGTTGTAATTGAGCAAATTTTGTCACGCATTTATTGTCCCTGAGAAAAATTGTTCCCTGTTACTTCAACCTTAAGATACATATATGTGGAGCACATAAATTTGAAAAACACGGCACCAATTTACGATACGCTTATATTTTAGTTGGGAGACGAAGATATAGAAGAACTGGCAGACAAAATACTGTTGCGAGTGCCGCCTAGCCTGGGTGCTTCACACAGCTTCGTAGCCAACATGATAATGGGATTAGTAGAAAAGTTACCAATAGAAATTTTACAGAAGGAACAAAATATTGATTTGGTAGTACAAAAAATGAAAGAAAAAATGCCCAAAGGCGAAGTCGACAAAGAAGAATTGGTAAAAAATATTTTAGAACGAATGGATCAGCAAAGTGAAGAGATTAATTCGATTTTGAACGAAATATTAGAGAAAATGTTCGGCATTGGTATCGATTATTTATATTACATCAAATTATAATTTTTTTTATTATTTACACCGCATTTATATGTTTTTTGTACTTAATAATTAAGTTATTAAAAAATAACTTCTTTTATCTCAATAAATTATTCAGTCTTGTAATAGTGACAAATATTGTCGTAAAAACGTCTCTTCTTGATGTAGAGGGTAATCTAAGTGGTCGTCATCTACCACCTTAATGTCCTGAGCTAATCGCGAGTATGCTTCTAGTTTCTTTTTCTTGTCCAGTTTCTTATCTGCTTCATTTACTTCTTCTTGTTTTGTTTCTTCGTTTGGTGTTTCTTCATTTATTTTCGGCTTCTTTTTATCATTTTCGCAGTCTTCATCGTCGTCGCTATCCTCCTCGTCAGCAGTATGTGAGATTAGGTAATTAGCAGCCTCCAAAATATCTCCGTTACACTTTTTAAGAGCCAACTTTGCTCTTTTGTAGTCAAAACCAATCGACTCCAGCTAAACATTTACGTTAAGTTACATTTTTGCATTCAAAATTTAATAATCCATATAAAGACAAAAGGACACAGGTTGCTGAGCTAAAATGGTACGAGATTTATTTTTAATATTTGTGTTTAAGAGGGAACATCTCAGTAGACATTCGAAAAAAAAATTATTTTCTTGATTCAAAATTTTATATTGAGAATAAGCTCACCAAATTTTATGAAAAAATTTAGCAGATGATATTATCAAGGGTCTCATTCTTCTTTCATTCGAAGAAGCATCGTGTCGAATATTCTCTATTAAATACCAAACCCCCAAAAAAATTGATTACGTAATATTCTTTGGCCTTTATGTAACTACATAATATAACGCTGAGCATTGTTCTTTAGAGCACGTAATTTTAATCAAATGTAATTTTAAAAATCTTTGGTAAATCAAATGGGTATAATGTACTTTTAGATTAAAACGAAAAAGGTTTAGGTTAGTTAATGAATTGTAGCTCAATTATTTAGCATTAAAACCGGTATCCGTTTGGCTTAAATTTTCATAAATGTCCTGACATCACACAAAATTTTACTACTAATTACTAATTTAAATCACTTACCTCTGGTATTAAATCTTCTATTAAACTCATCATTTCGCTGCTTTTTGACCGACTTGGTCCTGGATTTTCGATGATGTGCTGAACACTGTCGCTGATGATGTTGTTACACCTCTTCAACGCATTTTGAGCGACCACTTTATTGTAACCCATGTTAACCAACATTTTAACAAATGTAGGGTTCACATACTGTTTGCCGTCGTCGCACATCCCTAATCTTTGCTGCTCATCCCTGAGTAATTTGTCCGTTAAAGCCTTCTTCCTGCTTTGCTCGCGTTTCTCTCTATTTTCATTTATATAATTTGCCGCACGATTTACGTCACCATAAGTAGCCCTCAAGCCTATTCTAGCTTCGCCAGCCGAAAAACCTAAAATAAAAAAGTAAGAAACAAAACATTACATTTCCTCGAAAACCTTACCCAATTCAAGAAGAGTCATCAAACTAGCCTCGTCCACTTTTAAACCCCTCAATTCAGTCTCGACTTTCTGTAACAACCTTTTAGCCTCTGGCCTGTTGTTTTGATGAAACTGAACAATTCCTTGTAACAAGTGAAGTCTCAAAAATAAAACCGCTTCGTTTCCTAAAGACAGAATAAAATTTAGATCTAATTTTTTAGCTTCATTTCGAAATAATCTCACCTGAAGACCCCTTTAGAGCAATCACACGTTCTAAGTTGGGACCATAACTTTTCTCAAACATCAGCTCACATCGCTTCAGTCTTTTGTAAGCCTCGGGTATTTGATCTACGCTTTTCAAACACAAATAGCACCAGGCTATATCTAAATCTAGCAAGGCATGATTGTCCACCGAAGCCAAAATTTCAGACTTGCATTGACTGAATTCGTTATCGGCATCCAAAAAATAAGTCAAAGCTTTTGCAAAATCGTCGCTTTTAAGAGCTGTTCTTCCCTTTTCGTGCAAAGCCATAGCCACCATGAGAGCTTTACGTTCTTTAGCGGGTATTCTGATAGGATTACCAGCTTGATCTTCTAATTCCATGTACGAATCGTCGGCTGCCAAAAGATTAGTGTCTTCCTTTGTCATTTCAAGATCTTTCACTCTCTGTTCTTTCTCCTTTATATCGGTAAACGATTCGTTCAAGGCAAGAACCAAAATTTGAGTTCCATTTTGTATGCCCTGACTGAACAAATTAACATCGTCTTGCAGTACTTTGCCATTTGCGATTAATTTCAATCTAAAATTTTAAGGAAAAAATATAGGTAAAATTACAAAATTGAATTAGCCCCTTAATTAAAATTTAGTTTCTAGAACCCGGGATAGACAAGAAAATACATATAAAAACGTAATTTTAAAAATGTAACAAAATAAAAAACAATAATTACCTCTCTGCAGGAACTTCAATTTGACTGGCTATATCGTTCTTCAACTCGGAAGATAAGGCAGAAAGTAAAATTTCCTTGTTCACTAACTTTGTGGACGCATTTTGCAATAAAATCTTCACCCTTAAAGTAGCAATGCCGGAGTCGTTAAATAGTTTCCGTTCTTTCAATTTATTTAAAGCATGAGTCTGCAATTCGTAGATTGCTGCATAGCAATGTTCTCTGTCTATATTTAAAGACTTGGAATAATCTGCAGCCAAATGCTGAAAAGTAAATCAAAATTTAAAATTAAGCTTCCATGTTAATGACTTAACAAAAAAAGAAGCGATTCATCTCACCTGTAAATCTGGTATGGATGGACCTGTTGATAAAAAGTAAGGCTTTAACCACAATTTCACACCATCCCTTTGTAATTTATCGCGTATTTGGATATACACGTTATCAATTTTTAAATCTATTTCCATTTTTTTTCGATAATATTTTACCGTCAACACTGGAACACAACAAAAAAAACGAACTGTCAGTTTCGCACGAGTACAGCACAGCTGACAAATATAAATAAACACGGAAGTGTCGCAAACAAAGTCGATACAACTTATTTTTAATATCAACTTAATATGTTATTTAAAGTAGAAAAGTACGTAAATCATCTTAATCTTATTGTAATAATTATGGTAATTTTCCAAAACCAAAATTTTACAAATTTAAAATCACAAACGTATTTGTTTTTAAAAGTAAATTTGGACCGTTACAAGAGACACGACATTCTTCCGTCCTTGTTTCTCTTTACTTTCACGAACAAATGTTTACGTTTGGAACTGTGGTTCACAGTCGTTAACCTTTTTTTGAAATGAGTTCACCCAATTAATGTTAATTTAAAATTAGCAATAATAGTAAAATTTAGGATAAATTGCTCAAAATGGGTACGTTTATTTTTTTTCTTTATCTTATCGCGATTTATAGATAATTAATTAGCTTAGGTGTGGTTTACCTTAGATTGTGTAAGATAAAAAGAGATACAAAATTATTATTAACAATCTATTAGTCATTAAGTGGGTTTTTTAAGCGTATAAATGTTGTGTCGAATTTTCGGTAATTTGTGATTATGGCAGACGCTCAAATGCCCTTGCAAGAAACTGCATTTTTGTCCAAGTCACAAATTACTATCGGGCATTACTCTGCCTACTCTGTACAAAGTTCCATACCCGAACGGAAAGGTAAAATTGTAAATATTAACCAACGTTATCGGTTGCGTTTTTCGTACAAGTCTTAAATTTATTGTTTTAATAGGGACCTTCGATTCGTGTCTCACACGGATTCCATATGCAACTCTTATTGCGACACTCATGTGCATTTTGGGTGTGGTGGTCTTTTGTAGCACCATGTACAAGGGCTCCACCTTGGCCATTCTGATGTTTGAAGATCTTTTCAAGATGCGTTTATTTTGGTAAATATCGAAAATACGATAACCAATATGTTAACTAATTTGGGTTTCATTTTAGGATCGATGCCGTTCAAATGACTTTCGTTATAATTGGAGCTATTATGGGCGCTTTAGGTTTGATGATCTTGGCCGTGGGTGGACTCGCAACAGGAGCTACCAGAAGGAAAGTTTACAGAGCTTGGAGAACACGAGTTGGTGGTCGCATTAGTTGTGCCGTGGTAAGCTCATTCTGATTTGTTTTTTTTCGCATCTGCCTAAACAAAAACTTTTAGTTAATGGCAATCACTTACATCTTACAATTGGCTTGGATTTTGATGTTTTCTTCTTTGATTGTGACAACTTTTGTGTTCACCATATTTTGGTCCATGTGCAAGAATCCTCGAGTTCAGGAAATTAAGGACTGCATCGACTTCACACAGTTCTGTAAGTTTTCCAAGATTATTTTTTATCTTGAAATTTTGCAAAACAAAAATCGGGCGGGAATAATAATTATAGTTTTGGATATTATCTTTTTTGGGAAAGAAGTATTTATCTTATATAGACCATTTGACTGATTTACTTATTTGAATTAAATTCGCATTTGCTTGTGCAAATTGATTTTTTAACAGTGGCGATGCTTAATTTTTTTTTGAGCATATTTAACCTAAAGCAACTATAGTTCTACGATGAAGGGATTGTAAGACATCATTTCTTGTAGGGGAAGTGGCTATAGCCGTTCTGTGGATAAACGCTGCCTTACTTATTGGCAGTTCAAAAGCAGGGGCGTAATCGTATATAAATTATATCGTCGGCAGAAACTTATAAAATTGAAAGAAATTTTCAAATCTGACGTAGGAAAACTGGTAAGAGTAAAATAAATTACACTCTGCCAGTTCGAATATTTCTTCCAGTAGGCTGATTAGACTAGTATTAGCAATATATTTTGATATGTAAATTAGTTCGGAATCGACTCAATTGATAGATACTGTCAAACGTGAATAAAAAAAAATAATTTCGTTTTCATTTTCTGCTTAAATAATAATAGACTGTTTAAACACAGAAATTATTTATACTTTATTTTGCGAATTAATTAATTATTTGCGATCGACATCAAGACCAAGCTGAGTCAAATAATCAAGCCAAAAGTCAAACTGTCACACCACGATGTTCCTGTCCAAAGATGGCTAAATAAAGTTGCCAAAGATTACAATACGCCAACCCAACCATCCGAAACGGACAAAACCTCCACCAATACTGTTGAAAAAACTCAAAATCCAACCGACGTAAACATGGAAGAAGACCCTACCACTACTGCTGCAATTCAGACTTTTAACCGATACGGTATCCTGGCGACCCTCCCGGAACACAAAAACTCGAACGAAGGAAATTGGACAACTGTTAATTACAGAAGACCAATTAAACTAGCAGCCAAATTATCGTTGAGCACCAAACCAAAAATGCAAAAACCTCCACCAATTATTCTCACCCATCACATTGGCGACCCAACCAAATTCCAAAAGGAGTGCAAATCCCTAACGACTAACCCTATTACATTTCAGACACGGCGCGGTGAAACTTGGATTCACACGCAAAATTTAGAAGACTTCCATAAACTAAAGACCGATTTATTTGGAGGAGGAATACCGGGGTATACATTCACTCCCGCTGAAGACCGAACAACGAAAGTAGTACTCAAAGGATCCGAATACTTAAGTGAAAACATGATTAAAACCGAACTTGCCCTACACAATCTCATTCCAATTCACATCCTAAACATGAAAACTAGGTATGGGCTAAATTCAGGTTCTTACTTAATTCAATTCCCATCAGACACCACAACGCAACAACTCCAAGCCGTTAAATGTATTGAATCTAATATCATACACTGGCAAGAATATTCCAAAAGAACCACTAGAACTCAATGCCATCGATGCCAGAACTACGGACACGGCTCAGGAAACTGCAACCTCAACCCGAGGTGTGTCAAATGCTCTGGCAACCATTCCACACAGAATTGTACAAGAAAAGAGAAAGATGAAAATGTAAAATGTTGCAACTGTGGAGAAAATCACGCCGCTAATTACAAAAATTGTCCAACCTATCTCAATTATTCACAAAGGGTAAGTGCAAAAATCCAGCATCATTCAACAAAATTCAACCCTCAGCAACCTTCCAATAGTTCAAACTTTAACCTACACAACCAATGGTTTCCTCAACTTCCCACTCCACGCCAAACACCACAATCATTTACACCTACAATTAGTCCTAACAACTACACGCGTACATTAAATACTGCCGAACAACGACTACCAATTGGCAACCCGAGCGCCAACACAAATCCAAATGACATAAAAACCTTATTCGAGGAAATCAAAAGCCTCAACGAAACAGTAAATATAAGCAAACTCATTACCATCGTTCGAGAAATGAAAGCCAGACTCGCAGGAGTAAATGACATTATGTCACAAATTCAGATACTGTCAGAAATATCAAACAAATATGATCCCTAAATTAAAATCTAAAACTAATCTCAAACTATTAACGTGGAACGCAAACGGATTGCGCAATAAATCTAACGAACTCCAAGCTTTAACGCAACAAATCAATCCTGACATCATCCTCATTCAGGAAACGAAGTTAAACAAACAAAATCCCCCACCTATTCCTCTCTACACAGCAATTAACCAACCAAAAACCCGCTACAGTGGATTACTCATCTACATTGCAAACGAATTAAACGCGACCGCAACGCAAACAAATACGACAAGCGCGGAAACACAAGCAGTTACTGTACATGACCTTGTTATCATAAACTTTTACATTTCACCGGGTAACACAATTGACCCAACCGAACTGGATCAACTGCTGAGCCTCGGAACCAAAGTTGTAATCATGGGTGACTTCAACGCACAACATCCTGATTGGAATAATCAATCCACAAACCCCAGTGGCACTCAACTTCACGACTACATAAACGCAAACACCGTATTATTAACATACCCCACAAATGACTTCACACACTATCCATACAATATTTTACATAATCCCTCAACAATTGATTTAGCTTTATCCACTAACATTGCCATTCGCGACGCGACAACATTACATAAATTAAGCTCGGACCATCTACCAGTACTAATTGAAATTGGGAGCCTCCAACTCCCAATATTTCCTCCACGCCCTATATGCACCACCAACTGGGAAAAATTCGGACGCGACACACTCGACATCCCACTTAACTCAAAAATTCAAACAAACGCCGAAATTGACGAAGCCATCAGTACTTTCACGAAAAAGCTAACAGATATTTACAACAACAACACTAAAGAAACCCCTTTAATACTCAAACTTACCCTACCTCTTGATCTAACACAAAAAATAAAAAATAAAAATAAACTCCGGCAAATATACCAACGCTACCGCTTTCCGGCCATCAAAATTCAAATTAATAAACTCACCAACGACATTAATAACTCAATCTCAAAAATCAAAAACCTTAAATGGGAAAAAACGCTTTCCGACATCACTCCCCAAAATTCCAAAAAACTTTGGACCATCACCAAAGCTCTCAAAGGCAAAAAATCTCGCACCCCAATGCCCCCCCTCCAAACACCATTAGGACCAAAAAGCACTAATCTAGACAAAGCAAATGCTATAGCCAGCACTTACTTAGAAAACCATACTCTCACCGAAAACCTATCAAACCCTCAAACCAAAAACATGGTTCAACAATCCATACTCTTTCTTCAACAGACATCCCCTTCAACACCTCCCGATGATCTCACTAATCCTAAAGAAATCAAAAAATTCATCATTTCATTCAAAAACAAAGCTCCGGGCAACGATAATATCACATCACAAATTCTCAAACACCTACCCAAGAAGCCAATTCTTCAAATCTACTACATCACAAATCAATGTCTTAAAAACCAATATTTTCCGTCCGCCTGGAAACAAGCTACAGTTATTCCAATCCTCAAGCCAGGGAAACCCAAAAACATACCATCTAGTTACCGCCCAATCAGTCTCCTTTCAACCCTTTCCAAAATTCTAGAAAAAATAATACTTGCACGCCTTAAGCAACACGAAACCGAACATAACATCATTCTTCCCGAACAATTTGGATTCCGGCCAAATCATAGTACGACACTCCAGCTGGCGCGGCTCGTCAACATCATCACGGTCAATTTTAACATCAACAAAACTACTGCAGTCACTACACTCGACATCGAAAAAGCGTTTGATACAATATGGCACGACGGTCTAATTCATAAACTCGCTGCGCAAAAACTTCCCCTACATCTAATCAAAATTATACAAAGTTTCCTTTACAAACGCACCTACCAAGTCCTCGTTAGTCACTCTTTATCAGATCCTCACCCAATTCCCGCTGGAGTACCGCAAGGATCTGTCCTTGCACCCACACTATTTTCCTACTACATAAATGACATTCCCAAACATCCCAATACCCAAATAGCACTCTTCGCGGACGATACTGCGGTTATATCAGAATCTTTTAAAAAAAACCAAGCCATCGTATATTTGCAGCGTCATCTTGACCAACTTGAAGTCTATTACTACCGCTGGAAAATTAAATTAAACGCCGACAAAACCACATTAACCACTTTCTCTCACAAACGAGACAAACTCACTAAAAAATTGCAAATCAACAAAACAGATATCAAACATGGTAACTCAGTCAAGTACCTAGGTATTACGCTAGACGAAAAACTTACATTTAAAGAACACTGTCTACTCACGGCTAAAAAAGCAAACTCAGCATATCACGCACTCTACCCCCTACTTCACCATCACAATAAACTCGCGGTTAACATAAAACTTCAACTGTATAAATCAATGATCCGCCCAATACTCCTTTACGCCTCCCCGGTATGGAGCAAAACAGCTATCTCCAACTCGAACTACCTTCAAAAAATACAAAATAAATGCTTAAGACTAATCACCGGATCCCCAATGTCTACCGAAATACATGAACTACACGCACACGCAAACAACATACTCACACTACGAGCCGAAATAAAACATACAGCAACACAATTTTTTACCAAAACTATCACGCAAAACTCACTCACCAGAAATATTACAAACATACGCAAATCCAACACGCCTTTTAGAATAAAACACAAACTCATACATAACGTTCTCCTATAATTTTGTTTTTCTCTTGTTTTTTGTTCTTGTTCTTTTTGTTCTTGTTCTTATTTATTATCCAAATTACGTCATGATGCTGGGTTTTAGTACTCGATTTTTACCCGGATAACTTCACTTCAATGATCACAAAAATCCATCACTTTTAATCACACCACAACAGTCTGATAAATTGTTTTAATAACAATAGGCGCGGACTATAAAATTTCATTAATACTTACTGTAATTATTACTATTTTAATAAAGAGTTGTTAACTAAACTAAACTAAACTAAGTTCGGAATCGTAATTTATATATGGAGGGATCAAAGTTGAAGGAAATTTTAACTAGAATCCCTTCGTATAATAAATATATTCTTCTTCTTTAGACTTCTCTGCTCACTACTGGCCTTTTTTTAACATTTAGACCCTACAGCTGCTTAAACATGATTGAGAAATGGGCTGACTTTATTAATATTGGTGGCAATCATAAACCCAGAGGGCCTAACGGCTTTGTTTGTTCTCCAATGCATGGAAACTATCCTGCACCTGGTCAGGTTATAGAGTATCTTAAGAAAAAAATAATATAACAATGGATTGCTCTAACTACTAGGCTAATGACCGTCTTATGGCTGAGCAAGGAAACCAGTCTATAAAACGATCAGTGATTGATTTATATAAGTTAGGTGTATTAGTAGTAGATGGTAACTTAATGATAAAAACACTAAAAAAATGTGTGGACTGTTAATATCTACCAATCAAAATCGAGCTCAACAAGCCCACAATTTAACCTTAGGATTACTTTTTGTCTATAATTCTTAAAATGCTTACCCGAAAATCTCTCATTGCACGGTTCATTTATAACTGACCAGGTGTACATTATAACATAGGAAAAGTAATGAATGATAAATTAACATCTGACAAGATGATAGGATAGTAGTGGAGCAACATTGATTTATTTAGTTTTTGTTTGTATATCCGGTTTATACTGCCTACGCACTTTCCGGTTTGCAAACACTAGATAACTTGGTTCAGTGCGTTAATCCGTCCTGTATCCGAGGCCTGGCGCTTGGTTTTTTTTAGCATTTTACGTTTTCTACCTACGATGAGAAGCTGATCCCACGAAAAACCCCTACCCTATAGTCTACAGATCATATTATTAGACTATTTAGATCAGTAGTTCCCAAACTTTTTTGTCTCGTAGACCACTCGCCATGTTTTTAGGTAGACTTCTCCCCCCCCCCCCCCCCCACTTACCCGGTATTGATTTTTTCAAATTAAAATTAATTTAATTACATTTAAAAATTTAAAAAAAATAAAAACGAACCAAATTAAAATTTATTATCAGTTACATAAAATAACTAAACAAAAAATTAATGATTTTAGTGAGAGGGATGGACCTGGTGCTTTGCTAACAACTCTTCAATATTTGGCATCAATTTAATTAGGTTTAATCTCAAATCTCCTCGGTCAGTCTGTTTCTTTTTGTTGTTAGGAGGTTGGCAACCGCACTGAAACCCCTCTCCACTAGGTATGAGGAAAGGGGGTTAATTTAAATTTAACCGGTGCTATAATAGTTTCTGCAATAGTGCCTAACTACCAGTTAGGTAACTACAACTACTAAGGCCCGCTTTTACAATAGTCGGTTAAGCATATTTAACCTATAGTATAACGCTATCAGTTAGTTGACCGGTTTTACAATTGGCAGTTAGCCTAACTGACGTGCTTATCCTGGTTATATCTTATACCCTCGGCGGACCATGGGTATATGCGAGTTAACCGAGGATAAATTATTAAATTTACAAATTAAAGATCAAAGACTTGAATTAGAAATTCGTTTATTAGAGCAACAATTATTAAAGAATGAATAAAAACTGTAGTCTGATTAATTTATTGTAGTATACATTTATTTCAACGTTTTGAAATATCCATTAATCAAAGAAGAACGACGACTGTTATTCGTGTTTACAATTTCTTGTGCGGCACTCACATTAGGTTGGTTTTATTGTAGACGAGTCTTTTCCTGTTGTCGAATAACTTCAATAATTTCAGGTTCATCAGGAGGTACTTCATTTTTTTGGTTTATTGCAATATTATGCAGTACAGCTGCGGCTATTATAATGGTTTGGGATTTTTCCAATCCAACTCGCATGCATAATTTAAGAATTGGAAATCGTCGTTTCCATACCCCAAACAATCGCTCTACAAGAATTACGAGTTCTTATTTGTGATTCATTGTATAGGTTTCTTCAGGTAATCTTGGAAGTGCATCGGAAAACCGTCGCTGCTCAAACTTTCTTTTTATCAATGACTGATTAAATATAGTCTGATCATGGGAAGATCTCGGCCAGCAAGCAACAATATCAATTATACGTAGATTGACATCTCCTACAACTTTAACATTCCAAGAAAACCATCCTTTCTTGTTTCTATATATTTCGGCTTGGTTACTTCCTGGTGATGCTATTTTGAAATGAGGACAATCAATTGCTCCTACACATTTTGGAAATCTTGCCATACGATAAATATTTAACCGAGTTTCTTTAATTTCTTCAACAATCGAAGGCATTTTTATGAATTCTTGCGAAAATCCTGCAAAATCTCCAGCAACTAAAATCATACTTGCAGTGGCAAAAAATCGAAGTGTTAAAAGTAACTTCGTAACGAGCATCAATGGCGTTATTTCTATTTATACGAGATTTGATTTTATGCTCCACCTTTGCAAGCAAATAAAAAAATGTCTCCTTGCTTAATCTGAATTTACTTAAGAATTCTTTCCCGGTCAACTCTTCACAATAATTTCTCCTGTTGAATTTTAATTCAAATTACAAATTTATAATACAACTTATAATTGAAATTAAATACTTATGCATGTACGAATTTACTTTGTTTGAAATTTTTTAGGACTCCTAAGATGCTGATATCTATAAATTATTTCTGAATCGCTATCAGAATCGAACACATTTATGTCTAATAAATCCATTATTCTTGCATTGAAAATCTTTAAATTCAAAGATTTTGTTTACATATTGTGACAACTAGCAGTCAAATTTTAAAATAAACACTAAAAATCACCAAAAATATTACTATAAAATCATATTCAAAGTTGCCAACTAACTGTTGGTCAACCGTCGATTGTAAAAGCGAAAAAGAATTTAATCCTTGTGATAACATTATACCTGGGGTTAGCTATACCTAAATTTAACTGACTATTCTAAAAGCGGGCCTAAATGAGGTCCACTATCGTTGACCCCTATTTACATTTCATGGATCCCCAATTTTTTTTTTGGTGACAGACCCTTTGCAGGTTGTCATAGACCACTTTGGGAACCACTGATTTAGGTCGCAACAGTGCATCCGACACGACGATTTGAACCGTGGTTTCCCACTTCCCAATCGGTCGGTGTAGGATTTACGCTATACTACTAAATATTTATTTAGTAATTCCTTAATTATTTATTTCTTCAACTACTGAGCGTGAAAACAAAAGTGGTAGACAGCATAAATGTTTTCCTTTTCCGTAATATAAAATATATTTAATGTATTTTGCACTTTTAGCTCGTTATTATGCTTTTACCATTTTACCTTTACCTCTTTTTTCTAACCTACATTTAAGCTTATAATAGCACCAACATTAACATTATTGTAACGGGCAGTTACAATGGACCATTATTATTCGTATAACTATAGAATATTTACATATTTTTATAATATATTACAGAATCACAATTTTGAATCGCACGATAAATCCAAACCATCTAGCTAGTTGATTGCATTGGACGATAAAAGATGTAGCTCTTCCAAGTCACCGGCAAAGCCTCTCAAGATGAAAACACCAATTATTTGACTCACTGTTTAGCTGAAATTACCACAATCGCAACTTTCAAATATAGTCGGGTTCCACTTATGTGACCTAGAATTGGTACGAGTGTGATTAGTTCTAATTTGATTAAGTTTTACCCAATAACTGTGAGGATGGCCAAATGCTGAGGTCCTACATCAACTTTTTGTTTGTAATGGACCAATCAACAGGTGAACAACCAAATCTGACTGAACAGAATAAAAGTAGAACTTTGTCGAAGACTGATATCGATTTTTGTCCTAATTAACGAAATTATTTTTTAATTTGTACACTCCCATTTAATTAAAAGAACTTTTCAAATTTTGAAAAATTTCTTGTTTTCTGAAAGCAAAATAATCAATGGATATGTGGTTTAATAGTGTAACTCGATATTAACCATATCAAAATTTAAAAAAACCAAAAAATGCGCACACACTTTGCAGAACTAAAATGATTTTAAGTTACCACAATAAAATAAATTTTTGGTGTTTCTAAAATTTTAATATGGTTAAAAGCAAAATGTTAATTTATTTTAACAATCGGCTGTAAACCACTATTTATTTTTTCAGATTTCATGTTTCCTAAAGGAACAAGAATAGAACATATGAAAGTATGTGAGGAGCATGACGTCAAGTCCTTTTGTGGTGATTACGTAGAAAAAGCGGTCCTGATGTTTATTTTAGCCACCGCTGCAACAGTTTTAATAATCTTAAGTTTGGTCAGTACCAAAAATATTTCAACTTTCTTTTTCTAATGTAGAAATTCCGTTCTAATAGATTCACTACCTCATGTGTTTGGCTGCCAATTATGCACACATCAGAGACCATGAAAAGTTCCAAGAGCTGCAAGATTTACACTATTTAACGGACCCCGATATGGTTGGCAGCAAGGATCGGTTTTAGGATATGGCCCAGGAAATACATATGACTCCTGCATAAATTTAATTTTGTAGACTGTATTTTCTCGAAAAAGCAGGACGGTGTGTTTCCTGGGATATCGATAAAGCATCATCACATCAGATCATCCGTCCATTTTGTTAGGTTTAAAGTTGAAAATTTATTTAAAAGCATATCAAAGAAATTCGTTTAACCCTGCAGTGCCATCAACTTTGAAACTGCAAATCATTTGGTCAGGAGGCAGTTTTCTTCCCACTTTCATTAAGCATGTCCGCACCCAGTTTCTCTGAAATACCTGGAAAGGTAAGCAGCACTGCAGGGTTAGATCTTTAGTTCTAAGTTGTAATTATTTCTGGTTGATGGCCAATTAGTTTAATTTTGTTAATAACCCAGTAAGCTAAGTTAAAAATTAACATTTTTATTTTTTTTCAAAAAAACTGGAGACCAAAAATTCCTTTTTCTATTTACAACTTGATTATGTACAAAAAGTTTTGTAGTAAGATATTTTATACAAATTTTTTACGTCATCTCGCTTGACAAATAAATAATTTTGAACATTAAGAACTTAAATATTAAATTTTTCTATCGTGTAACTTATTTTATAAAAAAAGAAAACTGTAACGAGTATAAATAATTTTTTAAATAAAAACAATTTGAATAAAATTTGCACCTTGTACTTGCAAAGTGATGGAGGGTTAATGTGATAAGTACGGAGTTGATACTTTTAGGTAGGTAATATTCTTGGTTAAATCACAAGTAGTTAAAATAGTAAATTATACGTTTATAAGCGAATGAACTTTTAATTCAACAACAGAATCAAAAACGATCCTAACTTTTGTTTTCGATGTTTATCAAATTTTGAACGTGTTCTTCCAATAAGTTTGCCAAATTTTGTCGCTTAAATCGTAGCGATTCTTTTATAACCAGCTGAATGCAGTCAATTTGTATGTCGACGGAACCTTTCAACAATTTTATGTTGTCGAAAAGTTCGGTGAAGTTTTTACCTGGCTTTCTTATCAGTTTGTATAAAATTTTTCGCGTTTCCATGTTGTGAATGAAAATTTCGTTTTGATTGTCTTCATTTGCCACCTGAAAATATGAAATTTTACAAGTTATGTTAGGTTGGTTTGGCATGATTTATACATACTTTGGGAGGTTTAGTTTCCTGAACGATTTGAAAACTGTTTAAACCAATCACTCCTGCACTAAGTGCATTAGCTTCTTTTAAAATTTGGGATATTTGATGTTTGTCATCATAACTACTGTAACTGTAAGTTATATCGTTGGTTATTGAGATTTCGTTCAGGCTAGGTGAAGACGAGTACGCATTTTGGCCGACAAAACTAGAACGAGATAAAAAGGTGTGCGTATCATTGCTGTAAATGGCTGGTTCTATTATTGGAGCAAGTGGTGGCGAGGGCGAACGGGGACGTTCCGTCGGTGTGTCAATACCGTTCGTCGTTATCCCATTGCTTTGTTGTTTCTCTTCGATATTCGGTAATTCGTTGATTTCGTTTGAGGTATTCAACCTAACAATAAAATACAAAATTATTTTCAGTAACTGTTAAAGATTTTGCACCATAATTCAAACAGCTAATTGGCTCCTAGGTAGATTTGATTGTACAATATGTACAATCATACAACAATTAAAAAGCTAAATTCGGCGTCATGTTTGGATCCACGTTGAGCGCCCCAATAATAGTCAACTTTTTATACTTACCAAGGTACCGGTGAAGAAAAACGTGGTGCGATTGGGCTAGAACTAGGAGATGAAGCGTTACTGCTGGGCCTTCGAACCACAAGATCTTTAGGAAGTGGACCCGGTTTTCGTTTCAAAGGTAAACGAATCACATTGTCAATTGTTGAAATAGGTCGCTTCGTCCCCCTGTTACTTCCGGGAGAACCAGACCCAACTAAATCGATATCGGCTTCATCAACCTAAAATAAAGGTTAGAGAAAAAACCAACAAAACATAATACAAAAGTTACCATCATTCGCTTATCAATCTTAAATGGATTTCCAAACATGTGCTGCCTAACAGGCGTCGATTCGATTTCTCTAAGCGCAGGCGTTTGTTTTTTCAAGTATTCCTGATAATTTCCCATTTGCGATATCGGCAACGAGTGGGACGAATCTTGGTCAATCGCAATCCAATCGGTCTGCATAAAATTGTTGCGCATCCTTTCCACCTGATCTATGATGTGATTCCTTGGAATATCAAATGGATTTTTAAAACTAATTGACGAACGTTCCTTGATCAATGACACAATAAATAAAGTGTTTTGGTCCAAGTGATGCTCCCTGGATGTACTAAATTTATCCATCAGCAACGGATCTTTTTTTAAGGAAACTCTTGGTAAAACGCGCATTTGTTCCGGTGCGTTTTGACCAATCTTCGCCGCATTCTGAAAACTGATATTAAAAGTGCCCTAAAATACCAACCTTTACTTACACTCATTTGTCTCTGTGCAATTTCCGAACACAAACGATCGTACTCGCTCTTGGCTTGATTTTTTACACGTTTCAGGTATGTAAGAACCGAGTAACTTAAACAATTTTCCACGCTTTCCGGAATAAGAGTTTGTGAGAGCGCAACCGGAGACCCCATTCGCGTCATCGCCTTACGCAAATGACTAGCGTAATAGGCAGGTAATGTGCGTAAGTAGTTCTGAAATTGTGTGCGCCACTCATTAGTCGGTTTCCAACGGTGCGTCTTGAGCAGTTCGTCTAACAATGGCAACAAAACGGGGTAGTTGTACGGCATTACAAACAAGTTAACACAACTCAAATTCGTGCTTGCTTTCAAATAGCCAAACGGATGCCCGACTTCTGAACTCTTGTAACTGTTGGCAACAAAAACTTGCCAACAAGATGTGGGCTGCTTGCGCGAAAGAATGTATTGAGTAAGTGGAGATGGTTCAAGTTCGTACTTATCAAATGGTAAATTTTCGATTACCATCGGATCGGAATTCGTGCAAGTAAATCGGACGTTCGGATGGGCGTGACGTGCGGGTAAAACCGATGCGGTTATTTCTGGCCAAAAGGGTTCAGGCATAGGCCAAAAGCCCAGCGAAAATCCTTTTTGGTTTGTAGCTCTTGGAACATAAATCATTTTCCGACAGTTATGCCATGACGTGTTTGGTGGTCCGTTTATGTTTTGCATTCGATCTATGTTCGGGTTATTTATATCTGAAATCGGCTCCACTATACTGGCATCCATGTAATCTTTGTCATCGCTTTTATCCAAGTTTGGAGGAGGCGGATCAGGTCCGATTTTTTCGAAATTTATCACGACGCCATTTTGTACCTAAAAATAATTCCTTTAGTCCGCAACTTTAAAAATGTAAATTAACAATATTCATTCATTTTCTTGGTCTACGAAATAGGGGCTTAGGTGTCAAAAACTTATTTTCTACTTTTTTGCTGATTCGGATTGAGTTTGAGACGCTCTTTCAAATGATGAAAACCAAAAAGTCATAACTTGTTTAAAAGTTCACTAACGTTAGTTCAAAACAACTAACAAGAAGCTGACAAAACGATTTGTTTATCTTTAATAGCTGTTTTCTCGAAAACTGTTTTTTGCACGTAAGCCCCCTTTTCGTAGACTAGGTCACATATATTTATTTATATTTTAACAAACAATAATTAAATAAATGTTGAAGAAATGAAGATATAACAAATAATGTTGCCACTGAGCAACAGTTCAATTCGGATAAATATTAGGATGTTAAATTGATTTGTTACATAGCATAAATAGTCATAACTCTTGTTATGACGGACTTTGTGGCTACTTGTTTGTCTCTTTTTAAATTTTACATTGTTTCTTTGCAAATGCAAGCCTACAACCAGGTGTTAAAGCGAGAATTTTATAACCAAATGTTGTTATTTAAGAACTGACCGATTACAAACTATCAGTCAGACGTTATATTTGTGATGTGACGAAGGGGTGAAAATTTTGCGTGACTTATTTTATGAACGGCCCCTAAAGTATTAATCCAATTTTAATTACAAGTCAGGCGCGAACTGGCAGTATTTTTTCAGGGGTGCTAATATTTGTAGGGGCCCACTGAAATGACAAATTTGAAAACACTTAACCCTACATAAACAGCTCTTTTTCGAGCTGTTGTAAACTTCTGCTGAATTGTTCTATTATGATGTCGACAGAAGGTGTTAAATCCGCTTCTGTGGATATCATAATTAGCAATTCTAATAATTCGTTGCTTATCGATGATCGTAATCGGTTTTTGATTATTTTTAGTTTAGAAAATGTTCTTTCACAATTCACTTGAGTAAAAATAATAAAAGAAAAAAACAAAGAAAACAGACCGCAAACAAACAGTAATTCAGTAAAAACAAACAATAAAGTAGTCTGTAGAGAACACAATGTTAACCCTAATAATAATTAATAACTAATAATTAAAATAAAACTTAAAGATCTAGCGGCCCAGAGCAGATTCTGCTCATGCCGAGGACACAATAATAATAATAACTAATCCTCCCTTTTTATGCAAATCATAATAATTCTTATATCCAGACTCTGTCCACCTAACTCGACAAATGTCAATTTTTTAATTTGTTGGGATTGAAAGGGCCCGGGGGTCCAGCTTGCTCCAAGGGGGCCGGGCCCAACTTACACCAAGAGGCCCGGGGTGCTATGGTACCCAGCACCCCTGGCCAGTCCGCGCCTGTTACAAGTTGATAATAATTAATGACGATAGTAATAAAGAAATGATAAGCAGTACATTAATTGCTTTTTATTATTTGTTGTTGTACTACTAAATATAAGCATCACAGATTCGAGTCAAGTGGATTACTGTAAAATCTTAAAAACATTAATGTAATAATTATTTATTTGCTTGCAATTTCAATTATCATTATCACTCAATTTGTTATCTAAATTACAGTACAGTCTCGGTAATCCGAACTAATAGAAACCTGGCCTCATTTGGATTACAGAGAAGTTCGGATCACTGAATAAAATTAAAAAACTAAAATTGCCTATTCTCTTAATTTGCACATGCCCATTTTAAATAAACGTTAACACTATCGACAGCTTCTTTATTCTTTATAAAAACGTGTCTCGTTATTTTCATCGTCTTCTACGTTCGGATCTTCAATAAATTTGTGCATCAGTTAAATTATTCTTTTCCTGATTTCCTCCATTTACCCACTCGTCTACTTCAGCTTGTAAACACTATTTTTCATCCTATCCTTTCTTCTGCAACTCGAAAATTTTATTAGTTGTGTTCGGATTATAACTATTTGTGCAAACTACTGAATTTTTCACACTGTACTGTACTATACTTGATGTTTTCTTAAATATAACTACCCCGTTTTAAATTAAAATTAGAACAGGTGTAGGCTTGTTTTGCGAACACTATTTTCAGGGTTGCCACCAATACACTTTTTTCACTTTTTTAAAAATTATACACTTTTTTCACTTATAAAATTCAATTATTTTATATATTTTTTTCAAATTAAATTTTGTACACAAACTGGGGAACCACCTAGACATAATATTGATTACCCAGACCCGACTCATGTCAGGTGTATAAGCTAAAGTGACCATTCGTACTGGTTTTGACAGTAACAGCCCCAAGCCGAGCGAAAAATTGAAAAATACAACTTTCCCGACGAAAACTTTTTTCAAAAGTTCGCTCGAAGCTCGAAGCGAGAAAGATCTTTTTGCAAAGGACGGATTATATTTGTTATTATATTAAAAAAACAAAAAGTCCTTCGTTTTTCCATGTACTGGTTTTACATTTCATAAAAATGATCACCTTAATTATAGCAGAAAGTTGCTAGTATGCTGATAATATACGATTTAATTCAGTTCTATTTTAAAATTTTATAATAAGCGACTACAACTGAGCATTCGCACCACTTGTGTAAAATTAAAAAAACATCTTTTCGTGTATTGTTATCAATCGGTTATTGCTATCAACCCCTGCCCCCCAAGTCACAATATGATCACATTAAACGGCGTCCACAGTATTATAAAAAAAATTTATTTCGCGTACATTATCAGCATACTAGTTACTTTCTGCTATCATATACCAGTCAGTTCTGGGTGGTTCCCCAGTTTGTGTACAAAATTTAAAAAAATTCTTGTAACTGCAAACTAATTTCATTTATAATAAACGACGTTTTTTTTCTCTTTAGTAAGAAAGTAGAAACTGATTTTTGTTAAATTACTACAAACGTTTTTATGTTGATTAAATAATAAACAATTTATTAGGCAGGTAAGTTACGAAAAAGCGAAAATATTTTTACACTTTTTGTCACTTTTTTCAAAATTGCTACACTTTCTTCACTCACTTGTTGCTTCCACCTCTGTGGAAACCGCGTATTTTGGGCCAATTCAAGGTTTTATGATTTTTTGGACTTTTCTGTACAAATTTGCCCTGCGCTATAGTTAGAACCTAACTAGACGTTTTTCTTAATTTCAACTAAAAGATTTTACCTTTTGTACCAGACTGTCAATACATTGATTCAGCATTCGGTGTGAAGTTATGCAGTAGGAACGTCCCCCAGTAACTTCACACATAGCATCAATAGGGCTACTGTCACTGGGAACTAACCCAGTATCTCTTTCAACTGCAGGCGTGCCCGTTAACCTCAGCACCAAGGCAAACAATCTTTGATCCCATCGAAACGGCTCTCGAGTTAATTCTGACCCAGGAATGGGGCAAGTCATTGGTAAATTAAAATCATCATGGACACCCAAAGCTGCAAAGTCAATTGTAACATTTTCAGAACTAAACTATAAAAAAAAAAGCTTACTAGTGCTTAAGCGTCCACCGTCTGTTATTAAAACAATAACCGAAGTTTCTAAATAAAATGGACACCTGCCTTGACCATACGTGTCAATTCCAGACATCACTCTGTTTATATTTAAAATATCGAATGCTTGTTTCACCGCAACACCCATAGTGGTCATGGAATAGCAAGGAAGATTTTTCAATTCGTTCAAGAATATCGACAAACTTTCTTTCCATCCTAAACATCATTAAAAGTTAAGTGAACTATATTTTTCTATGCTTCTAAATTTCGTACCTGCTTTTATGTTATTCGGTGACTCTTCAAAAGTTAGTAACATGTAACGATCGAAACGACTCTCGGGACTGCGTTGCCGTATTTTAACAAAGGTTTCGACTGCAGATTTAGCAATATCGAGTAAAGTTGTACGACTTCCGATATAAGTTCTACAAAAAACTTGAGAGTTAAAAACAGTTCCACCAAAAATGTTTATAAAAATATTTCTTTTGATTTAAAAAGCGACAAGCGAAAAATCCAAGTTTTCCTTACTGAAAACTAAAGATTAATCGACCCTCATTAATTTTCAAAACCGATTACTTGACATTTCCTAACACTGTCATCAAAACATCACAGGGGAGAAGAAATATTTTTATAACCTAAGAATTTGGCGAATGGTAAACAAATATGAAATTTACTTTTGGTGCATTGACGCGGAAGTGTCAATTAAAAATACAATAATAGTCATTTTTGTATGATAATTATCGATACCCGTCTCACTAATTAGAATGTTTTGCTTTATTTGTACGTTTTCGCTCTAATACCAAAACAGACAACATCATCCGTGAATGAAACTCACACAAATGATATTTTTTAATTTTTGTTGTACACGCAGCGCCATCTACATGGGTTTGTTATCAACGTAAACGCCAGTAAACGCCCTATACGCTTTGTCTGTACAGTGTCGTTCCGTGGTGTTATTCTTTGGGTTTTGGTACTCGTAATACCCCCCCCCCCCTCTCTCACTACCACAGTTACAATTTAATTTATCTAATTACAATTACCTAAAAAGGGTATGCCGAAAGACAAAATTTGGGTACGCCACTGGGCATCTTACATTTATTTCAAATCCGATGCTAAGGTTATTTTATTAAAAATCCGAAAAGTAAGATCACAGAAGGCTACGTTTGAATATAGTTGTTTATTTTCAGTAATCGTCTAAGGGACATCATAGTTGAAGATAATTCTTCAAGTGGAAATGTATTCAGTGTTAAGTTTGATTCTTCGGTGCAATCGCTAGGAGAAACGGACAAATTCTGTGGAGGTAATTAATAAATCTATGCTTTTAAAGTTTTACTGTTTTTACATTCTTTACGAGTTGTTGGAGCTATTTGTGAATCAAAGCGGAAGTGTCTTGTTTGTAGATACCAGTAAGAAGTTGACTAGTGTATACTTTGATTTTTGATACTAGCTTGACTCTGACGATGTGCTTAATAAGTGCACTAAATTACTTTTGCTAGAAGAGTGTGTTGTTTGATTTATTAGTATTCAATGCGGGATGCTAACTACAATACTCCTACAAATAATCGACAGATTCTCATAAATTTATTTTTTCTTTATTTTTCAGTTTACAAGGATAAAATTTCTGATGTCGAAAAAAAACAAGATTGAGTTTCGAGCTCAACGAAGGCTTTTGAAATAACGGTTTACAGAGCAAGACCCAGAGAGGAAATAAAAAGGTTCGTGACGTTCAATTTTTGATATTTAAAAATCAATGACTATTTGTAATTCGTATGCATAGATACTAATTTCAAAAATTCTGTAAATTTATTTGACAAATTATTTTGTCTAGAAAATAAATAAAATGCATTTCTGTGCCGCTATACGATAATTTTTTAAATGACATCGCAAGTGTCGAGATAATAGCAGTTTATTTACTTTCGCCTTTTTAAACTAAACTAATTATGAACTCTTGAAAAATTATTACTTATTTAAAATTAGTACTTTGTTGTAGTCTTCACAACATCAAGTGTGGTATGTGTGTGCAAGTGAACATTGTGGAGAATTCGGATAAAAGCAGTTTAAAAATTGAACGAGAAGAAGAAATAAATAGTGCAACATTTGAAAATGAAAGGTATTTAAATTTTGAATAATTTTTTGTTATTCTAACTGGTATAAATCGCCAAGTTCAAAAGTATTGATTTTTAATGTTTACTGTAAAGTTAGTTTTAAACCGAGTGGTGTGCAAATGTGAAAATACCATAAGTTTGAATTGGTGACTTCTGCCAGGATGATAACCATTTGTGCTTGTGTGTTTTTGTGTGTAAATTCCAGTTCCAAAAAATATCGTCCGTATTGCAAGTTTTTTGAAAAACATAAATGTTGTTTTTCTGACGAAGTAAACTTTTATTTTCTTCTGCAAATTTATTATGTTGTAGAGCGTTACAAAGGCAATAAGCACTACAAATTTTAATATAGCTTTGTTATTAGTTTTGCAGTTATTCATTTTTGAAATTTATTTATTATGTTATTATGTTTTTCTAAAAATACGGTATAATATAACAGGAAAAAAATCGCAGCCAATTCGGTAATTTACGAGAGTTTGAGTTGCTTATTTTTTCTCTAGGGTGGAACGTAGTAATGGATTTTTTGAAATAAAAAATCCAAAGATTTTCGAAAAATATGGTATCGCAACTTTTTTGGAAAACATAAGAGTCGCCTTTCGGACGAAGTTTCAATATTTTTATAAATTGTATAAACTATTTATAAACAAATTGTTTTAATGACATTTAATTAAATTTTTGTTACAGCTGCTGCTATCTAATGCGAAACTATGCAAGCATAGTATAAGTATATACATTCACGGCTGACAACAAACGCAAAGTAAACCACAAAAGAAGGCAGGGGCAAACAAGAAAGACAACCTGAGAGTGTAGTATCTGCGTCGCTGTCTTACCTGTCTTACCTCTATAGGGCAAATCCCAGTTATTAGTTTATTTTACCTGTTCCTTAAGGTAGGACTGGTGTTACAAACGTGATTTTCAAAAGATAGGTGCAACCACGTGTTTTTAAGTGAATTTTTTGTGTATATTATTTTTGAACTATTTTTATTTTCCTTACGAGATGGTTTTAAATTGTGTAGCATACGGTTGCAATAATTTACAAGATTCAAGAACGAACATATCTTTTCATACGTAAGTACTAAGCAATTGAATTTTTTTAATAATAAAAATAGCAAGATTTTAATAAAATCCAATAATAATAAAATACATTTTCTACCACAGATTCCCATTTAAAAGACCAGAAATTTTGAAGTTATGGATTAATGCAATTCGGAGGGAGAATTGGAATCCTTCTAAAACAAGTAGAATTTGCGAGAAACATTTTTTAGAAACAGATTACAAAATGATATTTGGTTCTAATAGAAAAGCATTAAAACTTGATGCCGTACCAAGTATTTTTTCTTTTCCAAAACACTTGATGAAAACTAAACCATCTCGTCGAATTTTAAAAAGACATGTAAGTATATTAATATTATTTTTATTAGAAAACTAGGTTTCTTACTTTTGTTTAAATTAGATCCCATATTTGAAACAAGAAAAAACAGAAAATAGCGACGTATTTTCTGCGGATATTCCATCCATGTCAAGCACTATATCATCGGTCAATGTAGAGAACTGTGTAGAGACCATTGAAATAGTAGACACTCAAACTGTGGAAGAGAAAGAAGACGTATCAGTTTTACAAATGAAAAGAAAAATCAAAACATTACAACAAAAAATAAGACGTAGAAATGAGAAGATAACCAACATGGAGTACATGTTAAAAAGAATTTCAGAAAGTAGATAAAAATACAATTCCATTTTGGTGTGTAGTTTGTCTGATTTGAATTTGAAAATCAAATTCATGTTTTATACATTACTATTCATAACATATAATATAAAATATTATTATAATTATATTATATGCGATAGAAAAACCACAATTTTATAGAATAATTAATTGATTTTATTATATTTCTGCAACACTTGCCATTATAATGTAAACGACAGAAAGAGATACTGATATTACACAATGTGGGGTTGCCTAACCAATGCAGTTTGCCTCAGTAGTTCTTACAGCGAATCCTTTCCAGTTACGTTAGTATACATTTCAATGCACTATTATGTCATTGCTTTTGTGTTATCTTAATTCATTAAGTACTTTTCAGAAATTCTTTTATAATTTTTAATTTTTTGTAGTTTTCAAATGATGCTGTGCAGAAAATTTATAGGAGAACAGTTGAAAAATTTGCCAAAATGAAGCAGAATCGTTGGATTGATGTATTTGAAAATGAAAGGTTAGTTTTATTTGTGCAATATTATCAAGTTGACATTAATTTGAACTCGTATTTTATTAATTCAATTGCAACTGCTCTATTTACAACAGAAGTAACATTTTGATTCTCCTCTGACAAATTTACGGTTGACATAAATGCGTAAATTTTTAGTGGTATGTCTTCAAATAAATGATATTGCTCACTCATTCATGTGATTAACTTTTATGGCTACAAATTGTTTTTTGAATTGTGAATTGAATAAAAATGATTTGCAAGTTTCAGAAAAGATGGGATAATATAAATAAAATTGTAGGGTGTGAAATTTTACTATCGCTTTTTTTTCCATAAGCGCACCTGTTCTTCTTTTCGTTTATAAGGTTTTATAATATAGAAATTGTTTAAACTTTTGAATACTTGAAACTAATATACCCAGTGGTGTCATAAGTTCCGTTATATTTATAGTACTACTAGTTTTAAATCTCACGTATAGGTTGTTTATGAGTGGTTGGAAAAGGTACATTTGTACGTAGCAACCATGTATTTTTTGATATTTTAACTTCAAGCAGTAAACATGAAATGGGGTATCGAGAAAAATGGAATTGTAATGATTGCGTGAATGGCAGCAAAGCAGTAATTTAAATTTTTAATTTACACTTCACCCTTACAATTTTTTTGAATTCCTTTTAAGAGGTATATTTTTATTGTCATCTTGTGCTTCTAACATATTCCACAACAGTGATGGTTTGGTGGGGTACGTCTTACGTAGAGGTAGCACACCTATATTTTCGTAGAAAAGGTGTTAAAGCATCGTATACCAGTCTACCAACCAATGCCAATTGAGGTAGTAAAATCTCTATGGTATGCAATAAATTGTCTATAAACCACAATTTAGTGAAAATAGTAACATCAATGTGTACATCTAACGGAAGTCGTACGTGGCTCAATAAATGACTGGTCGTTGAGTAAAGGTAAAGCCTATTAGTGACCCATTATCAAGACAAAATAAATATTTTAGGAAAATACTGTACGGAGATTGCAACTTTTCGAGAGAATACCTATGGCTTAATTTTAATAGCGGGTGTTCTTTTGAAAGGTGTGTGCTTGCTTATTTATAATATTTTTCTAAGGATAGGTGTTTGTTATTGTGTCGATAATGGGTCACTAATAAAGGACCCGAAATGTTAGACACTTCACAGTTGTTTTTATTTACCACTATCAGCTTTTACTATTCTCTTTTTATTTACGTACATTATTTAAATTTACTAATTTGTTTGAAATTTTTCAACAATTAAAGCTAGGAAAAATTTTTAATTTTATAACAAAACCTGAAATATTCAAGTTATTTGTGTGAAACACTGCCACTTATTTGAAACTTGCAGCGCGGGAAACTCGACAAACTATTTTGATTCAGTTTCATACTTAGTTTTAGAAAATTGAGCTTATTTACTTTTTGTTACGAAGATCCGGTAGACCAGTGCAATTAAGTGATTTAAGTTCAAATGTAATATGTTCGAGATCTCTTGTGGGATTCTTGTAGTTTCTAGATGTTACTTGTTTTTTAGAGCATGAAAGAAATGCAAAAATTTTCTTAAAATTTTTGCTAGTTAGGTTGAATTTCTCTTGCGTAACACCATTCAAATTATCTGCAATACTGATCCGAATAATATTCTATTATAGGTAAAACTAAAAATTTTTAGGTGATGATAAAAAATCCTCAGTAAAACTAAAAATATCCGTGATTGGGTGGCGTGAATAAGTTGATAAGTATTTCAAATGATTGGAATGGAATCAATAATTGCACCAACTAATTTTCACATAAAATCACTTTGCAAAGATTCCTTACTGCATTTTTGGTCTGTCTTTTCTTTCCTGGTACATTTTCAATTTTGCTCTCATTTTCCTCGTCTTAAATTTCGCGTTACATTATTTACCTTCAAAAATTTTAGACAAGATTTTTCTCATTTAGAAAAATAATGCCGTAATCTATAAATTTTTGTACGGACATGAAATATGGAATTGGAAAGAAGACAATCAAACCGAAAATTTCTAATTTCCAAAAAATATGACACGGTTTTATGGTCCATAAGAAATAAGGTGGTAACGATTATTTTAGCATATTTTCTTTTTGGAAAACAAAACTTGCGAAATTTGAGATGATCAAAATGAAACATAAAAATCAACCAGGAAATAATAAAACGTTTCGACTCAAAAAATATTCAGCCATAAATATTGCAAAGTGATATGTGAAAATTTAGTATAGTAAAAATATGTTGGTTGCTAATCTGCATAGAAAGTATGACCGAATTGCATTAGAAATGTGATTATATAGGATATAGGTGAGGGTAGGATACTGTCACGCTTACTTTTAATTCCATAATTCTTATGCTTGACTTTCGTTTATCCTTGGGTTCTTCATACTGATGTGTACATGGAAGTTTACTCGACTTGAACATTTAAACATACTTTTATACTATAATACTTAATTGATATCTATACTTAAATTCTCTGAATTTGTAAGTGAAATTTTTGTAAGTGTGCCATTATGAATGACACAACGAATGAATGCTTATCCAACAAAAGCTTTAGGGTACTCATACATATTATGCTTTCTTTGTCAAATATTCTAACATATCTTCTACTTTGCAGATTCAAATTATGAGCTGTGACCCATCCATTAGGGCAGTCATACTCCTTGGACAAGGAGACACCTACCAAGTTCCGACGTTCACATCCACTTGAATCCAGTGTTGCAGTTGTTTGTTTATGACAATATCTCTTCCAGTTTATGTTCTTCTGTTCCAGAAAGAAAAGTAAAAAACGTTAAAGTGAATTTTGTGCCTTGGCATCTCTGAGGGAGTTTGTTTATTCAAAAATTCCATCAGATGGTTTTCTCTATCGTTATCATCACTGTTGTCAATGGAATCACTACTTAGATAAGTGTACATACTGCTGTCTAAAAGGGTCAAAACTTGCTCTTTTATATGGTTAACGTCAGTATTTCTTGAGCAAAGTATTGCCATTTTGGAATATTTTTTCACATCATCAGCCTAAAGGCTTTCTCCAAAAATTTCTTAGATAAGAGAAGTTTCTCATACCTATATAATTATACGGAATCTCAATTATCTCTTCAAACAGATCTTTGTCATTTGTAAGTTCTCCGTTGCCCATTTTGACTTAATTTAAATAAAAAAAATAAAAATAACAATTTGACTTAATATTTTAATTTACTGCACAGATCATAAAAATTTAATGCTTGAATGAATAATTGCCAACCTCTTTTCATGAGCTACGACAGAAAGAATTAAAACTTTACCGTCAAAAGCTTTGGTGTTTAACATAATCTCTTGAAGGAGTTTGTTGATACAATTATAGTGCGTTATTCGGGGCCATTGTAGCTTCGTCCAATATTAAAATTTTAGCTTTCCCAATAAGCTGGACATCGGAGCTGGTCATCGTAATTTTCAAATACTGGAATGGGTATTTTAAATTGGGATCCGATTTGAGACTTTCACTTTTTGGGGTAAAAAAGTTTCAAAGCTTGCAAATTTTATATTTAAATTCTGCGAAAAATTGTTTGTTTTGATTAATTTCTTGGAATCGTTCTTAGCATCTAGCTTGCAAATTTTATATTTAAATTCTGCGAAAAATTGTTTGTTTTGATTAATTTCTTGGAATCGTTCTTAGCATCTAGCTTGCAAATTTTATATTTAAATTCTGCGAAAAATTGTTTGTTTTGATTAATTTCTTGGAATCGTTCTTAGCATCTAGCTTGCAAATTTTATATTTAAATTCTGCGAAAAATTGTTTGTTTTGATTAATTTCTTGGAATCGTTCTTAGCATCTAGCTTGCAAATTTTATATTTAAATTCTGCGAAAAATTGTTTGTTTTGATTAATTTCTTGGAATCGTTCTTAGCATCTAGCTTGCAAATTTTATATTTAAATTCTGCGAAAAATTGTTTGTTTTGATTAATTTCTTGGAATCGTTCTTAGCATCTAGCTTGCAAATTTTATATTTAAATTCTGCGAAAAATTGTTTGTTTTGATTAATTTCTTGGAATCGTTCTTAGCATCTAGCTTGCAAATTTTATATTTAAATTCTGCGAAAAATTGTTTGTTTTGATTAATTTCTTGGAATCGTTCTTAGCATCTAGCTTGCAAATTTTATATTTAAATTCTGCGAAAAATTGTTTGTTTTGATTAATTTCTTGGAATCGTTCTTAGCATCTAGCTTGCAAATTTTATATTTAAATTCTGCGAAAAATTGTTTGTTTTGATTAATTTCTTGGAATCGTTCTTAGCATCTAGCTTGCAAATTTTATATTTAAATTCTGCGAAAAATTGTTTGTTTTGATTAATTTCTTGGAATCGTTCTTAGCATCTAGCTTGCAAATTTTATATTTAAATTCTCCGAAAAATTGTTTGTTTTGATTAATTTCTTGGAATCGTTCTTAGCATCTTGCTTGCAAATTTTATATTTAAATTCTGCGAAAAATTGTTTGTTTTGATTAATTTCTTGGAATCGTTCTTAGCATCTAGCTTGCAAATTTTATATTTAAATTCTGCGAAAAATTGTTTGTTTTGATTAATTTCTTGAAATCGTTCTTAGCATCTAGCTTGCAAATTTTATATTTAAATTCTGCGAAAAATTGTTTGTTTTGATTAATTTCTTGGAATCGTTCTTAGCATCTAGCTTGCAAATTTTATATTTAAATTCTGCGAAAAATTGTTTGTTTTGATTAATTTCTTGGAATCGTTCTTAGCATCTAGCTTGCAAATTTTATATTTAAATTCTGCGAAAAATTGTTTGTTTTGATTAATTTCTTGGAATCGTTCTTAGCATCTAGCTTGCAAATTTTATATTTAAATTCTGCGAAAAATTGTTTGTTTTGATTAATTTCTTGGAATCGTTCTTAGCATCTAGCTTGCAAATTTTATATTTAAATTCTCCGAAAAATTGTTTGTTTTGATTAATTTCTTGGAATCGTTCTTAGCATCTATCTTGCAAATTTTATATTTAAATTCTCCGAAAAATTGTTTGTTTTGATTAATTTCTTGGAATCGTTCTTAGCATCTAGCTTGCAAATTTTATATTTAAATTCTCCGAAAAATTGTTTGTTTTGATTAATTTCTTGGAATCGTTCTTAGCATCTAGCTTGCAAATTTTATATTTAAATTCTGCGAAAAATTGTTTGTTTTGATTAATTTCTTGGAATCGTTCTTAGCATCTAGCTTGCAAATTTTATATTTAAATTCTGCGAAAAATTGTTTGTTTTGATTAATTTCTTGGAATCGTTCTTAGCATCTAGCTTGCAAATTTTATATTTAAATTCTGCGAAAAATTGTTTGTTTTGATTAATTTCTTGGAATCGTTCTTAGCATCTAGCTTGCAAATTTTATATTTAAATTCTCCGAAAAATTGTTTGTTTTGATTAATTTCTTGGAATCGTTCTTAGCATCTAGCTTGCAAATTTTATATTTAAATTCTCCGAAAAATTGTTTGTTTTGATTAATTTCTTGGAATCGTTCTTAGCATCTAGCTTGCAAATTTTATATTTAAATTCTCCGAAAAATTGTTTGTTTTGATTAATTTCTTGGAATCGTTCTTAGCATCTAGCTTGCAAATTTTATATTTAAATTCTGCGAAAAATTGTTTGTTTTGATTAATTTCTTGGAATCGTTCTTAGCATCTAGCTTGCAAATTTTATATTTAAATTCTCCGAAAAATTGTTTGTTTTGATTAATTTCTTGGAATCGTTCTTAGCATCTAGCTTGCAAATTTTATATTTAAATTCTGCGAAAAATTGTTTGTTTTGATTAATTTCTTGGAATCGTTCTTAGCATCTAGCTTGCAAATTTTATATTTAAATTCTGCGAAAAATTGTTTGTTTTGATTAATTTCTTGGAATCGTTCTTAGCATCTATCTTGCAAATTTTATATTTAAATTCTCCGAAAAATTGTTTGTTTTGATTAATTTCTTGGAATCGTTCTTAGCATCTAGCTTGCAAATTTTATATTTAAATTCTGCGAAAAATTGTTTGTTTTGATTAATTTCTTGGAATCGTTCTTAGCATCTAGCTTGCAAATTTTATATTTAAATTCTGCGAAAAATTGTTTGTTTTGATTAATTTCTTGGAATCGTTCTTAGCATCTAGCTTGCAAATTTTATATTTAAATTCTGCGAAAAATTGTTTGTTTTGATTAATTTCTTGGAATCGTTCTTAGCATCTAGCTTGCAAATTTTATATTTAAATTCTGCGAAAAATTGTTTGTTTTGATTAATTTCTTGGAATCGTTCTTAGCATCTAGCTTGCAAATTTTATATTTAAATTCTGCGAAAAATTGTTTGTTTTGATTAATTTCTTGGAATCGTTCTTAGCATCTAGCTTGCAAATTTTATATTTAAATTCTCCGAAAAATTGTTTGTTTTGATTAATTTCTTGGAATCGTTCTTAGCATCTATCTTGCAAATTTTATATTTAAATTCTCCGAAAAATTGTTTGTTTTGATTAATTTCTTGGAATCGTTCTTAGCATCTAGCTTGCAAATTTTATATTTAAATTCTGCGAAAAATTGTTTGTTTTGATTAATTTCTTGGAATCGTTCTTAGCATCTAGCTTGCAAATTTTATATTTAAATTCTGCGAAAAATTGTTTGTTTTGATTAATTTCTTGGAATCGTTCTTAGCATCTAGCTTGCAAATTTTATATTTAAATTCTCCGAAAAATTGTTTGTTTTGATTAATTTCTTGGAATCGTTCTTAGCATCTAGCTTGCAAATTTATCTTCGTATCAACATAAATCGACTAATTACGATGCGTAGAGTTCGAAAAACGCGCTGGATCATGGCGCAAACACTTTAATCCGTCGCAAAATGCGAAGTAAAGGAGGGTCAAATTGGCATCGCATTCGCTTACTTTAAAGCCAGATAAAATGTAAAATATCGTACTTAGGAGGAATCTGTTTGCACCAATCGAATTTTCTGCTCAAAATATACAAGAAAATATCGAAAAAGTATCCGATTTGAGACTTTCACTTTTTGGGGTAAAAAAGTTTCAAAGGGGTTAACCTTTGAATTTTTTCAAAAATCGTCAAAAATTTCACTGGTGATTTTAGTGCATAAATCGACTAATTACGATGCGTAGAGTTCGAAAAACGCGCTGGATCATGGCGCAAACACTTTAATCCGTCGCAAAATGCGAAGTAAAGGAGGGTCAAATTGGCATCGCATTCGCTTACTTTAAAGCCAGATAAAATGTAAAATATCGTACTTAGGAGGAATCTGTTTGCGCCAATCGAATTTTCTGCTCAAAATATACAAGAAAATATCGAAAAAGTATCCGATTTGAGACTTTCACTTTTTGGGGTAAAAAAGTTTCAAAGGGGTTAACCTTTGAATTTTTTCAAAAATCGTCAAAAATTTCACTGGTGATTTTAGTGCATAAATCGACTAATTTCGATGCGTAGAGTTCGAAAAACGCGCTGGATCATGGCGCAAACACTTTAATCCGTCGCAAAATGCGAAGTAAAGGAGGGTCAAATTGGCATCGCATTCGCTTACTTTAAAGCCAGATAAAATTTAAAATATCGTACTTAGGAGGAATCTGTTTGCGCCAATCGAATTTTCTGCTCAAAATATACAAGAAAATATCGAAAAAGTATCCGATTTGAGACTTTCACTTTTTGGGGTAAAAAAGTTTCAAAGGGGTTAACCTTTGAATTTTTTCAAAAATCGTCAAAAATTT
The DNA here is from genome assembly GCA_911387805.1 of Cantharis rustica. NCBI lineage: Eukaryota > Metazoa > Arthropoda > Insecta > Coleoptera > Cantharidae > Cantharis > Cantharis rustica. Next base: position 1,422,288 of record OU426878.1, on the reverse strand, counting down.
CACTGGTGATTTTAGTGCATAAATCGACTAATTTCGATGCGTAGAGTTCGAAAAACGCGCTGGATCACGGCGCAAACACTTTAATCCGTCGCAAAATGCGAAGTAAAGGAGGGTCAAATTGGCATCGCATTCGCTTACTTTAAAGCCAGATAAAATTTAAAATATCGTACTTAGGAGGAATCTGTTTGCGCCAATCGAATTTTCTGCTCAAAATATACAAGAAAATATCGAAAAAGTATCCGATTTGAGACTTTCACTTTTTGGGGTAAAAAAGTTTCAAAGGGGTTAACCTTTGAATTTTTTCAAAAATCGTCAAAAATTTCACTGGTGATTTTAGTGCATAAATCGACTAATTTCGATGCGTAGGGTTCGAAAAACGCGCTGGATCATGGCGCAAACACTTTAATCCGTCGCAAAATGCGAAGTAAAGGAGGGTCAAATTGGCATCGCATTCGCTTACTTTAAAGCCAGATAAAATTTAAAATATCGTACTTAGGAGGAATCTGTTTGCGCCAATCGAATTTTCTGCTCAAAATATACAAGAAAATATCGAAAAAGTATCCGATTTGAGACTTTCACTTTTTGGGGTAAAAAAGTTTCAAAGGGGTTAACCTTTGAATTTTTTCAAAAATCGTCAAAAATTTCACTGGTGATTTTAGTGCATAAATCGACTAATTTCGATGCGTAGAGTTCGAAAAACGCGCTGGATCATGGCGCAAACACTTTAATCCGTCGCAAAATGCGAAGTAAAGGAGGGTCAAATTGGCATCGCATTCGCTTACTTTAAAGCCAGATAAAATTTAAAATATCGTACTTAGGAGGAATCTGTTTGCGCCAATCGAATTTTCTGCTCAAAATATACAAGAAAATATCGAAAAAGTATCCGATTTGAGACTTTCACTTTTTGGGGTAAAAAAGTTTCAAAGGGGTTAACCTTTGAATTTTTTCAAAAATCGTCAAAAATTTCACTGGTGATTTTAGTGCATAAATCGACTAATTTCGATGCGTAGATTTCGAAAAACGCGCTGGATCATGGCGCAAACACTTTAATCCGTCGCAAAATGCGAAGTAAAGGAGGGTCAAATTGGCATCGCATTCGCTTACTTTAAAGCCAGATAAAATTTAAAATATCGTACTTAGGAGGAATCTGTTTGCGCCAATCGAATTTTCTGCTCAAAATATACAAGAAAATATCGAAAAAGTATCCGATTTGAGACTTTCACTTTTTGGGGTAAAAAAGTTTCAAAGGGGTTAACCTTTGAATTTTTTCAAAAATCGTCAAAAATTTCACTGGTGATTTTAGTGCATAAATCGACTAATTTCGATGCGTAGAGTTCGAAAAACGCGCTGGATCATGGCGCAAACACTTTAATCCGTCGCAAAATGCGAAGTAAAGGAGGGTCAAATTGGCATCGCATTCGCTTACTTTAAAGCCAGATAAAATTTAAAATATCGTACTTAGGAGGAATCTGTTTGCGCCAATCGAATTTTCTGCTCAAAATATACAAGAAAATATCGAAAAAGTATCCGATTTGAGACTTTCACTTTTTGGGGTAAAAAAGTTTCAAAGGGGTTAACCTTTGAATTTTTTCAAAAATCGTCAAAAATTTCACTGGTGATTTTAGTGCATAAATCGACTAATTTCGATGCGTAGAGTTCGAAAAACGCGCTGGATCATGGCGCAAACATTTTAATCCGTCGCAAAATGCGAAGTAAAGGAGGGTCAAATTGGCATCGCATTCGCTTACTTTAAAGCCAGATAAAATTTAAAATATCGTACTTACGAGGAATCTGTATGCGCCAATCGAATTTTCTGCTCAAAATATACAAGAAAATATCGAAAAAGTATCCGATTTGAGACTTTCACTTTTTGGGGTAAAAAAGTTTCAAAGGGGTTAACCTTTGAATTTTTTCAAAAATCGTCAAAAATTTCACTGGTGATTTTAGTGCATAAATCGACTAATTTCGATGCGTAGAGTTCGAAAAACGCGCTGGATCATGGCGCAAACACTTTAATCCGTCGCAAAATGCGAAGTAAAGGAGGGTCAAATTGGCATCGCATTCGCTTACTTTAAAGCCAGATAAAATTTAAAATATCGTACTTAGGAGGAATCTGTTTGCGCCAATCGAATTTTCTGCTCAAAATATACAAGAAAATATCGAAAAAGTATCCGATTTGAGACTTTCACTTTTTGGGGTAAAAAAGTTTCAAAGGGGTTAACCTTTGAATTTTTTCAAAAATCGTCAAAAATTTCACTGGTGATTTTAGTGCATAAATCGACTAATTTCGATGCGTAGAGTTCGAAAAACGCGCTGGATCATGGCGCAAACACTTTAATCCGTCGCAAAATGCGAAGTAAAGGAGGGTCAAATTGGCATCGCATTCGCTTACTTTAAAGCCAGATAAAATTTAAAATATCGTACTTAGGAGGAATCTGTTTGCGCCAATCGAATTTTCTGCTCAAAATATACAAGAAAATATCGAAAAAGTATCCGATTTGAGACTTTCACTTTTTGGGGTAAAAAAGTTTCAAAGGGGTTAACCTTTGAATTTTTTCAAAAATCGTCAATAATTTCACTGGTGATTTTAGTGCATAAATCGACTAATTTCGATGCGTAGAGTTCGAAAAACGCGCTGGATCATGGCGCAAACACTTTAATCCGTCGCAAAATGCGAAGTAAAGGAGGGTCAAATTGGCATCGCATTCGCTTACTTTAAAGCCAGATAAAATTTAAAATATCGTACTTAGGAGGAATCTGTTTGCGCCAATCGAATTTTCTGCTCAAAATATACAAGAAAATATCGAAAAAGTATCCGATTTGAGACTTTCACTTTTTGGGGTAAAAAAGTTTCAAAGGGGTTAACCTTTGAATTTTTTCAAAAATCGTCAAAAATTTCACTGGTGATTTTAGTGCATAAATCGACTAATTTCGATGCGTAGAGTTCGAAAAACGCGCTGGATCATGGCGCAAACACTTTAATCCGTCGCAAAATGCGAAGTAAAGGAGGGTCAAATTGGCATCGCATTCGCTTACTTTAAAGCCAGATAAAATTTAAAATATCGTACTTAGGAGGAATCTGTTTGCGCCAATCGAATTTTCTGCTCAAAATATACAAGAAAATATCGAAAAAGTATCCGATTTGAGACTTTCACTTTTTGGGGTAAAAAAGTTTCAAAGGGGTTAACCTTTGAATTTTTTCAAAAATCGTCAAAAATTTCACTGGTGATTTTAGTGCATAAATCGACTAATTTCGATGCGTAGAGTTCGAAAAACGCGCTGGATCATGGCGCAAACACTTTAATCCGTCGCAAAATGCGAAGTAAAGGAGGGTCAAATTGGCATCGCATTCGCTTACTTTAAAGCCAGATAAAATTTAAAATATCGTACTTACGAGGAATCTGTTTGCGCCAATCGAATTTTCTGCTCAAAATATACAAGAAAATATCGAAAAAGTATCCGATTTGAGACTTTCACTTTTTGGGGTAAAAAAGTTTCAAAGGGGTTAACCTTTGAATTTTTTCAAAAATCGTCAAAAATTTCACTGGTGATTTTAGTGCATAAATCGACTAATTTCGATGCGTAGAGTTCGAAAAACGCGCTGGATCATGGCGCAAACATTTTAATCCGTCGCAAAATGCGAAGTAAAGGAGGGTCAAATTGGCATCGCATTCGCTTACTTTAAAGCCAGATAAAATTTAAAATATCGTACTTAGGAGGAATCTGTATGCGCCAATCGAATTTTCTGCTCAAAATATACAAGAAAATATCGAAAAAGTATCCGATTTGAGACTTTCACTTTTTGGGGTAAAAAAGTTTCAAAGGGGTTAACCTTTGAATTTTTTCAAAAATCGTCAAAAATTTCACTGGTGATTTTAGTGCATAAATCGACTAATTTCGATGCGTAGAGTTCGAAAAACGCGCTGGATCATGGCGCAAACACTTTAATCCGTCGCAAAATGCGAAGTAAAGGAGGGTCAAATTGGCATCGCATTCGCTTACTTTAAAGCCAGATAAAATTTAAAATATCGTACTTAGGAGGAATCTGTTTGCGCCAATCGAATTTTCTGCTCAAAATATACAAGAAAATATCGAAAAAGTATCCGATTTGAGACTTTCACTTTTTGGGGTAAAAAAGTTTCAAAGGGGTTAACCTTTGAATTTTTTCAAAAATCGTCAAAAATTTCACTGGTGATTTTAGTGCATAAATCGACTAATTTCGATGCGTAGAGTTCGAAAAACGCGCTGGATCACTGCGCTAACACTTTAATCCGTCGCAAAATGCGAAGTAAAGGAGGGTCAAATTGGCATCGCATTCGCTTACTTTAAAGCCAGATAAAATTTAAAATATCGTACTTAGGAGGAATCTGTTTGCGCCAATCGAATTTTCTGCTCAAAATATACAAGAAAATATCGAAAAAGTATCCGATTTGAGACTTTCACTTTTTGGGGTAAAAAAGTTTCAAAGGGGTTAACCTTTGAATTTTTTCAAAAATCGTCAAAAATTTCACTGGTGATTTTAGTGCATAAATCGACTAATTTCGATGCGTAGAGTTCGAAAAACGCGCTGGATCATGGCGCAAACACTTTAATCCGTCGCAAAATGCGAAGTAAAGGAGGGTCAAATTGGCATCGCATTCGCTTACTTTAAAGCCAGATAAAATTTAAAATATCGTACTTAGGAGGAATCTGTTTGCGCCAATCGAATTTTCTGCTCAAAATATACAAGAAAATATCGAAAAAGTATCCGATTTGAGACTTTCACTTTTTGGGGTAAAAAAGTTTCAAAGGGGTTAACCTTTGAATTTTTTCAAAAATCGTCAAAAATTTCACTGGTGATTTTAGTGCATAAATCGACTAATCTCGATGCGTAGAGTTCGAAAAACGCGCTGGATCATGGCGCAAACACTTTAATCCGTCGCAAAATGCGAAGTGAAGGAGGGTCAAATTGGCATCGCATTCGCTTACTTTAAAGCCAGATAAAATTTAAAATATCGTACTTAGGAGGAATCTGTTTGCGCCAATCGAATTTTCTGCTCAAAATATACAAGAAAATATCGAAAAAGTATCCGATTTGAGACTTTCACTTTTTGGGGTAAAAAAGTTTCAAAGGGGTTAAACCCTTGAATTTTTTCAAAAATCGTCAAAAATTTCACTGGTGATTTTAGTGCATAAATCGACTAATTTCGATGCGTAGAGTTCGAAAAACGCGCTGGATCATGGCGCAAACATTTTAATCCGTCGCAAAATGCGAAGTAAAGGAGGGTCAAATTGGCATCGCATTCGCTTACTTTAAAGCCAGATAAAATTTAAAATATCGTACTTACGAGGAATCTGTATGCGCCAATCGAATTTTCTACTCAAAATATACAAGAAAATATCGAAAAAGTATCCGATTTGAGACTTTCACTTTTTGGGGTAAAAAAGTTTCAAAGGGGCATAAATCGACTAATTTCGATGCGTAGAGTTCGAAAAACGCGCTGGATCATGGCGCAAACACTTTAATCCGTCGCAAAATGCGAAGTAAAGGAGGGTCAAATTGGCATCGCAATCGCTTACTTTAAAGCCAGATAAAATTTAAAATATCGTACTTAGGAGGAATCTGTTTGCGCCAATCGAATTTTCTGCTCAAAATATACAAGAAAATATCGAAAAAGTATCCGATTTGAGACTTTCACTTTTGGGGGTAAAAAAGTTTCAAAGGGGTTAACCTTTGAATTTTTTCAAAAATCGTCAAAAATTTCACTGGTGATTTTAGTGCATAAATCGACTAATTTCGATGCGTAGAGTTCGAAAAACGCGCTGGATCATGGCGCAAACACTTTAATCCGTCGCAAAATGCGAAGTAAAGGAGGGTCAAATTGGCATCGCATTCGCTTACTTTAAAGCCAGATAAAATTTAAAATATCGTACTTAGGAGGAATCTGTTTGCGCCAATCGAATTTTCTGCTCAAAATATACAAGAAAATATCGAAAAAGTATCCGATTTGAGACTTTCACTTTTTGGGGTAAAAAAGTTTCAAAGGGGTTAACCTTTGAATTTTTTCAAAAATCGTCAAAAATTTCACTGGTGATTTTAGTGCATAAATCGACTAATTTCGATGCGTAGAGTTCGAAAAACGCGCTGGATCATGGCGCAAACACTTTAATCCGTCGCAAAATGCGAAGTAAAGGAGGGTCAAATTGGCATCGCATTCGCTTACTTTAAAGCCAGATAAAATTTAAAATATCGTACTTAGGAGGAATCTGTTTGCGCCAATCGAATTTTCTGCTCAAAATATACAAGAAAATATCGAAAAAGTATCCGATTTGAGACTTTCACTTTTTGGGGTAAAAAAGTTTCAAAGGGGTTAACCTTTGAATTTTTTCAAAAATCCTCAAAAATTTCACTGGTGATTTTAGTGCATAAATCGACTAATTTCGATGCGTAGAGTTCGAAAAACGCGCTGGATCATGGCGCAAACATTTTAATCCGTCGCAAAATGAGAAGTAAAGGAGGGTCAAATTGGCATCGCATTCGCTTACTTTAGAGCCAGATAAAATTTAAAATATCGTACTTACGAGGAATCTGTATGCGCCAATCGAATTTTCTGCTCAAAATATACAAGAAAATATCGAAAAAGTATCCGATTTGAGACTTTCACTTTTTGGGGTAAAAAAGTTTCAAAGGGGTTAACCTTTGAATTTTTTCAAAAATCGTCAAAAATTTCACTGGTGATTTTAGTGCATAAATCGACTAATTTCGATGCGTAGAGTTCGAAAAACGCGCTGGATCATGGCGCAAACATTTTAATCCGTCGCAAAATGCGAAGTAAAGGAGGGTCAAATTGGCATCGCATTCGCTTACTTTAAAGCCAGATAAAATTTAAAATATCGTACTTACGAGGAATCTGTATGCGCCAATCGAATTTTCTGCTCAAAATATACAAGAAAATATCGAAAAAGTATCCGATTTGAGACTTTCACTTTTTGGGGTAAAAAAGTTTCAAAGGGGTTAACCTTTGAATTTTTTCAAAAATCGTCAAAAATTTCACTGGTGATTTTAGTGCATAAATCGACTAATTTCGATGCGTAGAGTTCGAAAAACGCGCTGGATCATGGCGCAAACACTTTAATCCGTCGCAAAATGCGAAGTAAAGGAGGGTCAAATTGGCATCGCATTCGCTTACTTTAAAGCCAGATAAAATTTAAAATATCGTACTTAGGAGGAATCTGTTTGCGCCAATCGAATTTTCTGCTCAAAATATACAAGAAAATATCGAAAAAGTATCCGATTTGAGACTTTCACTTTTTGGGGTAAAAAAGTTTCAAAGGGGTTAACCTTTGAATTTTTTCAAAATTCGTCAAAAATTTCACTGGTGATTTTAGTGCATAAATCGACTAATTTCGATGCGTAGAGTTCGAAAAACGCGCTGGATCATGGCGCAAACACTTTAATCCGTCGCAAAATGCGAAGTAAAGGAGGGTCAAATTGGCATCGCATTCGCTTACTTTAAAGCCAGATAAAATTTAAAATATCGTACTTAGGAGGAATCTGTTTGCGCCAATCGAATTTTCTGCTCAAAATATACAAGAAAATATCGAAAAAGTATCCGATTTGAGACTTTCACTTTTTGGGGTAAAAAAGTTTCAAAGGGGTTAACCTTTGAATTTTTTCAAAAATCGTCAAAAATTTCACTGGTGATTTTAGTGCATAAATCGACTAATTTCGATGCGTAGAGTTCGAAAAACGCGCTGGATCATGGCGCAAACACTTTAATCCGTCGCAAAATGCGAAGTAAAGGAGGGTCAAATTGGCATCGCATTCGCTTACTTTAAAGCCAGATAAAATTTAAAATATCGTACTTAGGAGGAATCTGTTTGCGCCAATCGAATTTTCTGCTCAAAATATACAAGAAAATATCGAAAAAGTATCCGATTTGAGACTTTCACTTTTTGGGGTAAAAAAGTTTCAAAGGGGTTAACCTTTGAATTTTTTCAAAAATCGTCAAAAATTTCACTGGTGATTTTAGTGCATAAATCGACTAATTTCGATGCGTAGAGTTCGAAAAACGCGCTGGATCATGGCGCAAACACTTTAATCCGTCGCAAAATGCGAAGTAAAGGAGGGTCAAATTGGCATCGCATTCGCTTACTTTAAAGCCAGATAAAATTTAAAATATCGTACTTAGGAGGAATCTGTTTGCGCCAATCGAATTTTCTGCTCAAAATATACAAGAAAATATCGAAAAAGTATCCGATTTGAGACTTTCACTTTTTGGGGTAAAAAAGTTTTAAAGGGGTTAACCTTTGAATTTTTTCAAAATTCGTCAAAAATTTCACTGGTGATTTTAGTGCATAAATCGACTAATTTCGATGCGTAGAGTTCGAAAAACGCGCTGGATCATGGCGCAAACACTTTAATCCGTCGCAAAATGCGAAGTAAAGGAGGGTCAAATTGGCATCGCATTCGCTTACTTTAAAGCCAGATAAAATTTAAAATATCGTACTTAGGAGGAATCTGTTTGCGCCAATCGAATTTTCTGCTCAAAATATACAAGAAAATATCGAAAAAGTATCCGATTTGAGACTTTCACTTTTTGGGGTAAAAAAGTTTCAAAGGGGTTAACCTTTGAATTTTTTCAAAAATCGTCAAAAATTTCACTGGTGATTTTAGTGCATAAATCGACAAATTTCGATGCGTAGAGTTCGAAAAACGCGCTGGATCATGGCGCAAACATTTTAATCCGTCGCAAAATGCGAAGTAAAGGAGGGTCAAATTGGCATCGCATTCGCTTACTTTAAAGCCAGATAAAATTTAAAATATCGTACTTAGGAGGAATCTGTTTGCGCCAATCGAATTTTCTGCTCAAAATATACAAGAAAATATCGAAAAAGTATCCGATTTGAGACTTTCACTTTTTGGGGTAAAAAAGTTTCAAAGGGGTTAACCTTTGAATTTTTTCAAAATTCGTCAAAAATTTCACTGGTGATTTTAGTGCATAAATCGACTAATTTCGATGCGTAGAGTTCGAAAAACGCGCTGGATCATGGCGCAAACACTTTAATCCGTCGCAAAATGCGAAGTAAAGGAGGGTCAAATTGGCATCGCATTCGCTTACTTTAAAGCCAGATAAAATTTAAAATATCGTACTTAGGAGGAATCTGTTTGCGCCAATCGAATTTTCTGCTCAAAATATACAAGAAAATATCGAAAAAGTATCCGATTTGAGACTTTCACTTTTTGGGGTAAAAAAGTTTCAAAGGGGTTAACCTTTGAATTTTTTCAAAAATCGTCAATAATTTCACTGGTGATTTTAGTGCATAAATCGACTAATTTCGATGCGTAGAGTTCGAAAAACGCGCTGGATCATGGCGCAAACACTTTAATCCGTCGCAAAATGCGAAGTAAAGGAGGGTCAAATTGGCATCGCATTCGCTTACTTTAAAGCCAGATAAAATTTAAAATATCGTACTTAGGAGGAATCTGTTTGCGCCAATCGAATTTTCTGCTCAAAATATACAAGAAAATATCGAAAAAGTATCCGATTTGAGACTTTCACTTTTTGGGGTAAAAAAGTTTCAAAGGGGTTAACCTTTGAATTTTTTCAAAAATCGTCAAAAATTTCACTGGTGATTTTAGTGCATAAATCGACAAATTTCGATGCGTAGAGTTCGAAAAACGCGCTGGATCATGGCGCAAACATTTTAATCCGTCGCAAAATGCGAAATAAAGGAGGGTCAAATTGGCATCGCATTCGCTTACTTTAAAGCCAGATAAAATTTAAAATATCGTACTTAGGAGGAATCTGTTTGCGCCAATCGAATTTTCTGCTCAAAATATACAAGAAAATATCGAAAAAGTATCCGATTTGAGACTTTCACTTTTTGGGGTAAAAAAGTTTCAAAGGGGTTAACCTTTGAATTTTTTCAAAATTCGTCAAAAATTTCACTGGTGATTTTAGTGCATAAATCGACTAATTTCGATGCGTAGAGTTCGAAAAACGCGCTGGATCATGGCGCAAACACTTTAATCCGTCGCAAAATGCGAAGTAAAGGAGGGTCAAATTGGCATCGCATTCGCTTACTTTAAAGCCAGATAAAATTTAAAATATCGTACTTAGGAGGAATCTGTTTGCGCCAATCGAATTTTCTGCTCAAAATATACAAGAAAATATCGAAAAAGTATCCGATTTGAGACTTTCACTTTTTGGGGTAAAAAAGTTTCAAAGGGGTTAACCTTTGAATTTTTTCAAAAATCGTCAATAATTTCACTGGTGATTTTAGTGCATAAATCGACTAATTTCGATGCGTAGAGTTCGAAAAACGCGCTGGATCATGGCGCAAACACTTTAATCCGTCGCAAAATGCGAAGTAAAGGAGGGTCAAATTGGCATCGCATTCGCTTACTTTAAAGCCAGATAAAATTTAAAATATCGTACTTAGGAGGAATCTGTTTGCGCCAATCGAATTTTCTGCTCAAAATATACAAGAAAATATCGAAAAAGTATCCGATTTGAGACTTTCACTTTTTGGGGTAAAAAAGTTTCAAAGGGGTTAACCTTTGAATTTTTTCAAAAATCGTCAAAAATTTCACTGGTGATTTTAGTGCATAAATCGACTAATTTCGATGCGTAGAGTTCGAAAAACGCGCTGGATCATGGCGCAAACACTTTAATCCGTCGCAAAATGCGAAGTAAAGGAGGGTCAAATTGGCATCGCATTCGCTTACTTTAAAGCCAGATAAAATTTAAAATATCGTACTTAGGAGGAATCTGTTTGCGCCAATCGAATTTTCTGCTCAAAATATACAAGAAAATATCGAAAAAGTATCCGATTTGAGACTTTCACTTTTTGGGGTAAAAAAGTTTCAAAGGGGTTAACCTTTGAATTTTTTCAAAAATCGTCAATAATTTCACTGGTGATTTTAGTGCATAAATCGACTAATTTCGATGCGTAGAGTTCGAAAAACGCGCTGGATCATGGCGCAAACACTTTAATCCGTCGCAAAATGCGAAGTAAAGGAGGGTCAAATTGGCATCGCATTCGCTTACTTTAAAGCCAGATAAAATTTAAAATATCGTACTTAGGAGGAATCTGTTTGCGCCAATCGAATTTTCTGCTCAAAATATACAAGAAAATATCGAAAAAGTATCCGATTTGAGACTTTCACTTTTTGGGGTAAAAAAGTTTCAAAGGGGTTAACCTTTGAATTTTTTCAAAAATCGTCAAAAATTTCACTGGTGATTTTAGTGCATAAATCGACTAATTTCGATGCGTAGAGTTCGAAAAACGCGCTGGATCATGGCGCAAACACTTTAATCCGTCGCAAAATGCGAAGTAAAGGAGGGTCAAATTGGCATCGCATTCGCTTACTTTAAAGCCAGATAAAATTTAAAATATCGTACTTAGGAGGAATCTGTTTGCGCCAATCGAATTTTCTGCTCAAAATATACAAGAAAATATCGAAAAAGTATCCGATTTGAGACTTTCACTTTTTGGGGTAAAAAAGTTTTAAAGGGGTTAACCTTTGAATTTTTTCAAAATTCGTCAAAAATTTCACTGGTGATTTTAGTGCATAAATCGACTAATTTCGATGCGTAGAGTTCGAAAAACGCGCTGGATCATGGCGCAAACACTTTAATCCGTCGCAAAATGCGAAGTAAAGGAGGGTCAAATTGGCATCGCATTCGCTTACTTTAAAGCCAGATAAAATTTAAAATATCGTACTTAGGAGGAATCTGTTTGCGCCAATCGAATTTTCTGCTCAAAATATACAAGAAAATATCGAAAAAGTATCCGATTTGAGACTTTCACTTTTTGGGGTAAAAAAGTTTCAAAGGGGTTAACCTTTGAATTTTTTCAAAAATCCTCAAAAATTTCACTGGTGATTTTAGTGCATAAATCGACTAATTTCGATGCGTAGAGTTCGAAAAACGCGCTGGATCATGGCGCAAACACTTTAATCCGTCGCAAAATGCGAAGTAAAGGAGGGTCAAATTGGCATCGCATTCGCTTACTTTAAAGCCAGATAAAATTTAAAATATCGTACTTAGGAGGAATCTGTTTGCGCCAATCGAATTTTCTGCTCAAAATATACAAGAAAATATCGAAAAAGTATCCGATTTGAGACTTTCACTTTTTGGGGTAAAAAAGTTTCAAAGGGGTTAACCTTTGAATTTTTTCAAAAATCGTCAAAAATTTCACTGGTGATTTTAGTGCATAAATCGACAAATTTCGATGCGTAGAGTTCGAAAAACGCGCTGGATCATGGCGCAAACATTTTAATCCGTCGCAAAATGCGAAGTAAAGGAGGGTCAAATTGGCATCGCATTCGCTTACTTTAAAGCCAGATAAAATTTAAAATATCGTACTTAGGAGGAATCTGTTTGCGCCAATCGAATTTTCTGCTCAAAATATACAAGAAAATATCGAAAAAGTATCCGATTTGAGACTTTCACTTTTTGGGGTAAAAAAGTTTCAAAGGGGTTAACCTTTGAATTTTTTCAAAATTCGTCAAAAATTTCACTGGTGATTTTAGTGCATAAATCGACTAATTTCGATGCGTAGAGTTCGAAAAACGCGCTGGATCATGGCGCAAACACTTTAATCCGTCGCAAAATGCGAAGTAAAGGAGGGTCAAATTGGCATCGCATTCGCTTACTTTAAAGCCAGATAAAATTTAAAATATCGTACTTAGGAGGAATCTGTTTGCGCCAATCGAATTTTCTGCTCAAAATATACAAGAAAATATCGAAAAAGTATCCGATTTGAGACTTTCACTTTTTGGGGTAAAAAAGTTTCAAAGGGGTTAACCTTTGAATTTTTTCAAAAATCGTCAATAATTTCACTGGTGATTTTAGTGCATAAATCGACTAATTTCGATGCGTAGAGTTCGAAAAACGCGCTGGATCATGGCGCAAACACTTTAATCCGTCGCAAAATGCGAAGTAAAGGAGGGTCAAATTGGCATCGCATTCGCTTACTTTAAAGCCAGATAAAATTTAAAATATCGTACTTAGGAGGAATCTGTTTGCGCCAATCGAATTTTCTGCTCAAAATATACAAGAAAATATCGAAAAAGTATCCGATTTGAGACTTTCACTTTTTGGGGTAAAAAAGTTTCAAAGGGGTTAACCTTTGAATTTTTTCAAAAATCGTCAAAAATTTCACTGGTGATTTTAGTGCATAAATCGACAAATTTCGATGCGTAGAGTTCGAAAAACGCGCTGGATCATGGCGCAAACATTTTAATCCGTCGCAAAATGCGAAATAAAGGAGGGTCAAATTGGCATCGCATTCGCTTACTTTAAAGCCAGATAAAATTTAAAATATCGTACTTAGGAGGAATCTGTTTGCGCCAATCGAATTTTCTGCTCAAAATATACAAGAAAATATCGAAAAAGTATCCGATTTGAGACTTTCACTTTTTGGGGTAAAAAAGTTTCAAAGGGGTTAACCTTTGAATTTTTTCAAAATTCGTCAAAAATTTCACTGGTGATTTTAGTGCATAAATCGACTAATTTCGATGCGTAGAGTTCGAAAAACGCGCTGGATCATGGCGCAAACACTTTAATCCGTCGCAAAATGCGAAGTAAAGGAGGGTCAAATTGGCATCGCATTCGCTTACTTTAAAGCCAGATAAAATTTAAAATATCGTACTTAGGAGGAATCTGTTTGCGCCAATCGAATTTTCTGCTCAAAATATACAAGAAAATATCGAAAAAGTATCCGATTTGAGACTTTCACTTTTTGGGGTAAAAAAGTTTCAAAGGGGTTAACCTTTGAATTTTTTCAAAAATCGTCAATAATTTCACTGGTGATTTTAGTGCATAAATCGACTAATTTCGATGCGTAGAGTTCGAAAAACGCGCTGGATCATGGCGCAAACACTTTAATCCGTCGCAAAATGCGAAGTAAAGGAGGGTCAAATTGGCATCGCATTCGCTTACTTTAAAGCCAGATAAAATTTAAAATATCGTACTTAGGAGGAATCTGTTTGCGCCAATCGAATTTTCTGCTCAAAATATACAAGAAAATATCGAAAAAGTATCCGATTTGAGACTTTCACTTTTTGGGGTAAAAAAGTTTCAAAGGGGTTAACCTTTGAATTTTTTCAAAAATCGTCAAAAATTTCACTGGTGATTTTAGTGCATAAATCGACTAATTTCGATGCGTAGAGTTCGAAAAACGCGCTGGATCATGGCGCAAACACTTTAATCCGTCGCAAAATGCGAAGTAAAGGAGGGTCAAATTGGCATCGCATTCGCTTACTTTAAAGCCAGATAAAATTTAAAATATCGTACTTAGGAGGAATCTGTTTGCGCCAATCGAATTTTCTGCTCAAAATATACAAGAAAATATCGAAAAAGTATCCGATTTGAGACTTTCACTTTTTGGGGTAAAAAAGTTTCAAAGGGGTTAACCTTTGAATTTTTTCAAAAATCGTCAATAATTTCACTGGTGATTTTAGTGCATAAATCGACTAATTTCGATGCGTAGAGTTCGAAAAACGCGCTGGATCATGGCGCAAACACTTTAATCCGTCGCAAAATGCGAAGTAAAGGAGGGTCAAATTGGCATCGCATTCGCTTACTTTAAAGCCAGATAAAATTTAAAATATCGTACTTAGGAGGAATCTGTTTGCGCCAATCGAATTTTCTGCTCAAAATATACAAGAAAATATCGAAAAAGTATCCGATTTGAGACTTTCACTTTTTGGGGTAAAAAAGTTTCAAAGGGGTTAACCTTTGAATTTTTTCAAAAATCGTCAAAAATTTCACTGGTGATTTTAGTGCATAAATCGACTAATTTCGATGCGTAGAGTTCGAAAAACGCGCTGGATCATGGCGCAAACACTTTAATCCGTCGCAAAATGCGAAGTAAAGGAGGGTCAAATTGGCATCGCATTCGCTTACTTTAAAGCCAGATAAAATTTAAAATATCGTACTTAGGAGGAATCTGTTTGCGCCAATCGAATTTTCTGCTCAAAATATACAAGAAAATATCGAAAAAGTATCCGATTTGAGACTTTCACTTTTTGGGGTAAAAAAGTTTTAAAGGGGTTAACCTTTGAATTTTTTCAAAATTCGTCAAAAATTTCACTGGTGATTTTAGTGCATAAATCGACTAATTTCGATGCGTAGAGTTCGAAAAACGCGCTGGATCATGGCGCAAACACTTTAATCCGTCGCAAAATGCGAAGTAAAGGAGGGTCAAATTGGCATCGCATTCGCTTACTTTAAAGCCAGATAAAATTTAAAATATCGTACTTAGGAGGAATCTGTTTGCGCCAATCGAATTTTCTGCTCAAAATATACAAGAAAATATCGAAAAAGTATCCGATTTGAGACTTTCACTTTTTGGGGTAAAAAAGTTTCAAAGGGGTTAACCTTTGAATTTTTTCAAAAATCGTCAAAAATTTCACTGGTGATTTTAGTGCATAAATCGACTAATTTCGATGCGTAGAGTTCGAAAAACGCGCTGGATCATGGCGCAAACACTTTAATCCGTCGCAAAATGCGAAGTAAAGGAGGGTCAAATTGGCATCGCATTCGCTTACTTTAAAGCCAGATAAAATTTAAAATATCGTACTTAGGAGGAATCTGTTTGCGCCAATCGAATTTTCTGCTCAAAATATACAAGAAAATATCGAAAAAGTATCCGATTTGAGACTTTCACTTTTTGGGGTAAAAAAGTTTCAAAGGGGTTAACCTTTGAATTTTTTCAAAAATCGTCAAAAATTTCACTGGTGATTTTAGTGCATAAATCGACTAATTTCGATGCGTAGAGTTCGAAAAACGCGCTGGATCATGGCGCAAACACTTTAATCCGTCGCAAAATGCGAAGTAAAGGAGGGTCAAATTGGCATCGCATTCGCTTACTTTAAAGCCAGATAAAATTTAAAATATCGTACTTAGGAGGAATCTGTTTGCGCCAATCGAATTTTCTGCTCAAAATATACAAGAAAATATCGAAAAAGTATCCGATTTGAGACTTTCACTTTTTGGGGTAAAAAAGTTTCAAAGGGGTTAACCTTTGAATTTTTTCAAAAATCGTCAAAAATTTCACTGGTGATTTTAGTGCATAAATCGACTAATTTCGATGCGTAGAGTTCGAAAAACGCGCTGGATCATGGCGCAAACACTTTAATCCGTCGCAAAATGCGAAGTAAAGGAGGGTCAAATTGGCATCGCATTCGCTTACTTTAAAGCCAGATAAAATTTAAAATATCGTACTTAGGAGGAATCTGTTTGCGCCAATCGAATTTTCTGCTCAAAATATACAAGAAAATATCGAAAAAGTATCCGATTTGAGACTTTCACTTTTTGGGGTAAAAAAGTTTCAAAGGGGTTAACCTTTGAATTTTTTCAAAAATCGTCAAAAATTTCACTGGTGATTTTAGTGCATAAATCGACTAATTTCGATGCGTAGAGTTCGAAAAACGCGCTGGATCATGGCGCAAACACTTTAATCCGTCGCAAAATGCGAAGTAAAGGAGGGTCAAATTGGCATCGCATTCGCTTACTTTAAAGCCAGATAAAATTTAAAATATCGTACTTAGGAGGAATCTGTTTGCGCCAATCGAATTTTCTGCTCAAAATATACAAGAAAATATCGAAAAAGTATCCGATTTGAGACTTTCACTTTTTGGGGTAAAAAAGTTTCAAAGGGGTTAACCTTTGAATTTTTTCAAAAATCGTCAAAAATTTCACTGGTGATTTTAGTGCATAAATCGACTATTTTCGATGCGTAGAGTTCGAAAAACGCGCTGGATCATGGCGCAAACACTTTAATCCGTCGCAAAATGCGAAGTAAAGGAGGGTCAAATTGGCATCGCATTCGCTTACTTTAAAGCCAGATAAAATTTAAAATATCGTACTTAGGAGGAATCTGTTTGCGCCAATCGAATTTTCTGCTCAAAATATACAAGAAAATATCGAAAAAGTATCCGATTTGAGACTTTCACTTTTTGGGGTAAAAAAGTTTCAAAGGGGTTAACCTTTGAATTTTTTCAAAAATCGTCAAAAATTTCACTGGTGATTTTAGTGCATAAATCGACTAATTTCGATGCGTAGAGTTCGAAAAACGCGCTGGATCATGGCGCAAACACTTTAATCCGTCGCAAAATGCGAAGTAAAGGAGGGTCAAATTGGCATCGCATTCGCTTACTTTAAAGCCAGATAAAATTTAAAATATCGTACTTAGGAGGAATCTGTTTGCGCCAATCGAATTTTCTGCTCAAAATATACAAGAAAATATCGAAAAAGTATCCGATTTGAGACTTTCACTTTTTGGGGTAAAAAAGTTTCAAAGGGGTTAATCTTTGAATTTTTTCAAAAATCGTCAAAAATTTCACTGGTGATTTTAGTGCATAAATCGACTAATTTCGATGCGTAGAGTTCGAAAAACGCGCTGGATCATGGCGCAAACACTTTAATCCGTCGCAAAATGCGAAGTAAAGGAGGGTCAAATTGGCATCGCATTCGCTTACTTTAAAGCCAGATAAAATTTAAAATATCGTACTTAGGAGGAATCTGTTTGCGCCAATCGAATTTTCAGCTCAAAATATACAAGAAAATATCGAAAAAGTATCCGATTTGAGACTTTCACTTTTTGGGGTAAAAAAGTTTCAAAGGGGTTAACCTTTGAATTTTTTCAAAAATCGTCAATAATTTCACTGGTGATTTTAGTGCATAAATCGACTAATTTCGATGCGTAGAGTTCGAAAAACGCGCTGGATCATGGCGCAAACACTTTAATCCGTCGCAAAATGCGAAGTAAAGGAGGGTCAAATTGGCATCGCATTCGCTTACTTTAAAGCCAGATAAAATTTAAAATATCGTACTTAGGAGGAATCTGTTTGCGCCAATCGAATTTTCTGCTCAAAATATACAAGAAAATATCGAAAAAGTATCCGATTTGAGACTTTCACTTTTTGGGGTAAAAAAGTTTCAAAGGGGTTAACCTTTGAATTTTTTCAAAAATCGTCAAAAATTTCACTGGTGATTTTAGTGCATAAATCGACTAATTTCGATGCGTAGAGTTCGAAAAACGCGCTGGATCATGGCGCAAACACTTTAATCCGTCGCAAAATGCGAAGTAAAGGAGGGTCAAATTGGCATCGCATTCGCTTACTTTAAAGCCAGATAAAATTTAAAATATCGTACTTAGGAGGAATCTGTTTGCGCCAATCGAATTTTCTGCTCAAAATATACAAGAAAATATCGAAAAAGTATCCGATTTGAGACTTTCACTTTTTGGGGTAAAAAAGTTTCAAAGGGGTTAACCTTTGAATTTTTTTCAAAAATCGTCCAAAAATTTCACTGGTGATTTTAGTGCATAAATCGACTAATTTCGATGCGTAGAGTTCGAAAAACGCGCTGGATCATGGCGCAAACACTTTAATCCGTCGCAAAATGCGAAGTAAAGGAGAGTCAAATTGGCATCGCATTCGCTTACTTTAAAGCCAGATAAAATTTAAAATATCGTACTTAGGAGGAATCTGTTTGCGCCAATCGAATTTTCTGCTCAAAATATACAAGAAAATATCGAAAAAGTATCCGATTTGAGACTTTCACTTTTTGGGGTAAAAAAGTTTCAAAGGGGTTAACCTTTGAATTTTTTCAAAAATCGTCAAAAATTTCACTGGTGATTTTAGTGCATAAATCGACTAATTTCGATGCGTAGAGTTCGAAAAACGCGCTGGATCATTGCGCAAACACTTTAATCCGTCGCAAAATGCGAAGTAAAGGAGGGTCAAATTGGCATCGCATTCGCTTACTTTAAAGCCAGATAAAATTTAAAATATCGTACTTAGGAGGAATCTGTTTGCGCCAATCGAATTTTCTGCTCAAAATATACAAGAAAATATCGAAAAAGTATCCGATTTGAGACTTTCACTTTTTGGGGTAAAAAAGTTTCAAAGGGGTTAACCTTTGAATTTTTTCAAAAATCGTCAAAAATTTCACTGGTGATTTTAGTGCATAAATCGACTAATTTCGATGCGTAGAGTTCGAAAAACGCGCTGGATCATGGCGCAAACACTTTAATCCGTCGCAAAATGCGAAGTAAAGGAGGGTCAAATTGGCATCGCATTCGCTTACTTTAAAGCCAGATAAAATTTAAAATATCGTACTTAGGAGGAATCTGTTTGCGCCAATCGAATTTTCTGCTCAAAATATACAAGAAAATATCGAAAAAGTATCCGATTTGAGACTTTCACTTTTTGGGGTAAAAAAGTTTCAAAGGGGTTAACCTTTGAATTTTTTCAAAAATCGTCAAAAATTTCACTGGTGATTTTAGTGCATAAATCGACTAATTTCGATGCGTAGAGTTCGAAAAACGCGCTGGATCATGGCGCAAACACTTTAATCCGTCGCAAAATGCGAAGTAAAGGAGGGTCAAATTGGCTTCGCATTCGCTTACTTTAAAGCCAGATAAAATTTAAAATATCGTACTTAGGAGGAATCTGTTTGCGCCAATCGAATTTT
Source organism: Cantharis rustica (assembly GCA_911387805.1). NCBI lineage: Eukaryota > Metazoa > Arthropoda > Insecta > Coleoptera > Cantharidae > Cantharis > Cantharis rustica. The sequence continues at coordinate 1,402,816 of OU426878.1, read as the reverse complement.
CTGCTCAAAATATACAAGAAAATATCGAAAAAGTATCCGATTTGAGACTTTCACTTTTTGGGGTAAAAAAGTTTCAAAGGGGTTAACCTTTGAATTTTTTCAAAAATCGTCAAAAATTTCACTGGTGATTTTAGTGCATAAATCGACTAATTTCGATGCGTAGAGTTCGAAAAACGCGCTGGATCATGGCGCAAACACTTTAATCCGTCGCAAAATGCGAAGTAAAGGAGGGTCAAATTGGCATCGCATTCGCTTACTTTAAAGCCAGATAAAATTTAAAATATCGTACTTAGGAGGAATCTGTTTGCGCCAATCGAATTTTCTGCTCAAAATATACAAGAAAATATCGAAAAAGTATCCGATTTGAGACTTTCACTTTTTGGGGTAAAAAAGTTTCAAAGGGGTTAACCTTTGAATTTTTTCAAAAATCGTCAAAAATTTCACTGGTGATTTTAGTGCATAAATCGACTAATTTCGATGCGTAGAGTTCGAAAAACGCGCTGGATCATGGCGCAAACACTTTAATCCGTCGCAAAATGCGAAGTAAAGGAGGGTCAAATTGGCATCGCATTCGCTTACTTTAAAGCCAGATAAAATTTAAAATATCGTACTTAGGAGGAATCTGTTTGCGCCAATCGAATTTTCTGCTCAAAATATACAAGAAAATATCGAAAAAGTATCCGATTTGAGACTTTCACTTTTTGGGGTAAAAAAGTTTCAAAGGGGTTAACCTTTGAATTTTTTCAAAAATCGTCAAAAACTTCACTGGTGATTTTAGTGCATAAATCGACTAATTTCGATGCGTAGAGTTCGAAAAACGCGCTGGATCATGGCGCAAACACTTTAATCCGTCGCAAAATGCGAAGTAAAGGAGGGTCAAATTGGCATCGCATTCGCTTACTTTAAAGCCAGATAAAATTTAAAATATCGTACTTAGGAGGAATCTGTTTGCGCCAATCGAATTTTCTGCTCAAAATATACAAGAAAATATCGAAAAAGTATCCGATTTGAGACTTTCACTTTTTGGGGTAAAAAAGTTTCAAAGGGGTTAACCTTTGAATTTTTTCAAAAATCGTCAAAAATTTCACTGGTGATTTTAGTGCATAAATCGACTAATTTCGATGCGTAGAGTTCGAAAAACGCGCTGGATCATGGCGCAAACACTTTAATCCGTCGCAAAATGCGAAGTAAAGGAGGGTCAAATTGGCATCGCATTCGCTTACTTTAAAGCCAGATAAAATTTAAAATATCGTACTTAGGAGGAATCTGTTTGCGCCAATCGAATTTTCTGCTCAAAATATACAAGAAAATATCGAAAAAGTATCCGATTTGAGACTTTCACTTTTTGGGGTAAAAAAGTTTCAAAGGGGTTAACCTTTGAATTTTTTCAAAAATCGTCAAAAATTTCACTGGTGATTTTAGTGCATAAATCGACTAATTTCGATGCGTAGAGTTCGAAAAACGCGCTGGATCATGGCGCAAACACTTTAATCCGTCGCAAAATGCGAAGTAAAGGAGGGTCAAATTGGCATCGCATTCGCTTACTTTAAAGCCAGATAAAATTTAAAATATCGTACTTAGGAGGAATCTGTTTGCTCAAAATATACAAGAAAATATCGAAAAAGTATCCGATTTGAAACTTTCACTTTTTGGGGTAAAAAAGTTTCAAAGGGGTTAACCTTTGAATTTTTTCATAAATCGTCAAAAATTTCACTGGTGATTTTAGTGCATAAATCGACTAATTTCGATGCGTAGAGTTCGAAAAACGCGCTGGATCATGGCGCAAACACTTTAATCCGTCGCAAAATGCGAAGTAAAGGAGGGTCAAATTGGCATCGCATTCGCTTACTTTAAAGCCAGATATTTTTTAAAATATCGTACTTACGAGGAATCTGTTTGAGCCAATCGAATTTTCTGCTCAAAATATACAAGAAAATATCGAAAAAGTATCCGATTTGAGACTTTCACTTTTTGGGGTAAAAAAGTTTCAAAGGGGTTATCCTTTGAATTTTTTCAAAAATCGTCAAAAATTTCACTGGTGATTTTAGTGCATAAATCGACTAATTTCGATGCGTAGAGTTCGAAAAACGCGCTGGATCATGGCGCAAACACTTTAATCCGTCGCAAAATGCGAAGTAAAGGAGGGTCAAATTGGCATCGCATTCGCTTACTTTAAAGCCAGATAAAATTTAAAATATCGTACTTACGAGGAATCTGTTTGCGCCAATCGAATTTTCTGCTCAAAATATACAAGAAAATATCGAAAAAGTATCCGATTTGAAACTTTCACTTTTTGGGGTAAAAAAGTTTCAAAGGGGTTAACCTTTGAATTTTTTCAAAAATCGTCAAAAATTTACTGGTGATTTTAGTGCATAAATCGACTAATTTCGATGCGTAGAGTTCGAAAAACGCGCTGGATCATGACGCAAACACTTTAATCCGTCGCAAAATGCGAAGTAAAGGAGGGTCAAATTGGCATCGCATTCGCTTACTTTAAAGCCAGATCAAATTTAAAATATCGTACTTAGGAGGAATCTGTTTGCGCCAATCGAATTTTCTGCTCAAAATATACAGGAAAATATCGAAAAAGTATCCGATTTGAGACTTTCACTTTTTGGGGTAAAAAAGTTTCAAAGGGGTTAACCTTTGAATTTTTTCAAAAATCGTCAAAAATTTCACTGGTGTTTTTAGTGCATAAATCGACTAATTTCGATGCGTAGAGTTCGAAAAACGCGCTGGATCATGGCGCAAACACTTTAATCCGTCGCAAAATGCGAAGTAAAGGAGGGTCAAATTGGCATCGCATTCGCTTACTTTAAAGCCAGATAAAATTTAAAATATCGTACTTACGAGGAATCTGTTTGAGCCAATCGAATTTTCTGCTCAAAATATACAAGAAAATATCGAAAAAGTATCCGATTTGAGACTTTCACTTTTTGGGGTAAAAAAGTTTCAAAGGGGTTATCCTTTGAATTTTTTCAAAAATCGTCAAAAATTTCACTGGTGATTTTAGTGCATAAATCGACTAATTTCGATGCGTAGAGTTCGAAAAACGCGCTGGATCATGGCGCAAACACTTTAATCCGTCGCAAAATGCAAAGTAAAGGATGGTCAAATTGGCATCGCATTCGCTTACTTTAAAGCCAGATAAAATTTAAAATATCGTACTTAGGAGGAATCTGTTTGCGCCAATCGAATTGTCTGCTCAAAATATACAAGAAAATATCGAAAAAGTATCCGATTTGAAACTTTCACTTTTTGGGGTAAAAAAGTTTCAAAGGGGTTAACCTTTGAATTTTTTCAAAAATCGTCAAAAATTTCACTGGTGATTTTAGTGCATAAATCGACTAATATCGATGCGTAGAGTTCGAAAAACGCGCTGGATCATGGCGCAAACACTTTAATCCGTCGCAAAATGCGAAGTAAAGGAGGGTCAAATTGGCATCGCATTCGCTTACTTTAAAGCCAGATAAAATTTAAAATATCGTACTTACGAGGAATCTGTTTGCGCCAATCGAATTTTCTGCTCAAAATATACAAGAAAATATCGAAAAAGTATCCGATTTGAAACTTTCACTTTTTGGGGTAAAAAAGTTTCAAAGGGGTTAACCTTTGAATTTTTTCATAAATCGTCAAAAATTTCACTGGTGATTTTAGTGCATAAATCGACTAATTTCGATGCGTAGAGTTCGAAAAACGCGCTGGATCATGGCGCAAACACTTTAATCCGTCGCAAAATGCGAAGTAAAGGAGGGTCAAATTGGCATCGCATTCGCTTACTTTAAAGCCAGATAAAATTTAAAATATCGTACTTAGGAGGAATCTGTTTGCGCCAATCGAATTTTCTGCTCAAAATATACAAGAAAATATCGAAAAAGTATCCGATTTGAGACTTTCACTTTTTGGGGTAAAAAAGTTTCAAAGGGGTGAACCTTTGAATTTTTTCAAAAATCGTCAAAAATTTCACTGGTGATTTTAGTGCATAAATCGACTAATTTCGATGCGTAGAGTTCGAAAAACGCGCTGGATCATGGCGCAAACACTTTAATCCGTCGCAAAATGCGAAGTAAAGGAGGGTCAAATTGGCATCGCATTCACTTACTTTAAAGCCAGATAAAATTTAAAATATCGTACTTACGAGGAAACTGTATGCGCCTATCGAATTTTCTGCTCAAAATATACAAGAAAATATCGAAAAAGTATCCGATTTGAGACTTTCACTTTTTGGGGTAAAAAAGTTTCAAAGGGGTTAACCTTTGAATTTTTTCAAAAATCGTCAAAAATTTCACTGGTGATTTTAGTGCATAAATCGACTAATTTCGATGCGTAGAGTTCGAAAAACGCGCTGGATCATGGCGCAAACACTTTAATCCGTCGCAAAATGCGAAGTAAAGGAGGGTCAAATTGGCATCGCATTCGCTTACTTTAAAGCCAGATAAAATTTAAAATATCGTACTTAGGAGGAATCTGTTTGCGCCAATCGAATTTTCTGCTCAAAATATACAAGAAAATATCGAAAAAGTATCCGATTTGAGACTTTCACTTTTTGGGGTAAAAAAGTTTCAAAGGGGTTAACCTTTGAATTTTTTCAAAAATCGTCAAAAATTTCACTGGTGATTTTAGTGCATAAATCGACTAATTTCGATGCGTAGAGTTCGAAAAACGCGCTGGATCATGGCGCAAACACTTTAATCCGTCGCAAAATGCGAAGTAAATGAGGGTCAAATTGGCATCGCATTCGCTTACTTTAAAGCCAGATAAAATTTAAAATATTGTACTTAGGAGGAATCTGTTTGCGCCAATCGAATTTTCTGCTCAAAATATACAAGAAAATATCGAAAAAGTATCCGATTTGAGACTTTCACTTTTTGGGGTAAAAAAGTTTCAAAGGGGTTAACCTTTGAATTTTTTCAAAAATCGTCAAAAATTTCACTGGTGATTTTAGTGCATAAATCGACTAATTTCGATGCGTAGAGTTCGAAAAACGCGCTGGATCATGGCGCAAACACTTTAATCCGTCGCAAAATGCGAAGTAAAGGAGGGTCAAATTGGCATCGCATTCGCTTACTTTAAAGCCAGATAAAATTTAAAATATCGTACTTAGGAGGAATCTGTTTGCGCCAATCGAATTTTCTGCTCAAAATATACAAGAAAATATCGAAAAAGTATCCGATTTGAGACTTTCACTTTTTGGGGTAAAAAAGTTTCAAAGGGGTTAACCTTTGAATTTTTTCAAAAATCGTCAAAAATTTCACTGGTGATTTTAGTGCATAAATCGACTAATTTCGATGCGTAGAGTTCGCAAAACGCGCTGGATCATGGCGCAAACACTTTAATCCGTCGCAAAATGCGAAGTAAAGGAGGGTCAAATTGGCATCGCATTCGCTTACTTTAAAGCCAGATAAAATTTAAAATATCGTACTTAGGAGGAATCTGTTTGCGCCAATCGAATTTTCTGCTCAAAATATACAAAAAAATATCGAAAAAGTATCCGATTTGAGACTTTCACTTTTTGGGGTAAAAAAGTTTCAAAGGGGTTAACCTTTGAATTTTTTCAAAAATCGTCAAAAATTTCACTGGTGATTTTAGTGCATAAATCGACTAATTTCGATGCGTAGAGTTCGAAAAACGCGCTGGATCATGGCGCAAACACTTTAATCCGTCGCAAAATGCGAAGTAAAGGAGGGTCAAATTGGCATCGCATTCGCTTACTTTAAAGCCAGATAAAATTTAAAATATCGTACTTAGGAGGAATCTGTTTGCGCCAATCGAATTTTCTGCTCAAAATATACAAGAAAATATCGAAAAAGTATCCGATTTGAGACTTTCACTTTTTGGGGTAAAAAAGTTTCAAAGGGGTTAACCTTTGAATTTTTTCAAAAATCGTCAATAATTTCGCTGGTGATTTTAGTGCATAAATCGACTAATTTCGATGCGTAGAGTTCGAAAAACGCGCTGGATCATGGCGCAAACACTTTAATCCGTCGCAAAATGCGAAGTAAAGGAGGGTCAAATTGGCATCGCATTCGCTTACTTTAAAGCCAGATAAAATTTAAAATATCGTACTTAGGAGGAATCTGTTTGCGCCAATCGAATTTTCTGCTCAAAATATACAAGAAAATATCGAAAAAGTATCCGATTTGAGACTTTCACTTTTTGGGGTAAAAAAGTTTCAAAGGGGTTAACCTTTGAATTTTTTCAAAAATCGTCAAAAATTTCACTGGTGATTTTAGTGCATAAATCGACTAATTTCGATGCGTAGAGTTCGAAAAACGCGCTGGATCATGGCGCAAACACTTTAATCCGTCGCAAAATGCGAAGTAAAGGAGGGTCAAATTGGCATCGCATTCGCTTACTTTAAAGCCAGATAAAATTTAAAATATCGTACTTAGGAGGAATCTGTTTGCGCCAATCGAATTTTCTGCTCAAAATATACAAGAAAATATCGAAAAAGTATCCGATTTGAGACTTTCACTTTTTGGGGTAAAAAAGTTTCAAAGGGGTTAACCTTTGAATTTTTTCAAAAATCGTCAAAAATTTCACTGGTGATTTTAGTGCATAAATCGACTAATTTCGATGCGTAGAGTTCGAAAAACGCGCTGGATCATGGCGCAAACACTTTAATCCGTCGCAAAATGCGAAGTAAAGGAGGGTCAAATTGGCATCGCATTCGCTTACTTTAAAGCCAGATAAAATTTAAAATATCGTACTTAGGAGGAATCTGTTTGCGCCAATCGAATTTTCTGCTCAAAATATACAAGAAAATATCGAAAAAGTATCCGATTTGAGACTTTCACTTTTTGGGGTAAAAAAGTTTCAAAGGGGGTTAACCTTTGAATTTTTTCAAAAATCGTCAAAAATTTCACTGGTGATTTTAGTGCATAAATCGACTAATTTCGATGCGTAGAGTTCGAAAAACGCGCTGGATCATGGCGCAAACACTTTAATCCGTCGCAAAATGCGAAGTAAAGGAGGGTCAAATTGGCATCGCATTTGCTTACTTTAAAGCCAGATAAAATTTAAAATATCGTACTTAGGAGGAATCTGTTTGCGCCAATCGAATTTTCTGCTCAAAATATACAAGAAAATATCGAAAAAGTATCCGATTTGAGACTTTCACTTTTTGGGGTAAAAAAGTTTCAAAGGGGTTAACCTTTGAATTTTTTCAAAAATCGTCAAAAATTTCACTGGTGATTTTAGTGCATAAATCGCCTAATTTCGATGCGTAGAGTTCGAAAAACGCGCTGGATCATGGCGCAAACACTTTAATCCGTCGCAAAATGCGAAGTAAAGGAGGGTCAAATTGGCATCGCATTCGCTTACTTTAAAGCCAGATAAAATTTAAAATATCGTACTTAGGAGGAATCTGTTTGCGCCAATCGAATTTTCTGCTCAAAATATACAAGAAAATATCGAAAAAGTATCCGATTTGAGACTTTCACTTTTTGGGGTAAAAAAGTTTCAAAGGGGTTAACCTTTGAATTTTTTCAAAAATCGTCAAAAATTTCACTGGTGATTTTAGTGCATAAATCGACTAATTTCGATGCGTAGAGTTCGAAAAACGCGCTGGATCATGGCGCAAACACTTTAATCCGTCGCAAAATGCGAAGTAAAGGAGGGTCAAATTGGCATCGCATTCGCTTACTTTAAAGCCAGATAAAATTTAAAATATCGTACTTAGGAGGAATCTGTTTGCGCCAATCGAATTTTCTGCTCAAAATATACAAGAAAATATCGAAAAAGTATCCGATTTGAGACTTTCACTTTTTGGGGTAAAAAAGTTTCAAAGGGGTTAACCTTTGAATTTTTTCAAAAATCGTCAAAAATTTCACTGGTGATTTTAGTGCATAAATCGACTAATTTCGATGCGTAGAGTTCGCAAAACGCGCTGGATCATGGCGCAAACACTTTAATCCGTCGCAAAATGCGAAGTAAAGGAGGGTCAAATTGGCATCGCATTCGCTTACTTTAAAGCCAGATAAAATTTAAAATATCGTACTTAGGAGGAATCTGTTTGCGCCAATCGAATTTTCTGCTCAAAATATACAAAAAAATATCGAAAAAGTATCCGATTTGAGACTTTCACTTTTTGGGGTAAAAAAGTTTCAAAGGGGTTAACCTTTGAATTTTTTCAAAAATCGTCAAAAATTTCACTGGTGATTTTAGTGCATAAATCGACTAATTTCGATGCGTAGAGTTCGAAAAACGCGCTGGATCATGGCGCAAACACTTTAATCCGTCGCAAAATGCGAAGTAAAGGAGGGTCAAATTGGCATCGCATTCGCTTACTTTAAAGCCAGATAAAATTTAAAATATCGTACTTAGGAGGAATCTGTTTGCGCCAATCGAATTTTCTGCTCAAAATATACAAGAAAATATCGAAAAAGTATCCGATTTGAGACTTTCACTTTTTGGGGTAAAAAAGTTTCAAAGGGGTTAACCTTTGAATTTTTTCAAAAATCGTCAATAATTTCGCTGGTGATTTTAGTGCATAAATCGACTAATTTCGATGCGTAGAGTTCGAAAAACGCGCTGGATCATGGCGCAAACACTTTAATCCGTCGCAAAATGCGAAGTAAAGGAGGGACAAATTGGCATCGCATTCGCTTACTTTAAAGCCAGATAAAATTTAAAATATCGTACTTAGGAGGAATCTGTTTGCGCCAATCGAATTTTCTGCTCAAAATATACAAGAAAATATCGAAAAAGTATCCGATTTGAGACTTTCACCTTTTGGGGCAAAAAAGTTTCAAAGGGGTTAACCTTTGAATTTTTTCAAAAATCGTCAAAAATTTCACTGGTGATTTTAGTGCATAAATCGACTAATTTCGATGCGTAGAGTTCGAAAAACGCGCTGGATCATGGCGCAAACACTTTAATCCGTCGCAAAATGCGAAGTAAAGGAGGGTCAAATTGGCATCGCATTCGCTTACTTTAAAGCCAGATAAAATTTAAAATATCGTACTTAGGAGGAATCTGTTTGCGCCAATCGAATTTTCTGCTCAAAATATACAAGAAAATATCGAAAAAGTATCCGATTTGAGACTTTCACTTTTTGGGGTAAAAAAGTTTCAAAGGGGTTAACCTTTGAATTTTTTCAAAAATCGTCAAAAATTTCACTGGTGATTTTAGTGCATAAATCGACTAATTTCGATGCGTAGAGTTCGAAAAACGCGCTGGATCATGGCGCAAACACTTTAATCCGTCGCAAAATGCGAAGTAAAGGAGGGTCAAATTGGCATCGCATTCGCTTACTTTAAAGCCAGATAAAATTTAAAATATCGTACTTAGGAGGAATCTGTTTGCGCCAATCGAATTTTCTGCTCAAAATATACAAGAAAATATCGAAAAAGTATCCGATTTGAGACTTTCACTTTTTGGGGTAAAAAAGTTTCAAAGGGGTTAACCTTTGAATTTTTTCAAAAATCGTCAAAAATTTCACTGGTGATTTTAGTGCATAAATCGACTAATTTCGATGCGTAGAGTTCGAAAAACGCGCTGGATCATGGCGCAAACACTTTAATCCGTCGCAAAATGCGAAGTAAAGGAGGGTCAAATTGGCATCGCATTCGCTTACTTTAAAGCCAGATAAAATTTAAAATATCGTACGTACGAGGAATCTGTTTGCGCCAATCGAATTTTCTGCTCAAAATATACAAGAAAATATCGAAAAAGTATCCGATTTGAGACTTTCACTTTTTGGGGTAAAAAAGTTTCAAAGGGGTTAACCTTTGAATTTTTTCAAAAATCGTCAAAAATTTCACTGGTGATTTTAGTGCATAAATCGACTAATTTCGATGCGTAGAGTTCGAAAAACGCGCTGGATCATGACGCAAACACTTTAATCCGTCGCAAAATGCGAAGTAAAGGAGGGTCAAATTGGCATCGCATTCGCTTACTTTAAAGCCAGATAAAATTTAAAATATCGTACTTACGAGGAATCTGTATGCGCCAATCGAATTTTCTGCTCAAAATATACAAGAAAATATCGAAAAAGTATCCGATTTGAGACTTTCACTTTTTGGGGTAAAAAAGTTTCAAAGGGGTTTACCTTTGATTATTTTCAAAAATCGTCAAAAATTTCACTGGTGATTTTAGTGCATAAATCGACTAATTTCGATGCGTAGAGTTCGAAAAACGCGCTGGATCATGGCGCAAACACTTTAATCCGTCGCAAAATGCGAAGTAAAGGAGGGTCAAATTGGCATCGCATTCGCTTACTTTAAAGCCAGATAAAATATAAAATATCGTACTTACGAGGAATCTGTTTACGCCAATCGAATTTTCTGCTCAAAATATACAAGAAAATATCGAAAAAGTATCCGATTTGAGACTTTCACTTTTTGGGGTAAAAAAGTTTCAAAGGGGTTAACCTTTGAATTTTTTCAAAAATCGTCAAAAAATTTCACTGGTGATTTTAGTGCATAAATCGACTAATTTCGATGCGTAGAGTTCGAAAAACGCGCTGGATCATGGGGCAAACACTTTAATCCGTCGCAAAATGCGAAGTAAAGGAGGGTCAAATTGGCATCGCATTCGCTTACTTTAAAGCCAGATAAAATTTAAAATATCGTACTTACGAGGAATCTGTATGCGCCAATCGAATTTTCTGCTCAAAATATACAAGAAAATATCGAAAAAGTATCCGATTTGAGACTTTCACTTTTTGGGGTAAAAAAGTTTCAAAGGGGTTAACCTTTGAATTTTTTCAAAAATGGTCAAAAATTTAACTGGTGATTTTAGTGCATAAATCGACTAATTTCGATGCGTAGAGTTCGAAAAACGCGCTGGATCATGGCGCAAACACTTTAATCCGTCGCAAAATGCGAAGTAAAGGAGGGTCAAATTGGCATCGCATTCGCTTACTTTAAAGCCAGATAAAATTTAAAATATCGTACTTACGAGGAATCTGTTTGCGCCAATCGAATTTTCTGCTCAAAATATACAAGAAAATATCGAAAAAGTATCCGATTTGAGACTTTCACTTTTTGGGGTAAAAAAGTTTCAAAGGGGTTAACCTTTGAATTTTTTCAAAAATCTTCAAAAATTTCACTGGTGATTTTAGTGCATAAATCGACTAATTTCGATGCGTAGAGTTCGAAAAACGCGCTGGATCATGGCGCAAACACTTTAATCCGTCGCAAAATGCGAAGTAAAGGAGGGTCAAATTGGCATCGCATTCGCTTACTTTAAAGCCAGATAAAATTTAAAATATCGTACTTAGGAGGAATCTGTTTGCGCCAATCGAATTTACTGCTCAAAATATACAAGAAAATATCGAAAAAGTATCCGATTTGAGACTTTCACTTTTTGGGGTAAAAAAGTTTCAAAGGGGTTAACCTTTGAATTTTTTCAAAAATCTTCAAAAATTTCACTGGTGATTTTAGTGCATAAATCGACTAATTTCGATGCGTAGAGTTCGAAAAACGCGCTGGATCATGGCGCAAACACTTTAATCCGTCGCAAAATGCGAAGTAAAGGAGGGTCAAATTGGCATCGCATTCGCTTACTTTAAAGCCAGATAAAATTTAAAATATCGTACTTAGGAGGAATCTGTTTGCGCCAATCGAATTTTCTGCTCAAAATATACAAGAAAATATTGAAAAAGTATCCGATTTGAGACTTTCACTTTTTGGGGTAAAAAAGTTTCAAAGGGGTTAACCTTTGAATTTTTTCAAAAATCGTCAAAAATTTCACTGGTGATTTTAGTGCATAAATCGACTAATTTCGATGCGTAGAGTTCGAAAAACGCGCTGGATCATGGCGCAAACACTTTAATCCGTCGCAAAATGCGAAGTAAAGGAGGGTCAAATTGGCATCGCATTCGCTTACTTTAAAGCCAGATAAAATTTAAAATATCGTACTTAGGAGGAATCTGTTTGCGCCAATCGAATTTTCTGCTCAAAATATACAAGAAAATATCGAAAAAGTATCCGATTTGAGACTTTCACTTTTTGGGGTAAAAAAGTTTCAAAGGGGTTAACCTTTGAATTTTTTCAAAAATCGTCAAAAATTTCACTGGTGATTTTAGTGCATAAATCGACTAATTTCGATGCGTAGAGTTCGAAAAACGCGCTGGATCATGGCGCAAACACTTTAATCCGTCGCAAAATGCGAAGTAAAGGAGGGTCAAATTGGCATCGCATTCGCTTACTTTAAAGCCAGATAAAATTTAAAATATCGTACTTACGAGGAATCTGTTTGCGCCAATCGAATTTTCTGCTCAAAATATACAAGAAAATATCGAAAAAGTATCCGATTTGAGACTTTCACTTTTTGGGGTAAAAAAGTTTCAAAGGGGTTAACCTTTGAATTTTTTCAAAAATCTTCAAAAATTTCACTGGTGATTTTAGTGCATAAATCGACTAATTTCGATGCGTAGAGTTCGAAAAACGCGCTGGATCATGGCGCAAACACTTTAATCCGTCGCAAAATGCGAAGTAAAGGAGGGTCAAATTGGCATCGCATTCGCTTACTTTAAAGCCAGATAAAATTTAAAATATCGTACTTAGGAGGAATCTGTTTGCGCCAATCGAATTTTCTGCTCAAAATATACAAGAAAATATCGAAAAAGTATCCGATTTGAGACTTTCACTTTTTGGGGTAAAAAAGTTTCAAAGGGGTTAACCTTTGAATTTTTTCAAAAATCTTCAAAAATTTCACTGGTGATTTTAGTGCATAAATCGACTAATTTCGATGCGTAGAGTTCGAAAAACGCGCTGGATCATGGCGCAAACACTTTAATCCGTCGCAAAATGCGAAGTAAAGGAGGGTCAAATTGGCATCGCATTCGCTTACTTTAAAGCCAGATAAAATTTAAAATATCGTACTTAGGAGGAATCTGTTTGCGCCAATCGAATTTTCTGCTCAAAATATACAAGAAAATATTGAAAAAGTATCCGATTTGAGACTTTCACTTTTTGGGGTAAAAAAGTTTCAAAGGGGTTAACCTTTGAATTTTTTCAAAAATCGTCAAAAATTTCACTGGTGATTTTAGTGCATAAATCGACTAATTTCGATGCGTAGAGTTCGAAAAACGCGCTGGATCATGGCGCAAACACTTTAATCCGTCGCAAAATGCGAAGTAAAGGAGGGTCAAATTGGCATCGCATTCGCTTACTTTAAAGCCAGATAAAATTTAAAATATCGTACTTAGGAGGAATCTGTTTGCGCCAATCGAATTTTCTGCTCAAAATATACAAGAAAATATCGAAAAAGTATCCGATTTGAGACTTTCACTTTTTGGGGTAAAAAAGTTTCAAAGGGGTTAACCTTTGAATTTTTTCAAAAATCGTCAAAAATTTCACTGGTGATTTTAGTGCATAAATCGACTAATTTCGATGCGTAGAGTTCGAAAAACGCGCTGGATCATGGCGCAAACACTTTAATCCGTCGCAAAATGCGAAGTAAAGGAGGGTCAAATTGGCATCGCATTCGCTTACTTTAAAGCCAGATAAAATTTAAAATATCGTACTTAGGAGGAATCTGTTTGCGCCAATCGAATTTTCTGCTCAAAATATACAAGAAAATATCGAAAAAGTATCCGATTTGAGACTTTCACTTTTTGGGGTAAAAAAGTTTCAAAGGGGTTAACCTTTGAATTTTTTCAAAAATCGTCAAAAATTTCACTGGTGATTTTAGTGCATAAATCGACTAATTTCGATGCGTAGAGTTCGAAAAACGCGCTGGATCATGGCGCAAACACTTTAATCCGTCGCAAAATGCAAAGTAAAGGAGGGTCAAATTGGCATCGCATTCGCTTACTTTAAAGCCAGATAAAATTTAAAATATCGTACTTAGGAGGAATATGTTTGCGCCAATCGAATTTTCTGCTCAAAATATACAAGAAAATATTGAAAAAGTATCCGATTTGAGACTTTCACTTTTTGGGGTAAAAAAGTTTCAAAGGGGTTAACCTTTGAATTTTTTCAAAAATCGTCAAAAATTTCACTGGTGATTTTAGTGCATAAATCGACTAATTTCGATGCGTAGAGTTCGAAAAACGCGCTGGATCATGGCGCAAACACTTTAATCCGTCGCAAAATGCGAAGTAAAGGAGGGTCAAATTGGCATCGCATTCGCTTACTTTAAAGCCAGATAAAATTTAAAATATCGTACTTAGGAGGAATCTGTTTGCGCCAATCGAATTTTCTGCTCAAAATATACAAGAAAATATCGAAAAAGTATCCGATTTGAGACTTTCACTTTTTGGGGTAAAAAAGTTTCAAAGGGGTTAACCTTTGAATTTTTTCAAAATTCGTCAAAAATTTCACTGGTGATTTTAGTGCATAAAGCGACTAATTTCGATGCGTAGAGTTCGAAAAACGCGCTGGATCATGGCGCAAACACTTTAATCCGTCGCAAAATGCGAAGTAAAGGAGGGTCAAATTGGCATCGCATTCGCTTACTTTAAAGCCAGATAAAATTTAAAATATCGTACTTAGGAGGAATCTGTTTGCGCCAATCGAATTTTCTGCTCAAAATATACAAGAAAATATTGAAAAAGTATCCGATTTGAGACTTTCACTTTTTGGGGTAAAAAAGTTTCAAAGGGGTTAACCTTTGAATTTTTTCAAAAATCGTCAAAAATTTCACTGGTGATTTTAGTGCATAAATCGACTAATTTCGATGCGTAGAGTTCGAAAAACGCGCTGGATCATGGCGCAAACACTTTAATCCGTCGCAAAATGCGAAGTAAAGGAGGGTCAAATTGGCATCGCATTCGCTTACTTTAAAGCCAGATAAAATTTAAAATATCGTACTTAGGAGGAATCTGTTTGCGCCAATCGAATTTTCTGCTCAAAATATACAAGAAAATATCGAAAAAGTATCCGATTTGAGACTTTCACTTTTTGGGGTAAAAAAGTTTCAAAGGGGTTAACCTTTGAATTTTTTCAAAAATCGTCAATAATTTCACTGGTGATTTTAGTGCATAAATCGACTAATTTCGATGCGTAGAGTTCGAAAAACGCGCTGGATCATGGCGCAAACACTTTAATCCGTCGCAAAATGCGAAGTAAAGGAGGGTCAAATTGGCATCGCATTCGCTTACTTTAAAGCCAGATAAAATTTAAAATATCGTACTTAGGAGGAATCTGTTTGCGCCAATCGAATTTTCTGCTCAAAATATACAAGAAAATATCGAAAAAGTATCCGATTTGAGACTTTCACTTTTTGGGGTAAAAAAGTTTCAAAGGGGTTAACCTTTGAATTTTTTCAAAAATCGTCAAAAATTTCACTGGTGATTTTAGTGCATAAATCGACTAATTTCGATGCGTAGAGTTCGAAAAACGCGCTGGATCATGGCGCAAACACTTTAATCCGTCGCAAAATGCGAAGTAAAGGAGGGTCAAATTGGCATCGCATTCGCTTACTTTAAAGCCAGATAAAATTTAAAATATCGTACTTAGGAGGAATCTGTTTGCGCCAATCGAATTTTCTGCTCAAAATATACAAGAAAATATCGAAAAAGTATCCGATTTGAGACTTTCACTTTTTGGGGTAAAAAAGTTTCAAAGGGGTTAACCTTTGAATTTTTTCAAAAATCGTCAAAAATTTCACTGGTGATTTTAGTGCATAAATCGACTAATTTCGATGCGTAGAGTTCGAAAAACGCGCTGGATCATGGCGCAAACACTTTAATCCGTCGCAAAATGCGAAGTAAAGGAGGGTCAAATTGGCATCGCATTCGCTTACTTTAAAGCCAGATAAAATTTAAAATATCGTACTTAGGAGGAATCTGTTTGCGCCAATCGAATTTTCTGCATAAAATATACAAGAAAATATCGAAAAAGTATCCGATTTGAGACTTTCACTTTTTGGGGTAAAAAAGTTTCAAAGGGGTTAACCTTTGAATTTTTTCAAAAATCGTCAAAAATTTCACTGGTGATTTTAGTGCATAAATCGACTAATTTCGATGCGTAGAGTTCGAAAAACGCGCTGGATCATGGCGCAAACACTTTAATCCGTCGCAAAATGCGAAGTAAAGGAGGGTCAAATTGGCATCGCATTCGCTTACTTTAAAGCCAGATAAAATTTAAAATATCGTACTTAGGAGGAATCTGTTTGCGCAAATCGAATTTTCTGCTCAAAATATACAAGAAAATATCGAAAAAGTATCCGATTTGAGACTTTCACTTTTTGGGGTAAAAAAGTTTCAAAGGGGTTAACCTTTGAATTTTTTCAAAAATCGTCAAAAATTTCACTGGTGATTTTAGTGCATAAATCGACTAATTTCGATGCGTAGAGTTCGAAAAACGCGCTGGATCATGGCGCAAACACTTTAATCCGTCGCAAAATGCGAAGTAAAGGAGGGTCAAATTGGCATCGCATTCGCTTACTTTAAAGCCAGATAAAATTTAAAATATCGTACTTACGAGGAATCTGTTTGCGCCAATCGAATTTTCTGCTCAAAATATACAAGAAAATATCGAAAAAGTATCCGATTTGAGACTTTCACTTTTTGGGGTAAAAAAGTTTCAAAGGGGTTAACCTTTGAATTTTTTCAAAAATCGTCAAAAATTTCACTGGTGATTTTAGTGCATAAATCGACTAATTTCGATGCGTAGAGTTCGAAAAACGCGCTGGATCATGGCGCAAACACTTTAATCCGTCGCAAAATGCGAAGTAAAGGAGGGTCAAATTGGCATCGCATTCGCTTACTTTAAAGCCAGATAAAATTTAAAATATCGTACTTAGGAGGAATCTGTTTGCGCCAATCGAATTTTCTGCTCAAAATATACAAGAAAATATCGAAAAAGTATCCGATTTGAGACTTTCACTTTTTGGGGTAAAAAAGTTTCAAAGGGGTTAACCTTTGAATTTTTTCAAAAATCGTCAATAATTTCACTGGTGATATAAGTGCATAAATCGACTAATTTCGATGCGTAGAGTTCGAAAAACGCGCTGGATCATGGCGCAAACACTTTAATCCGTCGCAAAATGCGAAGTAAAGGAGGGTCAAATTGGCATCGCATTCGCTTACTTTAAAGCCAGATAAAATTTAAAATATCGTACTTAGGAGGAATCTGTTTGCGCCAATCGAATTTTCTGCTCAAAATATACAAGAAAATATCGAAAAAGTATCCGATTTGAGACTTTCACTTTTTGGGGTAAAAAAGTTTCAAAGGGGTTAACCTTTGAATTTTTTCAAATTCGTCAAAAATTTCACTGGTGATTTTAGTGCATAAAGCGACTAATTTCGATGCGTAGAGTTCGAAAAACGCGCTGGATCATGGCGCAAACACTTTAATCCGTCGCAAAATGCGAAGTAAAGGAGGGTCAAATTGGCATCGCATTCGCTTACTTTAAAGTCAGATAAAATTTAAAATATCATACTTAGGAGGAATCTGTTTGCGCCAATCGAATTTTCTGCTCAAAATATACAAGAAAATATCGAAAAAGTATCCGATTTGAGACTTTCACTTTTTGGGGTAAAAAAGTTTCAAAGGGGTTAACCTTTGAATTTTTTCAAAAATCGTCAAAAATTTCACTGGTGATTTTAGTGCATAAATCGACTAATTTCGATGCGTAGAGTTGGAAAAACGCGCTGGATCATGGCGCAAACACTTTAATCCGTCGCAAAATGCGAAGTAAAGGAGGGTCAAATTGGCATCGCATTCGCTTACTTTAAAGCCAGATAAAATTTAAAATATCGTACTTAGGAGGAATCTGTTTGCGCCAATCGAATTTTCTGCTCAAAATATACAAGAAAATATCGAAAAAGTATCCGATTTGAGACTTTCACTTTTTGGGGTAAAAAAGTTTCAAAGGGGTTAATCTTTGAATTTTTTCAAAAATCGTCAATAATTTCACTGGTGATTTTAGTGCATAAATCGACTAATTTCGATGCGTAGAGTTCGAAAAACGCGCTGGATCATGGCGCAAACACTTTAATCCGTCGCAAAATGCGAAGTAAAGGAGGGTCAAATTGGCATCGCATTCGCTTACTTTAAAGCCAGATAAAATTTAAAATATCGTACTTAGGAGGAATCTGTTTGCGCCAATCGAATTTTCTGCTCAAAATATACAAGAAAATATCGAAAAAGTATCCGATTTGAGACTTTCACTTTTTGGGGTAAAAAAGTTTCAAAGGGGTTAACCTTTGAATTTTTTCAAAATTCGTCAAAAATTTCACTGGTGATTTTAGTGCATAAAGCGACTAATTTCGATGCGTAGAGTTCGAAAAACGCGCTGGATCATGGCGCAAACACTTTAATCCGTCGCAAAATGCGAAGTAAAGGAGGGTCAAATTGGCATCGCATTCGCTTACTTTAAAGCCAGATAAAATTTAAAATATCGTACTTAGGAGGAATCTGTTTGCGCCAATCGAATTTTCTGCTCAAAATATACAAGAAAATATCGAAAAAGTATCCGATTTGAGACTTTCACTTTTTGGGGTAAAAAAGTTTCAAAGGGGTTAACCTTTGAATTTTTTCAAAAATCGTCAAAAATTTCACTGGTGATTTTAGTGCATAAATCGACTAATTTCGATGCGTAGAGTTCGAAAAACGCGCTGGATCATGGCGCAAACACTTTAATCCGTCGCAAAATGCGAAGTAAAGGAGGGTCAAATTGGCATCGCATTCGCTTACTTTAAAGCCAGATAAAATTTAAAATATCGTACTTAGGAGGAATCTGTTTGCGCCAATCGAATTTTCTGCTCAAAATATACAAGAAAATATCGAAAAAGTATCCGATTTGAGACTTTCACTTTTTGGGGTAAAAAAGTTTCAAAGGGGTTAACCTTTGAATTTTTTCAAAATTCGTCAAAAATTTCACTGGTGATTTTAGTGCATAAAGCGACTAATTTCGATGCGTAGAGTTCGAAAAACGCGCTGGATCATGGCGCAAACACTTTAATCCGTCGCAAAATGCGAAGTAAAGGAGGGTCAAATTGGCATCGCATTCGCTTACTTTAAAGCCAGATAAAATTTAAAATATCGTACTTAGGAGGAATCTGTTTGCGCCAATCGAATTTTCTGCTCAAAATATACAAGAAAATATCGAAAAAGTATCCGATTTGAGACTTTCACTTTTTGGGGTAAAAAAGTTTCAAAGGGGTTAACTTTTGAATTTTTTCAAAAATCGTCAATAATTTCACTGGTGATTTTAGTGCATAAATCGACTAATTTCGATGCGTAGAGTTCGAAAAACGCGCTGGATCATGGCGCAAACACTTTAATCCGTCGCAAAATGCGAAGTAAAGGAGGGTCAAATTGGCATCGCATTCGCTTACTTTAAAGCCAGATAAAATTTAAAATATCGTACTTAGGAGGAATCTGTTTGCGCCAATCGAATTTTCTGCTCAAAATATACAAGAAAATATCGAAAAAGTATCCGATTTGAGACTTTCAATTTTTGGGGTAAAAAAGTTTCAAAGGGGTTAACCTTTGAATTTTTTCAAAAATCGTCAAAAATTTCACTGGTGATTTTAGTGCATAAATCGACTAATTTCGATGCGTAAAGTTCGAAAAACGCGCTGGATCATGGCGCAAACACTTTAATCCGTCGCAAAATGCGAAGTAAAGGAGGGTCAAACTGGCATCGCATTCGCTTACTTTAAAGCCAGATAAAATTTAAAATATCGTACTTAGGAGGAATCTGTTTGCGCCAATCGAATTTTCTGCTCAAAATATACAAGAAAATATCGAAAAAGTATCCGATTTGAGACTTTCACTTTTTGGGGTAAAAAAGCTTCAAAGGGGTTAACCTTTGAATTTTTTCAAAAATCGTCAAAAATTTCACTGGTGATTTTAGTGCATAAATCGACTAATTTCGATGCGTAGAGTTCGAAAAACGCGCTGGATCATGGCGCAAACACTTTAATCCGTCGCAAAATGCGAAGTAAAGGAGGGCCAAATTGGCATCGCATTCGCTTACTTTAAAGCCAGATAAAATTTAAAATATCGTACTTAGGAGGAATCTGTTTGCGCCAATCGAATTTTCTGCTCAAAATATACAAGAAAATATCGAAAAAGTATCCGATTTGAGACTTTCACTTTTTGGGGTAAAAAAGTTTCAAAGGGGTTAATCTTTGAATTTTTTCAAAAATCGTCAATAATTTCACTGGTGATTTTAGTGCATAAATCGACTAATTTCGATGCGTAGAGTTCGAAAAACGCGCTGGATCATGGCGCAAACACTTTAATCCGTCGCAAAATGCGAAGTAAAGGAGGGTCAAATTGGCATCGCATTCGCTTACTTTAAAGCCAGATAAAATTTAAAATATCGTACTTAGGAGGAATCTGTTTGCGCCAATCGAATTTTCTGCTCAAAATATACAAGAAAATATCGAAAAAGTATCCGATTTGAGACTTTCACTTTTTGGGGTAAAAAAGTTTCAAAGGGGTTAACCTTTGAATTTTTTCAAAATTCGTCAAAAATTTCACTGGTGATTTTAGTGCATAAAGCGACTAATTTCGATGCGTAGAGTTCGAAAAACGCGCTGGATCATGGCGCAAACACTTTAATCCGTCGCAAAATGCGAAGTAAAGGAGGGTCAAATTGGCATCGCATTTGCTTACTTTAAAGCCAGATAAAATTTAAAATATCGTACTTAGGAGGAATCTGTTTGCGCCAATCGAATTTTCTGCTCAAAATATACAAGAAAATATCGAAAAAGTATCCGATTTGAGACTTTCACTTTTTGGGGTAAAAAAGTTTCAAAGGGGTTAACCTTTGAATTTTTTCAAAAATCGTCAAAAATTTCACTGGTGATTTTAGTGCATAAATCGACTAATTTCGATGCGTAGAGTTCGAAAAACGCGCTGGATCATGGCGCAAACACTTTAATCCGTCGCAAAATGCGAAGTAAAGGAGGGTCAAATTGGCATCGCATTCGCTTACTTTAAAGCCAGATAAAATTTAAAATATCGTACTTAGGAGGAATCTGTTTGCGCCAATCGAATTTTCTGCTCAAAATATACAAGAAAATATCGAAAAAGTATCCGATTTGAGACTTTCACTTTTTGGGGTAAAAAAGTTTCAAAGGGGTTAACCTTTGAATTTTTTCAAAATTCGTCAAAAATTTCACTGGTGATTTTAGTGCATAAAGCGACTAATTTCGATGCGTAGAGTTCGAAAAACGCGCTGGATCATGGCGCAAACACTTTAATCCGTCGCAAAATGCGAAGTAAAGGAGGGTCAAATTGGCATCGCATTCGCTTACTTTAAAGCCAGATAAAATTTAAAATATCGTACTTAGGAGGAATCTGTTTGCGCCAATCGAATTTTCTGCTCAAAATATACAAGAAAATATCGAAAAAGTATCCGATTTGAGACTTTCACTTTTTGGGGTAAAAAAGTTTCAAAGGGGTTAACCTTTGAATTTTTTCAAAAATCGTCAAAAATTTCACTGGTGATTTTAGTGCATAAATCGACTAATTTCGATGCGTAGAGTTCGAAAAACGCGCTGGATCATGGCGCAAACACTTTAATCCGTCGCAAAATGCGAAGTAAAGGAGGGTCAAATTGGCATCGCATTCGCTTACTTTAAAGCCAGATAAAATTTAAAATATCGTACTTAGGAGGAATCTGTTTGCGCCAATCGAATTTTCTGCTCAAAATATACAAGAAAATATCGAAAAAGTATCCGATTTGAGACTTTCACTTTTTGGGGTAAAAAAGTTTCAAAGGGGTTAATCTTTGAATTTTTTCAAAAATCGTCAATAATTTCACTGGTGATTTTAGTGCATAAATCGACTAATTTCGATGCGTAGAGTTCGAAAAACGCGCTGGATCATGGCGCAAACACTTTAATCCGTCGCAAAATGCGAAGTAAAGGAGGGTCAAATTGGCATCGCATTCGCTTACTTTAAAGCCAGATAAAATTTAAAATATCGTACTTAGGAGGAATCTGTTTGCGCCAATCGAATTTTCTGCTCAAAATATACAAGAAAATATCGAAAAAGTATCCGATTTGAGACTTTCACTTTTTGGGGTAAAAAAGTTTCAAAGGGGTTAACCTTTGAATTTTTTCAAAAATCGTCAAAAATTTCACTGGTGATTTTAGTGCATAAATCGACTAATTTCGATGCGTAGAGTTCGAAAAACGCGCTGGATCATGGCGCAAACACTTTAATCCGTCGCAAAATGCGAAGTAAAGGAGGGTCAAATTGGCATCGCATTCGCTTACTTTAAAGCCAGATAAAATTAAAAATATCGTACTTAGGAGGAATCTGTTTGCGCCAATCGAATTTTCTGCTCAAAATATACAAGAAAATATCGAAAAAGTATCCGATTTGAGACTTTCACTTTTTGGGGTAAAAAAGTTTCAAAGGGGTTAACCTTTGAATTTTTTCAAAAATCGTCAAAAATTTCACTGGTGATTTTAGTGCATAAATCGACTAATTTCGATGCGTAGAGTTCGAAAAACGCGCTGGATCATGGCGCAAACACTTTAATCCGTCGCAAAATGCGAAGTAAAGGAGGGTCAAACTGGCATCGCATTCGCTTACTTTAAAGCCAGATAAAATTTAAAATATCGTACTTAGGAGGAATCTGTTTGCGCCAATCGAATTTTCTGCTCAAAATATACAAGAAAATATCGAAAAAGTATCCGATTTGAGACTTTCACTTTTTGGGGTAAAAAAGTTTCAAAGGGGTTAACCTTTGAATTTTTTCAAAATTCTTCAAAAATTTCACTGGTGATTTTAGTGCATAAAGCGACTAATTTCGATGCGTAGAGTTCGAAAAACGCGCTGGATCATGGCGCAAACACTTTAATCCGTCGCAAAATGCGAAGTAAAGGAGGGTCAAATTGGCATCGCATTCGCTTACTTTAAAGTCAGATAAAATTTAAAATATCGTACTTAGGAGGAATCTGTTTGCGCCAATCGAATTTTCTGCTCAAAATATACAAGAAAATATCGAAAAAGTATCCGATTTGAGACTTTCACTTTTTGGGGTAAAAAAGTTTCAAAGGGGTTAACCTTTGAATTTTTTCAAAAATCGTCAAAAATTTCACTGGTGATTTTAGTGCATAAATCGACTAATTTCGATGCGTAGAGTTCGAAAAACGCGCTGGATCATGGCGCAAACACTTTAATCCGTCGCAAAATGCGAAGTAAAGGAGGGTCAAATTGGCATCGCATTCGCTTACTTTAAAGCCAGATAAAATTTAAAATATCGTACTTAGGAGGAATCTGTTTGCGCCAATCGAATTTTCTGCTCAAAATATACAAGAAAATATCGAAAAAGTATCCGATTTGAGACTTTCACTTTTTGGGGTAAAAAAGTTTCAAAGGGGTTAACCTTTGAATTTTTTCAAAAATCGTCAATAATTTCACTGGTGATTTTAGTGCATAAATCGACTAATTTCGATGCGTAGAGTTCGAAAAACGCGCTGGATCATGGCGCAAACACTTTAATCCGTCGCAAAATGCGAAGTAAAGGAGGGTCAAATTGGCATCGCATTCGCTTACTTTAAAGCCAGATATAATTTAAAATATCGTACTTAGGAGGAATCTGTTTGCGCCAATCGAATTTTCTGCTCAAAATATACAAGAAAATATCGAAAAAGTATCCGATTTGAGACTTTCACTTTTTGGGGTAAAAAAGTTTCAAAGGGGTTAACCTTTGAATTTTTTCAAAAATCGTCAAAAATTTCACTGGTGATTTTAGTGCATAAATCGACTAACTTCGATGCGTAAAGTTCGAAAAACGCGCTGGATCATGGCGCAAACACTTTAATCCGTCGCAAAATGCGAAGTAAAGGAGGGTCAAACTGGCATCGCATTCGCTTACTTTAAAGCCAGATAAAATTTAAAATATCGTACTTAGGAGGAATCTGTTTGCGCCAATCGAATTTTCTGCTCAAAATATACAAGAAAATATCGAAAAAGTATCCGATTTGAGACTTTCACTTTTTGGGGTAAAAAAGTTTCAAAGGGGTTAACCTTTGAATTTTTTCAAAAATCGTCAAAAATTTCACTGGTGATTTTAGTGCATAAATCGACTAATTTCGATGCGTAGAGTTCGAAAAACGCGCTGGATCATGGCGCAAACACTTTAATCCGTCGCAAAATGCGAAGTAAAGGAGGGTCAAATTGGCATCGCATTCGCTTACTTTAAAGCCAGATAAAATTTAAAATATCGTACTTAGGAGGAATCTGTTTGCGCCAATCGAATTTTCTGCTCAAAATATACAAGAAAATATCGAAAAAGTATCCGATTTGAGACTTTCACTTTTTGGGGTAAAAAAGTTTCAAAGGGGTTAACCTTTGAATTTTTTCAAAAATCGTCAAAAATTTCACTGGTGATTTTAGTGCATAAATCGACTAATTTCGATGCGTAGAGTTCGAAAAACGCGCTGGATCATGGCGCAAACACTTTAATCCGTCGCAAAATGCGAAGTAAAGGAGGGTCAAATTGGCATCGCATTCGCTTACTTTAAAGCCAGATAAAATTTAAAATATCGTACTTAGGAGGAATCTGTTTGCGCCAATCGAATTTTCTGCTCAAAATATACAAGAAAATATCGAAAAAGTATCCGATTTGAGACTTTCACTTTTTGGGGTAAAAAAGTTTCAAAGGGGTTAACCTTTGAATTTTTTCAAAAATCGTCAAAAATTTCACTGGTGATTTTAGTGCATAAATCGACTAATTTCGATGCGTAGAGTTCGAAAAACGCGCTGGATCATGGCGCAAACACTTTAATCCGTCGCAAAATGCGAAGTAAAGGAGGGTCAAACTGGCATCGCATTCGCTTACTTTAAAGCCAGATAAAATTTAAAATATCGTACTTAGGAGGAATCTGTTTGCGCCAATC
Organism: Cantharis rustica; assembly: GCA_911387805.1. Lineage (NCBI taxonomy): Eukaryota > Metazoa > Arthropoda > Insecta > Coleoptera > Cantharidae > Cantharis > Cantharis rustica. The sequence continues at coordinate 1,378,047 of OU426878.1, read as the reverse complement.
GAATTTTCTGCTCAAAATATACAAGAAAATATCGAAAAAGTATCCGATTTGAGACTTTCACTTTTTGGGGTAAAAAAGTTTCAAAGGGGTTAACCTTTGAATTTTTTCAAAAATCGTCAAAAATTTCACTGGTGATTTTAGTGCATAAATCGACTAATTTCGATGCGTAGAGTTCGAAAAACGCGCTGGATCATGGCGCAAACACTTTAATCCGTCGCAAAATGCGAAGTAAAGGAGGGTCAAACTGGCATCGCATTCGCTTACTTTAAAGCCAGATAAAATTTAAAATATCGTACTTAGGAGGAATCTGTTTGCGCCAATCGAATTTTCTGCTCAAAATATACAAGAAAATATCGAAAAAGTATCCGATTTGAGACTTTCACTTTTTGGGGTAAAAAAGTTTCAAAGGGGTTAACCTTTGAATTTTTTCAAAAATCGTCAAAAATTTCACTGGTGATTTTAGTGCATAAATCGACTAATTTCGATGCGTAGAGTTCGAAAAACGCGCTGGATCATGGCGCAAACACTTTAATCCGTCGCAAAATGCGAAGTAAAGGAGGGTCAAATTGGCATCGCATTCGCTTACTTTAAAGCCAGATAAAATTTAAAACATCGTACTTAGGAGGAATCTGTTTGCGCCAATCGAATTTTCTGCTCAAAATATACAAGAAAATATCGAAAAAGTATCCGATTTGAGACTTTCATTTTTTGGGGTAAAAAAGTTTCAAAGGGGTTAACCTTTGAATTTTTTCAAAAATCGTCAAAAATTTCACTGGTGATTTTAGTGCATAAATCGACTAATTTCGATGCGTAGAGTTCGAAAAACGCGCTGGATCATGGCGCAAACACTTTAATCCGTCGCAAAATGCGAAGTAAAGGAGGGTCAAATTGGCATCGCATTCGCTTACTTTAAAGCCAGATAAAATTTAAAATATCGTACTTAGGAGGAATCTGTTTGCGCCAATCGAATTTTCTGCTCAAAATATACAAGAAAATATCGAAAAAGTATCCGATTTGAGACTTTCACTTTTTGGGGTAAAAAAGTTTCAAAGGGGTTAACCTTTGAATTTTTTCAAAAATCGTCAAAAATTTCACTGGTGATTTTAGTGCATAAATCGACTAATTTCGATGCGTAGAGTTCGAAAAACGCGCTGGATCATGGCGCAAACACTTTAATCCGTCGCAAAATGCGAAGTAAAGGAGGGTCAAATTGGCATCGCATTCGCTTACTTTAAAGCCAGATAAAATTTAAAATATCGTACTTAGGAGGAATCTGTTTGCGCCAATCGAATTTTCTGCTCAAAATATACAAGAAAATATCGAAAAAGTATCCGATTTGAGACTTTCACTTTTTGGGGTAAAAAAGTTTCAAAGGGGTTAACCTTTGAATTTTTTCAAAAATCGTCAAAAATTTCACTGGTGATTTTAGGGCATAAATCGACTAATTTCGATGCGTAGAGTTCGAAAAACGCGCTGGATCATGGCGCAAACACTTTAATCCGTCGCAAAATGCGAAGTAAAGGAGGGTCAAATTGGCATCGCATTCGCTTACTTTAAAGCCAGATAAAATTTAAAATATCGTACTTAGGAGGAATCTGTTGGCGCCAATCGAATTTTCTGCTCAAAATATACAAGAAAATATCGAAAAAGTATCCGATTTGAGACTTTCACTTTTTGGGGTAAAAAAGTTTCAAAGGGGTTACCTTTGAATTTTTTCAAAAATCGTCAAAAATTTCACTGGTGATTTTAGTGCATAAATCGACTAATTTCGATGCGTAGAGTTCGAAAAACGCGCTGGATCATGGCGCAAACACTTTAATCCGTCGCAAAATGCGAATTAAAGGAGGGTCAAATTGGCATCGCATTCGCTTACTTTAAAGCCAGATAAAATTTAAAATATCGTACTTAGGAGGAATCTGTTTGCGCCAATCGAATTTTCTGCTCAAAATATACAAGAAAATATCGAAAAAGTATCCGTTTTGAGACTTTCACTTTTTGGGGTAAAAAAGTTTCAAAGGGGTTAACCTTTGAATTTTTTCAAAAATCGTCAAAAATTTCACTGGTGATTTTAGTGCATAAATCGACTAATTTCGATGCGTAGAGTTCGAAAAACGCGCTGGATCATGGCGCAAACACTTTAATCCGTCGCAAAATGCGAAGTAAAGGAGGGTCAAATTGGCATCGCATTCGCTTACTTTAAAGCCAGATAAAATTTAAAATATCGTACTTAGGAGGAATCTGTTTGCGCCAATCGAATTTTCTGCTCAAAATATACAAGAAAATATCGAAAAAGTATCCGATTTGAGACTTTCACTTTTTGGGGTAAAAAAGTTTCAAAGGGGTTAACCTTTGAATTTTTTCAAAAATCGTCAAAAATTTCACTGGTGATTTTAGTGCATAAATCGACTAATTTCGATGCGTAGAGTTCGAAAAACGCGCTGGATCATGGCGCAAACACTTTAATCCGTCGCAAAATGCGAAGTAAAGGAGGGTCAAACTGGCATCGCATTCGCTTACTTTAAAGCCAGATAAAATTTAAAATATCGTACTTAGGAGGAATCTGTTTGCGCCAATCGAATTTTCTGCTCAAAATATACAAGAAAATATCGAAAAAGTATCCGATTTGAGACTTTCACTTTTTGGGGTAAAAAAGTTTCAAAGGGGTTAACCTTTGAATTTTTTCAAAAATCGTCAAAAATTTCACTGGTGATTTTAGTGCATAAATCGACTAATTTCGATGCGTAGAGTTCGAAATACGCGCTGGATCATGGCGCAAACACTTTAATCCGTCGCAAAATGCGAAGTAAAGGAGGGTCAAATTGGCATCGCATTCGCTTACTTTAAAGCCAGATAAAATTTAAAATATCGTACTTAGGAGGAATCTGTTTGCGCCAATCGAATTTTCTGCTCAAAATATACAAGAAAATATCGAAAAAGTATCCGATTTGAGACTTTCACTTTTTGGGGTAAAAAAGTTTCAAAGGGGTTAACCTTTGAATTTTTTCAAAAATCGTCAAAAATTTCACTGGTGATTTTAGTGCATAAATCGACTAATTTCGATGCGTAGAGTTCGAAAAACGCGCTGGATCATGGCGCAAACACTTTAATCCGTCGCAAAATGCGAAGTAAAGGAGGGTCAAATTGGCATCGCATTCGCTTACTTTAAAGCCAGATAAAATTTAAAATATCGTACTTAGGAGGAATCTGTTTGCGCCAATCGAATTTTCTGCTCAAAATATACAAGAAAATATCGAAAAAGTATCCGATTTGAGACTTTCACTTTTTGGGGTAAAAAAGTTTCAAAGGGGTTAACCTTTGAATTTTTTCAAAAATCGTCAAAAATTTCACTGGTGATTTTAGTGCATAAATCGACTAATTTCGATGCGTAGAGTTCGAAAAACGCGCTGGATCATGGCGCAAACACTTTAATCCGTCGCAAAATGCGAAGTAAAGGAGGGTCAAATTGGCATCGCATTCGCTTACTTTAAAGCCAGATAAAATTTAAAATACCGTACTTAGGAGGAATCTGTTTGCGCCAATCGAATTTTCTGCTCAAAATATACAAGAAAATATCGAAAAAGTATCCGATTTGAGACTTTCACTTTTTGGGGTAAAAAAGTTTCAAAGGGGTTAACCTTTGAATTTTTTCAAAAATCGTCAAAAATTTCACTGGTGATTTTAGTGCATAAATCGACTAATTTCGATGCGTAGAGTTCGAAAAACGCGCTGGATCATGGCGCAAACACTTTAATCCGTCGCAAAATGCGAAGTAAAGGAGGGTCAAATTGGCATCGCATTCGCTTACTTTAAAGCCAGATAAAATTTAAAATATCGTACTTAGGAGGAATCTGTTTGCGCCAATCGAATTTTCTGCTCAAAATATACAAGAAAATATCGAAAAAGTATCCGATTTGAGACTTTCACTTTTTGGGGTAAAAAAGTTTCAAAGGGGTTAACCTTTGAATTTTTTCAAAAATCGTCAAAAATTTCACTGGTGATTTTAGGGCATAAATCGACTAATTTCGATGCGTAGAGTTCGAAGAACGCGCTGGATCATGGCGCAAACACTTTAATCCGTCGCAAAATGCGAAGTAAAGAAGGGTCAAATTGGCATCGCATTCGCTTACTTTAAAGCCAGATAAAATTTAAAATATCGTACTTAGGAGGAATCTGTTTGCGCCAATCGAATTTTCTGCTCAAAATATACAAGAAAATATCGAAAAAGTATCCGATTTGAGACTTTCACTTTTTGGGGTAAAAAAGTTTCAAAGGGGTTAACCTTTGAATTTTTTCAAAAATCGTCAAAAATTTCACTGGTGATTTTAGTGCATAAATCGACTAATTTCGATGCGTAGAGTTCGAAAAACGCGCTGGATCATGGCGCAAACACTTTAATCCGTCGCAAAATGCGAAGTAAAGGAGGGTCAAATTGGCATCGCATTCGCTTACTTTAAAGCCAGATAAAATTTAAAATATCGTACTTAGGAGGAATCTGTTTGCGCCAATCGAATTTTCTGCTCAAAATATACAAGAAAATATCGAAAAAGTATCCGATTTGAGACTTTCACTTTTTGGGGTAAAAAAGTTTCAAAGGGGTTAACCTTTGAATTTTTTCAAAAATCGTCAAAAAATTCACTGGTGATTTTAGTGCATAAATCGACTAATTTCGATGCGTAGAGTTCGAAAAACGCGCTGGATCATGGCGCAAACACTTTAATCCGTCTCAAAATGCGAAGTAAAGGAGGGTCAAATTGGCATCGCATTCGCTTACTTTAAAGCCAGATAAAATTTAAAATATCGTACTTAGGAGGAATCTGTTTGCGCCAATCGAATTTTCTGCTCAAAATATACAAGAAAATATCGAAAAAGTATCCGATTTGAGACTTTCACTTTTTGGGGTAAAAAAGTTTCAAAGGGGTTAACCTTTGAATTTTTTCAAAAATCGTCAAAAATTTCACTGGTGATTTTAGGGCATAAATCGACTAATTTCGATGCGTAGAGTTCGAAGAACGCGCTGGATCATGGCGCAAACACTTTAATCCGTCGCAAAATGCGAAGTAAAGAAGGGTCAAATTGGCATCGCATTCGCTTACTTTAAAGCCAGATAAAATTTAAAATATCGTACTTAGGAGGAATCTGTTTGCGCCAATCGAATTTTCTGCTCAAAATATACAAGAAAATATCGAAAAAGTATCCGATTTGAGACTTTCACTTTTTGGGGTAAAAAAGTTTCAAAGGGGTTAACCTTTGAATTTTTTCAAAAATCGTCAAAAATTTCACTGGTGATTTTAGTGCATAAATCGACTAATTTCGATGCGTAGAGTTCGAAAAACGCGCTGGATCATGGCGCAAACACTTTAATCCGTCGCAAAATGCGAAGTAAAGGAGGGTCAAATTGGCATCGCATTCGCTTACTTTAAAGCCAGATAAAATTTAAAATATCGTACTTAGGAGGAATCTGTTTGCGCCAATCGAATTTTCTGCTCAAAATATACAAGAAAATATCGAAAAAGTATCCGATTTGAGACTTTCACTTTTTGGGGTAAAAAAGTTTCAAAGGGGTTAACCTTTGAATTTTTTCAAAAATCGTCAAAAATTTCACTGGTGATTTTAGGGCATAAATCGACTAATTTCGATGCGTAGAGTTCGAAAAACGCGCTGGATCATGGCGCAAACACTTTAATCCGTCGCAAAATGCGAAGTAAAGGAGGGTCAAATTGGCATCGCATTCGCTTACTTTAAAGCCAGATAAAATTTAAAATATCGTACTTAGGAGGAATCTGTTTGCGCCAATCGAATTTTCTGCTCAAAATATACAAGAAAATATCGAAAAAGTATCCGATTTGAGACTTTCACTTTTTGGGGTAAAAAAGTTTCAAAGGGGTTACCTTTGAATTTTTTCAAAAATCGTCAAAAATTTCACTGGTGATTTTAGTGCATAAATCGACTAATTTCGATGCGTAGAGTTCGAAAAACGCGCTGGATCATGGCGCAAACACTTTAATCCGTCGCAAAATGCGAAGTAAAGGAGGGTCAAATTGGCATCGCATTCGCTTACTTTAAAGCCAGATAAAATTTAAAATATCGTACTTAGGAGGAATCTGTTTGCGCCAATCGAATTTTCTGCTCAAAATATACAAGAAAATATCGAAAAAGTATCCGTTTTGAGACTTTCACTTTTTGGGGTAAAAAAGTTTCAAAGGGGTTAACCTTTGAATTTTTTCAAAAATCGTCAATAATTTCACTGGTGATTTTAGTGCATAAATCGACTAATTTCGATGCGTAGAGTTCGAAAAACGCGCTGGATCATGGCGCAAACACTTTAATCCGTCGCAAAATGCGAAGTAAAGGAGGGTCAAATTGGCATCGCATTCGCTTACTTTAAAGCCAGATAAAATTTAAAATATCGTACTTAGGAGGAATCTGTTTGCGCCAATCGAATTTTCTGCTCAAAATATACAAGAAAATATCGAAAAAGTATCCGATTTGAGACTTTCACTTTTTGGGGTAAAAAAGTTTCAAAGGGGTTAACCTTTGAATTTTTTCAAAAATCGTCAAAAATTTCACTGGTGATTTTAGTGCATAAATCGACTAATTTCGATGCGTAGAGTTCGAAAAACGCGCTGGATCATGGCGCAAACACTTTAATCCGTCGCAAAATGCGAAGTAAAGGAGGGTCAAATTGGCATCGCATTCGCTTACTTTAAAGCCAGATAAAATTTAAAATATCGTACTTAGGAGGAATCTGTATGCGCCAATCGAATTTTCTGCTCAAAATATACAAGAAAATATCGAAAAAGTATCCGATTTGAGACTTTCACTTTTTGGGGTAAAAAAGTTTCAAAGGGGTTAAACCTTTGAATTTTTTCAAAAATCGTCAAAAATTTCACTGGTGATTTTAGTGCATAAATCGACTAATTTCGATGCGTAGAGTTCGAAAAACGCGCTGGATCATGGCGCAAACACTTTAATCCGTCACAAAATGCGAAGTAAAGGAGGGTCTAATTGGCATCGCATTCGCTTACTTTCAAGCCAGATAAAATTTAAAATATCGTACTTAGGAGGAATCTGTTTGCGCCAATCGAATTTTCTGCTCAAATTATACAAGAAAATATCGAAAAAGTATCCGATTTGAGACTTTCACTTTTTGGGGTAAAAAAGTTTCAAAGGGGTTAACCTTTGAATTTTTCAAAAATCGTCAAAAATTTCACTGGTGATTTTAGTGCATAAATCGACTAATTTCGATGCGTAGAGTTCGAAAAACGCGCTGGATCATGGCGCAAACACTTTAATCCGTCGCAAAATGCGAAGTAAAGGAGGGTCAAATTGGCATCGCATTCGCTTACTTTAAAGCCAGATAAAATTTAAAATATCGTACTTAGGAGGAATCTGTTTGCGCCAATCGAATTTTCTGCTCAAAATATACAAGAAAATATCGAAAAAGTATCCGATTTGAGACTTTCACTTTTTGGGGTAAAAAAGTTTCAAAGGGGTTAACTTTTGAATTTTTTCAAAAATCGTCAAAAATTTCACTGGTGATTTTAGTGCATAAATCGACTAATTTCGATGCGTAGAGTTCGAAAAACGCGCTGGATCATGGCGCAAACACTTTAATCCGTCGCAAAATGCGAAGTAAAGGAGGGTCAAATTGGCATCGCATTCGCTTACTTTAAAGCCAGATAAAATTTAAAATATCATACTTAGGAGGAATCTGTTTGCGCCAATCGAATTTTCTGCTCAAAATATACAAGAAAATATCGAAAAAGTATCCGATTTGAGACTTTCACTTTTTGGGGTAAAAAAGTTTCAAAGGGGTTAACCTTTGAATTTTTTCAAAAATCGTCAAAAATTTCACTGGTGATTTTAGTGCATAAATCGACTAATTTCGATGCGTAGAGTTCGAAAAACGCGCTGGATCATGGCGCAAACACTTTAATCCGTCGCAAAATGCGAAGTAAAGGAGGGTCAAATTGGCATCGCATTCGCTTACTTTAAAGCCAGATAAAATTTAAAATATCGTACTTAGGAGGAATCTGTTTGCGCCAATCGAATTTTCTGCTCAAAATATACAAGAAAATATCGAAAAAGTATCCGATTTGAGACTTTCACTTTTTGGGGTAAAACAGTTTCAAAGGGGTTAACCTTTGAATTTTTTCAAAAATCGTCAAAAATTTCACTGGTGATTTTAGTGCATAAATCGACTAATTTCGATGCGTAGAGTTCGAAAAACGCGCTGGATCATGGCGCAAACACTTTAATCCGTCGCAAAATGCGAAGTAAAGGAGGGTCAAATTGGCATCGCATTCGCTTACTTTAAAGCCAGATAAAATTTAAAATATCGTACTTAGGAGGAATCTGTTTGCGCCAATCGAATTTTCTGCTCAAAATATACAAGAAAATATCGAAAAAGTATCCGATTTGAGACTTTCACTTTTTGGGGTAAAAAAGTTTCAAAGGGGTTAACCTTTGAATTTTTTCAAAAATCGTCAAAAATTTCACTGGTGATTTTAGTGCATAAATCGACTAATTTCGATGCGTAGAGTTCGAAAAACGCGCTGGATCATGGCGCAAACACTTTAATCCGTCGCAAAATGCGAAGTAAAGGAGGGTCAAATTGGCATCGCATTCGCTTACTTTAAAGCCAGATAAAATTTAAAATATCGTACTTAGGAGGAATCTGTTTGCGCCAATCGAATTTTCTGCTCAAAATATACAAGAAAATATCGAAAAAGTATCCGATTTGAGACTTTCACTTTTTGGGGTAAAAAAGTTTCAAAGGGGTTAACCTTTGAATTTTTTCAAAATTCGTCAAAAATTTCACTGGTGATTTTAGTGCATAAAGCGACTAATTTCGATGCGTAGAGTTCGAAAAACGCGCTGGATCATGGCGCAAACACTTTAATCCGTCGCAAAATGCGAAGTAAAGGAGGGTCAAATTGGCATCGCATTCGCTTACTTTAAAGCCAGATAAAATTTAAAATATCGTACTTAGGAGGAATCTGTTTGCGCCAATCGAATTTTCTGCTCAAAATATACAAGAAAATATCGAAAAAGTATCCGATTTGAGACTTTCACTTTTTGGGGTAAAAAAGTTTCAAAGGGGTTAATCTTTGAATTTTTTCAAAAATCGTCAATAATTTCACTGGTGATTTTAGTGCATAAATCGACTAATTTCGATGCGTAGAGTTCGAAAAACGCGCTGGATCATGGCGCAAACACTTTAATCCGTCGCAAAATGCGAAGTAAAGGAGGGTCAAATTGGCATCGCATTCGCTTACTTTAAAGCCAGATAAAATTTAAAATATCGTACTTAGGAGGAATCTGTTTGCGCCAATCGAATTTTCTGCTCAAAATATACAAGAAAATATCGAAAAAGTATCCGATTTGAGACTTTCACTTTTTGGGGTAAAAAAGTTTCAAAGGGGTTAACCTTTGAATTTTTTCAAAAATCGTCAAAAATTTCACTGGTGATTTTAGTGCATAAATCGACTAATTTCGATGCGTAGAGTTCGAAAAACGCTCTGGATCATGGCGCAAACACTTTAATCCGTCGCAAAATGCGAAGTAAAGGAGGGTCAAATTGGCATCGCATTCGCTTACTTTAAAGCCAGATAAAATTTAAAATATCGTACTTAGGAGGAATCTGTTTGCGCCAATCGAATTTTCTGCTCAAAATATACAAGAAAATATCGAAAAAGTATCCGATTTGAGACTTTCACTTTTTGGGGTAAAAAAGTTTCAAAGGGAAACCTTTGAATTTTTTCAAAAATCGTCAAAAATTTCACTGGTGATTTTAGTGCATAAATCGACTAATTTCGATGCGTAGAGTTCGAAAAACGCGCTGGATCATGGCGCAAACACTTTAATCCGTCGCAAAATGCGAAGTAAAAAAGGGTCAAATTGGCATCGCATTCGCTTACTTTAAAGCCAGATAAAATTTAAAATATCGTACTTAGGAGGATTCTGTTTGCGCCAATCGAATTTTCTGCTCAAAATATACAAGAAAATATCGAAAAAGTATCCGATTTGAAACTTTCACTTTTTGGGGTAAAAAAGTTTCAAAGGGGTTAACCTTTGAATTTTTTCAAAAATCGTCAAAAATTTCACTGGTGATTTTAGTGCATAAATCGACTAATTTCGATGCGTAGAGTTCGAAAAACGCGCTGGATCATGGTTAACCTTTGAATTTTTTCAAAAATCGTCAAAAATTTCACTGGTGATTTTAGTGCATAAATCGACTAATTTCGATGCGTAGAGTTCGAAAAACGCGCTGGATCATGGCGCAAACACTTTAATCCGTCGCAAAATGCGAAGTAAAGGAGGGTCAAATTGGCATCGCATTCGCTTACTTTAAAGCCAGATAAAATTTAAAATATCGTACTTAGGAGGAATCTGTTTGCGCCAATCGAATTTTCTGCTCAAAATATACAAGAAAATATCGAAAAAGTATCCGATTTGAGGCTTTCACTTTTTGGGGTAAAAAAGTTTCAAAGGGGATAACCTTTGAATTTTTTCAAAAATCGTCAAAAATTTCACTGGTGATTTTAGTGCATAAATCGACTAATTTCGATGCGTAGAGTTCGAAAAACGCGCTGGATCATGGCGCAAACACTTTAATCCGTCGCAAAATGCGAAGTAAAGGAGGGTCAAATTGGCATCGCATTCGCTTACTTTAAAGCCAGATAAAATTTAAAATATCGTACTTAGGAGGAATCTGTTTGCGCCAATCGAATTTTCTGCTCAAAATATACAAGAAAATATCGAAAAAGTATCCGATTTGAGACTTTCACTTTTTGGGGTAAAAAAGTTTCAAAGGGGTTAACCTTTGAATTTTTTCAAAAATCGTCAAAAATTTCACTGGTGATTTTAGTGCATAAATCGACTAATTTCGATGCGTAGAGTTCGAAAAACGCGCTGGATCATGGCGCAAACACTTTAATCCGTCGCAAAATGCGAAGTAAAGGAGGGTCAAATTGGCATCGCATTCGCTTACTTTAAAGCCAGATAAAATTTAAAATATCGTACTTAGGAGGAATCTGTTTGCGCCAATCGAATTTTCTGCTCAAAATATACAAGAAAATATCGAAAAAGTATCCGATTTGAGACTTTCACTTTTTGGGGTAAAAAAGTTTCAAAGGGGTTAACCTTTGAATTTTTTCAAAAATCGTCAAAAATTTCACTGGTGATTTTAGTGCACAAATCGACTAATTTCGATGCGTAGAGTTCGAAAAACGCGCTGGATCATGGCGCAAACACTTTAATCCGTCGCAAAATGCGAAGTAAAGGAGGGTCAAATTGGCATCGCATTCGCTTACTTTAAAGCCAGATAAAATTTAAAATATCGTACTTAGGAGGAATCTGTTTGCGCCAATCGAATTTTCTGCTCAAAATATACAAGAAAATATCGAAAAAGTATCCGATTTGAGACTTTCACTTTTTGGGGTAAAAAAGTTTCAAAGGGGTTAACCTTTGAATTTTTTCAAAAATCGTCAAAAATTTCACTGGTGATTTTAGTGCATAAATCGACTAATTTCGATGCGTAGAGTTCGAAAAACGCGCTGGATCATGGCGCAAACACTTTAATCCGTCGCAAAATGCGAAGTAAAGGAGGGTCAAATTGGCATCGCATTCGCTTACTTTAAAGCCAGATAAAATTTAAAATATCGTACTTAGGAGGAATCTGTTTGCGCCAATCGAATTTTCTGCTCAAAATATACAAGAAAATATCGAAAAAGTATCCGATTTGAGACTTTCACTTTTTGGGGTAAAAAAGTTTCAAAGGGGTTAACCTTTGAATTTATTCAAAAATCGTCAAAAATTTCACTGGTGATTTTAGTGCATAAATCGACTAATTTCGATGCGTAGAGTTCGAAAAACGCGCTGGATCATGGCGCAAACACTTTAATCCGTCGCAAAATGCGAAGTAAAGGAGGGTCAAATTGGCATCGCATTCGCTTACTTTAAAGCCAGATAAAATTTAAAATATCGTACTTAGGAGGAATCTGTTTGCGCCAATCGAATTTTCTGCTCAAAATATACAAGAAAATATCGAAAAAGTATCCGATTTGAGACTTTCACTTTTTGGGGTAAAAAAGTTTCAAAGGGGTTAACCTTTGAATTTTTTCAAAAATCGTCAAAAATTTCACTGGTGATTTTAGTGCATAAATCGACTAATTTCGATGCGTAGAGTTCGAAAAACGCGCTGGATCATGGCGCAAACACTTTAATCCGTCGCAAAATGCGAAGTAAAGGAGGGTCAAATTGGCATCGCATTCGCTTACTTTAAAGCCAGATAAAATTTAAAATATCGTACTTAGGAGGAATCTGTTTGCGCCAATCGAATTTTCTGCTCAAAATATACAAGAAAATATCGAAAAAGTATCCGATTTGAGACTTTCACTTTTTGGGGTAAAAAAGTTTCAAAGGGGTTAACCTTTGAATTTTTTCAAAAATCGTCAAAAATTTCACTGGTGATTTTAGTGCATAAATCGACTAATTTCGATGCGTAGAGTTCGAAAAACGCGCTGGATCATGGCGCAAACACTTTAATCCGTCGCAAAATGCGAAGTAAAGGAGGGTCAAATTGGCATCGCATTCGCTTACTTTAAAGCCAGATAAAATTTAAAATATCGTACTTAGGAGGAATCTGTTAGCGCCAATCGAATTTTCTGCTCAAAATATACAAGAAAATATCGAAAAAGTATCCGATTTGAGACTTTCACTTTTTGGGGTAAAAAAGTTTCAAAGGGGTTAACCTTTGAATTTTTTCAAAAATCGTCAAAAATTTCACTGGTGATTTTAGTGCATAAATCGACTAATTTCGATGCGTAGAGTTCGAAAAACGCGCTGGATCATGGCGCAAACACTTTAATCCGTCGCAAAATGCGAAGTAAAGGAGGGTCAAATTGGCATCGCATTCGCTTACTTTAAAGCCAGATAAAATTTAAAATATCGTACTTAGGAGGAATCTGTTTGCGCCAATCGAATTTTCTGCTCAAAATATACAAGAAAATATCGAAAAAGTATCCGATTTGAGACTTTCACTTTTTGGGGTAAAAAAGTTTCAAAGGGGTTAACCTTTGAATTTATTCAAAAATCGTCAAAAATTTCACTGGTGATTTTAGTGCATAAATCGACTAATTTCGATGCGTAGAGTTCGAAAAACGCGCTGGATCATGGCGCAAACACTTTAATCCGTCGCAAAATGCGAAGTAAAGGAGGGTCAAATTGGCATCGCATTCGCTTACTTTAAAGCCAGATAAAATTTAAAATATCGTACTTAGGAGAAATCTGTTTGCGCCAATCGAATTTTCTGCTCAAAATATACAAGAAAATATCGAAAAAGTATCCGATTTGAGACTTTCACTTTTTGAGGTAAAAAAGTTTCAAAGGGGTTAACCTTTGAATTTTTTCAAAAATCGTCAAAAATTTCACTGGTGATTTTAGTGCATAAATCGACTAATTTCGATGCGTAGAGTTCGAAAAACGCGCTGGATCATGGCGCAAACATTTTAATCCGTCGCAAAATGCAAAGTAAAGGAGGGTCAAATTGGCATCGCATTCGCTTACTTTAAAGCCAGATAAAATTTAAAATATCGTACTTACGAGGAATCTGTATGCACCAATCGAATTTTCTGCTCAAAATATACAAGAAAATATCGAAAAAGTATCCGATTTGAGACTTTCACTTTTTGGGGTAAAAAAGTTTCAAAGGGGTTAACCTTTGAATTTTTTCAAAAATCGTCAAAAATTTCACTGGTGATTTTAGTGCATAAATCGACTAATTTCGATGCGTAGAGTTCGAAAAACGCGCTGGATCATGGCGCAAACACTTTAATCCGTCGCAAAATGCGAAGTAAAGGAGGGTCAAATTGGCATCGCATTCGCTTACTTTAAAGCCAGATAAAATTTAAAATATCGTACTTAGGAGGAATCTGTTTGCGCCAATCGAATTTTCTGCTCAAAATATACAAGAAAATATCGAAAAAGTATCCGATTTGAGACTTTCACTTTTTGGGGTAAAAAAGTTTCAAAGGGGTTAACCTTTGAATTTTTTCAAAAATCGTCAAAAATTTCACTGGTGATTTTAGTGCATAAATCGACTAATTTCGATGCGTAGAGTTCGAAAAACGCGCTGGATCATGGCGCAAACACTTTAATCCGTCGCAAAATGCGAAGTAAAGGAGGGTCAAATTGGCATCGCATTCGCTTACTTTAAAGCCAGATAAAATTTAAAATATCGTACTTAGGAGGAATCTGTTTGCGCCAATCGAATTTTCTGCTCAAAATATACAAGAAAATATCGAAAAAGTATCCGATTTGAGACTTTCACTTTTTGGGGTAAAAAAGTTTCAAAGGGGTTAACCTTTGAATTTTTTCAAAAATCGTCAAAAATTTCACTGGTGATTTTAGTGCATAAATCGACTAATTTCGATGCGTAGAGTTCGAAAAACGCGCTGGATCATGGCGCAAACACTTTAATCCGTCGCAAAATGCGAAGTAAAGGAGGGTCAAATTGGCATCGCATTCGCTTACTTTAAAGCCAGATAAAATTTAAAATATCGTACTTAGGAGGAATCTGTTTGCGCCAATCGAATTTTCTGCTCAAAATATACAAGAAAATATCGAAAAAGTATCCGATTTGAGACTTTCACTTTTTGGGGTAAAAAAGTTTCAAAGGGGTTAACCTTTGAATTTTTTCAAAAATCGTCAATAATTTCACTGGTGATTTTAGTGCATAAATCGACTAATTTCGATGCGTAGAGTTCGAAAAACGCGCTGGATCATGGCGCAAACACTTTAATCCGTCGCAAAATGCGAAGTAAAGGAGGGTCAAATTGGCATCGCATTCGCTTACTTTAAAGCCAGATAAAATTTAAAATATCGTACTTAGGAGGAATCTGTTTGCGCCAATCGAATTTTCTGCTCAAAATATACAAGAAAATATCGAAAAAGTATCCGATTTGAGACTTTCACTGTTTGGGGTAAAAAAGTTTCAAAGGGGTTAACCTTTGAATTTTTTCAAAAATCGTCAAAAATTTCACTGGTGATTTTAGTGCATAAATCGACTAATTTCGATGCGTAGAGTTCGAAAAACGCGCTGGATCATGGCGCAAACACTTTAATCCGTCGCAAAATGCGAAGTAAAGGAGGGTCAAATTGGCATCGCATTCGCTTACTTTAAAGCCAGATAAAATTTAAAATATCGTACTTAGGAGGAATCTGTTTGCGCCAATCGAATTTTCTGCTCAAAATATACAAGAAAATATCGAAAAAGTATCCGATTTGAGACTTTCACTTTTTGGGGTAAAAAAGTTTCAAAGGGGTTAACCTTTGAATTTTTTCAAAAATCGTCAAAAATTTCACTGGTGATTTTAGTGCATAAATCGACTAATTTCGATGCGTAGAGTTCGAAAAACGCGCTGGATCATGGCGCAAACACTTTAATCCGTCGCAAAATGCGAAGTAAAGGAGGGTCAAATTGGCATCGCATTCGCTTACTTTAAAGCCAGATAAAATTTAAAATATCGTACTTAGGAGGAATCTGTTTGCGCCAATCGAATTTTCTGCTCAAAATATACAAGAAAATATCGAAAAAGTATCCGATTTGAGACTTTCTCTTTTTGGGGTAAAAACGTTTCAAAGGGGTTAACCTTTGAATTTTTTCAAAAATCGTCAAAAATTTCACTGGTGATTTTAGTGCATAAATCGACTAATTTCGATGCGTAGAGTTCGAAAAACGCGCTGGATCATGGCGCAAACACTTTAATCCGTCGCAAAATGCGAAGTAAAGGAGGGTCAAATTGGCATCGCATTCGCTTACTTTAAAGCCAGATAAAATTTAAAATATCGTACTTAGGAGGAATCTGTTTGCGCCAATCGAATTTTCTGCTCAAAATATACAAGAAAATATCGAAAAAGTATCCGATTTGAGACTTTCACTTTTTGGGGTAAAAAAGTTTCAAAGGGGTTAACCTTTGAATTTTTTCAAAAATCGTCAAAAATTTCACTGGTGATTTTAGTGCATAAATCGACTAATTTTGATGCGTAGAGTTCGAAAAACGCGCTGGATCATGGCGCAAGCATTTTAATCCGTCGCAAAATGCAAAGTAAAGGAGGGTCAAATTGGCATCGCATTCGCTTACTTTAAAGCCAGATAAAATTTAAAATATCGTACTTACGAGGAATCTGTATGCACCAATCGAATTTTCTGCTCAAAATATACAAGAAAATATCGAAAAAGTATCCGATTTGAGACTTTCACTTTTTGGGGTAAAAAAGTTTCAAAGGGGTTAACCTTTGAATTTTTTCAAAAATCGTCAAAAATTTCACTGGTGATTTTAGTGCATTAATCGACTAATTTCGATGCGTAGAGTTCGAAAAACGCGCTGGATCATGGCGCAAACACTTTAATCCGTCGCAAAATGCGAAGTAAAGGAGGGTCAAATTGGCATCGCATTCGCTTACTTTAAAGCCAGATAAAATTTAAAATATCGTACTTAGGAGGAATCTGTTTGCGCCAATCGAATTTTCTGCTCAAAATATACAAGAAAATATCGAAAAAGTATCCGATTTGAGACTTTCACTTTTTGGGGTAAAAAAGTTTCAAAGGGGTTAACCTTTGAATTTTTTCAAAAATCGTCAAAAATTTCACTGGTGATTTTAGTGCATAAATCGACTAATTTCGATGCGTAGAGTTCGAAAAACGCGCTGGATCATGGCGCAAACACTTTAATCCGTCGCAAAATGCGAAGTAAAGGAGGGTCAAATTGGCATCGCATTCGCTTACTTTAAAGCCAGATAAAATTTAAAATATCGTACTTAGGAGGAATCTGTTTGCGCCAATCGAATTTTCTGCTTAAAATATACAAGAAAATATCGAAAAAGTATCCGATTTGAGACTTTCACTTTTTGGGGTAAAAAAGTTTCAAAGGGGTTAACCTTTGAAGTTTTTCAAAAATCGTCAAAAATTTCACTGGTGATTTTAGTGCATAAATCGACTAATTTCGATGCGTAGAGTTCGAAAAACGCGCTGGATCATGGCGCAAACACTTTAATCCGTCGCAAAATGCGAAGTAAAGGAGGGTCAAATTGGCATCGCATTCGCTTACTTTAAAGCCAGATAAAATTTAAAATATCGTACTTAGGAGGAATCTGTTTGCGCCAATCGAATTTTCTGCTCAAAATATACAAGAAAATATCGAAAAAGTATCCGATTTGAGACTTTCACTTTTTGGGGTAAAAAAGTTTCAAAGGGGTTAACCTTTGAATTTTTTCAAAAATCGTCAAAAATTTCACTGGTGATTTTAGTGCATAAATCGACTAATTTCGATGCGTAGAGTTCGAAAAACGCGCTGGATCATGGCGCAAACACTTTAATCCGTCGCAAAATGCGAAGTAAAGGAGGGTCAAATTGGCATCGCATTCGCTTACTTTAAAGCCAGATAAAATTTAAAATATCGTACTTAGGAGGAATCTGTTTGCGCCAATCGAATTTTCTGCTCAAAATATACAAGAAAATATCGAAAAAGTATCCGATTTGAGACTTTCACTTTTTGGGGTAAAAAAGTTTCAAAGGGGTTAACCTTTGAATTTATTCAAAAAACGTCAAAAATTTCACTGGTGATTTTAGTGCATAAATCGACTAATTTCGATGCGTAGAGTTCGAAAAACGCGCTGGATCATGGTTAACCTTTGAATTTTTTCAAAAATCGTCAAAAATTTCACTGGTGATTTTAGTGCATAAATCGACTAATTTCGATGCGTAGAGTTCGAAAAACGCGCTGGATCATGGCGCAAACACTTTAATCCGTCGCAAAATGCGAAGTAAAGGAGGGTCAAATTGGCATCGCATTCGCTTACTTTAAAGCCAGATAAAATTTAAAATATCGTACTTAGGAGGAATCTGTTTGCGCCAATCGAATTTTCTGCTCAAAATATACAAGAAAATATCGAAAAAGTATCCGATTTGAGACTTTCACTTTTTGGGGTAAAAAAGTTTCAAAGGGGTTAACCTTTGAATTTATTCAAAAATCGTCAAAAATTTCACTGGTGATTTTAGTGCATAAATCGACTAATTTCGATGCGTAGAGTTCGAAAAACGCGCTGGATCATGGCGCAAACACTTTAATCCGTCGCAAAATGCGAAGTAAAGGAGGGTCAAATTGGCATCGCATTCGCTTACTTTAAAGCCAGATAAAATTTAAAATATCGTACTTAGGAGGAATCTGTTTGCGCCAATCGAATTTTCTGCTCAAAATATACAAGAAAATATCGAAAAAGTATCCGATTTGAGACTTTCACTTTTTGGGGTAAAAAAGTTTCAAAGGGGTTAACCTTTGAATTTATTCAAAAATCGTCAAAAATTTCACTGGTGATTTTAGTGCATAAATCGCCTAATTTCGATGCGTAGAGTTCGAAAAACGCGCTGGATCATGGCGCAAACACTTTAATCCGTCGCAAAATGCGAAGTAAAGGAGGGTCAAATTGGCATCGCATTCGCTTACTTTAAAGCCAGATAAAATTTAAAATATCGTACTTAGGAGGAATCTGTTTGCGCCAATCGAATTTTCTGCTCAAAATATACAAGAAAATATCGAAAAAGTATCCGATTTGAGACTTTCACTTTTTGGGGTAAAAAAGTTTCAAAGGGGTTAACCTTTGAATTTATTCAAAAATCGTCAAAAATTTCACTGGTGATTTTAGTGCATAAATCGACTAATTTCGATGCGTAGAGTTCGAAAAACGCGCTGGATCATGGCGCAAACACTTTAATCCGTCGCAAAATGCGAAGTAAAGGAGGGTCAAATTGGCATCGCATTCGCTTACTTTAAAGCCAGATAAAATTTAAAATATCGTACTTAGGAGGAATCTGTTTGCGCCAATCGAATTTTCTGCTCAAAATATACAAGAAAATATCGAAAAAGTATCCGATTTGAGACTTTCACTTTTTGGGGTAAAAAAGTTTCAAAGGGGTTAACCTTTGAATTTATTCAAAAATCGTCAAAAATTTCACTGGTGATTTTAGTGCATAAATCGCCTAATTTCGATGCGTAGAGTTCGAAAAACGCGCTGGATCATGGCGCAAACACTTTAATCCGTCGCAAAATGCGAAGTAAAGGAGGGTCAAATTGGCATCGCATTCGCTTACTTTAAAGCCAGATAAAATTTAAAATATCGTACTTAGGAGAAATCTGTTTGCGCCAATCGAATTTTCTGCTCAAAATATACAAGAAAATATCGAAAAAGTATCCGATTTGAGACTTTCACTTTTTGAGGTAAAAAAGTTTCAAAGGGGTTAACCTTTGAATTTTTTCAAAAATCGTCAAAAATTTCACTGGTGATTTTAGTGCATAAATCGACTAATTTCGATGCGTAGAGTTCGAAAAACGCGCTGGATCATGGCGCAAACATTTTAATCCGTCGCAAAATGCAAAGTAAAGGAGGGTCAAATTGGCATCGCATTCGCTTACTTTAAAGCCAGATAAAATTTAAAATATCGTACTTACGAGGAATCTGTATGCACCAATCGAATTTTCTGCTCAAAATATACAAGAAAATATCGAAAAAGTATCCGATTTGAGACTTTCACTTTTTGGGGTAAAAAAGTTTCAAAGGTGTTAACCTTTGAATTTTTTCAAAAATCGTCAAAAATTTCACTGGTGATTTTAGTGCATAAATCGACTAATTTCGATGCGTAGAGTTCGAAAAACGCGCTGGATCATGGCGCAAACACTTTAATCCGTCGCTAAATGCGAAGTAAAGGACGGTCAAATTGGCATCGCATTCGCTTACTTTAAAGCCAGATAAAATTTAAAATATCGTACTTAGGAGGAATCTGTTTGCGCCAATCGAATTTTCTGCTCAAAATATACAAGAAAATATCGAAAAATTATCCGATTTGAGACTTTCACTTTTTGGGGTAAAAAAGTTTCAAAGGGGTTAACCTTTGAATTTTTTCAAAAATCGTCAAAAATTTCACTGGTGATTTTAGTGCATAAATCGACTAATTTCGATGCGTAGAGTTCGAAAAACGCGCTGGATCATGGCGCAAACACTTCAATCCGTCGCAAAATGCGAAGTAAAGGAGGGTCAAATTGGCATCGCATTCGCTTACTTTAAAGCCAGATAAAATTTAAAATATCGTACTTAGGAGGAATCTGTTTGCGCCAATCGAATTTTCTGCTCAAAATATACAAGAAAATATCGAAAAAGTATCCGATTTGAGACTTTCACTTTTTGGGGTAAAAAAGTTTCAAAGGGGTTAACCTTTGAATTTTTTCAAAAATCGTCAAAAATTTCACTGGTGATTTTAGTGCATAAATCGACTAATTTCGATGCGTAGAGTTCGAAAAACGCGCTGGATCATGGCGCAAACACTTTAATCCGTCGCAAAATGCGAAGTAAAGGAGGGTCAAATTGGCATCGCATTCGCTTACTTTAAAGCCAGATAAAATTTAAAATATCGTACTTAGGAGGAATCTGTTTGCGCCAATCGAATTTTCTGCTCAAAATATACAAGAAAATATCGAAAAAGTATCCGATTTGAGACTTTCACTTTTTGGGGTAAAAAAGTTTCAAAGGGGTTAACCTTTGAATTTTTTCAAAAATCGTCAAAAATTTCACTGGTGATTTTAGTGCATAAATCGACTAATTTCGATGCGTAGAGTTCGAAAAACGCGCTGGATCATGGCGCAAACACTTTAATCCGTCGCAAAATGCGAAGTAAAGGAGGGTCAAATTGGCATCGCATTCGCTTACTTTAAAGCCAGATAAAATTTAAAATATCGTACTTAGGAGGAATCTGTTTGCGCCAATCGAATTTTCTGCTCAAAATATACAAGAAAATATCGAAAAAGTATCCGATTTGAGACTTTCTCTTTTTGGGGTAAAAAAGTTTCAAAGGGGTTAACCTTTGAATTTTTTCAAAAATCGTCAAAAATTTCACTGGTGATTTTAGTGCATAAATCGACTAATTTCGATGCGTAGAGTTCGAAAAACGCGCTGGATCATGGCGCAAACACTTTAATCCGTCGCAAAATGCGAAGTAAAGGAGGGTCAAATTGGCATCGCATTCGCTTACTTTAAAGCCAGATAAAATTTAAAATATCGTACTTAGGAGGAATCTGTTTGCGCCAATCGAATTTTCTGCTCAAAATATACAAGAAAATATCGAAAAAGTATCCGATTTGAGACTTTCACTTTTTGGGGTAAAAAAGTTTCAAAGGGGTTAACCTTTGAATTTTTTCAAAAATCGTCAAAAATTTCACTGGTGATTTTAGTGCATAAATCGACTAATTTAGATGCGTAGAGTTCGAAAAACGCGCTGGATCATGGCGCAAACATTTTAATCCGTCGCAAAATGCAAAGTAAAGGAGGGTCAAATTGGCATCGCATTCGCTTACTTTAAAGCCAGATAAAATTTAAAATATCGTACTTAGGAGGAATCTGTTTGCGCCAATCGAATTTTCTGCTCAAAATATACAAGAAAATATAGAAAAAGTATCCGATTTGAGACTTTCACTTTTTGGGGTAAAAAAGTTTCAAAGGGGTTAACCTTTGAATTTTTTCAAAAATCGTCAATAATTTCACTGGTGATTTTAGTGCATTAATCGACTAATTTCGATGCGTAGAGTTCGAAAAACGCGCTGGATCATGGCGCAAACACTTTAATCCGTCGCAAAATGCGAAGTAAAGGAGGGTCAAATTGGCATCGCATTCGCTTACTTTAAAGCCAGATAAAATTTAAAATATCGTACTTGGGAGGAATCTGTTTGCGCCAATCGAATTTTCTGCTCAAAATATACAAGAAAATATCGAAAAAGTATCCGATTTGAGACTTTCACTTTTTGGGGTAAAAAAGTTTCAAAGGGGTTAACCTTTGAATTTTTTCAAAAATCGTCAAAAATTTCACTGGTGATTTTAGTGCATAAATCGACTAATTTCGATGCGTAGAGTTCGAAAAACGCGCTGGATCATGGCGCAAACACTTTAATCCGTCGCAAAATGCGAAGTAAAGGAGGGTCAAATTGGCATCGCATTCGCTTACTTTAAAGCCAGATAAAATTTAAAATATCGTACTTAGGAGGAATCTGTTTGCGCCAATCGAATTTTCTGCTCAAAATATACAAGAAAATATCGAAAAAGTATCCGATTTGAGACTTTCACTTTTTGGGGTAAAAAAGTTTCAAAGGGGTTAACCTTTGAATTTTTTCAAAAATCGTCAATAATTTCACTGGTGATTTTAGTGCATAAATCGACTAATTTCGATGCGTAGAGTTCGAAAAACGCGCTGGATCATGGCGCAAACACTTTAATCCGTCGCAAAATGCGAAGTAAAGGAGGGTCAAATTGGCATCGCATTCGCTTACTTTAAAGCCAGATAAAATTTAAAATATCGTACTTAGGAGGAATCTGTTTGCGCCAATCGAATTTTCTGCTCAAAATATACAAGAAAATATCGAAAAAGTATCCGATTTGAGACTTTCACTTTTTGGGGTAAAAAAGTTTCAAAGGGGTTAACCTTTGAATTTTTTCAAAAATCGTCAAAAATTTCACTGGTGATTTTAGTGCATAAATCGACTAATTTCGATGCGTAGAGTTCGAAAAACGAGCTGGAACATGGCGCAAACACTTTAATCCGTCGCAAAATGCGAAGTAAAAAAGGGTCAAATTGGCATCGCATTCGCTTACTTTAAAGCCAGATAAAATTTAAAATATCGTACTTAGGAGGAATCTGTTTGCGCCAATCGAATTTTCTGCTCAAAATATACAAGAAAATATCGAAAAAGTATCCGATTTGAAACTTTCACTTTTTGGGGTAAAAAAGTTTCAAAGGGGTTAACCTTTGAATTTTTTCAAAAATCGTCAAAAATTTCACTGGTGATTTTAGTGCATAAATCGACTAATTTCGATGCGTAGAGTTCGAAAAACGCGCTGGATCATGGTTAACCTTTGAATTTTTTCAAAAATCGTCAAAAATTTCACTGGTGATTTTAGTGCATAAATCGACTAATTTCGATGCGTAGAGTTCGAAAAACGCGCTGGATCATGGCGCAAACACTTTAATCCGTCGCAAAATGCGAAGTAAAGGAGGGTCAAATTGGCATCGCATTCGCTTACTTTAAAGCCAGATAAAATTTAAAATATCGTACTTAGGAGGAATCTGTTTGCGCCAATCGAATTTTCTGCTCAAAATATACAAGAAAATATCGAAAAAGTATCCGATTTGAGACTTTCACTTTTTGGGGTAAAAAAGTTTCAAAGGGGTTAACCTTTGAATTTATTCAAAAATCGTCAAAAATTTCACTGGTGATTTTAGTGCATAAATCGACTAATTTCGATGCGTAGAGTTCGAAAAACGCGCTGGATCATGGTTAACCTTTGAATTTTTTCAAAAATCGTCAAAAATTTCACTGGTGATTTTAGTGCATAAATCGACTAATTTCGATGCGTAGAGTTCGAAAAACGCGCTGGATCATGGCGCAAACACTTTAATCCGTCGCAAAATGCGAAGTAAAGGAGGGTCAAATTGGCATCGCATTCGCTTACTTTAAAGCCAGATAAAATTTAAAATATCGTACTTAGGAGGAATCTGTTTGCGCCAATCGAATTTTCTGCTCAAAATATACAAGAAAATATCAAAAAAGTATCCGATTTGAGACTTTCACTTTTTGGGGTAAAAAAGTTTCAAAGGGGTTAACCTTTGAATTTTTTCAAAAATCGTCAATAATTTCACTGGTGATTTTAGTGCATAAATCGACTAATTTCGATGCGTAGAGTTCGAAAAACGCGCTGGATCATGGCGCAAACACTTTAATCCGTCGCAAAATGCGAAGTAAAGGAGGGTCAAATTGGCATCGCATTCGCTTACTTTAAAGCCAGATAAAATTTAAAATATCGTACTTAGGAGGAATCTGTTTGCGCCAATCGAATTTTCTGCTCAAAATATACAAGAAAATATCGAAAAAGTATCCGATTTGAGACTTTCACTTTTTGGGGTAAAAAAGTTTCAAAGGGGTTAACCTTTGAATTTTTTCAAAAATCGTCAAAAATTTCACTGGTGATTTTAGTGCATAAATCGACTAATTTCGATGCGTAGAGTTCGAAAAACGAGCTGGAACATGGCGCAAACACTTTAATCCGTCGCAAAATGCGAAGTAAAAAAGGGTCAAATTGGCATCGCATTCGCTTACTTTAAAGCCAGATAAAATTTAAAATATCGTACTTAGGAGGAATCTGTTTGCGCCAATCGAATTTTCTGCTCAAAATATACAAGAAAATATCGAAAAAGTATCCGATTTGAAACTTTCACTTTTTGGGGTAAAAAAGTTTCAAAGGGGTTAACCTTTGAATTTTTTCAAAAATCGTCAAAAATTTCACTGGTGATTTTAGTGCATAAATCGACTAATTTCGATGCGTAGAGTTCGAAAAACGCGCTGGATCATGGTTAACCTTTGAATTTTTTCAAAAATCGTCAAAAATTTCACTGGTGATTTTAGTGCATAAATCGACTAATTTCGATGCGTAGAGTTCGAAAAACGCGCTGGATCATGGCGCAAACACTTTAATCCGTCGCAAAATGCGAAGTAAAGGAGGGTCAAATTGGCATCGCATTCGCTTACTTTAAAGCCAGATAAAATTTAAAATATCGTACTTAGGAGGAATCTGTTTGCGCCAATCGAATTTTCTGCTCAAAATATACAAGAAATTATCGAAAAAGTATCCGATTTGAGACTTTCACTTTTTGGGGTAAAAAAGTTTCAAAGGGGTTAACCTTTGAATTTTTTCAAAAATCGTCAAAAATTTCACTGGTGATTTTAGTGCATAAATCGACTAATTTCGATGCGTAGAGTTCGAAAAACGCGCTGGATCATGGCGCAAACACTTTAATCCGTCGCAAAATGCGAAGTAAAGGAGGGTCAAATTGGCATCGCATTCGCTTACTTTAAAGCCAGATAAAATTTAAAATATCGTACTTAGGAGGAATCTGTTTGCGCCAATCGAATTTTCTGCTCAAAATATACAAGAAAATATCGAAAAAGTATCCGATTTGAGACTTTCACTTTTTGGGGTAAAAAAGTTTCAAAGGGGTTAACCTTTGAATTTATTCAAAAATCGTCAAAAATTTCACTGGTGATTTTAGTGCATAAATCGACTAATTTCGATGCGTAGAGTTCGAAAAACGCGCTGGATCATGGTTAACCTTTGAATTTTTTCAAAAATCGTCAAAAATTTCACTGGTGATTTTAGTGCATAAATCGACTAATTTCGATGCGTAGAGTTCGAAAAACGCGCTGGATCATGGCGCAAACACTTTAATCCGTCGCAAAATGCGAAGTAAAGGAGGGTCAAATTGGCATCGCATTCGCTTACTTTAAAGCCAGATAAAATTTAAAATATCGTACTTAGGAGGAATCTGTTTGCGCCAATCGAATTTTCTGCTCAAAATATACAAGAAAATATCGAAAAAGTATCCGATTTGAGACTTTCACTTTTTGGGGTAAAAAAGTTTCAAAGGGGTTAACCTTTGAATTTTTTCAAAAATCGTCAAAAATTTCACTGGTGATTTTAGTGCATAAATCGACTAATTTCGATGCGTAGAGTTCGAAAAACGCGCTGGATCATGGCGCAAACACTTTAATCCGTCGCAAAATGCGAAGTAAAGGAGGGTCAAATTGGCATCGCATTCGCTTACTTTAAAGCCAGATAAAATTTAAAATATCGTACTTAGGAGGAATCTGTTTGCGCCAATCGAATTTTCTGCTCAAAATATACAAGAAAATATCGAAAAAGTATCCGATTTGAGACTTTCACTTTTTGGGGTAAAAAAGTTTCAAAGGGGTTAACCTTTGAATTTTTTCAAAAATCGTCAATAATTTCACTGGTGATTTTAGTGCATAAATCGACTAATTTCGATGCGTAGAGTTCGAAAAACGCGCTGGATCATGGCGCAAACACTTTAATCCGTCGCAAAATGCGAAGTAAAGGAGGGTCAAATTGGCATCGCATTCGCTTACTTTAAAGCCAGATAAAATTTAAAATATCGTACTTAGAAGGAATCTGTTTGCGCCAATCGAATTTTCTGCTCAAAATATACAAGAAAATATCGAAAAAGTATCCGATTTGAGACTTTCACTTTTTGGGGTAAAAAAGTTTCAAAGGGGTTAACCTTTGAATTTTTTCAAAAATCGTCAAAAATTTCACTGGTGATTTTAGTGCATAAATCGACTAATTTCGATGCGTAGAGTTCGAAAAACGCGCTGGATCATGGCGCAAACACTTTAATCAGTCGCAAAATGCGAAGTAAAGGAGGGTCAAATTGGCATCGCATTCGCTTACTTTAAAGCCAGATAAAATTTAAAATATCGTACTTAGGAGGAATCTGTTTGCGCCAATCGAATTTTCTGCTCAAAATATACAAGAAAATATCGAAAAAGTATCCGATTTGAGACTTTCACTTTTTGGGGTAAAAAAGTTTCAAAGGGGTTAACCTTTGAATTTTTTCAAAAATCGTCAAAAATTTCACTGGTGATTTTAGTGCATAAATCGACTAATTTCGATGCGTAGAGTTCGAAAAACGCGCTGGATCATGGCGCAAACACTTTAATCCGTCGCAAAATGCGAAGTAAAGGAGGGTCAAATTGGCATCGCATTCGCTTACTTTAAAGCCAGATAAAATTTAAAATATCGTACTTAGGAGGAATCTGTTTGCGCCAATCGAATTTTCTGCTCAAAATATACAAGAAAATATCGAAAAAGTATCCGATTTGAGACTTTCACTTTTTGGGGTAAAAAAGTTTCAAAGGGGTTAACCTTTGAATTTTTTCAAAAATCGTCAAAAATTTCACTGGTGATTTTAGTGCATAAATCGACTAATTTCGATGCGTAGAGTTCGAAAAACGCGCTGGATCATGGCGCAAACACTTTAATCCGTCGCAAAATGCGAAGTAAAGGAGGGTCAAATTGGCATCGCATTCGCTTACTTTAAAGCCAGATAAAATTTAAAATATCGTACTTAGGAGGAATCTGTTTGCGCCAATCGAATTTTCTGCTCAAAATATACAAGAAAATATCGAAAAAGTATCCGATTTGAGACTTTCACTTTTTGGGGTAAAAAAGTTTCAAAGGGGTTAACCTTTGAATTTATTCAAAAATCGTCAAAAATTTCACTGGTGATTTTAGTGCATAAATCGACTAATTTCGATGCGTAGAGTTCGAAAAACGCGCTGGATCATGGCGCAAACACTTTAATCCGTCGCAAAATGCGAAGTAAAGGAGGGTCAAATTGGCATCGCATTCGCTTACTTTGAAGCCAGATAAAATTTAAAATATCGTACTTAGGAGAAATCTGTTTGCGCCAATCGAATTTTCTGCTCAAAATATACAAGAAAATATCGAAAAAGTATCCGATTTGAGACTTTCACTTTTTGAGGTAAAAAAGTTTCAAAGGGGTTAACCTTTGAATTTTTTCAAAAATCGTCAAAAATTTCACTGGTGATTTTAGTGCATAAAACGACTAATTTCGATGCGTAGAGTTCGAAAAACGCGCTGGATCATGGCGCAAACACTTTAATCCGTCGCAAAATGCAAAGTAAAGGAGGGTCAAATTGGCATCGCATTCGCTTACTTTAAAGCCAGATAAAATTTAAAATATCGTACTTACGAGGAATCTGTATGCACCAATCGAATTTTCTGCTCAAAATATACAAGAAAATATCGAAAAAGTATCCGATTTGAGACTTTCACTTTTTGGGGTAAAAAAGTTTCAAAGGGGTTAACCTTTGAATTTTTTCAAAAATCGTCAAAAATTTCACTGGTGATTTTAGTGCATAAATCGACTAATTTCGATGCGTAGAGTTCGAAAAACGCGCTGGATCATGGCGCAAACACTTTAATCCGTCGCAAAATGCGAAGTAAAGGAGGGTCAAATTGGCATCGCATTCGCTTACTTTAAAGCCAGATAAAATTTAAAATATCGTACTTAGGAGGAATCTGTTTGCGCCAATCGAATTTTCTGCTCAAAATATACAAGAAAATATCGAAAAAGTATCCGATTTGAGACTTTCACTTTTTGGGGTAAAAAAGTTTCAAAGGGGTTAACCTTTGAATTTTTTCAAAAATCGTCAAAAATTTCACTGGTGATTTTAGTGCATAAATCGACTAATTTCGATGCGTAGAGTTCGAAAAACGCGCTGGATCATGGCGCAAACACTTTAATCCGTCGCAAAATGCGAAGTAAAGGAGGGTCAAATTGGCATCGCATTCGCTTACTTTAAAGCCAGATAAAATTTAAAATATCGTACTTAGGAGGAATCTGTTTGCGCCAATCGAATTTTCTGCTCAAAATATACAAGAAAATATCGAAAAAGTATCCGATTTGAGACTTTCTCTTTTTGGGGTAAAAAAGTTTCAAAGGGGTTAACCTTTGAATTTTTTCAAAAATCGTCAAAAATTTCACTGGTGATTTTAGTGCATAAATCGACTAATTTCGATGCGTAGAGTTCGAAAAACGCGCTGGATCATGGCGCAAACACTTTAATCCGTCGCAAAATGCGAAGTAAAGGAGGGTCAAATTGGCATCGCATTCGCTTACTTTAAAGCCAGATAAAATTTAAAATATCGTACTTAGGAGGAATCTGTTTGCGCCAATCGAATTTTCTGCTCAAAATATACAAGAAAATATCGAAAAAGTATCCGATTTGAGACTTTCACTTTTTGGGGTAAAAAAGTTTCAAAGGGGTTAACCTTTGAATTTTTTCAAAAATCGTCAAAAATTTCACTGGTGATTTTAGTGCATAAATCGACTAATTTAGATGCGTAGAGTTCGAAAAACGCGCTGGATCATGGCGCAAACATTTTAATCCGTCGCAAAATGCAAAGTAAAGGAGGGTCAAATTGGCATCGCATTCGCTTACTTTAAAGCCAGATAAAATTTAAAATATCGTACTTAGGAGGAATCTGTTTGCGCCAATCGAATTTTCTGCTCAAAATATACAAGAAAATATAGAAAAAGTATCCGATTTGAGACTTTCACTTTTTGGGGTAAAAAAGTTTCAAAGGGGTTAACCTTTGAATTTTTTCAAAAATCGTCAATAATTTCACTGGTGATTTTAGTGCATAAATCGACTAATTTCGATGCGTAGAGTTCGAAAAACGCGCTGGATCATGGCGCAAACACTTTAATCCGTCGCAAAATGCGAAGTAAAGGAGGGTCAAATTGGCATCGCATTCGCTTACTTTAAAGCCAGATAAAATTTAAAATATCGTACTTAGGAGGAATCTGTTTGCGCCAATCGAATTTTCTGCTCAAAATATACAAGAAAATATCGAAAAAGTATCCGATTTGAGACTTTCACTTTTTGGGGTAAAAAAGTTTCAAAGGGGTTAACCTTTGAATTTTTTCAAAAATCGTCAAAAATTTCACTGGTGATTTTAGTGCATAAATCGACTAATTTCGATGCGTAGAGTTCGAAAAACGCGCTGGATCATGGCGCAAACACTTTAATCCGTCGCAAAATGCGAAGTAAAGGAGGGTCAAATTGGCATCGCATTCGCTTACTTTAAAGCCAGATAAAATTTAAAATATCGTACTTAGGAGGAATCTGTTTGCGCCAATCGAATTTTCTGCTCAAAATATACAAGAAAATATCGAAAAAGTATCCGATTTGAGACTTTCACTTTTTGGGGTAAAAAAGTTTCAAAGGGGTTAACCTTTGAATTTTTTCAAAAATCGTCAAAAATTTCACTGGTGATTTTAGTGCATAAATCGACTAATTTCGATGCGTAGAGTTCGAAAAACGCGCTGGATCATGGCGCAAACACTTTAATCAGTCGCAAAATGCGAAGTAAAGGAGGGTCAAATTGGCATCGCATTCGCTTACTTTAAAGCCAGATAAAATTTAAAATATCGTACTTAGGAGGAATCTGTTTGCGCCAATCGAATTTTCTGCTCAAAATATACAAGAAAATATCGAAAAAGTATCCGATTTGAGACTTTCACTTTTTGGGGTAAAAAAGTTTCAAAGGGGTTAACCTTTGAATTTTTTCAAAAATCGTCAAAAATTTCACTGGTGATTTTAGTGCATAAATCGACTAATTTCGATGCGTAGAGTTCGAAAAACGCGCTGGATCATGGCGCAAACACTTTAATCCGTCGCAAAATGCGAAGTAAAGGAGGGTCAAATTGGCATCGCATTCGCTTACTTTAAAGCCAGATAAAATTTAAAATATCGTACTTAGGAGGAATCTGTTTGCGCCAATCGAATTTTCTGCTCAAAATATACAAGAAAATATCGAAAAAGTATCCGATTTGAGACTTTCACTTTTTGGGGTAAAAAAGTTTCAAAGGGGTTAACCTTTGAATTTTTTCAAAAATCGTCAAAAATTTCACTGGTGATTTTAGTGCATAAATCGACTAATTTCGATGCGTAGAGTTCGAAAAACGCGCTGGATCATGGCGCAAACACTTTAATCCGTCGCAAAATGCGAAGTAAAGGAGGGTCAAATTGGCATCGCATTCGCTTACTTTAAAGCCAGATAAAATTTAAAATATCGTACTTAGGAGGAATCTGTTTGCGCCAATCGAATTTTCTGCTCAAAATATACACGAAAATATCGAAAAAGTATCCGATTTGAGACTTTCACTTTTTGGGGTAAAAAAGTTTCAAAGGGGTTAACCTTTGAATTTATTCAAAAATCGTCAATAATTTCACTGGTGATTTTAGTGCATAAATCGACTAATTTCGATGCGTAGAGTTCGAAAAACGCGCTGGATCATGGCGCAAACACTTTAATCCGTCGCAAAATGCGAAGTAAAGGAGGGTCAAATTGGCATCGCATTCGCTTACTTTGAAGCCAGATAAAATTTAAAATATCGTACTTAGGAGAAATCTGTTTGCGCCAATCGAATTTTCTGCTCAAAATATACAAGAAAATATCGAAAAAGTATCCGATTTGAGACTTTCACTTTTTGAGGTAAAAAAGTTTCAAAGGGGTTAACCTTTGAATTTTTTCAAAAATCGTCAAAAATTTCACTGGTGATTTTAGTGCATAAAACGACTAATTTCGATGCGTAGAGTTCGAAAAACGCGCTGGATCATGGCGCAAACATTTTAATCCGTCGCAAAATGCAAAGTAAAGGAGGGTCAAATTGGCATCGCATTCGCTTACTTTAAAGCCAGATAAAATTTAAAATATCGTACTTACGAGGAATCTGTATGCACCAATCGAATTTTCTGCTCAAAATATACAAGAAAATATCGAAAAAGTATCCGATTTGAGACTTTCACTTTTTGGGGTAAAAAAGTTTCAAAGGGGTTAACCTTTGAATTTTTTCAAAAATCGTCAAAAATTTCACTGGTGATTTTAGTGCATAAATCGACTAATTTCGATGCGTAGAGTTCGAAAAACGCGCTGGATCATGGCGCAAACACTTTAATCCGTCGCAAAATGCGAAGTAAAGGAGGGTCAAATTGGCATCGCATTCGCTTACTTTAAAGCCAGATAAAATTTAAAATATCGTACTTAGGAGGAATCTGTTTGCGCCAATCGAATTTTCTGCTCAAAATATACAAGAAAATATCGAAAAAGTATCCGATTTGAGACTTTCACTTTTTGGGGTAAAAAAGTTTCAAAGGGGTTAACCTTTGAATTTTTTCAAAAATCGTCAAAAATTTCACTGGTGATTTTAGTGCATAAATCGACTAATTTAGATGCGTAGAGTTCGAAAAACGCGCTGGATCATGGCGCAAACATTTTAATCCGTCGCAAAATGCAAAGTAAAGGAGGGTCAAATTGGCATCGCATTCGCTTACTTTAAAGACAGATAAAATTTAAAATATCGTACTTAGGAGGAATCTGTTTGCGCCAATCGAATTTTCTGCTCAAAATATACAAGAAAATATAGAAAAAGTATCCGATTTGAGACTTTCACTTTTTGGGGTAAAAAAGTTTCAAAGGGGTTAACCTTTGAATTTTTTCAAAAATCGTCAATAATTTCACTGGTGATTTTAGTGCATTAATCGACTAATTTCGATGCGTAGAGTTCGAAAAACGCGCTGGATCATGGCGCAAACACTTTAATCCGTCGCAAAATGCGAAGTAAAGGAGGGTCAAATTGGCATCGCATTCGCTTACTTTAAAGCCAGATAAAATTTAAAATATCGTACTTGGGAGGAATCTGTTTGCGCCAATCGAATTTTCTGCTCAAAATATACAAGAAAATATCGAAAAAGTATCCGATTTGAGACTTTCACTTTTTGGGGTAAAAAAGTTTCAAAGGGGTTAACCTTTGAATTTTTTCAAAAATCGTCAATAATTTCACTGGTGATTTTAGTGCATAAATCGACTAATTTCGATGCGTAGAGTTCGAAAAACGCGCTGGATCATGGCGCAAACACTTTAATCCGTCGCAAAATGCGAAGTAAAGGAGGGTCAAATTGGCATCGCATTCGCTTACTTTAAAGCCAGATAAAATTTAAAATATCGTACTTAGGAGGAATCTGTTTGCGCCAATCGAATTTTCTGCTCAAAATATACAAGAAAATATCGAAAAAGTATCCGATTTGAGACTTTCACTTTTTGGGGTAAAAAAGTTTCAAAGGGGTTAACCTTTGAATTTTTTCAAAAATCGTCAAAAATTTCACTGGTGATTTTAGTGCATAAATCGACTAATTTCGATGCGTAGAGTTCGAAAAACGAGCTGGAACATGGCGCAAACACTTTAATCCGTCGCAAAATGCGAAGTAAAAAAGGGTCAAATTGGCATCGCATTCGCTTACTTTAAAGCCAGATAAAATTTAAAATATCGTACTTAGGAGGAATCTGTTTGCGCCAATCGAATTTTCTGCTCAAAATATACAAGAAAATATCGAAAAAGTATCCGATTTGAAACTTTCACTTTTTGGGGTAAAAAAGTTTCAAAGGGGTTAACCTTTGAATTTTTTCAAAAATCGTCAAAAATTTCACTGGTGATTTTAGTGCATAAATCGACTAATTTCGATGCGTAGAGTTCGAAAAACGCGCTGGATCATGGTTAACCTTTGAATTTTTTCAAAAATCGTCAAAAATTTCACTGGTGATTTTAGTGCATAAATCGACTAATTTCGATGCGTAGAGTTCGAAAAACGCGCTGGATCATGGCGCAAACACTTTAATCCGTCGCAAAATGCGAAGTAAAGGAGGGTCAAATTGGCATCGCATTCGCTTACTTTAAAGCCAGATAAAATTTAAAATATCGTACTTAGGAGGAATCTGTTTGCGCCAATCGAATTTTCTGCTCAAAATATACAAGAAAATATCGAAAAAGTATCCGATTTGAGACTTTCACTTTTTGGGGTAAAAAAGTTTCAAAGGGGTTAACCTTTGAATTTTTTCAAAAATCGTCAAAAATTTCACTGGTGATTTTAGTGCATAAATCGACTAATTTCGATGCGTAGAGTTCGAAAAACGCGCTGGATCATGGCGCAAACACTTTAATCCGTCGCAAAATGCGAAGTAAAGGAGGGTCAAATTGGCATCGCATTCGCTTACTTTAAAGCCAGATAAAATTTAAAATATCGTACTTAGGAGGAATCTGTTTGCGCCAATCGAATTTTCTGCTCAAAATATACAAGAAAATATCGAAAAAGTATCCGATTTGAGACTTTCACTTTTTGGGGTAAAAAAGTTTCAAAGGGGTTAACCTTTGAATTTATTCAAAAATCGTCAAAAATTTCACTGGTGATTTTAGTGCATAAATCGACTAATTTCGATGCGTAGAGTTCGAAAAACGCGCTGGATCATGGTTAACCTTTGAATTTTTTCAAAAATCGTCAAAAATTTCACTGGTGATTTTAGTGCATAAATCGACTAATTTCGATGCGTAGAGTTCGAAAAACGCGCTGGATCATGGCGCAAACACTTTAATCCGTCGCAAAATGCGAAGTAAAGGAGGGTCAAATTGGCATCGCATTCGCTTACTTTAAAGCCAGATAAAATTTAAAATATCGTACTTAGGAGGAATCTGTTTGCGCCAATCGAATTTTCTGCTCAAAATATACAAGAAAATATCGAAAAAGTATCCGATTTGAGACTTTCACTTTTTGGGGTAAAAAAGTTTCAAAGGGGTTAACCTTTGAATTTTTTCAAAAATCGTCAAAAATTTCACTGGTGATTTTAGTGCATAAATCGACTAATTTCGATGCGTAGAGTTCGAAAAACGCGCTGGATCATGGCGCAAACACTTTAATCCGTCGCAAAATGCGAAGTAAAGGAGGGTCAAATTGGCATCGCATTCGCTTACTTTAAAGCCAGATAAAATTTAAAATATCGTACTTAGGAGGAATCTGTTTGCGCCAATCGAATTTTCTGCTCAAAATATACAAGAAAATATCGAAAAAGTATCCGATTTGAGACTTTCACTTTTTGGGGTAAAAAAGTTTAAAAGGGGTTAACCTTTGAATTTTTTCAAAAATCGTCAAAAATTTCACTGGTGATTTTAGTGCATAAATCGACTAATTTCGATGCGTAGAGTTCGAAAAACGCGCTGGATCATGGCGCAAACACTTTAATCCGTCGCAAAATGCGAAGTAAAGGAGGGTCAAATTGGCATCGCATTCGCTTACTTTAAAGCCAGATAAAATTTAAAATATCGTACTTAGGAGGAATCTGTTTGCGCCAATCGAATTTTCTGCTCAAAATATACAAGAAAATATCGAAAAAGTATCCGATTTGAGACTTTCACTTTTTGGGGTAAAAAAGTTTCAAAGGGGTTAACCTTTGAATTTTTTCAAAAATCGTCAAAAATTTCACTGGTGATTTTAGTGCATAAATCGACTAATTTCGATGCGTAGAGTTCGAAAAACGCGCTGGATCATGGCGCAAACACTTTAATCCGTCGCAAAATGCGAAGTAAAGGAGGGTCAAATTGGCATCGCATTCGCTTACTTTAAAGCCAGATAAAATTTAAAATATCGTACTTAGGAGGAATCTGTTTGCGCCAATCGAATTTTCTGCTCAAAATATACAAGAAAATATCGAAAAAGTATCCGATTTGAGACTTTCACTTTTTGGGGTAAAAAAGTTTCAAAGGGGTTAACCTTTGAATTTTTTCAAAAATCGTCAAAAATTTCACTGGTGATTTTAGTGCATAAATCGACTAATTTCGATGCGTAGAGTTCGAAAAACGCGCTGGATCATGGCGCAAACACTTTAATCAGTCGCAAAATGCGAAGTAAAGGAGGGTCAAATTGGCATCGCATTCGCTTACTTTAAAGCCAGATAAAATTTAAAATATCGTACTTAGGAGGAATCTGTTTGCGCCAATCGAATTTTCTGCTCAAAATATACAAGAAAATATCGAAAAAGTATCCGATTTGAGACTTTCACTTTTTGGGGTAAAAAAGTTTCAAAGGGGTTAACCTTTGAATTTTTTCAAAAATCGTCAAAAATTTCACTGGTGATTTTAGTGCATAAATCGACTAATTTCGATGCGTAGAGTTCGAAAAACGCGCTGGATCATGGCGCAAACACTTTAATCCGTCGCAAAATGCGAAGTAAAGGAGGGTCAAATTGGCATCGCATTCGCTTACTTTAAAGCCAGATAAAATTTAAAATATCGTACTTAGGAGGAATCTGTTTGCGCCAATCGAATTTTCTGCTCAAAATATACAAGAAAATATCGAAAAAGTATCCGATTTGAGACTTTCACTTTTTGGGGTAAAAAAGTTTCAAAGGGGTTAACCTTTGAATTTTTTCAAAAATCGTCAAAAATTTCACTGGTGATTTTAGTGCATAAATCGACTAATTTCGATGCGTAGAGTTCGAAAAACGCGCTGGATCATGGCGCAAACATTTTAATCCGTCGCAAAATGCAAAGTAAAGGAGGGTCAAATTGGCATCGCATTCGCTTACTTTAAAGCCAGATAAAATTTAAAATATCGTACTTACGAGGAATCTGTATGCACCAATCGAATTTTCTGCTCAAAATATACAAGAAAATATCGAAAAAGTATCCGATTTGAGACTTTCACTTTTTGGGGTAAAAAAGTTTCAAAGGGGTTAACCTTTGAATTTTTTCAAAAATCGTCAAAAATTTCACTGGTGATTTTATTGCATAAATCGACTAATTTCGATGCGTAGAGTTCGAAAAACGCGCTGGATCATGGCGCAAACACTTTAATCCGTCGCAAAATGCGAAGTAAAGGAGGGTCAAATTGGCATCGCATTCGCTTACTTTAAAGCCAGATAAAATTTAAAATATCGTACTTAGGAGGAATCTGTTTGCGCCAATCGAATTTTCTGCTCAAAATATACAAGAAAATATCGAAAAAGTATCCGATTTGAGACTTTCACTTTTTGGGGTAAAAAAGTTTCAAAGGGGTTAACCTTTGAATTTTTTCAAAAATCGTCAAAAATTTCACTGGTGATTTTAGTGCATAAATCGACTAATTTCGATGCGTAGAGTTCGAAAAACGCGCTGGATCATGGCGCAAACACTTTAATCCGTCGCAAAATGCGAAGTAAAGGAGGGTCAAATTGGCATCGCATTCGCTTACTTTAAAGCCAGATAAAATTTAAAATATCGTACTTAGGAGGAATCTGTTTGCGCCAATCGAATTTTCTGCTCAAAATATACAAGAAAATATCGAAAAAGTATCCGATTTGAGACTTTCACTTTTTGGGGTAAAAAAGTTTCAAAGGGGTTAACCTTTGAATTTTTTCAAAAATCGTCAAAAATTTCACTGGTGATTTTAGTGCATAAATCGACTAATTTCGATGCGTAGAGTTCGAAAAACGCGCTGGATCATGGCGCAAACACTTTAATCCGTCGCAAAATGCGAAGTAAAGGAGGGTCAAATTGGCATCGCATTCGCTTACTTTAAAGCCAGATAAAATTTAAAATATCGTACTTAGGAGGAATCTGTTTGCGCCAATCGAATTTTCTGCTCAAAATATACAAGAAAATATCGAAAAAGTATCCGATTTGAGACTTTCACTTTTTGGGGTAAAAAAGTTTCAAAGGGGTTAACCTTTGAATTTATTCAAAAATCGTCAAAAATTTCACTGGTGATTTTAGTGCATTAATCGACTAATTTCGATGCGTAGAGTTCGAAAAACGCGCTGGATCATGGCGCAAACACTTTAATCCGTCGCAAAATGCGAAGTAAAGGAGGGTCAAATTGGCATCGCATTCGCTTACTTTAAAGCCAGATAAAATTTAAAATATCGTACTTAGGAGAAATCTGTTTGCGCCAATCGAATTTTCTGCTCAAAATATACAAGAAAATATCGAAAAAGTATCCGATTTGAGACTTTCACTTTTTGAGGTAAAAAAGTTTCAAAGGGGTTAACCTTTGAATTTTTTCAAAAATCGTCAAAAATTTCACTGGTGATTTTAGTGCATAAATCGACTAATTTCGATGCGTAGAGTTCGAAAAACGCGCTGGATCATGGCGCAAACATTTTAATCCGTCGCAAAATGCAAAGTAAAGGAGGGTCAAATTGGCATCGCATTCGCTTACTTTAAAGCCAGATAAAATTTAAAATATCGTACTTAGGAGGAATCTGTTTGCGCCAATCGAATTTTCTGCTCAAAATATACAAGAAAATATCGAAAAAGTATCCGATTTGAGACTTTCACTTTTTGGGGTAAAAAAGTTTCAAAGGGGTTAACCTTTGAATTTTTTCAAAAATCGTCAAAAATTTCACTGGTGATTTTAGTGCATAAATCGACTAATTTCGATGCGTAGAGTTCGAAAAACGCGCTGGATCATGGCGCAAACACTTTAATCCTTCGCAAAATGCGAAGTAAAGGAGGGTCAAATTGGCATCGCATTCGCTTACTTTAAAGCCAGATAAAATTTAAAATATCGTACTTAGGAGGAATCTGTTTGCGCCAATCGAATTTTCTGCTCAAAATATACAAGAAAATATCGAAAAAGTATCCGATTTGAGACTTTCACTTTTTGGGGTAAAAAAGTTTCAAAGGGGTTAACCTTTGAATTTTTTCAAAAATCGTCAAAAATTTCACTGGTGATTTTAGTGCATAAATCGACTAATTTCGATGCGTAGAGTTCGAAAAACGCGCTGGATCATGGCGCAAACACTTTAATCCGTCGCAAAATGCGAAGTAAAGGAGGGTCAAATTGGCATCGCATTCGCTTACTTTAAAGCCAGATAAAATTTAAAATATCGTACTTAGGAGGAATCTGTTTGCGCCAATCGAATTTTCTGCTCAAAATATACAAGAAAATATCGAAAAAGTATCCGATTTGAGACTTTCACTTTTTGGGGTAAAAAAGTTTCAAAGGGGTTAACCTTTGAATTTTTTCAAAAATCGTCAAAAATTTCACTGGTGATTTTAGTGCATAAATCGACTAATTTCGATGCGTAGAGTTCGAAAAACGCGCTGGATCATGGCGCAAACACTTTAATCCGTCGCAAAATGCGAAGTAAAGGAGGGTCAAATTGGCATCGCATTCGCTTACTTTAAAGCCAGATAAAATTTAAAATATCGTACTTAGGAGGAATCTGTTTGCGCCAATCGAATTTTCTGCTCAAAATATACAAGAAAATATCGAAAAAGTATCCGATTTGAGACTTTCACTTATTGGGGTAAAAAAGTTTCAAAGAGGTTAACCTTTGAATTTTTTCAAAAATCGTCAAAAATTTCACTGGTGATTTTAGTGCATAAATCGACTAATTTCGATGCGTAGAGTTCGAAAAACGCGCTGGATCATGGCGCAAACATTTTAATCCGTCGCAAAATGCGAAGTAAAGGAGGGTCAAATTGGCATCGCATTCGCTTACTTTAAAGCCAGATAAAATTTAAAATATCGTACTTACGAGGAATCTGTATGCGCCAATCGAATTTTCTGCTCAAAATATACAAGAAAATATCGAAAAAGTATCCGATTTGAGACTTTCACTTTTTGGGGTAAAAAAGTTTCAAAGGGGTTAACCTTTGAATTTTTTCAAAAATCGTCAAAAATTTCACTGGTGATTTTAGTGCATAAATCGACTAATTTCGATGCGTAGAGTTCGAAAAACGCGCTGGATCATGGCGCAAACACTTTAATCCGTCGCAAAATGCGAAGTAAAGGAGGGTCAAATTGGCATCGCATTCGCTTACTTTGAAGCCAGATAAAATTTAAAATATCGTACTTAGGAGGAATCTGTTTGCGCCAATCGAATTTTCTGCTCAAAATATACAAGAAAATATCGAAAAAGTATCCGATTTGAGACTTTCACTTTTTGGGGTAAAAAAGTTTCAAAGGGGTTAACCTTTGAATTTTTTCAAAAATCGTCAATAATTTCACTGGTGATTTTAGTGCATAAATCGACTAATTTCGATGCGTAGAGTTCGAAAAACGCGCTGGATCATGGCGCAAACACTTTAATCCGTCGCAAAATGCGAAGTAAAGGAGGGTCAAATTGGCATCGCATTCGCTTACTTTAAAGCCAGATAAAATTTAAAATATCGTACTTAGGAGGAATCTGTTTGCGCCAATCGAATTTTCTGCTCAAAATATACAAGAAAATATCGAAAAAGTATCCGATTTGAGACTTTCACTTTTTGGGGTAAAAAAGTTTCAAAGGGGTTAACCTTTGAATTTTTTCAAAAATCGTCAAAAATTTCACTGGTGATTTTAGTGCATAAATCGACTAATTTCGATGCGTAGAGTTCGAAAAACGCGCTGGATCATGGCGCAAACACTTTAATCCGTCGCAAAATGCGAAGTAAAGGAGGGTCAAATTGGCATCGCATTCGCTTACTTTAAAGCCAGATAAAATTTAAAATATCGTACTTAGGAGGAATCTGTTTGCGCCAATCGAATTTTCTGCTCAAAATATACAAGAAAATATCAAAAAAGTATCCGATTTGAGACTTTCTCTTTTTGGGGTAAAAAAGTTTCAAAGGGGTTAACCTTTGAATTTTTTCAAAAATCGTCAAAAATTTCACTGGTGATTTTAGTGCATTAATCGACTAATTTCGATGCGTAGAGTTCGAAAAACGCGCTGGATCATGGCGCAAACACTTTAATCCGTCGCAAAATGCGAAGTAAAGGAGGGTCAAATTGGCATCGCATTCGCTTACTTTAAAGCCAGATAAAATTTAAAATATCGTACTTAGGAGGAATCTGTTTGCGCCAATCGAATTTTCTGCTCAAAATATACAAGAAAATATCGAAAAAGTATCCGATTTGAGACTTTCACTTTTTGGGGTAAAAAAGTTTCAAAGGGGTTAACCTTTGAATTTTTTCAAAAATCGTCAAAAATTTCACTGGTGATTTTAGTGCATAAATCGACTAATTTCGATGCGTAGAGTTCGAAAAACGCGCTGGATCATGGCGCAAACACTTTAATCCGTCGCAAAATGCGAAGTAAAGGAGGGTCAAATTGGCATCGCATTCGCTTACTTTAAAGCCAGATAAAATTTAAAATATCGTACTTAGGAGGAATCTGTTTGCGCCAATCGAATTTTCTGCTCAAAATATACAAGAAAATATCGAAAAAGTATCCGATTTGAGACTTTCACTTTTTGGGGTAAAAAAGTTTCAAAGGGGTTAACCTTTGAATTTTTTCAAAAATCGTCAAAAATTTCACTGGTGATTTTAGTGCATAAATCGACTAATTTCGATGCGTAGAGTTCGAAAAACGAGCTGGATCATGGCGCAAACACTTTAATCCGTCGCAAAATGCGAAGTAAAGGAGGGTCAAATTGGCATCGCATTCGCTTACTTTAAAGCCAGATAAAATTTAAAATATCGTACTTAGGAGGAATCTGTTTGCGCCAATCGAATTTTCTGCTCAAAATATACAAGAAAATATCGAAAAAGTATCCGATTTGAGACTTTCACTTTTTGGGGTAAAAAAGTTTCAAAGGGGTTAACCTTTGAATTTTTTCAAAAATCGTCAAAAATTTCACTGGTGATTTTAGTGCATAAATCGACTAATTTCGATGCGTAGAGTTCGAAAAACGAGCTGGATCATGGCGCAAACACTTTAATCCGTCGCAAAATGCGAAGTAAAGGAGGGTCAAATTGGCATCGCATTCGCTTACTTTAAAGCCAGATAAAATTTAAAATATCGTACTTAGGAGGAATCTGTTTGCGCCAATCGAATTTTCTGCTCAAAATATACAAGAAAATATCGAAAAAGTATCCGATTTGAGACTTTCACTTTTTGGGGTAAAAAAGTTTCAAAGGGGTTAACCTTTGAATTTTTTCAAAAATCGTCAAAAATTTCACTGGTGATTTTAGTGCATAAATCGACTAATTTCGATGCGTAGAGTTCGAAAAACGCGCTGGATCATGGCGCAAACACTTTAATCCGTCGCAAAATGCGAAGTAAAGGAGGGTCAAATTGGCATCGCATTCGCTTACTTTAAAGCCAGATAAAATTTAAAATATCGTACTTAGGAGGAATCTGTTTGCGCCAATCGAATTTTCTGCTCAAAATATACAAGAAAATATCGAAAAAGTATCCGATTTGAGACTTTCACTTTTTGGGGTAAAAAAGTTTCAAAGGGGTTAACCTTTGAATTTTTTCAAAAATCGTCAAAAATT
This sequence comes from Cantharis rustica, assembly GCA_911387805.1. NCBI lineage: Eukaryota > Metazoa > Arthropoda > Insecta > Coleoptera > Cantharidae > Cantharis > Cantharis rustica. Next base: position 1,336,498 of record OU426878.1, on the reverse strand, counting down.
TCACTGGTGATTTTAGTGCATAAATCGACTAATTTCGATGCGTAGAGTTCGAAAAACGCGCTGGATCATGGCGCAAACACTTTAATCCGTCGCAAAATGCGAAGTAAAGGAGGGTCAAATTGGCATCGCATTCGCTTACTTTAAAGCCAGATAAAATTTAAAATATCGTACTTAGGAGGAATCTGTTTGCGCCAATCGAATTTTCTGCTCAAAATATACAAAAAAATATCGAAAAAGTATCCGATTTGAGACTTTCACTTTTTGGGGTAAAAAAGTTTCAAAGGGGTTAACCTTTGAATTTTTTCAAAAATCGTCAATAATTTCACTGGTGATTTTAGTGCATAAATCGACTAATTTCGATGCGTAGAGTTCGAAAAACGCGCTGGATCATGGCGCAAACACTTTAATCCGTCGCAAAATGCGAAGTCAAGGAGGGTCAAATTGGCATCGCATTCGCTTACTTTAAAGCCAGATAAAATTTAAAATATCGTACTTAGGAGGAATCTGTTTGCGCCAATCGAATTTTCTGCTCAAAATATACAAGAAAATATCGAAAAAGTATCCGATTTGAGACTTTCACTTTTTGGGGTAAAAAAGTTTCAAAGGGGTTAACCTTTGAATTTTTTCAAAAATCGTCAAAAATTTCACTGGTGATTTTAGTGCATAAATCGACTAATTTCGATGCGTAGAGTTCGAAAAACGCGCTGGATCATGGCGCAAACACTTTAATCCGTCGCAAAATGCGAAGTAAAGGAGGGTCAAATTGGCATCGCATTCGCTTACTTTAAAGCCAGATAAAATTTAAAATATCGTACTTAGGAGGAATCTGTTTGCGCCAATCGAATTTTCTGCTCAAAATATACAAGAAAATATCGAAAAAGTATCCGATTTGAGACTTTCACTTTTTGGGGTAAAAAAGTTTCAAAGGGGTTAACCTTTGAATTTTTTCAAAAATCGTCAAAAATTTCACTGGTGATTTTAGTGCATAAATCGACTAATTTCGATGCGTAGAGTTCGAAAAACGCGCTGGATCATGGCGCAAACACTTTAATCCGTCGCAAAATGCGAAGTAAAGGAGGGTCAAATTGGCATCGCATTCGCTTACTTTAAAGCCAGATAAAATTTAAAATATCGTACTTAAGAGGAATCTGTTTGCGCCAATCGAATTTTCTGCTCAAAATATACAAGAAAATATCGAAAAAGTATCCGATTTGAAACTTTCACTTTTTGGGGTAAAAAAGTTTCAAAGGGGTTAACCTTTGAATTTTTTCAAAAATCGTCAAAAATTTCACTGGTGATTTTAGTGCATAAATCGACTAATTTCGATGCGTAGAGTTCGAAAAACGCGCTGGATCATGGCGCAAACACTTTAATCCGTCGCAAAATGCGAAGTAAAGGAGGGTCAAATTGGCATCGCATTCGCTTACTTTAAAGCCAGATAAAATTTAAAATATCGTACTTAGGAGGAATCTGTTTGCGCCAATCGAATTTTCTGCTCAAAATATACAAGAAAATATCGAAAAAGTATCCGATTTGAGACTTTCACTTTTTGGGGTAAAAAAGTTTCAAAGGGGTTAACCTTTGATTTTTTCAAAAATCGTCAAAAATTTCACTGGTGATTTTAGTGCATAAATCGACTAATTTCGATGCGTAGAGTTCGAAAAACGCGCTGGATCATGGCGCAAACATTTTAATCCGTCGCAAAATGCGAAGTAAAGTAGGGTCAAATTGGCATCGCATTCGCTTACTTTAAAGCCAGATAAAATTTAAAATATCGTACTTAGGAGGAATCTGTTTGCGCCAATCGAATTTTCTGCTCAAAATATACAAGAAAATATCGAAAAAGTATCCGATTTGAGATTTTCACTTTTTGGGGTAAAAAAGTTTCAAAGGGGTTAACCTTTGAATTTTTTCAAAAATCGTCAAAAATTTCACTGGTGATTTTAGTGCATAAATAGACTAATTTCGATGCGTAGAGTTCGAAAAACGCGCTGGATCATGGCGCAAACATTTTAATCCGTCGCAAAATGCGAAGTAAAGGAGGGTCAAATTGGCATCGCATTCGCTTACTTTAAAGCCAGATAAAATTTAAAATATCGTACTTAGGAGGAATCTGTTTGCGCCAATCGAATTTTCTGCTCAAAATATACAAGAAAATATCAAAAAAGTATCCGATTTGAGACTTTCACTTTTTGGGTTAAAAAAGTTTCAAAGGGGTTAACCTTTGAATTTTTTCAAAAATCGTCAAAAATTTCACTGGTGATTTTTGTGCATAAATCGACTAATTTCGATGCGTAGAGTTCGAAAAACGCGCTGGATCATGGCGCAAACACTTTAATCCGTCGCAAAATGCGAAGTAAAGGAGGGTCAAATTGGCATCGCATTCGCTTACTTTAAAGCCAGATAAAATTTAAAATATCGTACTTAGGAGGAATCTGTTTGCGCCAATCGAATTTTCTGCTCAAAATATACAAGAAAATATCGAAAAAGTATCCGATTTGAGACTTTCACTTTTTGGGGTAAAAAAGTTTCAAAGGGGTTAACCTTTGAATTTTTTCAAAAATCGTCAAAAATTTCACTGGTGATTTTAGTGCATAAATCGACTAATTTCGATGCGTAGAGTTCGAAAAACGCGCTGGATCATGGCGCAAACACTTTAATCCGTCGCAAAATGCGAAGTAAAGGAGGGTCAAATTGGCATCGCATTCGCTTACTTTAAAGCCAGATAAAATTTAAAATATCGTACTTAGGAGGAATCTGTTTGCGCCAATCGAATTTTCTGCTCAAAATATACAAGAAAATTACGAAAAAGTATCCGATTTGAGACTTTCACTTTTTGGGGTAAAAAAGTTTCAAAGGGGTTAACCTTTGAATTTTTTCAAAAATCGTCAAAAATTTCACTGGTGATTTTAGTGCATAAATCGACTAATTTCGATGCGTAGAGTTCGAAAAACGCGCTGGATCATGGCGCAAACACTTTAATCCGTCGCAAAATGCGAAGTAAAGGAGGGTCAAATTGGCATCGCATTCGCTTACTTTAAAGCCAGATAAAATTTAAAATATCGTACTTAGGAGGAATCTGTTTGCGCCAATCGAATTTTCTGCTCAAAATATACAAGAAAATATCGAAAAAGTATCCGATTTGAGACTTTCACTTTTTGGGGTAAAAAAGTTTCAAAGGGGTTAACCTTTGAATTTTTTCAAAAATCGTCAAAAATTTCACTGGTGATTTTAGTGCATAAATCGACTAATTTCGATGCGTAGAGTTCGAAAAACGCGCTGGATCATGGCGCAAACACTTTAATCCGTCGCAAAATGCGAAGTAAAGGAGGGTCAAATTGGCATCGCATTCGCTTACTTTAAAGCCAGATAAAATTTAAAATATCGTACTTAGGAGGAATCTGTTTGCGCCAATCGAATTTTCTGCTCAAAATATACAAGAAAATATCGAAAAAGTATCCGATTTGAAACTTTCACTTTTTGGGGTAAAAAAGTTTCAAAGGGGTTAACCTTTGAATTTTTTCAAAAATCGTCAAAAATTTCACTGGTGATTTTAGTGCATAAATCGACTAATTTCGATGCGTAGAGTTCGAAAAACGCGCTGGATCATGGCGCAAACACTTTAATCCGTCGCAAAATGCGAAGTAAAGGAGGGTCAAATTGGCATCGCATTCGCTTACTTTAAAGCCAGATAAAATTTAAAATATCGTACTTAGGAGGAATCTGTTTGCGCCAATCGAATTTTCTGCTCAAAATATACAAGAAAATATCGAAAAAGTATCCGATTTGAGACTTTCACTTTTTGGGGTAAAAAAGTTTCAAAGGGGTTAACCTTTGAATTTTTTCAAAAATCGTCAAAAATTTCACTGGTGATTTTAGTGCATAAATCGACTAATTTCGATGCGTAGAGTTCGAAAAACGCGCTGGATCATGGCGCAAACACTTTAATCCGTCGCAAAATGCGAAGTAAAGGAGGGTCAAATTGGCATCGCATTCGCTTACTTTAAAGCCAGATAAAATTTAAAATATCGTACTTAGGAGGAATCTGTTTGCGCCAATCGAATTTTCTGCTCAAAATATACAAGAAAATATCGAAAAAGTATCCGATTTGAGACTTTCACTTTTTGGGGTAAAAAAGTTTCAAAGGGGTTAACCTTTGAATTTTTTCAAAAATCGTCAAAAATTTCACTGGTGATTTTAGTGCATAAATCGACTAATTTCGATGCGTAGAGTTCGAAAAACGCGCTGGATCATGGCGCAAACACTTTAATCCGTCGCAAAATGCGAAGTAAAGGAGGGTCAAATTGGCATCGCATTCGCTTACTTTAAAGCCAGATAAAATTTAAAATATCGTACTTAGGAGGAATCTGTTTGCGCCAATCGAATTTTCTGCTCAAAATATACAAGAAAATATCGAAAAAGTATCCGATTTGAGACTTTCACTTTTTGGGGTAAAAAAGTTTCAAAGGGGTTAACCTTTGAATTTTTTCAAAAATCGTCAATAATTTCACTGGTGATTTTAGTGCATAAATCGACTAATTTCGATGCGTAGAGTTCGAAAAACGCGCTGGATCATGGCGCAAACACTTTAATCCGTCGCAAAATGCGAAGTAAAGGAGGGTCAAATTGGCATCGCATTCGCTTACTTTAAAGCCAGATAAAATTTAAAATATCGTACTTAGGAGGAATCTGTTTGCGCCAATCGAATTTTCTGCTCAAAATATACAAGAAAATATCGAAAAAGTATCCGATTTGAGACTTTCACTTTTTGGGGTAAAAAAGTTTCAAAGGGGTTAACCTTTGAATTTTTTCAAAAATCGTCAAAAATTTCACTGGTGATTTTAGTGCATAAATCGACTAATTTCGATGCGTAGAGTTCGAAAAACGCGCTGGATCATGGCGCAAACACTTTAATCAGTCGCAAAATGCGAAGTAAAGGAGGGTCAAATTGGCATCGCATTCGCTTACTTTAAAGCCAGATAAAATTTAAAATATCGTACTTAGGAGGAATCTGTTTGCGCCAATCGAATTTTCTGCTCAAAATATACAAGAAAATATCGAAAAAGTATCCGATTTGAGACTTTCACTTTTTGGGGTAAAAAAGTTTCAAAGGGGTTAACCTTTGAATTTTTTCAAAAATCGTCAAAAATTTCACTGGTGATTTTAGTGCATAAATCGACTAATTTCGATGCGTAGAGTTCGAAAAACGCGCTGGATCATGGCGCAAACACTTTAATCCGTCGCAAAATGCGAAGTAAAGGAGGGTCAAATTGGCATCGCATTCGCTTACTTTAAAGCCAGATAAAATTTAAAATATCGTACTTAGGAGGAATCTGTTTGCGCCAATCGAATTTTCTGCTCAAAATATACAAGAAAATATCGAAAAAGTATCCGATTTGAGACTTTCACTTTTTGGGGTAAAAAAGTTTCAAAGGGGTTAACCTTTGAATTTTTTCAAAAATCGTCAAAAATTTCACTGGTGATTTTAGTGCATAAATCGACTAATTTCGATGCGTAGAGTTCGAAAAACGCGCTGGATCATGGCGCAAACACTTTAATCCGTCGCAAAATGCGAAGTAAAGGAGGGTCAAATTGGCATCGCATTCGCTTACTTTAAAGCCAGATAAAATTTAAAATATCGTACTTAGGAGGAATCTGTTTGCGCCAATCGAATTTTCTGCTCAAAATATACAAGAAAATATCGAAAAAGTATCCGATTTGAGACTTTCACTTTTTGGGGTAAAAAAGTTTCAAAGGGGTTAACCTTTGAATTTATTCAAAAATCGTCAAAAATTTCACTGGTGATTTTAGTGCATAAATCGACTAATTTCGATGCGTAGAGTTCGAAAAACGCGCTGGATCATGGCGCAAACACTTTAATCCGTCGCAAAATGCGAAGTAAAGGAGGGTCAAATTGGCATCGCATTCGCTTACTTTGAAGCCAGATAAAATTTAAAATATCGTACTTAGGAGAAATCTGTTTGCGCCAATCGAATTTTCTGCTCAAAATATACAAGAAAATATCGAAAAAGTATCCGATTTGAGACTTTCACTTTTTGAGGTAAAAAAGTTTCAAAGGGGTTAACCTTTGAATTTTTTCAAAAATCGTCAAAAATTTCACTGGTGATTTTAGTGCATAAATCGACTAATTTCGATGCGTAGAGTTCGAAAAACGCGCTGGATCATGGCGCAAACACTTTAATCCGTCGCAAAATGCGAAGTAAAGGAGGGTCAAATTGGCATCGCATTCGCTTACTTTAAAGCCAGATAAAATTTAAAATATCGTACTTAGGAGGAATCTGTTTGCGCCAATCGAATTTTCTGCTCAAAATATACAAGAAAATATCGAAAAAGTATCCGATTTGAGACTTTCACTTTTTGGGGTAAAAAAGTTTCAAAGGGGTTAACCTTTGAATTTTTTCAAAAATCGTCAAAAATTTCACTGGTGATTTTAGTGCATAAATCGACTAATTTCGATGCGTAGAGGTCGAAAAACGCGCTGGATCATGGCGCAAACACTTTAATCCGTCGCAAAATGCGAAGTAAAGGAGGGTCAAATTGGCATCGCATTCGCTTACTTTAAAGCCAGATAAAATTTAAAATATCGTACTTAGGAGGAATCTGTTTGCGCCAATCGAATTTTCTGCTCAAAATATACAAGAAAATATCGAAAAAGTATCCGATTTGAGACTTTCACTTTTTGGGGTAAAAAAGTTTCAAAGGGGTTAACCTTTGAATTTTTTCAAAAATCGTCAAAAATTTCACTGGTGATTTTAGTGCATAAATCGACTAATTTCGATGCGTAGAGTTCGAAAAACGCGCTGGATCATGGCGCAAACACTTCACCTTTGAATTTTTTCAAAAATCGTCAAAAATTTCACTGGTGATTTTAGTGCATAAATCGACTAATTTCGATGCGTAGAGTTCGAAAAACGCGCTGGATCATGGCGCAAACACTTTAATCCGTCGCAAAATGCGAAGTAAAGGAGGGTCAAATTGGCATCGCATTCGCTTACTTTAAAGCCAGATAAAATTTAAAATATCGTACTTAGGAGGAATCTGTTTGCGCCAATCGAATTTTCTGCTCAAAATATACAAGAAAATATCGAAAAAGTATCCGATTTGAGACTTTCACTTTTTGGGGTAAAAAAGTTTCAAAGGGGTTAACCTTTGAATTTTTTCAAAAATCGTCAATAATTTCACTGGTGATTTTAGTGCATAAATCGACTAATTTCGATGCGTAGAGTTCGAAAAACGCGCTGGATCATGGCGCAAACACTTTAATCCGTCGCAAAATGCGAAGTAAAGGAGGGTCAAATTGGCATCGCATTCGCTTACTTTAAAGCCAGATAAAATTTAAAATATCGTACTTAGGAGGAATCTGTTTGCGCCAATCGAATTTTCTGCTCAAAATATACAAGAAAATATCGAAAAAGTATCCGATTTGAGACTTTCACTTTTTGGGGTAAAAAAGTTTCAAAGGGGTTAACCTTTGAATTTTTTCAAAAATCGTCAAAAATTTCACTGGTGATTTTAGTGCATAAATCGACTAATTTCGATGCGTAGAGTTCGAAAAACGCGCTGGATCATGGCGCAAACACTTTAATCCGTCGCAAAATGCGAAGTAAAGGAGGGTCAAATTGGCATCGCATTCGCTTACTTTAAAGCCAGATAAAATTTAAAATATCGTACTTAGGAGGAATCTGTTTGCGCCAATCGAATTTTCTGCTCAAAATATACAAGAAAATATCGAAAAAGTATCCGATTTGAGACTTTCACTTTTTGGGGTAAAAAAGTTTCAAAGGGGTTAACCTTTGAATTTTTTCAAAAATCGTCAAAAATTTCACTGGTGATTTTAGTGCATAAATCGACTAATTTCGATGCGTAGAGTTCGAAAAACGCGCTGGATCATGGCGCAAACACTTTAATCCGTCGCAAAATGCGAAGTAAAGGAGGGTCAAATTGGCATCGCATTCGCTTACTTTAAAGCCAGATAAAATTTAAAATATCGTACTTAGGAGGAATCTGTTTGCGCCAATCGAATTTTCTGCTCAAAATATACAAGAAAATATCGAAAAAGTATCCGATTTGAGACTTTCACTTTTTGGGGTAAAAAAGTTTCAAAGGGGTTTCAAAGGGTTAACCTTTGAATTTTTTCAAAAATAGTCAAAAATTTCACTGGTGATTTTAGTGCATAAATCGACTAATTTCGATGCGTAGAGTTCGAAAAACGCGCTGGATCATGGCGCAAACACTTTAATCCGTCGCAAAATGCGAAGTAAAGGAGGGTCAAATTGGCATCGCATTCGCTTACTTTAAAGCCAGATAAAATTTAAAATATCGTACTTAGGAGGAATCTGTTTGCGCCAATCGAATTTTCTGCTCAAAATATACAAGAAAATATCGAAAAAGTATCCGATTTGAGACTTTCACTTTTTGGGGTAAAAAAGTTTCAAAGGGGTTAACCTTTGAATTTTTTCAAAAATCGTCAAAAATTTCACTGGTGATTTTAGTGCATAAATCGACTAATTTCGATGCGTAGAGTTCGAAAAACGCGCTGGATCATGGCGCAAACATTTTAATCCGTCGCAAAATGCGAAGTAAAGTAGGGTCAAATTGGCACCGCATTCGCTTACTTTAAAGCCAGATAAAATTTAAAATATCGTACTTACGAGGAATCTGTATGCGCCAATCGAATTTTCTGCTCAAAATATACAAGAAAATATCGAAAAAGTATCCGATTTGAGACTTTCACTTTTTGGGGTAAAAAAGTTTCAAAGGGGTTAACCTTTGAATTTTTTCAAAAATCGTCAAAAATTTCACTGGTGATTTTAGTGCATAAATCGACTAATTTCGATGCGTAGAGTTCGAAAAACGCGCTGGATCATGGCGCAAACACTTTAATCCGTCGCAAAATGCGAAGTAAAGGAGGGTCAAATTGGCATCGCATTCGCTTACTTTAAAGCCAGATAAAATTTAAAATATCGTACTTAGGAGGAATCTGTTTGCGCCAATCGAATTTTCTGCTCAAAATATACAAGAAAATATCGAAAAAGTATCCGATTTGAGACTTTCACTTTTTGGGGTAAAAAAGTTTCAAAGGGGTTAACCTTTGAATTTTTTCAAAAATCGTCAAAAATTTCACTGGTGATTTTAGTGCATAAATCGACTAATTTCGATGCGTAGAGTTCGAAAAACGCGCTGGATCATGGCGCAAACACTTTAATCCGTCGCAAAATGCGAAGTAAAGGAGGGTCAAATTGGCATCGCATTCGCTTACTTTAAAGCCAGATAAAATTTAAAATATCGTACTTAGGAGGAATCTGTTTGCGCCAATCGAATTTTCTGCTCAAAATATACAAGAAAATATCGAAAAAGTATCCGATTTGAGACTTTCACTTTTTGGGGTAAAAAAGTTTCAAAGGGGTTAACCTTTGAATTTTTTCAAAAATCGTCAAAAATTTCACTGGTGATTTTAGTGCATAAATCGACTAATTTCGATGCGTAGAGTTCGAAAAACGCGCTGGATCATGGCGCAAACACTTTAATCCGTCGCAAAATGCGAAGTAAAGGAGGGTCAAATTGGCATCGCATTCGCTTACTTTAAAGCCAGATAAAATTTAAAATATCGTACTTAGGAGGAATCTGTTTGCGCCAATCGAATTTTCTGCTCAAAATATACAAGAAAATATCGAAAAAGTATCCGATTTGAGACTTTCACTTTTTGGGGTAAAAAAGTTTCAAAGGGGTTAACCTTTGAATTTTTTCAAAAATAGTCAAAAATTTCACTGGTGATTTTAGTGCATAAATCGACTAATTTCGATGCGTAGAGTTCGAAAAACGCGCTGGATCATGGCGCAAACACTTTAATCCGTCGCAAAATGCGAAGTAAAGGAGGGTCAAATTGGCATCGCATTCGCTTACTTTAAAGCCAGATAAAATTTAAAATATCGTACTTAGGAGGAATCTGTTTGCGCCAATCGAATTTTCTGCTCAAAATATACAAGAAAATATCGAAAAAGTATCCGATTTGAGACTTTCACTTTTTGGGGTAAAAAAGTTTCAAAGGGGTTAACCTTTGAATTTTTTCAAAAATGGTCAAAAATTTCACTGGTGATTTTAGTGCATAAATCGACTAATTTCGATGCGTAGAGTTCGAAAAACGCGCTGGATCATGGCGCAAACACTTTAATCCGTCGCAAAATGCGAAGTAAAGGAGGGTCAAATTGGCATCGCATTCGCTTACTTTAAAGCCAGATAAAATTTAAAATATCGTACTTACGAGGAATCTGTTTGCGCCAATCGAATTTTCTGCTCAAAATATACAAGAAAATATCGAAAAAGTATCCGATTTGAGACTTTCACTTTTTGGGGTAAAAAAGTTTCAAAGGGGTTAACCTTTGAATTTTTTCAAAAATCGTCAAAAATTTCACTGGTGATTTTAGTGCATAAATCGACTAATTTCGATGCGTAGAGTTCGAAAAACGCGCTGGATCATGGCGCAAACACTTTAATCCGTCGCAAAATGCGAAGTAAAGGAGGGTCAAATTGGCATCGCATTCGCTTACTTTAAAGCCAGATAAAATTTAAAATATCGTACTTAGGAGGAATCTGTTTGCGCCAATCGAATTTTCTGCTCAAAATATACAAGAAAATATCGAAAAAGTATCCGATTTGAGACTTTCACTTTTTGGGGTAAAAAAGTTTCAAAGGGGTTAACCTTTGAATTTTTTCAAAAATCGTCAAAAATTTCACTGGTGATTTTAGTGCATAAATCGACTAATTTCGATGCGTAGAGTTCGAAAAACGCGCTGGATCATGGCGCAAACACTTTAATCCGTCGCAAAATGCGAAGTAAAGGAGGGTCAAATTGGCATCGCATTCGCTTACTTTAAAGCCAGATAAAATTTAAAATATCGTACTTAGGAGGAATCTGTTTGCGCCAATCGAATTTTCTGCTCAAAATATACAAGAAAATATCGAAAAAGTATCCGATTTGAGACTTTCACTTTTTGGGGTAAAAAAGTTTCAAAGGGGTTAACCTTTGAATTTTTTCAAAAATCGTCAAAAATTTCACTGGTGATTTTAGTGCATAAATCGACTAATTTCGATGCGTAGAGTTCGAAAAACGCGCTGGATCAAGGCGCAAACACTTTAATCCGTCGCAAAATGCGAAGTAAAGGAGGGTCAAATTGGCATCGCATTCGCTTACTTTAAAGCCAGATAAAATTTAAAATATCGTACTTAGGAGGAATCTGTTTGCGCCAATCGAATTTTCTGCTCAAAATATACAAGAAAATATCGAAAAAGTATCCGATTTGAGACTTTCACTTTTTGGGGTAAAAAAGTTTCAAAGGGGTTAACCTTTGAATTTTTTCAAAAATAGTCAAAAATTTCACTGGTGATTTTAGTGCATAAATCGACTAATTTCGATGCGTAGAGTTCGAAAAACGCGCTGGATCATGGCGCAAACACTTTAATCCGTCGCAAAATGCGAAGTAAAGGAGGGTCAAATTGGCATCGCATTCGCTTACTTTAAAGCCAGATAAAATTTAAAATATCGTACTTAGGAGGAATCTGTTTGCGCCAATCGAATTTTCTGCTCAAAATATACAAGAAAATATCGAAAAAGTATCCGATTTGAGACTTTCACTTTTTGGGGTAAAAAAGTTTCAAAGGGGTTAACCTTTGAATTTTTTCAAAAATGGTCAAAAATTTCACTGGTGATTTTAGTGCATAAATCGACTAATTTCGATGCGTAGAGTTCGAAAAACGCGCTGGATCATGGCGCAAACACTTTAATCCGTCGCAAAATGCGAAGTAAAGGAGGGTCAAATTGGCATCGCATTCGCTTACTTTAAAGCCAGATAAAATTTAAAATATCGTACTTACGAGGAATCTGTTTGCGCCAATCGAATTTTCTGCTCAAAATATACAAGAAAATATCGAAAAAGTATCCGATTTGAGACTTTCACTTTTTGGGGTAAAAAAGTTTCAAAGGGGTTAACCTTTGAATTTTTTCAAAAATCGTCAAAAATTTCACTGGTGATTTTAGTGCATAAATCGACTAATTTCGATGCGTAGAGTTCGAAAAACGCGCTGGATCATGGCGCAAACACTTTAATCCGTCGCAAAATGCGAAGTAAAGGAGGGTCAAATTGGCATCGCATTCGCTTACTTTAAAGCCAGATAAAATTTAAAATATCGTACTTAGGAGGAATCTGTTTGCGCCAATCGAATTTTCTGCTCAAAATATACAAGAAAATATCGAAAAAGTATCCGATTTGAGACTTTCACTTTTTGGGGTAAAAAAGTTTCAAAGGGGTTAACCTTTGAATTTTTTCAAAAATCGTCAAAAATTTCACTGGTGATTTTAGTGCATAAATCGACTAATTTCGATGCGTAGAGTTCGAAAAACGCGCTGGATCATGGCGCAAACACTTTAATCCGTCGCAAAATGCGAAGTAAAGGAGGGTCAAATTGGCATCGCATTCGCTTACTTTAAAGCCAGATAAAATTTAAAATATCGTACTTAGGAGGAATCTGTTTGCGCCAATCGAATTTTCTGCTCAAAATATACAAGAAAATATCGAAAAAGTATCCGATTTGAGACTTTCACTTTTTGGGGTAAAAAAGTTTCAAAGGGGTTAACCTTTGAATTTTTTCAAAAATAGTCAAAAATTTCACTGGTGATTTTAGTGCATAAATCGACTAATTTCGATGCGTAGAGTTCGAAAAACGCGCTGGATCATGGCGCAAACACTTTAATCCGTCGCAAAATGCGAAGTAAAGGAGGGTCAAATTGGCATCGCATTCGCTTACTTTAAAGCCAGATAAAATTTAAAATATCGTACTTAGGAGGAATCTGTTTGCGCCAATCGAATTTTCTGCTCAAAATATACAAGAAAATATCGAAAAAGTATCCGATTTGAGACTTTCACTTTTTGGGGTAAAAAAGTTTCAAAGGGGTTAACCTTTGAATTTTTTCAAAAATCGCCAAAAATTTCACTGGTGATTTTAGTGCATAAATCGACTAATTTCGATGCGTAGAGTTCGAAAAACGCGCTGGATCATGGCGCAAACACTTTAATCCGTCGCAAAATGCGAAGTAAAGGAGGGTCAAATTGGCATCGCATTCGCTTACTTTAAAGCCAGATAAAATTTAAAATATCGTACTTAGGAGGAATCTGTTTGCGCCAATCGAATTTTCTGCTCAAAATATACAAGAAAATATCGAAAAAGTATCCGATTTGAGACTTTCACTTTTTGGGGTAAAAAAGTTTCAAAGGGGTTAACCTTTGAATTTTTTCAAAAATCGTCAAAAATTTCACTGGTGATTTTAGTGCATAAATCGACTAATTTCGATGCGTAGAGTTCGAAAAACGCGCTGGATCATGGCGCAAACACTTTAATCCGTCGCAAAATGCGAAGTAAAGGAGGGTCAAATTGGCATCGCATTCGCTTACTTTAAAGCCAGATAAAATTTAAAATATCGTACTTAGGAGGAATCTGTTTGCGCCAATCGAATTTTCTGCTCAAAATATACAAGAAAATATCGAAAAAGTATCCGATTTGAGACTTTCACTTGTTGGGGTAAAAAAGTTTCAAAGGGGTTAACCTTTGAATTTTTTCAAAAATCGTCAAAAATTTCACTGGTGATTTTAGTGCATAAATCGACTAATTTCGATGCGTAGAGTTCGAAAAACGCGCTGGATCATGGCGCAAACACTTTAATCCGTCGCAAAATGCGAAGTAAAGGAGGGTCAAATTGGCATCGCATTCGCTTACTTTAAAGCCAGATAAAATTTAAAATATCGTACTTAGGAGGAATCTGTTTGCGCCAATCGAATTTTCTGCTCAAAATATACAAGAAAATGTCGAAAAAGTATCCGATTTGAGACTTTCACTTTTTGGGGTAAAAAAGTTTCAAAGGGGTTAACCTTTGAATTTTTTCAAAAATAGTCAAAAATTTCACTGGTGATTTTAGTGCATAAATCGACTAATTTCGATGCGTAGAGTTCGAAAAACGCGCTGGATCATGGCGCAAACACTTTAATCCGTCGCAAAATGCGAAGTAAAGGAGGGTCAAATTGGCATCGCATTCGCTTACTTTAAAGCCAGATAAAATTTAAAATATCGTACTTAGGAGGAATCTGTTTGCGCCAATCGAATTTTCTGCTCAAAATATACAAGAAAATATCGAAAAAGTATCCGATTTGAGACTTTCACTTTTTGGGGTAAAAAAGTTTCAAAGGGGTTAACCTTTGAATTTTTTCAAAAATCGTCAAAAATTTCACTGGTGATTTTAGTGCATAAATCGACTAATTTCGATGCGTAGAGTTCGAAAAACGCGCTGGATCATGGCGCAAACACTTTAATCCGTCGCAAAATGCGAAGTAAAGGAGGGTCAAATTGGCATCGCATTCGCTTACTTTAAAGCCAGATAAAATTTAAAATATCGTACTTAGGAGGAATCTGTTTGCGCCAATCGAATTTTCTGCTCAAAATATACAAGAAAATATCGAAAAAGTATCCGATTTGAGACTTTCACTTTTTGGGGTAAAAAAGTTTCAAAGGGGTTAACCTTTGAATTTTTTCAAAAATCGTCAAAAATTTCACTGGTGATTTTAGTGCATAAATCGACTAATTTCGATGCGTAGAGTTCGAAAAACGCGCTGGATCATGGCGCAAACACTTTAATCCGTCGCAAAATGCGAAGTAAAGGAGGGTCAAATTGGCATCGCATTCGCTTATTTTAAAGCCAGATAAAATTTAAAATATCGTACTTAGGAGGAATCTGTTTGCGCCAATCGAATTTTCTGCTCAAAATATACAAGAAAATATCGAAAAAGTATCCGATTTGAGACTTTCACTTTTTGGGGTAAAAAAGTTTCAAAGGGGTTAACCTTTGAATTTTTTCAAAAATAGTCAAAAATTTCACTGGTGATTTTAGTGCATAAATCGACTAATTTCGATGCGTAGAGTTCGAAAAACGCGCTGGATCATGGCGCAAACACTTTAATCCGTCGCAAAATGCGAAGTAAAGGAGGGTCAAATTGGCATCGCATTCGCTTACTTTAAAGCCAGATAAAATTTAAAATATCGTACTTAGGAGGAATCTGTTTGCGCCAATCGAATTTTCTGCTCAAAATATACAAGAAAATATCGAAAAAGTATCCGATTTGAGACTTTCACTTTTTGGGGTAAAAAAGTTTCA
This sequence comes from Cantharis rustica, assembly GCA_911387805.1. Lineage (NCBI taxonomy): Eukaryota > Metazoa > Arthropoda > Insecta > Coleoptera > Cantharidae > Cantharis > Cantharis rustica. The sequence goes on along the minus strand of OU426878.1, from coordinate 1,321,281 downwards.
AAGGGGTTAACCTTTGAATTTTTTCAAAAATCGTCAAAAATTTCACTGGTGATTTTAGTGCATAAATCGACTAATTTCGATGCGTAGAGTTCGAAAAACGCGCTGGATCATGGCGCAAACACTTTAATCCGTCGCAAAATGCGAAGTAAAGGAGGGTCAAATTGGCATCGCATTCGCTTACTTTAAAGCCAGATAAAATTTAAAATATCGTACTTAGGAGGAATCTGTTTGCGCCAATCGAATTTTCTGCTCAAAATATACAAGAAAATATCGAAAAAGTATCCGATTTGAGACTTTCACTTTTTGGGGTAAAAAAGTTTCAAAGGGGTTAACCTTTGAATTTTTTCAAAAATCGTCAAAAATTTCACTGGTGATTTTAGTGCATAAATCGACTAATTTCGATGCGTAGAGTTCGAAAAACGCGCTGGATCATGGCGCAAACACTTTAATCCGTCGCAAAATGCGAAGTAAAGGAGGGTCAAATTGGCATCGCATTCGCTTACTTTAAAGCCAGATAAAATTTAAAATATCGTACTTAGGAGGAATCTGTTTGCGCCAATCGAATTTTCTGCTCAAAATATACAAGAAAATATCGAAAAAGTATCCGATTTGAGACTTTCACTTTTTGGGGTAAAAAAGTTTCAAAGGGGTTAACCTTTGAATTTTTTCAAAAATCGTCAAAAATTTCACTGGTGATTTTAGTGCATAAATCGACTAATTTCGATGCGTAGAGTTCGAAAAACGCGCTGGATCATGGCGCAAACACTTTAATCCGTCGCAAAATGCGAAGTAAAGGAGGGTCAAATTGGCATCGCATTCGCTTACTTTAAAGCCAGATAAAATTTAAAATATCGTACTTAGGAGGAATCTGTTTGCGCCAATCGAATTTTCTGCTCAAAATATACAAGAAAATATCGAAAAAGTATCCGATTTGAGACTTTCACTTTTTGGGGTAAAAAAGTTTCAAAGGGGTTAACCTTTGAATTTTTTCAAAAATCGTCAAAAATTTCACTGGTGATTTTAGTGCATAAATCGATTAATTTCGATGCGTAGAGTTCGAAAAACGCGCTGGATCATGGCGCAAACACTTTAATCCGTCGCAAAATGCGATGTAAAGGAGGGTCAAATTGGCATCGCATTCGCTTACTTTAAAGCCAGATAAAATTTAAAATATCGTACTTAGGAGGAATCTGTTTGCGCCAATCGAATTTTCTGCTCAAAATATACAAGAAAATATCGAAAAAGTATCCGATTTGAGACTTTCACTTTTTGGGGTAAAAAAGTTTCAAAGGGGTTAACCTTTGAATTTTTTCAAAAATCGTCAAAAATTTCACTGGTGATTTTAGTGCATAAATCGACTAATTTCGATGCGTAGAGTTCGAAAAACGCGCTGGATCATGGCGCAAACACTTTAATCCGTCGCAAAATGCGAAGTAAAGGAGGGTCAAATTGGCATCGCATTCGCTTACTTTAAAGCCAGATAAAATTTAAAATATCGTACTTAGTAGGAATCTGTTTGCGCCAATCGAATTTTCTGCTCAAAATATACAAGAAAATATCGAAAAAGTATCCGATTTGAGACTTTCACTTTTTGGGGTAAAAAAGTTACAAAGGGGTTAACCTTTGAATTTTTTCAAAAATCGTCAAAAATTTCACTGGTGATTTTAGTGCATAAATCGACTAATTTCGATGCGTAGAGTTCGAAAAACGCGCTGGATCATGGCGCAAACACTTTAATCCGTCGCAAAATGCGAAGTAAAGGAGGGTCAAATTGGCATCGCATTCGCTTACTTTAAAGCCAGATAAAATTTAAAATATCGTACTTAGGAGGAATCTGTTTGCGCCAATCGAATTTTCTGCTCAAAATATACAAGAAAATATCGAAAAAGTATCCGATTTGAGACTTTCACTTTTTGGGGTAAAAAAGTTTCAAAGGGGTTAACCTTTGAATTTTTTCAAAAATCGTCAAAAATTTCACTGGTGATTTTAGTGCATAAATCGACTAATTTCGATGCGTAGAGTTCGAAAAACGCGCTGGATCATGGCGCAAACACTTTAATCCGTCGCAAAATGCGAAGTAAAGGAGGGTCAAATTGGCATCGCATTCGCTTACTTTAAAGCCAGATAAAATTTAAAATATCGTACTTAGGAGGAATCTGTTTGCGCCAATCGAATTTTCTGCTCAAAATATACAAGAAAATATCGAAAAAGTATCCGATTTGAGACTTTCACTTTTTGGGGTAAAAAAGTTTCAAAGGGGTTAACCTTTGAATTTTTTCAAAAATCGTCAAAAATTTCACTGGTGATTTTAGTGCATAAATCGATTAATTTCGATGCGTAGAGTTCGAAAAACGCGCTGGATCATGGCGCAAACACTTTAATCCGTCGCAAAATGCGAAGTAAAGGAGGGTCAAATTGGCATCGCATTCGCTTACTTTAAAGCCAGATAAAATTTAAAATATCGTACTTAGGAGGAATCTGTTTGCGCCAATCGAATTTTCTGCTCAAAATATACAAGAAAATATCGAAAAAGTATCCGATTTGAGACTTTCACTTTTTGGGGTAAAAAAGTTTCAAAGGGGTTAACCTTTGAATTTTTTCAAAAATCGTCAAAAATTTCACTGGTGATTATAGTGCATAAATCGACTAATTTCGATGCGTAGAGTTCGAAAAACGCGCTGGATCATGGCGCAAACACTTTAATCCGTCGCAAAATGCGAAGTAAAGGAGGGTCAAATTGGCATCGCATTCGCTTACTTTAAAGCCAGATAAAATTTAAAATATCGTACTTAGGAGGAATCTGTTTGCGCCAATCGAATTTTCTGCTCAAAATATACAAGAAAATATCGAAAAAGTATCCGATTTGAGACTTTCACTTTTTGGGGTAAAAAAGTTTCAAAGGGGTTAACCTTTGAATTTTTTCAAAAATCGTCAAAAATTTCACTGGTGATTTTAGTGCATAAATCGACTAATTTCGATGCGTAGAGTTCGAAAAACGCGCTGGATCATGGCGCAAACACTTTAATCCGTCGCAAAATGCGAAGTAAAGGAGGGTCAAATTGGCATCGCATTCGCTTACTTTAAAGCCAAATAAAATTTAAAATATCGTACTTAGGAGGAATCTGTTTGCGCCAATCGAATTTTCTGCTCAAAATATACAAGAAAATATCGAAAAAGTATCCGATTTGAGACTTTACACTTTTTGGGGTAAAAAAGTTTCAAAGGGGTTAACCTTTGAATTTTTTCAAAAATCGTCAAAAATTTCACTGGTGATTTTAGTGCATAAATCGACTAATTTCGATGCGTAGAGTTCGAAAAACGCGCTGGATCATGGCGCAAACACTTTAATCCGTCGCAAAATGCGAAGTAAAGGAGGGTCAAATTGGCATCGCATTCGCTTACTTTAAAGCCAGATAAAATTTAAAATATCGTACTTAGGAGGAATCTGTTTGCGCCAATCGAATTTTCTGCTCAAAATATACAAGAAAATATCGAAAAAGTATCCGATTTGAGACTTTCACTTTTTGGGGTAAAAAAGTTTCAAAGGGGATAACCTTTGAATTTTTTCAAAAATCGTCAAAAATTTCACTGGTGATTTTAGTGCATAAATCGACTAATTTCGATGCGTAGAGTTCGAAAAACGCGCTGGATCATGGCGCAAACACTTTAATCCGTCGCAAAATGCGAAGTAAAGGAGGGTCAAATTGGCATCGCATTCGCTTACTTTAAAGCCAGATAAAATTTAAAATATCGTACTTAGGAGGAATCTGTTTGCGCCAATCGAATTTTCTGCTCAAAATATACAAGAAAATATCGAAAAAGTATCCGATTTGAGACTTTCACTTTTTGGGGTAAAAAAGTTTCAAAGGGGTTAACCTTTGAATTTTTTCAAAAATCGTCAAAAATTTCACTGGTGATTTTAGTGCATAAATCGATTAATTTCGATGCGTAGAGTTCGAAAAACGCGCTGGATCATGGCGCAAACACTTTAATCCGTCGCAAAATGCGAAGTAAAGGAGGGTCAAATTGGCATCGCATTCGCTTACTTTAAAGCCAGATAAAATTTAAAATATCGTACTTAGGAGGAATCTGTTTGCGCCAATCGAATTTTCTGCTCAAAATATACAAGAAAATATCGAAAAAGTATCCGATTTGAGACTTTCACTTTTTGGGGTAAAAAAGTTTCAAAGGGGTTAACCTTTGAATTTTTTCAAAAATCGTCAAAAATTTCACTGGTGATTTTAGTGCATAAATCGACTAATTTCGATGCGTAGAGTTCGAAAAACGCGCTGGATCATGGCGCAAACACTTTAATCCGTCGCAAAATGCGAAGTAAAGGAGGGTCAAATTGGCATCGCATTCGCTTACTTTAAAGCCAGATAAAATTTAAAATATCGTACTTAGGAGGAATCTGTTTGCGCCAATCGAATTTTCTGCTCAAAATATACAAGAAAATATCGAAAAAGTATCCGATTTGAGACTTTCACTTTTTGGGGTAAAAAAGTTTCAAAGGGGTTAACCTTTGAATTTTTTCAAAAATCGTCAAAAATTTCACTGGTGATTTTAGTGCATAAATCGATTAATTTCGATGCGTAGAGTTCGAAAAACGCGCTGGATCATGGCGCAAACACTTTAATCCGTCGCAAAATGCGAAGTAAAGGAGGGTCAAATTGGCATCGCATTCGCTTACTTTAAAGCCAGATAAAATTTAAAATATCGTACTTAGGAGGAATCTGTTTGCGCCAATCGAATTTTCTGCTCAAAATATACAAGAAAATATCGAAAAAGTATCCGATTTGAGACTTTCACTTTTTGGGGTAAAAAAGTTTCAAAGGGGTTAACCTTTGAATTTTTTCAAAAATCGTCAAAAATTTCACTGGTGATTTTAGTGCATAAATCGACTAATTTCGATGCGTAGAGTTCGAAAAACGCGCTGGATCATGGCGCAAACACTTTAATCCGTCGCAAAATGCGAAGTAAAGGAGGGTCAAATTGGCATCGCATTCGCTTACTTTAAAGCCAGATAAAATTTAAAATATCGTACTTAGGAGGAATCTGTTTGCGCCAATCGAATTTTCTGCTCAAAATATACAAGAAAATATCGAAAAAGTATCCGATTTGAGACTTTCACTTTTTGGGGTAAAAAAGTTTCAAAGGGGTTAACCTTTGAATTTTTTCAAAAATCGTCAAAAATTTCACTGGTGATTTTAGTGCATAAATCGACTAATTTCGATGCGTAGAGTTCGAAAAACGCGCTGGATCATGGCGCAAACACTTTAATCCGTCGCAAAATGCGAAGTAAAGGAGGGTCAAATTGGCATCGCATTCGCTTACTTTAAAGCCAGATAAAATTTAAAATATCGTACTTAGGAGGAATCTGTTTGCGCCAATCGAATTTTCTACTCAAAATATACAAGAAAATATCGAAAAAGTATCCGATTTGAGACTTTCACTTTTTGGGGTAAAAAAGTTTCAATGGGTTAACCTTTGAATTTTTTCAAAAATCGTCAAAAATTTCACTGGTGATTTTAGTGCATAAATCGACTAATTTCGATGCGTAGAGTTCGAAAAACGCGCTGGATCATGGCGCAAATATTTTAATCCGTCGCAAAATGCGAAGTAAAGGAGGGTCAAATTGGCATCGCATTCGCTTACTTTAAAGCCAGATAAAATTTAAAATATCGTACTTACGAGGAATCTGTATGCGCCAATCGAATTTTCTGCTCAAAATATACAAGAAAATATCGAAAAAGTATCCGATTTGAGACTTTCACTTTTTGGGGTAAAAAAGTTTCAAAGGGGTTAACCTTTGAATTTTTTCAAAAATCGTCAAAAATTTCACTGGTGATTTTAGTGCATAAATCGACTAATTTCGATGCGTAGAGTTCGAAAAACGCGCTGGATCATGGCGCAAACACTTTAATCCGTCGCAAAATGCGAAGTAAAGGAGGGTCAAATTGGCATCGCATTCGCTTACTTTAAAGCCAGATAAAATTTAAAATATCGTACTTAGGAGGAATCTGTTTGCGCCAATCGAATTTTCTGCTCAAAATATACAAGAAAATTACGAAAAAGTATCCGATTTGAGACTTTCACTTTTTGGGGTAAAAAAGTTTCAAAGGGGTTAACCTTTGAATTTTTTCAAAAATCGTCAAAAATTTCACTGGTGATTTTAGTGCATAAATCGACTAATTTCGATGCGTAGAGTTCGAAAAACGCGCTGGATCATGGCGCAAACACTTTAATCCGTCGCAAAATGCGAAGTAAAGGAGGGTCAAATTGGCATCGCATTCGCTTACTTTAAAGCCAGATAAAATTTAAAATATCGTACTTAGGAGGAATCTGTTTGCGCCAATCGAATTTTCTGCTCAAAATATACAAGAAAATATCGAAAAAGTATCCGATTTGAGACTTTCACTTTTTGGGGTAAAAAAGTTTCAAAGGGGTTAACCTTTGAATTTTTTCAAAAATCGTCAAAAATTTCACTGGTGATTTTAGTGCATAAATCGACTAATTTCGATGCGTAGAGTTCGAAAAACGCGCTGGATCATGGCGCAAACACTTTAATCCGTCGCAAAATGCGAAGTAAAGGAGGGTCAAATTGGCATCGCATTCGCTTACTTTAAAGCCAGATAAAATTTAAAATATCGTACTTACGAGGAATCTGTTTGCGCCAATCGAATTTTCTGCTCAAAATATACAAGAAAATATCGAAAAAGTATCCGATTTGAGACTTTCACTTTTTGGGGTAAAAAAGTTTCAAAGGGGTTAACCTTTGAATTTTTTCAAAAATCGTCAAAAATTTCACTGGTGATTTTAGTGCATAAATCGACTAATTTCGATGCGTAGAGTTCGAAAAACGCGCTGGATCATGGCGCAAACACTTTAATCCGTCGCAAAATGCGAAGTAAAGGAGGGTCAAATTGGCATCGCATTCGCTTACTTTAAAGCCAGATAAAATTTAAAATATCGTACTTAGGAGGAATCTGTTTGCGCCAATCGAATTTTCTGCTCAAAATATACAAGAAAATATCGAAAAAGTATCCGATTTGAGACTTTCACTTTTTGGGGTAAAAAAGTTTCAAAGGGGTTAACCTTTGAATTTTTTCAAAAATCGTCAAAAATTTCACTGGTGATTTTAGTGCATAAATCGACTAATTTCGATGCGTAGAGTTCGAAAAACGCGCTGGATCATGGCGCAAACATTTTAATCCGTCGCAAAATGCGAAGTAAAGTAGGGTCAAATTGGCATCGCATTCGCTTACTTTAAAGCCAGATAAAATTTAAAATATCGTACTTACGAGGAATCTGTATGCGCCAATCGAATTTTCTGCTCAAAATATACAAGAAAATATCGAAAAAGTATCCGATTTGAGACTTTCACTTTTTGGGGTAAAAAAGTTTCAAAGGGGTTAACCTTTGAATTTTTTCAAAAATAGTCAAAAATTTCACTGGTGATTTTAGTGCATAAATCGACTAATTTCGATGCGTAGAGTTCGAAAAACGCGCTGGATCATGGCGCAAACACTTTAATCCGTCGCAAAATGCGAAGTAAAGGAGGGTCAAATTGGCATCGCATTCGCTTACTTTAAAGCCAGATAAAATTTAAAATATCGTACTTAGGAGGAATCTGTTTGCGCCAATCGAATTTTCTGCTCAAAATATACAAGAAAATATCGAAAAAGTATCCGATTTGAGACTTTCACTTTTTGGGGTAAAAAAGTTTCAAAGGGGTTAACCTTTGAATTTTTTCAAAAATCGTCAAAAATTTCACTGGTGATTTTAGTGCATAAATCGACTAATTTCGATGCGTAGAGTTCGAAAAACGCGCTGGATCATGGCGCAAACACTTTAATCCGTCGCAAAATGCGAAGTAAAGGAGGGTCAAATTGGCATCGCATTCGCTTACTTTAAAGCCAGATAAAATTTAAAATATCGCACTTAGGAGGAATCTGTTTGCGCCAATCGAATTTTCTGCTCAAAATATACAAGAAAATATCGAAAAAGTATCCGATTTGAGACTTTCACTTTTTGGGGTAAAAAAGTTTCAAAGGGGTTAACCTTTGAATTTTTTCAAAAATCGTCAAAAATTTCACTGGTGATTTTAGTGCATAAATCGACTAATTTCGATGCGTAGAGTTCGAAAAACGCGCTGGATCATGGCGCAAACACTTTAATCCGTCGCAAAATGCGAAGTAAAGGAGGGTCAAATTGGCATCGCATTCGCTTACTTTAAAGCCAGATAAAATTTAAAATATCGTACTTAGGAGGAATCTGTTTGCGCCAATCGAATTTTCTGCTCAAAATATACAAGAAAATATCGAAAAAGTATCCGATTTGAAACTTTCACTTTTTGGGGTAAAAAAGTTTCAAAGGGGTTAACCTTTGAATTTTTTCAAAAATCGTCAAAAATTTCACTGGTGATTTTAGTGCATAAATCGACTAATTTCGATGCGTAGAGTTCGAAAAACGCGCTGGATCATGGCGCAAACACTTTAATCCGTCGCAAAATGCGAAGTAAAGGAGGGTCAAATTGGCATCGCATTCGCTTACTTTAAAGCCAGATAAAATTTAAAATATCGTACTTAGGAGGAATCTGTTTGCGCCAATCGAATTTTCTGCTCAAAATATACAAGAAAATATCGAAAAAGTATCCGATTTGAGACTTTCACTTTTTGGGGTAAAAAAGTTTCAAAGGGGTTAACCTTTGAATTTTTTCAAAAATCGTCAAAAATTTCACTGGTGATTTTAGTGCATAAATCGACTAATTTCGATGCGTAGAGTTCGAAAAACGCGCTGGATCATGGCGCAAACACTTTAATCCGTCGCAAAATGCGAAGTAAAGGAGGGTCAAATTGGCATCGCATTCGCTTACTTTAAAGCCAGATAAAATTTAAAATATCGCACTTAGGAGGAATCTGTTTGCGCCAATCGAATTTTCTGCTCAAAATATACAAGAAAATATCGAAAAAGTATCCGATTTGAGACTTTCACTTTTTGGGGTAAAAAAGTTTCAAAGGGGTTAACCTTTGAATTTTTTCAAAAATCGTCAAAAATTTCACTGGTGATTTTAGTGCATAAATCGACTAATTTCGATGCGTAGAGTTCGAAAAACGCGCTGGATCATGGCGCAAACACTTTAATCCGTCGCAAAATGCGAAGTAAAGGAGGGTCAAATTGGCATCGCATTCGCTTACTTTAAAGCCAGATAAAATTTAAAATATCGTACTTAGGAGGAATCTGTTTGCGCCAATCGAATTTTCTGCTCAAAATATACAAGAAAATATCGAAAAAGTATCCGATTTGAGACTTTCACTTTTTGGGGTAAAAAAGTTTCAAAGGGGTTAACCTTTGAATTTTTTCAAAAATCGTCAAAAATTTCACTGGTGATTTTAGTGCATAAATCGACTAATTTCGATGCGTAGAGTTCGAAAAACGCGCTGGATCATGGCGCAAACACTTTAATCCGTCGCAAAATGCGAAGTAAAGGAGGGTCAAATTGGCATCGCATTCGCTTACTTTAAAGCCAGATAAAATTTAAAATATCGTACTTAGGAGGAATCTGTTTGCGCCAATCGAATTTTCTGCTCAAAATATACAAGAAAATATCGAAAAAGTATCCGATTTGAGACTTTACACTTTTTGGGGTAAAAAAGTTTCAAAGGGGTTTACCTTTGAATTTTTTCAAAAATCGTCAAAAATTTCACTGGTGATTTTAGTGCATAAATCGACTAATTTCGATGCGTAGAGTTCGAAAAACGCGCTGGATCATGGCGCAAACACTTTAATCCGTCGCAAAATGCGAAGTAAAGGAGGGTCAAATTGGCATCGCATTCGCTTACTTTAAAGCCAGATAAAATTTAAAATATCGTACTTAGGAAGAATCTGTTTGCGCCAATCGAATTTTCTACTCAAAATATACAAGAAAATATCGAAAAAGTATCCGATTTGAGACTTTCACTTTTTGGGGTAAAAAAGTTTCAATGGGTTAACCTTTGAATTTTTTCAAAAATCGTCAAAAATTTCACTGGTGATTTTAGTGCATAAATCGACTAATTTCGATGCGTAGAGTTCGAAAAACGCGCTGGATCATGGCGCAAATATTTTAATCCGTCGCAAAATGCGAAGTAAAGGAGGGTCAAATTGGCATCGCATTCGCTTACTTTAAAGCCAGATAAAATTTAAAATATCGTACTTACGAGGAATCTGTATGCGCCAATCGAATTTTCTGCTCAAAATATACAAGAAAATATCGAAAAAGTATCCGATTTGAGACTTTCACTTTTTGGGGTAAAAAAGTTTCAAAGGGGTTAACCTTTGAATTTTTTCAAAAATCGTCAAAAATTTCACTGGTGATTTTAGTGCATAAATCGACTAATTTCGATGCGTAGAGTTCGAAAAACGCGCTGGATCATGGCGCAAACACTTTAATCCGTCGCAAAATGCGAAGTAAAGGAGGGTCAAATTGGCATCGCATTCGCTTACTTTAAAGCCAGATAAAATTTAAAATATCGTACTTAGGAGGAATCTGTTTGCGCCAATCGAATTTTCTGCTCAAAATATACAAGAAAATTACGAAAAAGTATCCGATTTGAGACTTTCACTTTTTGGGGTAAAAAAGTTTCAAAGGGGTTAACCTTTGAATTTTTTCAAAAATCGTCAAAAATTTCACTGGTGATTTTAGTGCATAAATCGACTAATTTCGATGCGTAGAGTTCGAAAAACGCGCTGGATCATGGCGCAAACACTTTAATCCGTCGCAAAATGCGAAGTAAAGGAGGGTCAAATTGGCATCGCATTCGCTTACTTTAAAGCCAGATAAAATTTAAAATATCGTACTTAGGAGGAATCTGTTTGCGCCAATCGAATTTTCTGCTCAAAATATACAAGAAAATATCGAAAAAGTATCCGATTTGAGACTTTCACTTTTTGGGGTAAAAAAGTTTCAAAGGGGTTAACCTTTGAATTTTTTCAAAAATCGTCAAAAATTTCACTGGTGATTTTAGTGCATAAATCGACTAATTTCGATGCGTAGAGTTCGAAAAACGCGCTGGATCATGGCGCAAACACTTTAATCCGTCGCAAAATGCGAAGTAAAGGAGGGTCAAATTGGCATCGCATTCGCTTACTTTAAAGCCAGATAAAATTTAAAATATCGTACTTACGAGGAATCTGTTTGCGCCAATCGAATTTTCTGCTCAAAATATACAAGAAAATATCGAAAAAGTATCCGATTTGAGACTTTCACTTTTTGGGGTAAAAAAGTTTCAAAGGGGTTAACCTTTGAATTTTTTCAAAAATCGTCAAAAATTTCACTGGTGATTTTAGTGCATAAATCGACTAATTTCGATGCGTAGAGTTCGAAAAACGCGCTGGATCATGGCGCAAACACTTTAATCCGTCGCAAAATGCGAAGTAAAGGAGGGTCAAATTGGCATCGCATTCGCTTACTTTAAAGCCAGATAAAATTTAAAATATCGTACTTAGGAGGAATCTGTTTGCGCCAATCGAATTTTCTGCTCAAAATATACAAGAAAATATCGAAAAAGTATCCGATTTGAGACTTTCACTTTTTGGGGTAAAAAAGTTTCAAAGGGGTTAACCTTTGAATTTTTTCAAAAATCGTCAAAAATTTCACTGGTGATTTTAGTGCATAAATCGACTAATTTCGATGCGTAGAGTTCGAAAAACGCGCTGGATCATGGCGCAAACATTTTAATCCGTCGCAAAATGCGAAGTAAAGTAGGGTCAAATTGGCATCGCATTCGCTTACTTTAAAGCCAGATAAAATTTAAAATATCGTACTTACGAGGAATCTGTATGCGCCAATCGAATTTTCTGCTCAAAATATACAAGAAAATATCGAAAAAGTATCCGATTTGAGACTTTCACTTTTTGGGGTAAAAAAGTTTCAAAGGGGTTAACCTTTGAATTTTTTCAAAAATAGTCAAAAATTTCACTGGTGATTTTAGTGCATAAATCGACTAATTTCGATGCGTAGAGTTCGAAAAACGCGCTGGATCATGGCGCAAACACTTTAATCCGTCGCAAAATGCGAAGTAAAGGAGGGTCAAATTGGCATCGCATTCGCTTACTTTAAAGCCAGATAAAATTTAAAATATCGTACTTAGGAGGAATCTGTTTGCGCCAATCGAATTTTCTGCTCAAAATATACAAGAAAATATCGAAAAAGTATCCGATTTGAGACTTTCACTTTTTGGGGTAAAAAAGTTTTAAAGGGGTTAACCTTTGAATTTTTTCAAAAATCGTCAAAAATTTCACTGGTGATTTTAGTGCATAAATCGACTAATTTCGATGCGTAGAGTTCGAAAAACGCGCTGGATCATGGCGCAAACACTTTAATCCGTCGCAAAATGCGAAGTAAAGGAGGGTCAAATTGGCATCGCATTCGCTTACTTTAAAGCCAGATAAAATTTAAAATATCGTACTTAGGAGGAATCTGTTTGCGCCAATCGAATTTTCTGCTCAAAATATACAAGAAAATATCGAAAAAGTATCCGATTTGAGACTTTCACTTTTTGGGGTAAAAAAGTTTCAAAGGGGTTAACCTTTGAATTTTTTCAAAAATCGTCAAAAATTTCACTGGTGATTTTAGTGCATAAATCGACTAATTTCGATGCGTAGAGTTCGAAAAACGCGCTGGATCATGGCGCAAACACTTTAATCCGTCGCAAAATGCGAAGTAAAGGAGGGTCAAATTGGCATCGCATTCGCTTACTTTAAAGCCAGATAAAATTTAAAATATCGCACTTAGGAGGAATCTGTTTGCGCCAATCGAATTTTCTGCTCAAAATATACAAGAAAATATCGAAAAAGTATCCGATTTGAGACTTTCACTTTTTGGGGTAAAAAAGTTTCAAAGGGGTTAACCTTTGAATTTTTTCAAAAATCGTCAAAAATTTCACTGGTGATTTTAGTGCATAAATCGACTAATTTCGATGCGTAGAGTTCGAAAAACGCGCTGGATCATGGCGCAAACACTTTAATCCGTCGCAAAATGCGAAGTAAAGGAGGGTCAAATTGGCATCGCATTCGCTTACTTTAAAGCCAGATAAAATTTAAAATATCGTACTTAGGAGGAATCTGTTTGCGCCAATCGAATTTTCTGCTCAAAATATACAAGAAAATATCGAAAAAGTATCCGATTTGAAACTTTCACTTTTTGGGGTAAAAAAGTTTCAAAGGGGTTAACCTTTGAATTTTTTCAAAAATCGTCAAAAATTTCACTGGTGATTTTAGTGCATAAATCGACTAATTTCGATGCGTAGAGTTCGAAAAACGCGCTGGATCATGGCGCAAACACTTTAATCCGTCGCAAAATGCGAAGTAAAGGAGGGTCAAATTGGCATCGCATTCGCTTACTTTAAAGCCAGATAAAATTTAAAATATCGTACTTAGGAGGAATCTGTTTGCGCCAATCGAATTTTCTGCTCAAAATATACAAGAAAATATCGAAAAAGTATCCGATTTGAGACTTTCACTTTTTGGGGTAAAAAAGTTTCAAAGGGGTTAACCTTTGAATTTTTTCAAAAATCGTCAAAAATTTCACTGGTGATTTTAGTGCATAAATCGACTAATTTCGATGCGTAGAGTTCGAAAAACGCGCTGGATCATGGCGCAAACACTTTAATCCGTCGATAAATGCGAAGTAAAGGAGGGTCAAATTGGCATCGCATTCGCTTACTTTAAAGCCAGATAAAATTTAAAATATCGCACTTAGGAGGAATCTGTTTGCGCCAATCGAATTTTCTGCTCAAAATATACAAGAAAATATCGAAAAAGTATCCGATTTGAGACTTTCACTTTTTGGGGTAAAAAAGTTTCAAAGGGGTTAACCTTTGAATTTTTTCAAAAATCGTCAAAAATTTCACTGGTGATTTTAGTGCATAAATCGACTAATTTCGATGCGTAGAGTTCGAAAAACGCGCTGGATCATGGCGCAAACACTTTAATCCGTCGCAAAATGCGAAGTAAAGGAGGGTCAAATTGGCATCGCATTCGCTTACTTTAAAGCCAGATAAAATTTAAAATATCGTACTTAGGAGGAATCTGTTTGCGCCAATCGAATTTTCTGCTCAAAATATACAAGAAAATATCGAAAAAGTATCCGATTTGAAACTTTCACTTTTTGGGGTAAAAAAGTTTCAAAGGGGTTAACCTTTGAATTTTTTCAAAAATCGTCAAAAATTTCACTGGTGATTTTAGTGCATAAATCGACTAATTTCGATGCGTAGAGTTCGAAAAACGCGCTGGATCATGGCGCAAACACTTTAATCCGTCGCAAAATGCGAAGTAAAGGAGGGTCAAATTGGCATCGCATTCGCTTACTTTAAAGCCAGATAAAATTTAAAATATCGTACTTAGGAGGAATCTGTTTGCGCCAATCGAATTTTCTGCTCAAAATATACAAGAAAATATCGAAAAAGAATCCGATTTGAGACTTTCACTTTTTGGGGTAAAAAAGTTTCAAAGGGGTTAACCTTTGAATTTTTTTAAATTCGTCAAAAATTTCACTGGTGATTTTAGTGCATAAAGCGACTAATTTCGATGCGTAGAGTTCGAAAAACGCGCTGGATCATGTCGCAAACACTTTAATCCGTCGCAAAATGCGAAGTAAAGGAGGGTCAAATTGGCATCGCATTCGCTTACTTTAAAGCCAGATAAAATTTAAAATATCGTACTTAGGAGGAATCTGTTTGCGCCAATCGAATTTTCTGCTCAAAATATACAAGAAAATATCGAAAAGTATCCGATTTGAGACTTTCACTTTTTGGGGTAAAAAAGTTTCAAAGGGGTTAACCTTTGAATTTTTTCAAAAATCGTCAAAAATTTCACTGGTGACTTTTAGTGCATAAATCGACTAATTTCGATGCGTAGAGTTCGAAAAACGCGCTGGATCATGGCGCAAACACTTTAATCCGTCGCAAAATGCGAAGTAAAGGAGGGTCAAATTGGCATCGCATTCGCTTACTTTAAAGCCAGATAAAATTTAAAATATCGTACTTAGGAGGAATCTGTTTGCGCCAATCGAATTTTCTGCTCAAAATATACAAGAAAATATAGAAAAAGTATCCGATTTGAGACTTTCACTTTTTGGGGTAAAAAAGTTTCAAAGGGGTTAACCTTTGAATTTTTTCAAAAATCGTCAAAAATTTCACTGGTGATTTTAGTGCATAAATCGACTAATTTCGATGCGTAGAGTTCGAAAAACGCGCTGGATCATGTCGCAAACACTTTAATCCGTCGCAAAATGCGAAGTAAAGGAGGGTCAAATTGGCATCGCATTCGCTTACTTTAAAGCCAGATAAAATTTAAAATATCGTACTTAGGAGGAATCTGTTTGCGCCAATCAAATTTTCTGCTCAAATTATACAAGAAAATATCGAAAAAGTATCCGATTTGAGACTTTCACTTTTTGGGGTAAAAAAGTTTCAAAGGGGTTAACCTTTGAATTTTTTCAAAAATCGTCAAAAATTTCACTGGTGATTTTAGTGCATAAATCGACTAATTTCGATGCGTAGAGTTCGAAAAACGCGCTGGATCATGGCGCAAACACTTTAATCCGTCGCAAAATGCGAAGTAAAGGAGGGTCAAATTGGCATCGCATTCGCTTACTTTAAAGCCAGATAAAATTTAAAATATCGTACTTAGGAGGAATCTGTATGCGCCAATCGAATTTTCTGCTCAAAATATACAAGAAAATATCGAAAAAGTATCCGATTTGAGACTTTCACTTTTTGGGGTAAAAAAGTTTCAAAGGGGTTAACCTTTGAATTTTTTCAAAAATCGTCAAAAATTTCACTGGTGATTTTAGTGCATAAATCGACTAATTTCGATGCGTAGAGTTCGAAAAACGCGCTGGATCATGGCGCAAACACTTTAATCCGTCGCAAAATGCGAAGTAAAGGAGGGTCAAATTGGCATCGCATTCGCTTACTTTAAAGCCAGATAAAATTTAAAATATCGTACTTAGGAGGAATCTGTTTGCGCCAATCGAATTTTCTGCTCAAAATATACAAGAAAATATCGAAAAAGTATCCGATTTGAGACTTTCACTTTTTGGGGTAAAAAAGTTTCAAAGGGGTTAACCTTTGAATTTTTTCAAAAATCGTCAATAATTTCACTGGTGATTTTAGTGCATAAATCGACTAATTTCGATGCGTAGAGTTCGAAAAACGCGCTGGATCATGGCGCAAACACTTTAATCCGTCGCAAAATGCGAAGTAAAGGAGGGTCAAATTGGCATCGCATTCGCTTACTTTAAAGCCAGATAAAATTTAAAATATCGTACTTAGGAGGAATCTGTTTGCGCCAATCGAATTTTCTGCTCAAAATATACAAGAAAATATCGAAAAAGTATCCGATTTGAGACTTTCACTTTTTGGGGTAAAAAAGTTTCAAAGGGGTTAACCTTTGAATTTTTTCAAAAATCGTCAAAAATTTCACTGGTGATTTTAGTGCATAAATCGACTAATTTCGATGCGTAGAGTTCGAAAAACGCGCTGGATCATGGCGCAAACACTTTAATCCGTCGCAAAATGCGAAGTAAAGGAGGGTCAAATTGGCATCGCATTCGCTTACTTTAAAGCCAGATAAAATTTAAAATATCGTACTTAGGAGGAATCTGTTTGCGCCAATCGAATTTTCTGCTCAAAATATACAAGAAAATATCGAAAAAGTATCCGATTTGAGCCTTTCACTTTTTGGGGTAAAAAAGTTTCAAAAAGGTTAACCTTTGAATTTTTTCAAAAATCGTCAAAAATTTCACTGGTGATTTTAGTGCATAAATCGACTAATTTCGATGCGTAGAGTTCGAAAAACGCGCTGGATCATGGCGCAAACACTTTAATCCGTCGCAAAATGCGAAGTAAAGGAGGGTCAAATTGGCATCGCATTCGCTTACTTTAAAGCCAGATAAAATTTAAAATATCGTACTTAGGAGGAATCTGTTTGCGCCAATCGAATTTTCTGCTCAAAATATACAAGAAAATATCGAAAAAGTATCCGATTTGAGACTTTCACTTTTTGGGGTAAAAAAGTTTCAAAGGGGTTAACCTTTGAATTTTTTCAAAAATCGTCAAAAATTTCACTGGTGATTTTAGTGCATAAATCGACTAATTTCGATGCGTAGAGTTCGAAAAACGCGCTGGATCATGGCGCAAACACTTTAATCCGTCGCAAAATGCGAAGTAAAGGAGGGTCAAATTGGCATCGCATTCGCTTACTTTAAAGCCAGATAAAATTTAAAATATCGTACTTAGGAGGAATCTGTTTGCGCCAATCGAATTTTCTGCTCAAAATATACAAGAAAATATCGAAAAAGTATCCGATTTGAGACTTTCACTTTTTGGGGTAAAAAAGTTTCAAAGGGGTTAACCTTTGAATTTTTTCAAAAATCGTCAAAAATTTCACTGGTGATTTTAGTGCATAAATCGACTAATTTCGATGCGTAGAGTTCGAAAAACGCGCTGGATCATGGCGCAAACACTTTAATCCGTCGCAAAATGCGAAGTAAAGGAGGGTCAAATTGGCATCGCATTCGCTTACTTTAAAGCCAGATAAAATTTAAAATATCGTACTTAGGAGGAATCTGTTTGCGCCAATCGAATTTTCTGCTCAAAATATACAAGAAAATATCGAAAAAGTATCCGATTTGAGACTTTTACTTTTTGGGGTAAAAAAGTTTCAAAGGGGTTAACCTTTGAATTTTTTCAAAAATCGTCAAAAATTTCACTGGTGATTTTAGTGCATAAAACGACTAATTTCGATGCGTAGAGTTCGAAAAACGCGCTGGATCATGGCGCAAACACTTTAATCCGTCGCAAAATGCGAAGTAAAGGAGGGTCAAATTGGCATCGCATTCGCTTACTTTAAAGCCAGATAAAATTTAAAATATCGTACTTAGGAGGAATCTGTTTGCGCCAATCGAATTTTCTGCTCAAAATATACAAGAAAATATCGAAAAAGTATCCGATTTGAGACTTTCACTTTTTGGGGTAAAAAAGTTTCAAAGGGGTTAACCTTTGAATTTTTTCAAAAATCGTCAAAAATTTCACTGGTGATTTTAGTGCATAAATCGACTAATTTCGATGCGTAGAGTTCGAAAAACGCGCTGGATCATGGCGCAAACACTTTAATCCGTCGCAAAATGCGAAGTAAAGGAGGGTCAAATTAGCATCGCATTCGCTTACTTTAAAGCCAGATAAAATTTAAAATATCGTACTTAGGAGGAATCTGTTTGCGCCAATCGAATTTTCTGCTCAAAATATACAAGAAAATATCGAAAAAGTATCCGATTTGAGACTTTTACTTTTTGGGGTAAAAAAGTTTCAAAGGGGTTAACCTTTGAATTTTTTCAAAAATCGTCAAAAATTTCACTGGTGATTTTAGTGCATAAAACGACTAATTTCGATGCGTAGAGTTCGAAAAACGCGCTGGATCATGGCGCAAACACTTTAATCCGTCGCAAAATGCGAAGTAAAGGAGGGTCAAATTGGCATCGCATTCGCTTACTTTAAAGCCAGATAAAATTTAAAATATCGTACTTAGGAGGAATCTGTTTGCGCCAATCGAATTTTCTGCTCAAAATATACAAGAAAATATCGAAAAAGTATCCGATTTGAGACTTTCACTTTTTGGGGTAAAAAAGTTTCAAAGGGGTTAACCTTTGAATTTTTTCAAAAATCGTCAAAAATTTCACTGGTGATTTTAGTGCATAAATCGACTAATTTCGATGCGTAGAGTTCGAAAAACGCGCTGGATCATGGCGCAAACACTTTAATCCGTCGCAAAATGCGAAGTAAAGGAGGGTCAAATTGGCATCGCATTCGCTTACTTTAAAGCCAGATAAAATTTAAAATATCGTACTTAGGAGGAATCTGTTTGCGCCAATCGAATTTTCTGCTCAAAATATACAAGAAAATATCGAAAAAGTATCCGATTTGAGACTTTCACTTTTTGGGGTAAAAAAGTTTCAAAGGGGTTAACCTTTGAATTTTTTCAAAAATCGTCAAAAATTTCACTGGTGATTTTAGTGCATAAATCGACTAATTTCGATGCGTAGAGTTCGAAAAACGCGCTGGATCATGGCGCAAACACTTTAATCCGTCGCAAAATGCGAAGTAAAGGAGGGTCAAATTGGCATCGCATTCGCTTACTTTAAAGCCAGATAAAATTTAAAATATCGTACTTAGGAGGAATCTGTTTGCGCCAATCGAATTTTCTGCTCAAAATATACAAGAAAATATCGAAAAAGTATCCGATTTGAGACTTTCACTTTTTGGGGTAAAAAAGTTTCAAAGGGGTTAACCTTTGAATTTTTTCAAAAATCGTCAAAAATTTCACTGGTGATTTTAGTGCATAAATCGACTAATTTCGATGCGTAGAGTTCGAAAAACGCGCTGGATCATGGCGCAAACACTTTAATCCGTCGCAAAATGCGAAGTAAAGGAGGGTCAAATTGGCATCGCATTCGCTTACTTTAAAGCCAGATAAAATTTAAAATATCGTACTTAGGAGGAATCTGTTTGCGCCAATCGAATTTTCTGCTCAAAATATACAAGAAAATATCGAAAAAGTATCCGATTTGAGACTTTTACTTTTTGGGGTAAAAAAGTTTCAAAGGGGTTAACCTTTGAATTTTTTCAAAAATCGTCAAAAATTTCACTGGTGATTTTAGTGCATAAAACGACTAATTTCGATGCGTAGAGTTCGAAAAACGCGCTGGATCATGGCGCAAACACTTTAATCCGTCGCAAAATGCGAAGTAAAGGAGGGTCAAAATGGCATCGCATTCGCTTACTTTAAAGCCAGATAAAATTTAAAATATCGTACTTAGGAGGAATCTGTTTGCGCCAATCGAATTTTCTGCTCAAAATATACAAGAAAATATCGAAAAAGTATCCGATTTGAGACTTTCACTTTTTGGGGTAAAAAAGTTTCAAAGGGGTTAACCTTTGAATTTTTTCAAAAATCGTCAAAAATTTCACTGGTGATTTTAGTGCATAAATCGACTAATTTCGATGCGTAGAGTTCGAAAAACGCGCTGGATCATGGCGCAAACACTTTAATCCGTCGCAAAATGCGAAGTAAAGGAGGGTCAAATTGGCATCGCATTCGCTTACTTTAAAGCCAGATAAAATTTAAAATATCGTACTTAGGAGGAATCTGTTTGCGCCAATCGAATTTTCTGCTCAAAATATACAAGAAAATATCGAAAAAGTATCCGATTTGAGACTTTCACTTTTTGGGGTAAAAAAGTTTCAAAGGGGTTAACCTTTGAATTTTTTCAAAAATCGTCAATAATTTCACTGGTGATTTTAGTGCATAAATCGACTAATTTCGATGCGTAGAGTTTGAAAAACGCGCTGGATCATGGCGCAAACACTTTAATCCGTCGCAAAATGCGAAGTAAAGGACGGTCAAATTGGCATCGCATTCGCTTACTTTAAAGCCAGATAAAATTTAAAATATCGTACTTAGGAGGAATCTGTTTGCGCCAATCGAATTTTCTGCTCAAAATATACAAGAAAATATCGAAAAAGTATCCGATTTGAGACTTTCACTTTTTGGGGTAAAAAAGTTTCAAAGGGGTTAACCTTTGAATTTTTTCAAAAATCGTCAAAAATTTCACTGGTGATTTTAGTGCATAAATCGACTAATTTCGATGCGTAGAGTTCGAAAAACGCGCTGGATCATGGCGCAAACACTTTAATCCGTCGCAAAATGCGAAGTAAAGGAGGGTCAAACTGGCATCGCATTCGCTTACTTTAAAGCCAGATAAAATTTAAAATATCGTACTTAGGAGGAATCTGTTTGCGCCAATCGAATTTTCTGCTCAAAATATACAAGAAAATATCGAAAAAGTATCCGATTTGAGACTTTCACTTTTTGGGGTAAAAAAGTTTCAAAGGGGTTAACCTTTGAATTTTTTCAAAAATCGTCAAAAATTTCACTGGTGATTTTAGTGCATAAATCGACTAATTTCGATGCGTAGAGTTCGAAAAACGCGCTGGATCATGGCGCAAACACTTTAATCCGTCGCAAAATGCGAAGTAAAGGAGGGTCAAATTGGCATCGCATTCGCTTACTTTAAAGCCAGATAAAATTTAAAATATCGTACTTAGGAGGAATCTGTTTGCGCCAATCGAATTTTCTGCTCAAAATATACAAGAAAATATCGAAAAAGTATCCGATTTGAGACTTTCACTTTTTGGGGTAAAAAAGTTTCAAAGGGGTTAACCTTTGAATTTTTTCAAAAATCGTCAAAAATTTCACTGGTGATTTTAGTGCATAAATCGACTAATTTCGATGCGTAGAGTTCGAAAAACGCGCTGGATCATGGCGCAAACACTTTAATCCGTCGCAAAATGCGAAGTAAAGGAGGGTCAAATTGGCATCGCATTCGCTTACTTTAAAGCCAGATAAAATTTAAAATATCGTACTTAGGAGGAATCTGTTTGCGCCAATCGAATTTTCTGCTCAAAATATACAAGAAAATATCGAAAAAGTATCCGATTTGAGACTTTCACTTTTTGGGGTAAAAAAGTTTCAAAGGGGTTAACCTTTGAATTTTTTCAAAAATCGTCAATAATTTCACTGGTGATTTTAGTGCATAAATCGACTAATTTCGATGCGTAGAGTTTGAAAAACGCGCTGGATCATGGCGCAAACACTTTAATCCGTCGCAAAATGCGAAGTAAAGGACGGTCAAATTGGCATCGCATTCGCTTACTTTAAAGCCAGATAAAATTTAAAATATCGTACTTAGGAGGAATCTGTTTGCGCCAATCGAATTTTCTGCTCAAAATATACAAGAAAATATCGAAAAAGTATCCGATTTGAGACTTTCACTTTTTGGGGTAAAAAAGTTTCAAAGGGGTTAACCTTTGAATTTTTTCAAAAATCGTCAAAAATTTCACTGGTGATTTTAGTGCATAAATCGACTAATTTCGATGCGTAGAGTTCGAAAAACGCGCTGGATCATGGCGCAAACACTTTAATCCGTCGCAAAATGCGAAGTAAAGGAGGGTCAAACTGGCATCGCATTCGCTTACTTTAAAGCCAGATAAAATTTAAAATATCGTACTTAGGAGGAATCTGTTTGCGCCAATCGAATTTTCTGCTCAAAATATACAAGAAAATATCGAAAAAGTATCCGATTTGAGACTTTCACTTTTTGGGGTAAAAAAGTTTCAAAGGGGTTAACCTTTGAATTTTTTCAAAAATCGTCAAAAATTTCACTGGTGATTTTAGTGCATAAATCGACTAATTTCGATGCGTAGAGTTCGAAAAACGCGCTGGATCATGGCGCAAACACTTTAATCCGTCGCAAAATGCGAAGTAAAGGAGGGTCAAATTGGCATCGCATTCGCTTACTTTAAAGCCAGATAAAATTTAAAATATCGTACTTAGGAGGAATCTGTTTGCGCCAATCGAATTTTCTGCTCAAAATATACAAGAAAATATCGAAAAAGTATCCGATTTGAGACTTTCACTTTTTGGGGTAAAAAAGTTTCAAAGGGGTTAACCTTTGAATTTTTTCAAAAATCGTCAAAAATTTCACTGGTGATTTTAGTGCATAAATCGACTAATTTCGATGCGTAGAGTTCGAAAAACGCGCTGGATCATGGCGCAAACACTTTAATCCGTCGCAAAATGCGAAGTAAAGGAGGGTCAAATTGGCATCGCATTCGCTTACTTTAAAGCCAGATAAAATTTAAAATATCGTACTTAGGAGGAATCTGTTTGCGCAAATCGAATTTTCTGCTCAAAATATACAAGAAAATATCGAAAAAGTATCCGATTTGAGACTTTCACTTTTTGGGGTAAAAAAGTTTCAAAGGGGTTAACCTTTGAATTTTTTCAAAAATCGTCAAAAATTTCACTGGTGATTTTAGTGCATAAATCGACTAATTTCGATGCGTAGAGTTCGAAAAACGCGCTGGATCATGGCGCAAACACTTTAATCCGTCGCAAAATGCGAAGTAAAGGAGGGTCAAACTGGCATCGCATTCGCTTACTTTAAAGCCAGATAAAATTTAAAATATCGTACTTAGGAGGAATCTGTTTGCGCCAATCGAATTTTCTGCTCAAAATATACAAGAAAATATCGAAAAAGTATCCGATTTGAGACTTTCACTTTTTGGGGTAAAAAAGTTTCAAAGGGGTTAACCTTTGAATTTTTTCAAAAATCGTCAAAAATTTCACTGGTGATTTTAGTGCATAAATCGACTAATTTCGATGCGTAGAGTTCGAAAAACGCGCTGGATCATGGCGCAAACACTTTAATCCGTCGCAAAATGCGAAGTAAAGGAGGGTCAAATTGGCATCGCATTCGCTTACTTTAAAGCCAGATAAAATTTAAAATATCGTACTTAGGAGGAATCTGTTTGCGCCAATCGAATTTTCTGCTCAAAATATACAAGAAAATATCGAAAAAGTATCCGATTTGAGACTTTCACTTTTTGGGGTAAAAAAGTTTCAAAGGGGTTAACCTTTGAATTTTTTCAAAAATCGTCAAAAATTTCACTGGTGATTTTAGTGCATAAATCGACTAATTTCGATGCGTAGAGTTCGAAAAACGCGCTGGATCATGGCGCAAACACTTTAATCCGTCGCAAAATGCGAAGTAAAGGAGGGTCAAATTGGCATCGCATTCGCTTACTTTAAAGCCAGATAAAATTTAAAATATCGTACTTAGGAGGAATCTGTATGCGCCAATCGAATTTTCTGCTCAAAATATACAAGAAAATATCGAAAAAGTATCCGATTTGAGACTTTCACTTTTTGGGGTAAAAAAGTTTCAAAGGGGTTAACCTTTGAATTTTTTCAAAAATCGTCAAAAATTTCACTGGTGATTTTAGTGCATAAATCGACTAATTTCGATGCGTAGAGTTCGAAAAACGCGCTGGATCATGGCGCAAACACTTTAATCCGTCGCAAAATGCGAAGTAAAGGAGGGTCAAATTGGCATCGCATTCGCTTACTTTAAAGCCAGATAAAATTTAAAATATCGTACTTAGGAGGAATCTGTTTGCGCCAATCGAATTTTCTGCTCAAAATATACAAGAAAATATCGAAAAAGTATCCGATTTGAGACTTTCACTTTTTGGGGTAAAAAAGTTTCAAAGGGGTTAACCTTTGAATTTTTTCAAAAATCGTCAATAATTTCACTGGTGATTTTAGTGCATAAATCGACTAATTTCGATGCGTAGAGTTTGAAAAACGCGCTGGATCATGGCGCAAACACTTTAATCCGTCGCAAAATGCGAAGTAAAGGACGGTCAAATTGGCATCGCATTCGCTTACTTTAAAGCCAGATAAAATTTAAAATATCGTACTTAGGAGGAATCTGTTTGCGCCAATCGAATTTTCTGCTCAAAATATACAAGAAAATATCGAAAAAGTATCCGATTTGAGACTTTCACTTTTTGGGGTAAAAAAGTTTCAAAGGGGTTAACCTTTGAATTTTTTCAAAAATCGTCAAAAATTTCACTGGTGATTTTAGTGCATAAATCGACTAATTTCGATGCGTAGAGTTCGAAAAACGCGCTGGATCATGGCGCAAACACTTTAATCCGTCGCAAAATGCGAAGTAAAGGAGGGTCAAACTGGCATCGCATTCGCTTACTTTAAAGCCAGATAAAATTTAAAATATCGTACTTAGGAGGAATCTGTTTGCGCCAATCGAATTTTCTGCTCAAAATATACAAGAAAATATCGAAAAAGTATCCGATTTGAGACTTTCACTTTTTGGGGTAAAAAAGTTTCAAAGGGGTTAACCTTTGAATTTTTTCAAAAATCGTCAAAAATTTCACTGGTGATTTTAGTGCATAAATCGACTAATTTCGATGCGTAGAGTTCGAAAAACGCGCAGGATCATGGCGCAAACACTTTAATCCGTCGCAAAATGCGAAGTAAAGGAGGGTCAAATTGGCATCGCATTCGCTTACTTTAAAGCCAGATAAAATTTAAAATATCGTACTTAGGAGGAATCTGTTTGCGCCAATCGAATTTTCTGCTCAAAATATACAAGAAAATATCGAAAAAGTATCCGATTTGAGACTTTCACTTTTTGGGGTAAAAAAGTTTCAAAGGGGTTAACCTTTGAATTTTTTCAAAAATCGTCAAAAATTTCACTGGTGATTTTAGTGCATAAATCGACTAATTTCGATGCGTAGAGTTCGAAAAACGCGCTGGATCATGGCGCAAACACTTTAATCCGTCGCAAAATGCGAAGTAAAGGAGGGTCAAATTGGCATCGCATTCGCTTACTTTAAAGCCAGATAAAATTTAAAATATCGTACTTAGGAGGAATCTGTTTGCGCAAATCGAATTTTCTGCTCAAAATATACAAGAAAATATCGAAAAAGTATCCGATTTGAGACTTTCACTTTTTGGGGTAAAAAAGTTTCAAAGGGGTTAACCTTTGAATTTTTTCAAAAATCGTCAAAAATTTCACTGGTGATTTTAGTGCATAAATCGACTAATTTCGATGCGTAGAGTTCGAAAAACGCGCTGGATCATGGCGCAAACACTTTAATCCGTCGCAAAATGCGAAGTAAAGGAGGGTCAAACTGGCATCGCATTCGCTTACTTTAAAGCCAGATAAAATTTAAAATATCGTACTTAGGAGGAATCTGTTTGCGCCAATCGAATTTTCTGCTCAAAATATACAAGAAAATATCGAAAAAGTATCCGATTTGAGACTTTCACTTTTTGGGGTAAAAAAGTTTCAAAGGGGTTAACCTTTGAATTTTTTCAAAAATCGTCAAAAATTTCACTGGTGATTTTAGTGCATAAATCGACTAATTTCGATGCGTAGAGTTCGAAAAACGCGCTGGATCATGGCGCAAACACTTTAATCCGTCGCAAAATGCGAAGTAAAGGAGGGTCAAATTGGCATCGCATTCGCTTACTTTAAAGCCAGATAAAATTTAAAATATCGTACTTAGGAGGAATCTGTTTGCGCCAATCGAATTTTCTGCTCAAAATATACAAGAAAATATCGAAAAAGTATCCGATTTGAGACTTTCACTTTTTGGGGTAAAAAAGTTTCAAAGGGGTTAACCTTTGAATTTTTTCAAAAATCGTCAAAAATTTCACTGGTGATTTTAGTGCATAAATCGACTAATTTCGATGCGTAGAGTTCGAAAAACGCGCTGGATCATGGCGCAAACACTTTAATCCGTCGCAAAATGCGAAGTAAAGGAGGGTCAAATTGGCATCGCATTCGCTTACTTTAAAGCCAGATAAAATTTAAAATATCGTACTTAGGAGGAATCTGTATGCGCCAATCGAATTTTCTGCTCAAAATATACAAGAAAATATCGAAAAAGTATCCGATTTGAGACTTTCACTTTTTGGGGTAAAAAAGTTTCAAAGGGGTTAACCTTTGAATTTTTTCAAAAATCGTCAAAAATTTCACTGGTGATTTTAGTGCATAAATCGGCTAATTTCGATGCGTAGAGTTCGAAAAACGCGCTGGATCATGGCGCAAACACTTTAATCCGTCGCAAAATGCGAAGTAAAGGAGGGTCAAATTGGCATCGCATTCGCTTACTTTAAAGCCAGATAAAATTTAAAATATCGTACTTAGGAGGAATCTGTTTGCGCCAATCGAAATTTCTGCTCAAAATATACAAGAAAATATCGAAAAAGTATCCGATTTGAGACTTTCACTTTTTGGGGTAAAAAAGTTTCAAAGGGGTTAACCTTTGAATTTTTTCAAAAATCGTCAAAAATTTCACTGGTGATTTTAGTGCATAAATCGACTAATTTCGATGCGTAGAGTTCGAAAAACGCGCTGGATCATGGCGCAAACACTTTAATCCGTCGCAAAATGCGAAGTAAAGGAGGGTCAAATTGGCATCGCATTCGCTTACTTTAAAGCCAGATAAAATTTAAAATATCGTACTTAGGAGGAATCTGTTTGCGCCAATCGAATTTTCTGCTCAAAATATACAAGAAAATATCGAAAAAGTATCCGATTTGAGACTTTCACTTTTTGGGGTAAAAAAGTTTCAAAGGGGTTAACCCTTGAATTTTTTCAAAAATCGTCAATAATTTCACTGGTGATTTTAGTGCATAAATCGACTAATTTCGATGCGTAGAGTTCGAAAAACGCGCTGGATCATGGCGCAAACACTTTAATCCGTCGCAAAATGCGAAGTAAAGGAGGGTCAAATTGGCATCGCATTTGCTTACTTTAAAGCCAGATAAAATTTAAAATATCGTACTTAGGAGGAATCTGTTTGCGCCAATCGAATTTTCTGCTCAAAATATACAAGAAAATATCGAAAAAGTATCCGATTTGAGACTTTCACTTTTTGGGGTAAAAAAGTTTCAAAGGGGTTAACCTTTGAATTTTTTCAAAAATCGTCAAAAATTTCACTGGTGATTTTAGTGCATAAATCGACTAATTTCGATGCGTAGAGTTCGAAAAACGCGCTGGATCATGGCGCAAACACTTTAATCCGTCGCAAAATGCGAAGTAAAGGAGGGTCAAACTGGCATCGCATTCGCTTACTTTAAAGCCAGATAAAATTTAAAATATCGTACTTAGGAGGAATCTGTTTGCGCCAATCGAATTTTCTGCTCAAAATATACAAGAAAATATCGAAAAAGTATCCGATTTGAGACTTTTACTTTTTGGGGTAAAAAAGTTTCAAAGGGGTTAACCTTTGAATTTTTTCAAAAATCGTCAAAAATTTCACTGGTGATTTTAGTGCATAAAACGACTAATTTCGATGCGTAGAGTTCGAAAAACGCGCTGGATCATGGCGCAAACACTTTAATCCGTCGCAAAATGCGAAGTAAAGGAGGGTCAAATTGGCATCGCATTCGCTTACTTTAAAGCCAGATAAAATTTAAAATATCGTACTTAGGAGGAATCTGTTTGCGCCAATCGAATTTTCTGCTCAAAATATACAAGAAAATATCGAAAAAGTATCCGATTTGAGACTTTCACTTTTTGGGGTAAAAAAGTTTCAAAGGGGTTAACCTTTGAATTTTTTCAAAAATCGTCAAAAATTTCACTGGTGATTTTAGTGCATAAATCGACTAATTTCGATGCGTAGAGTTCGAAAAACGCGCTGGATCATGGCGCAAACACTTTAATCCGTCGCAAAATGCGAAGTAAAGGAGGGTCAAACTGGCATCGCATTCGCTTACTTTAAAGCCAGATAAAATTTAAAATATCGTACTTAGGAGGAATCTGTTTGCGCCAATCGAATTTTCTGCTCAAAATATACAAGAAAATATCGAAAAAGTATCCGATTTGAGACTTTCACTTTTTGGGGTAAAAAAGTTTCAAAGGGGTTAACCTTTGAATTTTTTCAAAAATCGTCAAAAATTTCACTGGTGATTTTAGTGCATAAATCGACTAATTTCGATGCGTAGAGTTCGAAAAACGCGCTGGATCATGGCGCAAACACTTTAATCCGTCGCAAAATGCGAAGTAAAGGAGGGTCAAATTGGCATCGCATTCGCTTACTTTAAAGCCAGATAAAATTTAAAATATCGTACTTAGGAGGAATCTGTATGCGCCAATCGAATTTTCTGCTCAAAATATACAAGAAAATATCGAAAAAGTATCCGATTTGAGACTTTCACTTTTTGGGGTAAAAAAGTTTCAAAGGGGTTAACCTTTGAATTTTTTCAAAAATCGTCAAAAATTTCACTGGTGATTTTAGTGCATAAATCGACTAATTTCGATGCGTAGAGTTCGAAAAACGCGCTGGATCATGGCGCAAACACTTTAATCCGTCGCAAAATGCGAAGTAAAGGAGGGTCAAATTGGCATCGCATTCGCTTACTTTAAAGCCAGATAAAATTTAAAATATCGTACTTAGGAGGAATCTGTTTGCGCCAATCGAAATTTCTGCTCAAAATATACAAGAAAATATCGAAAAAGTATCCGATTTGAGACTTTCACTTTTTGGGGTAAAAAAGTTTCAAAGGGGTTAACCTTTGAATTTTTTCAAAAATCGTCAAAAATTTCACTGGTGATTTTAGTGCATAAATCGACTAATTTCGATGCGTAGAGTTCGAAAAACGCGCTGGATCATGGCGCAAACACTTTAATCCGTCGCAAAATGCGAAGTAAAGGAGGGTCAAATTGGCATCGCATTCGCTTACTTTAAAGCCAGATAAAATTTAAAATATCGTACTTAGGAGGAATCTGTTTGCGCCAATCGAATTTTCTGCTCAAAATATACAAGAAAATATCGAAAAAGTATCCGATTTGAGACTTTCACTTTTTGGGGTAAAAAAGTTTCAAAGGGGTTAACCTTTGAATTTTTTCAAAAATCGTCAATAATTTCACTGGTGATTTTAGTGCATAAATCGACTAATTTCGATGCGTAGAGTTCGAAAAACGCGCTGGATCATGGCGCAAACACTTTAATCCGTCGCAAAATATGAAGTAAAGGAGGGTCAAATTGGCATCGCATTCGCTTACTTTAAAGCCAGATAAAATTTAAAATATCGTACTTAGGAGGAATCTGTTTGCGCCAATCGAATTTTCTGCTCAAAATATACAAGAAAATATCGAAAAAGTATCCGATTTGAGACTTTCACTTTTTGGGGTAAAAAAGTTTCAAAGGGGTTAACCTTTGAATTTTTTCAAAAATCGTCAAAAATTTCACTGGTGATTTTAGTGCATAAATCGACTAATTTCGATGCGTAGAGTTCGAAAAACGCGCTGGATCATGGCGCAAACTCTTTAATCCGTCGCAAAATGCGAAGTAAAGGAGGGTCAAATTGGCATCGCATTCGCTTACTTTAAAGCCAGATAAAATTTAAAATATCGTACTTAGGAGGAATCTGTTTGCGCCAATCGAATTTTCTGCTCAAAATATACAAGAAAATATCGAAAAAGTATCCGATTTGAGACTTTCACTTTTTGGGGTAAAAAAGTTTCAAAGGGGTTAACCTTTGAATTTTTTCAAAAATCGTCAAAAATTTCACTGGTGATTTTAGTGCATAAATCGACTAATTTCGATGCGTAGAGTTCGAAAAACGCGCTGGATCATGGCGCAAACACTTTAATCCGTCGCAAAATGCGAAGTAAAGGAGGGTCAAATTGGCATCGCATTCGCTTACTTTAAAGCCAGATAAAATTTAAAATATCGTACTTAGGAGGAATCTGTTTGCGCCAATCGAATTTTCTGCTCAAAATATACAAGAAAATATCGAAAAAGTATCCGATTTGAGACTTTCACTTTTTGGGGTAAAAAAGTTTCAAAGGGGTTAACCTTTGAATTTTTTCAAAAATCGTCAAAAATTTCACTGGGGATTTTAGTGCATAAATCGACTAATTTCGATGCGTAGAGTTCAAAAAACGCGCTGGATCATGGCGCAAACACTTTAATCCGTCGCAAAATGCGAAGTAAAGGGGGGTCAAATTGGCATCGCATTCGCTTACTTTAAAGCCAGATAAAATTTAAAATATGGTACTTAGGAGGAATCTGTTTGCGCCAATCGAATTTTCTGCTCAAAATATACAAGAAAATATCGAAAAAGTATCCGATTTGAGACTTTCACTTTTTGGGGTAAAAAAGTTTCAAAGGGGTTAACCTTTGAATTTTTTCAAAAATCGTCAATAATTTCACTGGTGATTTTAGTGCATAAATCGACTAATTTCGATGCGTAGAGTTTGAAAAACGCGCTGTATCATGGCGCAAACACTTTAATCCGTCGCAAAATGCGAAGTAAAGGAGGGTCAAATTGGCATCGCATTCGCTTACTTTAAAGCCAGATAAAATTTAAAATATCGTACTTAGGAGGAATCTGTTTGCGCCAATCGAATTTTCTGCTCAAAATATACAAGAAAATATCGAAAAAGTATCCGATTTGAGACTTTCACTTTTTGGGGTAAAAAAGTTTCAAAGGGGTTAACCTTTGAATTTTTTCAAAAATCGTCAAAAATTTCACTGGTGATTTTAGTGCATAAATCGACTAATTTCGATGCGTAGAGTTCGAAAAACGCGCTGGATCATGGCGCAAACACTTTAATCCGTCGCAAAATGCGAAGTAAAGGAGGGTCAAACTGGCATCGCATTCGCTTACTTTAAAGCCAGATAAAATTTAAAATATCGTACTTAGGAGGAATCTGTTTGCGCCAATCGAATTTTCTGCTCAAAATATACAAGAAAATATCGAAAAAGTATCCGATTTGAGACTTTCACTTTTTGGGGTAAAAAAGTTTCAAAGGGGTTAACCTTTGAATTTTTTCAAAAATCGTCAAAAATTTCACTGGTGATTTTAGTGCATAAATCGACTAATTTCGATGCGTAGAGTTCGAAAAACGCGCTGGATCATGGCGCAAACACTTTAATCCGTCGCAAAATGCGAAGTAAAGGAGGGTCAAATTGGCATCGCATTCGCTTACTTTAAAGCCAGATAAAATTTAAAATATCGTACTTAGGAGGAATCTGTTTGCGCCAATCGAATTTTCTGCTCAAAATATACAAGAAAATATCGAAAAAGTATCCGATTTGAGACTTTCACTTTTTGGGGTAAAAAAGTTTCAAAGGGGTTAACCTTTGAATTTTTTCAAAAATCGTCAAAAATTTCACTGGTGATTTTAGTGCATAAATCGACTAATTTCGATGCGTAGAGTTCGAAAAACGCGCTGGATCATGGCGCAAACACTTTAATCCGTCGCAAAATGCGAAGTAAAGGAGGGTCAAATTGGCATCGCATTCGCTTACTTTAAAGCCAGATAAAATTTAAAATATCGTACTTAGGAGGAATCTGTATGCGCCAATCGAATTTTCTGCTCAAAATATACAAGAAAATATCGAAAAAGTATCCGATTTGAGACTTTCACTTTTTGGGGTAAAAAAGTTTCAAAGGGGTTAACCTTTGAATTTTTTCAAAAATCGTCAAAAATTTCACTGGTGATTTTAGTGCATAAATCGACTAATTTCGATGCGTAGAGTTCGAAAAACGCGCTGGATCATGGCGCAAACACTTTAATCCGTCGCAAAATGCGAAGTAAAGGAGGGTCAAATTGGCATCGCATTCGCTTACTTTAAAGCCAGATAAAATTTAAAATATCGTACTTAGGAGGAATCTGTTTGCGCCAATCGAATTTTCTGCTCAAAATATACAAGAAAATATCGAAAAAGTATCCGATTTGAGACTTTCACTTTTTGGGGTAAAAAAGTTTCAAAGGGGTTAACCTTTGAATTTTTTCAAAAATCGTCAAAAATTTCACTGGGGATTTTAGTGCATAAATCGACTAATTTCGATGCGTAGAGTTCGAAAAACGCGCTGGATCATGGCGCAAACACTTTAATCCGTCGCAAAATGCGAAGTAAAGGAGGGTCAAATTGGCATCGCATTCGCTTACTTTAAAGCCAGATAAAATTTAAAATATCGTACTTAGGAGGAATCTGTTTGCGCAAATCGAATTTTCTGCTCAAAATATACAAGAAAATATCGAAAAAGTATCCGATTTGAGACTTTCACTTTTTGGGGTAAAAAAGTTTCAAAGGGGTTAACCTTTGAATTTTTTCAAAAATCGTCAAAAATTTCACTGGTGATTTTAGTGCATAAATCGACTAATTTCGATGCGTAGAGTTCGAAAAACGCGCTGGATCATGGCGCAAACACTTTAATCCGTCGCAAAATGCGAAGTAAAGGAGGGTCAAACTGGCATCGCATTCGCTTACTTTAAAGCCAGATAAAATTTAAAATATCGTACTTAGGAGGAATCTGTTTGCGCCAATCGAATTTTCTGCTCAAAATATACAAGAAAATATCGAAAAAGTATCCGATTTGAGACTTTCACTTTTTGGGGTAAAAAAGTTTCAAAGGGGTTAACCTTTGAATTTTTTCAAAAATCGTCAAAAATTTCACTGGTGATTTTAGTGCATAAATCGACTAATTTCGATGCGTAGAGTTCGAAAAACGCGCTGGATCATGGCGCAAACACTTTAATCCGTCGCAAAATGCGAAGTAAAGGAGGGTCAAATTGGCATCGCATTCGCTTACTTTAAAGCCAGATAAAATTTAAAATATCGTACTTAGGAGGAATCTGTTTGCGCCAATCGAATTTTCTGCTCAAAATATACAAGAAAATATCGAAAAAGTATCCGATTTGAGACTTTCACTTTTTGGGGTAAAAAAGTTTCAAAGGGGTTAACCTTTGAATTTTTTCAAAAATCGTCAAAAATTTCACTGGTGATTTTAGTGCATAAATCGATTAATTTCGATGCGTAGAGTTCGAAAAACGCGCTGGATCTTGGCGCAAACACTTTAATCCGTCGCAAAATGCGAAGTAAAGGAGGGTCAAATTGGCATCGCATTCGCTTACTTTAAAGCCAGATAAAATTTAAAATATCGTACTTAGGAGGAATCTGTTTGCGCCAATCGAATTTTCTGCTCAAAATATACAAGAAAATATCGAAAAAGTATCCGATTTGAGACTTTCACTTTTTGGGGTAAAAAAGTTTCAAAGGGGTTAACCCTTGAATTTTTTCAAAAATCGTCAATAATTTCACTGGTGATTTTAGTGCATAAATCGACTAATTTCGATGCGTAGAGTTCGAAAAACGCGCTGGATCATGGCGCAAACACTTTAATCCGTCGCAAAATGCGAAGTAAAGGAGGGTCAAATTGGCATCGCATTTGCTTACTTTAAAGCCAGATAAAATTTAAAATATCGTACTTAGGAGGAATCTGTTTGCGCCAATCGAATTTTCTGCTCAAAATATACAAGAAAATATCGAAAAAGTATCCGATTTGAGACTTTCACTTTTTGGGGTAAAAAAGTTTCAAAGGGGTTAACCTTTGAATTTTTTCAAAAATGGTCAAAAATTTCACTGGTGATTTTAGTGCATAAATCGACTAATTTCGATGCGTAGAGTTCGAAAAACGCGCTGGATCATGGCGCAAACACTTTAATCCGTCGCAAAATGCGAAGTAAAGGAGGGTCAAATTGGCATCGCATTCGCTTACTTTAAAGCCAGATAAAATTTAAAATATCGTACTTAGGAGGAATCTGTATGCGCCAATCGAATTTTCTGCTCAAAATATACAAGAAAATATCGAAAAAGTATCCGATTTGAGACTTTCACTTTTTGGGGTAAAAAAGTTTCAAAGGGGTTAACCTTTGAATTTTTTCAAAAATCGTCAAAAATTTCACTGGTGATTTTAGTGCATAAATCGACTAATTTCGATGCGTAGAGTTCGAAAAACGCGCTGGATCATGGCCCAAACACTTTAATCCGTCGCAAAATGCGAAGTAAAGGAGGGTCAAATTGGCATCGCATTCGCTTACTTTAAAGCCAGATAAAATTTAAAATAACGTACTTAGGAGGAATCTGTTTGCGCCAATCGAATTTTCTGCTCAAAATATACAAGAAAATATCGAAAAAGTATCCGATTTGAGACTTTCACTTTTTGGGGTAAAAAAGTTTCAACCTTTGAATTTTTTCAAAAATCGTCAAAAATTTCACTGGTGATTTTAGTGCATAAATCGACTAATTTCGATGCGTAGAGTTCGAAAAACGCGCTGGATCATGGCGCAAACACTTTAATCCGTCGCAAAATGCGAAGTAAAGGAGGGTCAAATTGGCATCGCATTCGCTTACTTTAAAGCCAGATAAAATTTAAAATATCGTACTTAGGAGGAATCTGTTTGCGCCAATCGAATTTTCTGCTCAAAATATACAAGAAAATATCGAAAAAGTATCCGATTTGAGACTTTCACTTTTTGGGGTAAAAAAGTTTCAAAGGGGTTAACCTTTGAATTTTTTCAAAAATCGTCAAAAATTTCACTGGTGATTTTAGTGCATAAATCGACTAATTTCGATGCGTAGAGTTCGAAAAACGCGCTGGATCATGGCGCAAACACTTTAATCCGTCGCAAAATGCGAAGTAAAGGAGGGTCAAATTGGCATCGCATTCGCTTACTTTAAAGCCAGATAAAATTTAAAATATCGTACTTAGGAGGAATCTGTTTGCGCCAATCGAATTTTCTGCTCAAAATATACAAGAAAATATCGAAAAAGGATCCGATTTGAGACTTTCACTTTTTGGGGTAAAAAAGTTTCAAAGGGGTTAACCTTTGAATTTTTTCAAAAATCGTCAAAAATTTCACTGGTGATTTTAGTGCATAAATCGACTAATTTCGATGCGTAGAGTTCGAAAAACGCGCTGGATCATGGCGCAAACACTTTAATCCGTCGCAAAATGCGAAGTAAAGGAGGGTCAAATTGGCATCGCATTCGCTTACTTTAAAGCCAGATAAAATTTAAAATATCGTACTTAGGAGGAATCTGTTTGCGCCAATCGAATTTTCTGCTCAAAATATACAAGAAAA
Organism: Cantharis rustica; assembly: GCA_911387805.1. Lineage (NCBI taxonomy): Eukaryota > Metazoa > Arthropoda > Insecta > Coleoptera > Cantharidae > Cantharis > Cantharis rustica. Next base: position 1,285,925 of record OU426878.1, on the reverse strand, counting down.
TATCGAAAAAGTTACCGATTTGAGACTTTCACTTTTTGGGGTAAAAAAGTTTCAAAGGGGTTAACCTTTGAATTTTTTCAAAAATCGTCAAAAACTTCACTGGTGATTTTAGTGCATAAATCGACTAATTTCGATGCGTAGATTTCGAAAAACGCGCTGGATCATGGCGCAAACACTTTCATCCGTCGCAAAATGCGAAGTAAAGGAGGGTCAAATTGGCATCGCATTCGCTTACTTTAAAGCCAGATAAAATTTAAAATATCGTACTTAGGAGGAATCTGTTTGCGCCAATCGAATTTTCTGCTCAAAATATACAAGAAAATATCGAAAAAGTATCCGATTTGAGACTTTCACTTTTTGGGGTAAAAAAGTTTCAAAGGGGTTAACCTTTGAATTTTTTCAAAAATCGTCAGGCATTTCACTGGTGATTTTAGTGCATAAATCGACTAATTTCGATGCGTAGATTTCGAAAAACGCGCTGGATCATGGCGCAAACACTTTAATCCGTCGCAAAATGCGAAGTAAAGAAGGGTCAAATTGGCATCGCATTCGCTTACTTTAAAGCCAGATAAAATTTAAAATATCGTACTTAGGAGGAATCTGTTTGCGCCAATCGAATTTTCTGCTCAAAATATACAAGAAAATATCGAAAAAGTATCCGATTTGAGACTTTCACTTTTTGGGGTAAAAAAGTTTCAAAGGGGTTAACCTTTGAATTTTTTCAAAAATCGTCAAAAATTTCACTGGTGATTTTAGTGCATAAATCGACTAATTACGATGCGTAGAGTTCGAAAAACGCGCTGGATCATGGCGCAAACACTTTAATCCGTCGCAAAATGCGAAGTAAAGGAGGGTCAAATTGGCATCGCATTCGCTTACTTTAAAGCCAGATAAAATTTAAAATATCGTACTTAGGAGGAATCTGTTTGCGCCAATCGAATTTTCTGCTCAAAATATACAAGAAAATATCGAAAAAGTATCCGATTTGAGACTTTCACTTTTTGGGGTAAAAAAGTTTCAAAGGGGTTAACCTTTGAATTTTTTCAAAAATCGTCAAAAATTTCACTGGTGATTTTAGTGCATAAATCGACTAATTTCGATGCGTAGAGTTCGAAAAACGCGCTGGATCATGGCGCAAACACTTTAATCCGTCGCAAAATGCGAAGTAAAGGAGGGTCAAATTGGCATCGCATTCGCTTACTTTAAAGCCAGATAAAATTTAAAATATCGTACTTAGGAGGAATCTGTTTGCGCCAATCGAATTTTCTGCTCAAAATATACAAGAAAATATCGAAAAAGTATCCGATTTGAGACTTTCACTTTTTGGGGTAAAAAAGTTTCAAAGGGGTTAACCTTTGAATTTTTTCAAAAATCGTCAAAAATTTCACTGGTGATTTTAGTGCATAAATCGACTAATTTCGATGCGTAGAGTTCGAAAAACGCGCTGGATCATGGCGCAAACACTTTAATCCGTCGCAAAATGCGAAGTAAAGGAGGGTCAAATTGGCATCGCATTCGCTTACTTTAAAGCCAGATAAAATTTAAAATATCGTACTTAGGAGGAATCTGTTTGCGCCAATCGAATTTTCTGCTCAAAATATACAAGAAAATATCGAAAAAGTATCCGATTTGAGACTTTCACTTTTTGGGGTAAAAAAGTTTCAAAGGGGTTAACCTTTGAATTTTTTCAAAAATCGTCAATAATTTCACTGGTGATTTTAGTGCATAAATCGACTAATTTCGATGCGTAGAGTTCGAAAAACGCGCTGGATCATGGCGCAAACACTTTAATCCGTCGCAAAATGCGAAGTAAAGGAGGGTCAAACTGGCATCGCATTCGCTTACTTTAAAGCCAGATAAAATTTAAAATATCGTACTTAGGAGGAATCTGTTTGCGCCAATCGAATTTTCTGCTCAAAATATACAAGAAAATATCGAAAAAGTATCCGATTTGAGACTTTCACTTTTTGGGGTAAAAAAGTTTCAAAGGGGTTAACCTTTGAATTTTTTCAAAAATCGTCAAAAATTTCACTGGTGATTTTAGTGCATAAATCGACTAATTTCGATGCGTAGAGTTCGAAAAACGCGCTGGATCATGGCGCAAACACTTTAATCCGTCGCAAAATGCGAAGTAAAGGAGGGTCAAATTGGCATCGCATTCGCTTACTTTAAAGCCAGATAAAATTTAAAATATCGTACTTAGGAGGAATCTGTTTGCGCCAATCGAATTTTCTGCTCAAAATATACAAGAAAATATCGAAAAAGTATCCGATTTGAGACTTTCACTTTTTGGGGTAAAAAAGTTTCAAAGGGGTTAACCTTTGAATTTTTTCAAAAATCGTCAAAAATTTCACTGGTGATTTTAGTGCATAAATCGACTAATTTCGATGCGTAGAGTTCGAAAAACGCGCTGGATCATGGCGCAAACACTTTAATCCGTCGCAAAATGCGAAGTAAAGGAGGGTCAAATTGGCATCGCATTCGCTTACTTTAAAGCCAGATAAAATTTAAAATATCGTACTTAGGAGGAATCTGTTTGCGCCAATCGAATTTTCTGCTCAAAATATACAAGAAAATATCGAAAAAGTATCCGATTTGAGACTTTCACTTTTTGGGGTAAAAAGGTTTCAAAGGGGTTAACCTTTGAATTTTTTCAAAAATCGTCAAAAATTTCACTGGTGATTTTAGTGCATAAATCGACTAATTTCGATGCGTAGAGTTCGAAAAACGCGCTGGATCATGGCGCAAACACTTTAATCCGTCGCAAAATGCGAAGTAAAGGAGGGTCAAATTGGCATCGCATTCGCTTACTTTAAAGCCAGATAAAATTTAAAATATCGTACTTAGGAGGAATCTGTATGCGCCAATCGAATTTTCTGCTCAAAATATACAAGAAAATATCGAAAAAGTATCCGATTTGAGACTTTCACTTTTTGGGGTAAAAAAGTTTCAAAGGGGTTAACCTTTGAATTTTTTCAAAAATCGTCAAAAATTTCACTGGTGATTTTAGTGCATAAATCGACTAATTTCGATGCGTAGAGTTCGAAAAACGCGCTGGATCATGGCGCAAACACTTTAATCCGTCGCAAAATGCGAAGTAAAGGAGGGTCAAATTGGCATCGCATTCGCTTACTTTAAAGCCAGATAAAATTTAAAATATCGTACTTAGGAGGAATCTGTTTGCGCCAATCGAATTTTCTGCTCAAAATATACAAGAAAATATCGAAAAAGTATCCGATTTGAGACTTTCACTTTTTGGGGTAAAAAAGTTTCAAAGGGGTTAACCTTTGAATTTTTTCAAAAATCGTCAAAAATTTCACTGGTGATTTTAGTGCATAAATCGACTAATTTCGATGCGTAGAGTTCGAAAAACGCGCTGGATCATGGCGCAAACACTTTAATCCGTCGCAAAATGCGAAGTAAAGGAGGGTCAAATTGGCATCGCATTCGCTTACTTTAAAGCCAGATAAAATTTAAAATATCGTACTTAGGAGGAATCTGTTTGCGCCAATCGAATTTTCTGCTCAAAATATACAAGAAAATATCGAAAAAGTTACCGATTTGAGACTTTCACTTTTTGGGGTAAAAAAGTTTCAAAGGGGTTAACCTTTGAATTTTTTCAAAAATCGTCAAAAACTTCACTGGTGATTTTAGTGCATAAATCGACTAATTTCGATGCGTAGATTTCGAAAAACGCGCTGGATCATGGCGCAAACACTTTAATCCGTCGCAAAATGCGAAGTAAAGGAGGGTCAAATTGGCATCGCATTCGCTTACTTTAAAGCCAGATAAAATTTAAAATATCGTACTTAGGAGGAATCTGTTTGCGCCAATCGAATTTTCTGCTCAAAATATACAAGAAAATATCGAAAAAGTATCCGATTTGAGACTTTCACTTTTTGGGGTAAAAAAGTTTCAAAGGGGTTAACCTTTGAATTTTTTCAAAAATCGTCAGGAATTTCACTGGTGATTTTAGTGCATAAATCGACTAATTTCGATGCGTAGATTTCGAAAAACGCGCTGGATCATGGCGCAAACACTTTAATCCGTCGCAAAATGCGAAGTAAAGAAGGGTCAAATTGGCATCGCATTCGCTTACTTTAAAGCCAGATAAAATTTAAAATATCGTACTTAGGAGGAATCTGTTTGCGCCAATCGAATTTTCTGCTCAAAATATACAAGAAAATATCGAAAAAGTATCCGATTTGAGACTTTCACTTTTTGGGGTAAAAAAGTTTCAAAGGGGTTAACCTTTGAATTTTTTCAAAAATCGTCAAAAATTTCACTGGTGATTTTAGTGCATAAATCGACTAATTTCGATGCGTAGAGTTCGAAAAACGCGCTGGATCATGGCGCAAACACTTTAATCCGTCGCAAAATGCGAAGTAAAGGAGGGTCAAATTGGCATCGCATTCGCTTACTTTAAAGCCAGATAAAATTTAAAATATCGTACTTAGGAGGAATCTGTTTGCGCCAATCGAATTTTCTGCTCAAAATATACAAGAAAATATCGAAAAAGTATCCGATTTGAGACTTTCACTTTTTGGGGTAAAAAAGTTTCAAAGGGGTTAACCTTTGAATTTTTTCAAAAATCGTCAAAAATTTCACTGGTGATTTTAGTGCATAAATCGACTAATTTCGATGCGTAGAGTTCGAAAAACGCGCTGGATCATGGCGCAAACACTTTAATCCGTCGCAAAATGCGAAGTAAAGGAGGGTCAAATTGGCATCGCATTCGCTTACTTTAAAGCCAGATAAAATTTAAAATATCGTACTTAGGAGGAATCTGTTTGCGCCAATCGAATTTTCTGCTCAAAATATACAAGAAAATATCGAAAAAGTATCCGATTTGAGACTTTCACTTTTTGGGGTAAAAAAGTTTCAAAGGGGTTAACCTTTGAATTTTTTCAAAAATCGTCAAAAATTTCACTGGTGATTTTAGTGCATAAATCGACTAATTTCGATGCGTAGAGTTCGAAAAACGCGCTGGATCATGGCGCAAACACTTTAATCCGTCGCAAAATGCGAAGTAAAGGAGGGTCAAATTGGCATCGCATTCGCTTACTTTAAAGCCAGATAAAATTTAAAATATCGTACTTAGGAGGAATCTGTTTGCGCCAATCGAATTTTCTGCTCAAAATATACAAGAAAATATTGAAAAAGTATCCGATTTGAGACTTTCACTTTTTGGGGTAAAAAAGTTTCAAAGGGGTTAACCTTTGAATTTTTTCAAAAATCGTCAATAATTTCACTGGTGATTTTAGTGCATAAATCGACTAATTTCGATGCGTAGAGTTTGAAAAACGCGCTGGATCATGGCGCAAACACTTTAATCCGTCGCAAAATGCGAAGTAAAGGAGGGTCAAATTGGCATCGCATTCGCTTACTTTAAAGCCAGATAAAATTTAAAATATCGTACTTAGGAGGAATCTGTTTGCGCCAATCGAATTTTCTGCTCAAAATATACAAGAAAATATCGAAAAAGTATCCGATTTGAGACTTTTACTTTTTGGGGTAAAAAAGTTTCAAAGGGGTTAACCTTTGAATTTTTTCAAAAATCGTCAAAAATTTCACTGGTGATTTTAGTGCATAAATCGACTAATTTCGATGCGTAGAGTTCGAAAAACGCGCTGGATCATGGCGCAAACACTTTAATCCGTCGCAAAATGCGAAGTAAAGGAGGGTCAAATTGGCATCGCATTCGCTTACTTTAAAGCCAGATAAAATGTAAAATATCGTACTTAGGAGGAATCTGTTTGCGCCAATCGAATTTTCTGCTCAAAATATACAAGAAAATATCGAAAAAGTATCCGATTTGAGACTTTCACTTTTTGGGGTAAAAAAGTTTCAAAGGGGTTAACCTTTGAATTTTTTCAAAAATCGTCAAAAATTTCACTGGTGATTTTAGTGCATAAATCGACTAATTTCGATGCGTAGAGTTCGAAAAACGCGCTGGATCATGGCGCAAACACTTTAATCCGTCGCAAAATGCGAAGTAAAGGAGGGTCAAATTGGCATCGCATTCGCTTACTTTAAAGCCAGATAAAATTTAAAATATCGTACTTAGGAGGAATCTGTTTGCGCCAATCGAATTTTCTGCTCAAAATATACAAGAAAATATTGAAAAAGTATCCGATTTGAGACTTTCACTTTTTGGGGTAAAAAAGTTTCAAAGGGGTTAACCTTTGAATTTTTTCAAAAATCGTCAATAATTTCACTGGTGATTTTAGTGCATAAATCGACTAATTTCGATGCGTAGAGTTCGAAAAACGCGCTGGATCATGGCGCAAACACTTTAATCCGTCGCAAAATGCGAAGTAAAGGAGGGTCAAATTGGCATCGCATTCGCTTACTTTAAAGCCAGATAAAATTTAAAATATCGTACTTAGGAGGAATCTGTTTGCGCCAATCGAATTTTCTGCTCAAAATATACAAGAAAATATCGAAAAAGTATCCGATTTGAGACTTTTACTTTTTGGGGTAAAAAAGTTTCAAAGGGGTTAACCTTTGAATTTTTTCAAAAATCGTCAAAAATTTCACTGGTGATTTTAGTGCATAAATCGACTAATTTCGATGCGTAGAGTTCGAAAAACGCGCTGGATCATGGCGCAAACACTTTAATCCGTCGCAAAATGCGAAGTAAAGGAGGGTCAAATTGGCATCGCATTCGCTTACTTTAAAGCCAGATAAAATGTAAAATATCGTACTTAGGAGGAATCTGTTTGCGCCAATCGAATTTTCTGCTCAAAATATACAAGAAAATATCGAAAAAGTATCCGATTTGAGACTTTCACTTTTTGGGGTAAAAAAGTTTCAAAGGGGTTAACCTTTGAATTTTTTCAAAAATCGTCAAAAATTTCACTGGTGATTTTAGTGCATAAATCGACTAATTTCGATGCGTAGAGTTCGAAAAACGCGCTGGATCATGGCGCAAACACTTTAATCCGTCGCAAAATGCGAAGTAAAGGAGGGTCAAATTGGCATCGCATTCGCTTACTTTAAAGCCAGATAAAATTTAAAATATCGTACTTAGGAGGAATCTGTTTGCGCCAATCGAATTTTCTGCTCAAAATATACAAGAAAATATCGAAAAAGTATCCGATTTGAGACTTTCACTTTTTGGGGTAAAAAAGTTTCAAAGGGGTTAACCTTTGAATTTTTTCAAAAATCGTCAAAAATTTCACTGGTGATTTTAGGGCATAAATCGACTAATTTCGATGCGTAGAGTTCGAAGAACGCGCTGGATCATGGCGCAAACACTTTAATCCGTCGCAAAATGCGAAGTAAAGAAGGGTCAAATTGGCATCGCATTCGCTTACTTTAAAGCCAGATAAAATTTAAAATATCGTACTTAGGAGGAATCTGTTTGCGCCAATCGAATTTTCTGCTCAAAATATACAAGAAAATATCGAAAAAGTATCCGATTTGAGACTTTCACTTTTTGGGGTAAAAAAGTTTCAAAGGGGTTAACCTTTGAATTTTTTCAAAAATCGTCAAAAATTTCACTGGTGATTTTAGTGCATAAATCGACTAATTTCGATGCGTAGAGTTCGAAAAACGCGCTGGATCATGGCGCAAACACTTTAATCCGTCGCAAAATGCGAAGTAAAGGAGGGTCAAATTGGCATCGCATTCGCTTACTTTAAAGCCAGATAAAATTTAAAATATCGTACTTAGGAGGAATCTGTTTGCGCCAATCGAATTTTCTGCTCAAAATATACAAGAAAATATCGAAAAAGTATCCGATTTGAGACTTTCACTTTTTGGGGTAAAAAAGTTTCAAAGGGGTTAACCTTTGAATTTTTTCAAAAATCGTCAAAAATTTCACTGGTGATTTTAGTGCATAAATCGACTAATTTCGATGCGTAGAGTTCGAAAAACGCGCTGGATCATGGCGAAAACACTTTAATCCGTCGCAAAATGCGAAGTAAAGGAGGGTCAAATTGGCATCGCATTCGCTTACTTTAAAGCCAGATAAAATTTAAAATATCGTACTTAGGAGGAATCTGTATGCGCCAATCGAATTTTCTGCTCAAAATATACAAGAAAATATCGAAAAAGTATCCGATTTGAGACTTTCACTTTTTGGGGTAAAAAAGTTTCAAAGGGTTAACCTTTGAATTTTTTCAAAAATCGTCAAAAATTTCACTGGTGATTTTAGTGCATAAATCGACTAATTTCGATGCGTAGAGTTCGAAAAACGCGCTGGATCATGGCGCAAACACTTTAATCCGTCGCAAAATGCGAAGTAAAGGAGGGTCAAATTGGCATCGCATTCGCTTACTTTAAAGCCAGATAAAATTTAAAATATCGTACTTAGGAGGAATCTGTTTGCGCCAATCGAATTTTCTGCTCAAAATATACAAGAAAATATCGAAAAAGTATCCGATTTGAGACTTTCACTTTTTGGGGTAAAAAAGTTTCAAAGGGGTCAAAAATCGTCAAAAATTTCACTGGTGATTTTAGTGCATAAATCGACTAATTTCGATGCGTAGAGTTCGAAAAACGCGCTGGATCATGGCGCAAACACTTTAATCCGTCGCAAAATGCGAAGTAAAGGAGGGTCAAATTGGCATCGCATTCGCTTACTTTAAAGCCAGATAAAATTTAAAATATCGTACTTAGGAGGAATCTGTTTGCGCCAATCGAATTTTCTGCTCAAAATATACAAGAAAATATCGAAAAAGTATCCGATTTGAGACTTTCACTTTTTGGGGTAAAAAAGTTTCAAAGGGGTTAACCTTTGAATTTTTTCAAAAATCGTCAAAAATTTCACTGGTGATTTTAGTGCATAAATCGACTAATTTCGATGCGTAGAGTTCGAAAAACGCGCTGGATCATGGCGCAAACACTTTAATCCGTCGCAAAATGCGAAGTAAAGGAGGGTCAAATTGGCATCGCATTCGCTTACTTTAAAGCCAGATAAAATTTAAAATATCGTACTTAGGAGGAATCTGTTTGCGCCAATCGAATTTTCTGCTCAAAATATACAAGAAAATATCGAAAAAGTATCCTATTTGAGACTTTCACTTTTTGGGGTAAAAAAGTTTCAAAGGGGTTAACCTTTGAATTTTTTCAAAAATCGTCAAAAATTTCACTGGTGATTTTAGTGCATAAATCGACTAATTTCGATGCGTAGAGTTCGAAAAACGCGCTGGATCATGGCGCAAACACTTTAATCCGTCGCAAAATGCGAAGTAAAGGAGGGTCAAATTGGCATCGCATTCGCTTACTTTAAAGCCAGATAAAATTTAAAATATCGTACTTAGGAGGAATCTGTTTGCGCCAATCGAATTTTCTGCTCAAAATATACAAGAAAATATCGAAAAAGTATCCGATTTGAGACTTTCACTTTTTGGGGTAAAAAAGTTTCAAAGGGGTTAACCTTTGAATTTTTTCAAAAATCGTCAAAAATTTCACTGGTGATTTTAGTGCATAAATCGACTAATTTCGATGCGTAGAGTTCGAAAAACGCGCTGGATCATGGCGCAAACACTTTAATCCGTCGCAAAATGCGAAGTAAAGGAGGGTCAAATTGGCATCGCATTCGCTTACTTTAAAGCCAGATAAAATTTAAAATATCGTACTTAGGAGGAATCTGTTTGCGCCAATCGAATTTTCTGCTCAAAATATACAAGAAAATATCGAAAAAGTATCCGATTTGAGACTTTCACTTTTTGGGGTAAAAAAGTTTCAAAGGGGTTAACCTTTGAATTTTTTCAAAAATCGTCAAAAATTTCACTGGTGATTTTAGTGCATAAATCGACTAATTTCGATGCGTAGAGTTCGAAAAACGCGCTGGATCATGGCGCAAACACTTTAATCCGTCGCAAAATGCGAAGTAAAGTAGGGTCAAATTGGCATCGCATTCGCTTACTTTAAAGCCAGATAAAATTTAAAATATCGTACTTAGGAGGAATCTGTTTGCGCCAATCGAATTTTCTGCTCAAAATATACAAGAAAATATCGAAAAAGTATCCGATTTGAGACTTTCACTTTTTGGGGTAAAAAAGTTTCAAAGGGGTTAACCTTTGAATTTTTTCAAAAATCGTCAAAAATTTCACTGGTGATTTTAGTGCATAAATCGACTAATTTCGATGCGTAGAGTTCGAAAAACGCGCTGGATCATGGCGCAAACACTTTAATCTGTCGCAAAATGCGAAGTAAAGGAGGGTCAAATTGGCATCGCATTCGCTTACTTTAAAGCCAGATAAAATTTAAAATATCGTACTTAGGAGGAATCTGTTTGCGCCAATCGAATTTTCTGCTCAAAATATACAAGAAAATATCGAAAAAGTATCCGATTTGAGACTTTCACTTTTTGGGGTAAAAAAGTTTCAAAGGGGTTAACCTTTGAATTTTTTCAAAAATCGTCAAAAATTTCACTGGTGATTTTAGTGCATAAATCGACTAATTTCGATGCGTAGAGTTCGAAAAACGCGCTGGATCATGGCGCAAACACTTTAATCCGTCGCAAAATGCGAAGTAAAGGAGGGTCAAATTGGCATCGCATTCGCTTACTTTAAAGCCAGATAAAATTTAAAATATCGTACTTAGGAGGAATCTGTATGCGCCAATCGAATTTTCTGCTCAAAATATACAAGAAAATATCGAAAAAGTATCCGATTTGAGACTTTCACTTTTTGGGGTAAAAAAGTTTCAAAGGGGTTAACCTTTGAACTTTTTCAAAAATCGTCAAAAATTTCACTGGTGATTTTAGTGCATAAATCGACTAATTTCGATGCGTAGAGTTCGAAAAACGCGCTGGATCATGGCGCAAACACTTTAATCCGTCGCAAAATGCGAAGTAAAGGAGGGTCAAATTGGCATCGCATTCGCTTACTTTAAAGCCAGATAAAATTTAAAATATCGTACTTAGGAGGAATCTGTTTGCGCCAATCGAAATTTCTGCTCAAAATATACAAGAAAATATCGAAAAAGTATCCGATTTGAGACTTTCACTTTTTGGGGTAAAAAAGTTTCAAAGGGGTTAACCTTTGAATTTTTTCAAAAATCGTCAAAAATTTCACTGGTGATTTTAGTGCATAAATCGACTAATTTCGATGCGTAGAGTTCGAAAAACGCGCTAGATCATGGCGCAAACACTTTAATCCGTCGCAAAATGCGAAGTAAAGGAGGGTCAAATTGGCATCGCATTCGCTTACTTTAAAGCCAGATAAAATTTAAAATATCGTACTTAGGAGGAATCTGTTTGCGCCAATCGAATTTTCTGCTCAAAATATACAAGAAAATATCGAAAAAGTATCCGATTTGAGACTTTCACTTTTTGGGGTAAAAAAGTTTCAAAGGGGTTAACCTTTGAATTTTTTCAAAAATCGTCAATAATTTCACTGGTGATTTTAGTGCATAAATCGACTAATTTCGATGCGTAGAGTTCGAAAAACGCGCTGGATCATGGCGCAAACACTTTAATCCGTCGCAAAATGCGAAGTAAAGGAGGGTCAAATTGGCATCGCATTCGCTTACTTTAAAGCCAGATAAAATTTAAAATATCGTACTTAGGAGGAATCTGTTTGCGCCAATCGAATTTTCTGCTCAAAATATACAAGAAAATATCGAAAAAGTATCCGATTTGAGACTTTCACTTTTTGGGGTAAAAAAGTTTCAAAGGGTTAACCTTTGAATTTTTTCAAAAATCGTCAAAAATTTCACTGGTGATTTTAGTGCATAAATCGACTAATTTCGATGCGTAGAGTTCGAAAAACGCGCTGGATCATGGCGCAAACATTTTAATCCGTCGCAAAATGCGAAGTAAAGGAGGGTCAAATTGGCATCGCATTCGCTTACTTTAAAGCCAGATAAAATTTAAAATATCGTACTTACGAGGAATCTGTATGCGCCAATCGAATTTTCTGCTCAAAATATACAAGAAAATATCGAAAAAGTATCCGATTTGAGACTTTCACTTTTTGGGGTAAAAAAGTTTCAAAGGGGTTAACCTTTGAATTTTTTCAAAAATCGTCAAAAATTTCACTGGTGATTTTAGTGCATAAATCGACTAATTTCGATGCGTAGAGTTCGAAAAACGCGCTGGATCATGGCGCAAACATTTTAATCCGTCGCAAAATGCGAAGTAAAGGAGGGTCAAATTGGCATCGCATTCGCTTACTTTAAAGCCAGATAAAATTTAAAATATCGTACTTACGAGGAATCTGTATGCGCTAATCGAATTTTCTGCTCAAAATATACAAGAAAATATCGAAAAAGTATCCGATTTGAGACTTTCACTTTTTGGGGTAAAAAAGTTTCAAAGGGGTTAACCTTTGAATTTTTTCAAAAATCGTCAAAAATTTCACTGGTGATTTTAGTGCATAAATCGACTAATTTCGATGCGTAGAGTTCGAAAAACGCGCTGGATCATGGCGCAAACACTTTAATCCGTCGCAAAATGCGAAGTAAAGGAGGGTCAAATTGGCATCGCATTCGCTTACTTTAAAGCCAGATAAAATTTAAAATATCGTACTTAGGAGGAATCTGTTTGCGCCAATCGAATTTTCTGCTCAAAATATACAAGAAAATATCGAAAAAGTATCCGATTTGAGACTTTCACTTTTTGGGGTAAAAAAGTTTCAAAGGGGTTAACCTTTGAATTTTTTCAAAAATCGTCAAAAATTTCACTGGTGATTTTAGGGCATAAATCGACTAATTTCGATGCGTAGAGTTCGAAGAACGCGCTGGATCATGGCGCAAACACTTTAATCCGTCGCAAAATGCGAAGTAAAGAAGGGTCAAATTGGCATCGCATTCGCTTACTTTAAAGCCAGATAAAATTTAAAATATCGTACTTAGGAGGAATCTGTTTGCGCCAATCGAATTTTCTGCTCAAAATATACAAGAAAATATCGAAAAAGTATCCGATTTGAGACTTTCACTTTTTGGGGTAAAAAAGTTTCAAAGGGGTCAAAAATCGTCAAAAATTTCACTGGTGATTTTAGTGCATAAATCGACTAATTTCGATGCGTAGAGTTCGAAAAACGCGCTGGATCATGGCGCAAACACTTTAATCCGTCGCAAAATGCGAAGTAAAGGAGGGTCAAATTGGCATCGCATTCGCTTACTTTAAAGCCAGATAAAATTTAAAATATCGTACTTAGGAGGAATCTGTTTGCGCCAATCGAATTTTCTGCTCAAAATATACAAGAAAATATCGAAAAAGTATCCGATTTGAGACTTTCACTTTTTGGGGTAAAAAAGTTTCAAAGGGGTTAACCTTTGAATTTTTTCAAAAATCGTCAAAAATTTCACTGGTGATTTTAGTGCATAAATCGACTAATTTCGATGCGTAGAGTTCGAAAAACGCGCTGGATCATGGCGCAAACACTTTAATCCGTCGCAAAATGCGAAGTAAAGGAGGGTCAAACTGGCATCGCATTCGCTTACTTTAAAGCCAGATAAAATTTAAAATATCGTACTTAGGAGGAATCTGTTTGCGCCAATCGAATTTTCTGCTCAAAATATACAAGAAAATATCGAAAAAGTATCCGATTTGAGACTTTCACTTTTTGGGGTAAAAAAGTTTCAAAGGGGTTAACCTTTGAATTTTTTCAAAAATCGTCAAAAATTTCACTGGTGATTTTAGTGCATAAATCGACTAATTTCGATGCGTAGAGTTCGAAAAACGCGCTGGATCATGGCGCAAACACTTTAATCCGTCGCAAAATGCGAAGTAAAGGAGGGTCAAATTGGCATCGCATTCGCTTACTTTAAAGCCAGATAAAATTTAAAATATCGGACTTAGGAGGAATCTGTTTGCGCCAATCGAATTTTCTGCTCAAAATATACAAGAAAATATCGAAAAAGTATCCGATTTGAGACTTTCACTTTTTGGGGTAAAAAAGTTTCAATGGGGTTAACCTTTGAATTTTTTCAAAAATCGTCAGAAATTTCACTGGTGATTTTAGTGCATAAATCGACTAATTTCGATGCGTAGAGTTCGAAAAACGCGCTGGATCATGGCGCAAACACTTTAATCCGTCGCCAAATGCGAAGTAAAGGAGGGTCAAATTGGCATCGCATTCGCTTACTTTAAAGCCAGATAAAATTTAAAATATCGTACTTAGGAGGAATCTGTTTGCGCCAATCGAATTTTCTGCTCAAAATATACAAGAAAATATCGAAAAAGTATCCGATTTGAGACTTTCACTTTTTGGGGTAAAAAAGTTTCAAAGGGGTTAACCTTTGAATTTTTTCAAAAATCGTCAAAAATTTCACTGGTGATTTTAGTGCATAAATCGACTAATTTCGATGCGTAGAGTTCGAAAAACGCGCTGGATCATGGCGCAAACACTTTAATCCGTCGCAAAATGCGAAGTAAAGGAGGGTCAAACTGGCATCGCATTCGCTTACTTTAAAGCCAGATAAAATTTAAAATATCGTACTTAGGAGGAATCTGTTTGCGCCAATCGAATTTTCTGCTCAAAATATACAAGAAAATATCGAAAAAGTATCCGATTTGAGACTTTCACTTTTTGGGGTAAAAAAGTTTCAAAGGGGTTAACCTTTGAATTTTTTCAAAAATCGTCAAAAATTTCACTGGTGATTTTAGTGCATAAATCGACTAATTTCGATGCGTAGAGTTCGAAAAACGCGCTGGATCATGGCGCAAACACTTTAATCCGTCGCAAAATGCGAAGTAAAGGAGGGTCAAATTGGCATCGCATTCGCTTACTTTAAAGCCAGATAAAATTTAAAATATCGTACTTAGGAGGAATCTGTTTGCGCCAATCGAATTTTCTGCTCAAAATATACAAGAAAATATCGAAAAAGTATCCGATTTGAAACTTTCACTTTTTGGGGTAAAAAAGTTTCAATGGGGTTAACCTTTGAATTTTTTCAAAAATCGTCAAAAATTTCACTGGTGATTTTAGTGCATAAATCGACTAATTTCGATGCGTAGAGTTCGAAAAACGCGCTGGATCATGGCGCAAACACTTTAATCCGTCGCAAAATGCGAAGTAAAGGAGGGTCAAATTGGCATCGCATTCGCTTACTTTAAAGCCAGATAAAATTTAAAATATCGTACTTAGGAGGAATCTGTTTGCGCCAATCGAATTTTCTGCTCAAAATATACAAGAAAATATCGAAAAAGTATCCGATTTGAGACTTTCACTTTTTGGGGTAAAAAAGTTTCAAAGGGGTTAACCTTTGAATTTTTTCAAAAATCGTCAAAAATTTCACTGGTGATTTTAGTGCATAAATCGACTAATTTCGATGCGTAGAGTTCGAAAAACGCGCTGGATCATGGCGCAAACACTTTAATCCGTCGCAAAATGCGAAGTAAAGGAGGGTCAAATTGGCATCGCATTCGCTTACTTTAAAGCCAGATAAAATTTAAAATATCGTACTTAGGAGGAATCTGTTTGCGCCAATCGAATTTTCTGCTCAAAATATACAAGAAAATATCGAAAAAGTATCCGATTTGAGACTTTCACTTTTTGGGGTAAAAAAGTTTCAAAGGGGTTAACCTTTGAATTTTTTCAAAAATCGTCAAAAATTTCACTGGTGATTTTAGTGCATAAATCGACTAATTTCGATGCGTAGAGTTCGAAAAACGCGCTGGATCATGGCGCAAACACTTTAATCCGTCGCAAAATGCGAAGTAAAGGAGGGTCAAACTGGCATCGCATTCGCTTACTTTAAAGCCAGATAAAATTTAAAATATCGAACTTAGGAGGAATCTGTTTGCGCCAATCGAATTTTCTGCTCAAAATATACAAGAAAATATCGAAAAAGTATCCGATTTGAGACTTTCACTTTTTGGGGTAAAAAAGTTTCAAAGGGGTTAACCTTTGAATTTTTTCAAAAATCGTCAAAAATTTCACTGGTGATTTTAGTGCATAAATCGACTAATTTCGATGCGTAGAGTTCGAAAAACGCGCTGGATCATGGCGCAAACACTTTAATCCGTCGCAAAATGCGAAGTAAAGGAGGGTCAAATTGGCATCGCATTCGCTTACTTTAAAGCCAGATAAAATTTAAAATATCGTACTTAGGAGGAATCTGTTTGCGCCAATCGAATTTTCTGCTCAAAATATACAAGAAAATATCGAAAAAGTATCCGATTTGAGACTTTCACTTTTTGGGGTAAAAAAGTTTCAAAGGGGTTAACCTTTGAATTTTTTCAAAAATCGTCAAAAATTTCACTGGTGATTTTAGTGCATAAATCGACTAATTTCGATGCGTAGAGTTCGAAAAACGCGCTGGATCATGGCGCAAACACTTTAATCCGTCGCAAAATGCGAAGTAAAGGAGGGTCAAATTGGCATCGCATTCGCTTACTTTAAAGCCAGATAAAATTTAAAATATCGTACTTAGGAGGAATCTGTTTGCGCCAATCGAATTTTCTGCTCAAAATATACAAGAAAATATCGAAAAAGTATCCGATTTGAGACTTTCACTTTTTGGGGTAAAAAAGTTTCAAAGGGGTTAACCTTTGAATTTTTTCAAAAATCGTCAAATATTTCACTGGTGATTTTAGTGCATAAATCGACTAATTTCGATGCGTAGAGTTCGAAAAACGCGCTGGATCATGGCGCAAACACTTTAATCCGTCGCAAAATGCGAAGTAAAGGAGGGTCAAATTGGCATCGCATTCGCTTACTTTAAAGCCAGATAAAATTTAAAATATCGTACTTAAGAGGAATCTGTTTGCGCCAATCGAATTTTCTGCTCAAAATATACAAGAAAATATCGAAAAAGTATCCGATTTGAGACTTTCACTTTTTGGGGTAAAAAAGTTTCAAAGGGGTTAACCTTTGAATTTTTTCAAAAATCGTCATAAATTTCACTGGTGATTTTAGTGCATAAATCGACTAATTTCGATGCGTAGAGTTCGAAAAACGCGCTGGATCATGGCGCAAACACTTTAATCCGTCGCAAAATGCGAAGTAAAGGAGGGTCAAACTGGCATCGCATTCGCTTACTTTAAAGCCAGATAAAATTTAAAATATCGTACTTAGGAGGAATCTGTTTGCGCCAATCGAATTTTCTGCTCAAAATATACAAGAAAATATCGAAAAAGTATCCGATTTGAGACTTTCACTTTTTGGGGTAAAAAAGTTTCAAAGGGGTTAACCTTTGAATTTTTTCAAAAATCGTCAATAATTTCACTGGTGATTTTAGTGCATAAATCGACTAATTTCGATGCGTAGAGTTCGAAAAACGCGCTGGATCATGGCGCAAACACTTTAATCCGTCGCAAAATGCGAAGTAAAGGAGGGTCAAATTGGCATCGCATTCGCTTACTTTAAAGCCAGATAAAATTTAAAATATCGTACTTAGGGGGAATCTGTTTGCGCCAATCGAATTTTCTGCTCAAAATATACAAGAAAATATCGAAAATGTATCCGATTTGAGACTTTCACTTTTTGGGGTAAAAAAGTTTCAAAGGGGTTAACCTTTGAATTTTTTCAAAAATCGTCAATAATTTCACTGGTGATTTTAGTGCATAAATCGACTAATTTCGATGCGTAGAGTTCGAAAAACGCGCTGGATCATGGCGCAAACACTTTAATCCGTCGCAAAATGCGAAGTAAAGGAGGGTCAAATTGGCATCGCATTCGCTTACTTTAAAGCCAGATAAAATTTAAAATATCGTACTTAGGAGGAATCTGTTTGCGCCAATCGAATTTTCTGCTCAAAATATACAAGAAAATATGGAAAAAGTATCCGATTTGAGACTTTCACTTTTTGGGGTAAAAAAGTTTCAAAGGGGTTAACCTTTGAATTTTTTCAAAAATCGTCAAAAATTTCACTGGTGATTTTAGTGCATAAATCGACTAATTTCGATGCGTAGAGTTCGAAAAACGCGCTGGATCACGGCGCAAACACTTTAATCCGTCGCAAAATGCGAAGTAAAGGAGGGTCAAATTGGCATCGCATTCGCTTACTTTAAAGCCAGATAAAATTTAAAATATCGTACTTAGGAGGAATCTGTTTGCGCCAATCGAATTTTCTGCTCAAAATATACAAGAAAATATCGAAAAAGTATCCGATTTGAGACTTTCACTTTTTGGGGTAAAAAAGTTTCAAAGGGGTTAACCTTTGAATTTTTTCAAAAATCGTCAAAAATTTCACTGGTGATTTTAGTGCATAAATCGACTAATTTCGATGCGTAGAGTTCGAAAAACGCGCTGGATCATGGCGCAAACACTTTAATCCGTCGCAAAATGCGAAGTAAAGGAGGGTCAAATTGGCATCGCATTCGCTTACTTTAAAGCCAGATAAAATTTAAAATATCGTACTTAGGAGGAATCTGTTTGCGCCAATCGAATTTTCTGCTCAAAATATACAAGAAAATATCGAAAAAGTATCCGATTTGAGACTTTCACTTTTTGGGGTAAAAAAGTTTCAAAGGGGTTAACCTTTGAATTTTTTCAAAAATCGTCAAAAATTTCACTGGTGATTTTAGTGCATAAATCGACTAATTTCGATGCGTAGAGTTCGAAAAACGCGCTGGATCATGGCGCAAACACTTTAATCCGTCGCAAAATGCGAAGTAAAGGAGGGTCAAATTGGCATCGCATTCGCTTACTTTAAAGCCAGATAAAATTTAAAATATCGTACTTAGGAGGAATCTGTTTGCGCCAATCGAATTTTCTGCTCAAAATATACAAGAAAATATCGAAAAAGTATCCGATTTGAGACTTTCACTTTTTGGAGTAAAAAAGTTTCAAAGGGGTTAACCTTTGAATTTTTTCAAAAATCGTCAAAAATTTCACTGGTGATTTTAGTGCATAAATCGACTAATTTCGATGCGTAGAGTTCGAAAAACGCGCTGGATCATGGCGCAAACACTTTAATCCGTCGCAAAATGCGAAGTAAAGGAGGGTCAAATTGGCATCGCATTCGCTTACTTTAAAGCCAGATAAAATTTAAAATATCGTACTTACGAGGAATCTGTTTGCGCCAATCGAATTTTCTGCTCAAAATATACAAGAAAATATCGAAAAAGTATCCGATTTGAGACTTTCACTTTTTGGGGTAAAAAAGTTTCAAAGGGGTTAACCTTTGAATTTTTTCAAAAATCGTCAAAAATTTCACTGGTGATTTTAGTGCATAAATCGACTAATTTCGATGCGTAGAGTTCGAAAAACGCGCTGGATCATGGCGCAAACACTTTAATCCGTCGCAAAATGCGAAGTAAAGGAGGGTCAAATTGGCATCGCATTCGCTTACTTTAAAGCCAGATAAAATTTAAAATATCGTACTTAGGAGGAATCTGTTTGCGCCAATCGAATTTTCTGCTCAAAATATACAAGAAAATATCGAAAAAGTATCCGATTTGAGACTTTCACTTTTTGGGGTAAAAAAGTTTCAAAGGGGTTAACCTTTGAATTTTTTCAAAAATCGTCAAAAATTTCACTGGTGATTTTAGTGCATAAATCGACTAATTGCGATGCGTAGAGTTCGAAAAACGCGCTGGATCATGGCGCAAACACTTTAATCCGTCGCAAAATGCGAAGTAAAGGAGGGTCAAATTGGCATCGCATTCGCTTACTTTAAAGCCAGATAAAATTTAAAATATCGTACTTAGGAGGAATCTGTTTGCGCCAATCGAATTTTCTGCTCAAAATATACAAGAAAATATCGAAAAAGTATCCGATTTGAGACTTTCACTTTTTGGGGTAAAAAAGTTTCAAAGGGGTTAACCTTTGAATTTTTTCAAAAATCGTCAATAATTTCACTGGTGATTTTAGTGCATAAATCGACTAATTTCGATGCGTAGAGTTCGAAAAACGCGCTGGATCATGGCGCAAACACTTTAATCCGTCGCAAAATGCGAAGTAAAGGAGGGTCAAATTGGCATCGCATTCGCTTACTTTAAAGCCAGATAAAATTTAAAATATCGTACTTAGGAGGAATCTGTTTGCGCCAATCGAATTTTCTGCTCAAAATATACAAGAAAATATCGAAAAAGTATCCGATTTGAGACTTTCACTTTTTGGGGTAAAAAAGTTTCAAAGGGGTTAACCTTTGAATTTTTTCAAAAATCGTCAAAAATTTCACTGGTGATTTTAGTGCATAAATCGACTAATTTCGATGCGTAGAGTTCGAAAAACGCGCTGGATCATGGCGCAAACACTTTAATCCGTCGCAAAATGCGAAGTAAAGGAGGGTCAAACTGGCATCGCATTCGCTTACTTTAAAGCCAGATAAAATTTAAAATATCGTACTTAGGAGGAATCTGTTTGCGCAAATCGAATTTTCTGCTCGAAATATACAAGAAAATATCGAAAAAGTATCCGATTTGAGACTTTCACTTTTTGGGGTAAAAACGTTTCAAAGGGGTTAACCTTTGAATTTTTTCAAAAATCGTCAAAAATTTCACTGGTGATTTTAGTGCATAAATCGACTAATTTCGATGCGTAGAGTTCGAAAAACGCGCTGGATCATGGCGCAAACATTTTAATCCGTCGCAAAATGCGAAGTAAAGGAGGGTCAAATTGGCATCGCATTCGCTTACTTTAAAGCCAGATAAAATTTAAAATATCGTACTTACGAGGAATCTGTATGCGCCAATCGAATTTTCTGCTCAAAATATACAAGAAAATATCGAAAAAGTATCCGATTTGAGACTTTCACTTTTTGGGGTAAAAAAGTTTCAAAGGGGTTAACCTTTGAATTTTTTCAAAAATCGTCAAAAATTTCACTGGTGATTTTAGTGCATAAATCGACTAATTTCGATGCGTAGAGTTCGAAAAACGCGCTGGATCATGGCGCAAACACTTTAATCCGTCGCAAAATGCGAAGTAAAGGAGGGTCAAATTGGCATCGCATTCGCTTACTTTAAAGCCAGATAAAATTTAAAATATCGTACTTAGGAGGAATCTGTTTGCGCCAATCGAATTTTCTGCTCAAAATATACAAGAAAATATCGAAAAAGTATCCGATTTGAGACTTTCACTTTTTGGGGTAAAAAAGTTTCAAAGGGGTTAACCTTTGAATTTTTTCAAAAATCGTCAATAATTTCACTGGTGATTTTAGTGCATAAATCGACTAATTTCGATGCGTAGAGTTCGAAAAACGCGCTGGATCATGGCGCAAACACTTTAATCCGTCGCAAAATGCGAAGTAAAGGAGGGTCAAATTGGCATCGCATTCGCTTACTTTAAAGCCAGATAAAATTTAAAATATCGTACTTAGGAGGAATCTGTTTGCGCCAATCGAATTTTCTGCTCAAAATATACAAGAAAATATCGAAAAAGTATCCGATTTGAGACTTTCACTTTTTGGGGTAAAAAAGTTTCAAAGGGGTTAACCTTTGAATTTTTTCAAAAATCGTCAAAAATTTCACTGGTGATTTTAGTGCATAAATCGACTAATTTCGATGCGTAGAGTTCGAAAAACGCGCTGGATCATGGCGCAAACACTTTAATCCGTCGCAAAATGCGAAGTAAAGGAGGGTCAAATTGGCATCGCATTCGCTTACTTTAAAGCCAGATAAAATTTAAAATATCGTACTTAGGAGGAATCTGTTTGCGCCAATCGAATTTTCTGCTCAAAATATACAAGAAAATATCGAAAAAGTATCCGATTTGAGACTTTCACTTTTTGGGGTAAAAAAGTTTCAAAGGGGTTAACCTTTGAATTTTTTCAAAAATCGTCAAAAATTTCACTGGTGATTTTAGTGCATAAATCGACTAATTTCGATGCGTAGAGTTCGAAAAACGCGCTGGATCATGGCGCAAACACTTTAATCCGTCGCAAAATGCGAAGTAAAGGAGGGTCAAATTGGCATCGCATTCGCTTACTTTAAAGCCAGATAAAATTTAAAATATCGTACTTAGGAGGAATCTGTTTGCGCCAATCGAATTTTCTGCTCAAAATATACAAGAAAATATCGAAAAAGTATCCGATTTGAGACTTTCACTTTTTGGGGTAAAAAAGTTTCAAAGGGGTTAACCTTTGAATTTTTTCAAAAATCGTCAAAAATTTCACTGGTGATTTTAGTGCATAAATCGACTAATTTCGATGCGTAGAGTTCGAAAAACGCGCTGGATCATGGCGCAAACACTTTAATCCGTCGCAAAATGCGAAGTAAAGGAGGGTCAAATTGGCATCGCATTCGCTTACTTTAAAGCCAGATAAAATTTAAAATATCGTACTTAGGAGGAATCTGTTTGCGCCAATCGAATTTTCTGCTCAAAATATACAAGAAAATATCGAAAAAGTATCCGATTTGAGACTTTCACTTTTTGGGGTAAAAAAGTTTCAAAGGGGTTAACCTTTGAATTTTTTCAAAAATCGTCAAAAATTTCACTGGTGATTTTAGTGCATAAATCGACTAATTTCAATGCGTAGAGTTCGAAAAACGCGCTGGATCATGGCGCAAACACTTTAATCCGTCGCAAAATGCGAAGTAAAGGAGGGTCAAATTGGCATCGCATTCGCTTACTTTAAAGCCAGATAAAATTTAAAATATCGTACTTAGGAGGAATCTGTTTGCGCCAATCGAATTTTCTGCTCAAAATATACAAGAAAATATCGAAAAAGTATCCGATTTGAGACTTTCACTTTTTGGGGTAAAAAAGTTTCAAAGAGGTTAACCTTTGAATTTTTTCAAAAATCGTCAAAAATTTCACTGGTGATTTTAGTGCATAAATCGACTAATTTCGATGCGTAGAGTTCGAAAAACGCGCTGGATCATGGCGCAAACACTTTAATCCGTCGCAAAATGCGAAGTAAAGGAGGGTCAAATTGGCATCGCATTCGCTTACTTTAAAGCCAGATAAAATTTAAAATATCGTACTTAGGAGGAATCTGTTTGCGCCAATCGAATTTTCTGCTCAAAATATACAAGAAAATATCGAAAAAGTATCCGATTTGAGACTTTCACTTTTTGGGGTAAAAAAGTTTCAAAGGGGTTAACCTTTGAATTTTTTCAAAAATCGTCAAAAATTTCACTGGTGATTTTAGTGCATAAATCGACTAATTTCGATGCGTAGAGTTCGAAAAACGCGCTGGATCATGGCGCAAACACTTTAATCCGTCGCAAAATGCGAAGTAAAGGAGGGTCAAATTGGCATCGCATTCGCTTACTTTAAAGCCAGATAAAATTTAAAATATCGTACTTAGGAGGAATCTGTTTGCGCCAATCGAATTTTCTGCTCAAAATATACAAGAAAATATCGAAAAAGTATCCGATTTGAGACTTTCACTTTTTGGGGTAAAAAAGTTTCAAAGGGGTTAACCTTTGAATTTTTTCAAAAATCGTCAAAAATTTCACTGGTGATTTTAGTGCATAAATCGACTAATTTCGATGCGTAGAGTTCGAAAAACGCGCTGGATCATGGCGCAAACACTTTAATCCGTCGCAAAATGCGAAGTAAAGGAGGGTCAAATTGGCATCGCATTCGCTTACTTTAAAGCCAGATAAAATTTAAAATATCGTACTTAGGAGGAATCTGTTTGCGCCAATCGAATTTTCTGCTCAAAATATACAAGAAAATATCGAAAAAGTATCCGATTTGAGACTTTCACTTTTTGGGGTAAAAAAGTTTCAAAGGGGTTAACCTTTGAATTTTTTCAAAAATCGTCAAAAATTTCACTGGTGATTTTAGTGCATAAATCGACTAATTTCGATGCGTAGAGTTCGAAAAACGCGCTGGATCATGGCGCAAACACTTTAATCCGTCGCAAAATGCGAAGTAAAGGAGGGTCAAATTGGCATCGCATTCGCTTACTTTAAAGCCAGATAAAATTTAAAATATCGTACTTAGGAGGAATCTGTTTGCGCCAATCGAATTTTCTGCTCAAAATATACAAGAAAATATCGAAAAAGTATCCGATTTGAGACTTTCACTTTTTGGGGTAAAAAAGTTTCAAAGGGGTTAACCTTTGAATTTTTTCAAAAATCGTCAAAAATTTCACTGGTGATTTTAGTGCATAAATCGACTAATTTCGATGCGTAGAGTTCGAAAAACGCGCTGAATCACGGCGCAAACACTTTAATCCGTCGCAAAATGCGAAGTAAAGGAGGGTCAAATTGGCATCGCATTCGCTTACTTTAAAGCCAGATAAAATTTAAAATATCGTACTTAGGAGGAATCTGTTTGCGCCAATCGAATTTTCTGCTCAAAATATACAAGAAAATATCAAAAAAGTATCCGATTTGAGACTTTCACTTTTTGGGGTAAAATAGTTTCAAAGGGGTTAACCTTTGAATTTTTTCAAAAATCGTCAATAATTTCACTGGTGATTTTAGTGCATAAATCGACTAATTTCGATGCGTAGAGTTCGAAAAACGCGCTGGATCATGGCGCAAACACTTTAATCCGTCGCAAAATGCGAAGTAAAGGAGGGTCAAATTGGCATCGCATTCGCTTACTTTAAAGCCAGATAAAATTTAAAATATCGTACTTAGGAGGAATCTGTTTGCGCCAATCGAATTTTCTGCTCAAAATATACAAGAAAATATCGAAAAAGTATCCGATTTGAGACTTTCACTTTTTGGGGTAAAAAAGTTTCAAAGGGGTTAACCTTTGAATTTTTTCAAAAATCGTCAAAAATTTCACTGGTGATTTTAGTGCATAAATCGACTAATTTCGATGCGTAGAGTTCGAAAAACGCGCTGGATCATGGCGCAAACACTTTAATCCGTCGCAAAATGCGAAGTAAAGGAGGGTCAAATTGGCATCGCATTCGCTTACTTTAAAGCCAGATAAAATTTAAAATATCGTACTTAGGAGGAATCTGTTTGCGCCAATCGAATTTTCTGCTCAAAATATACAAGAAAATATCGAAAAAGTATCCGATTTGAGACTTTCACTTTTTGGGGTAAAAAAGTTTCAAAGGGGTTAACCTTTGAATTTTTTCAAAAATCGTCAAAAATTTCACTGGTGATTTTAGTGCATAAATCGACTAATTTCGATGCGTAGAGTTCGAAAAACGCGCTGGATCATGGCGCAAACACTTTAATCCGTCGCAAAATGCGAAGTAAAGGAGGGTCAAATTGGCATCGCATTCGCTTACTTTAAAGCCAGATAAAATTTAAAATATCGTACTTAGGAGGAATCTGTTTGCGCCAATCGAATTTTCTGCTCAAAATATACAAGAAAATATCGAAAAAGTATCCGATTTGAGACTTTCACTTTTTGGGGTAAAAAAGTTTCAAAGGGGTTAACCTTTGAATTTTTTCAAAAATCGTCAAAAATTTCACTGGTGATTTTAGTGCATAAATCGACTAATTTCGATGCGTAGAGTTCGAAAAACGCGCTGGATCATGGCGCAAACACTTTAATCCGTCGCAAAATGCGAAGTAAAGGAGGGTCAAATTGACATCGCATTCGCTTACTTTAAAGCCAGATAAAATTTAAAATATCGTACTTAGGAGGAATCTGTTTGCGCCAATCGAATTTTCTGCTCAAAATATACAAGAAAATATCGAAAAAGTATCCGATTTGAGACTTTCACTTTTTGGGGTAAAAAAGTTTCAAAGGGGTTAACCTTTGAATTTTTTCAAAAATCGTCAAAAATTTCACTGGTGATTTTAGTGCATAAATCGACTAATTTCGATGCGTAGAGTTCGAAAAACGCGCTGGATCATGGCGCAAACACTTTAATCCGTCGCAAAATGCGAAGTAAAGGAGGGTCAAATTGGCATCGCATTCGCTTACTTTAAAGCCAGATAAAATTTAAAATATCGTACTTAGGAGGAATCTGTTTGCGCCAATCGAATTTTCTGCTCAAAATATACAAGAAAATATCGAAAAAGTATCCGATTTGAGACTTTCACTTTTTGGGGTAAAAAAGTTTCAAAGGGGTTAACCTTTGAATTTTTTCAAAAATCGTCAAAAATTTCACTGGTGATTTTAGTGCATAAATCGACTAATTTCGATGCGTAGAGTTCGAAAAACGCGCTGGATCATGGCGCAAACACTTTAATCCGTCGCAAAATGCGAAGTAAAGGAGGGTCAAATTGGCATCGCATTCGCTTACTTTAAAGCCAGATAAAATTTAAAATATCGTACTTAGGAGGAATCTGTTGGCGCCAATCGAATTTTCTGCTCAAAATATACAAGAAAATATCGAAAAAGTATCCGATTTGAGACTTTCACTTTTTGGGGTAAAAAAGTTTCAAAGGGGTTAACCTTTGAATTTTTTCAAAAATCGTCAAAAATTTCACTGGTGATTTTAGTGCATAAATCGACTAATTTCGATGCGTAGAGTTCGAAAAACGCGCTGGATCATGGCGCAAACACTTTAATCCGTCGCAAAATGCGAAGTAAAGGAGGGTCAAATTGGCATCGCATTCGCTTACTTTAAAGCCAGATAAAATTTAAAATATCGTACTTAGGAGGAATCTGTTTGCGCCAATCGAATTTTCTGCTCAAAATATACAAGAAAATATCGAAAAAGTATCCGATTTGAGACTTTCACTTTTTGGGGTAAAAAAGTTTCAAAGGGGTTAACCTTTGAATTTTTTCAAAAATCGTCAAAAATTTCACTGGTGATTTTAGTGCATAAATCGACTAATTTCGATGCGTAGAGTTCGAAAAACGCGCTGGATCATGGCGCAAACACTTTAATCCGTCGCAAAATGCGAAGTAAAGGAGGGTCAAATTGGCATCGCATTCGCTTACTTTAAAGCCAGATAAAATTTAAAATATCGTACTTAGGAGGAATCTGTTTGCGCCAATCGAATTTTCTGCTCAAAATATACAAGAAAATATCGAAAAAGTATCCGATTTGAGACTTTCACTTTTTGGGGTAAAAAAGTTTCAAAGGGGTTAACCTTTGAATTTTTTCAAAAATCGTCAAAAATTTCACTGGTGATTTTAGTGCATAAATCGACTAATTTCGATGCGTAGAGTTCGAAAAACGCGCTGGATCATGGCGCAAACACTTTAATCCGTCGCAAAATGCGAAGTAAAGGAGGGTCAAATTGGCATCGCATTCGCTTACTTTAAAGCCAGATAAAATTTAAAATATCGTACTTAGGAGGAATCTGTTTGCGCCAATCGAATTTTCTGCTCAAAATATACAAGAAAATATCGAAAAAGTATCCGATTTGAGACTTTCACTTTTTGGGGTAAAAAAGTTTCAAAGGGGTTAACCTTTGAATTTTTTCAAAAATCGTCAAAAATTTCACTGGTGATTTTAGTGCATAAATCGACTAATTTCGATGCGTAGAGTTCGAAAAACGCGCTGGATCATGGCGCAAACATTTTAATCCGTCGCAAAATGCGAAGTAAAGGAGGGTCAAATTGGCATCGCATTCGCTTACTTTAAAGCCAGATAAAATTTAAAATATCGTACTTACGAGGAATCTGTATGCGCCAATCGAATTTTCTGCTCAAAATATACAAGAAAATATCGAAAAAGTATCCGATTTGAGACTTTCACTTTTTGGGGTAAAAAAGTTTCAAAGGGGTTAACCTTTGAATTTTTTCAAAAATCGTCAAAAATTTCACTGGTGATTTTAGTGCATAAATCGACTAATTTCGATGCGTAGAGTTCGAAAAACGCGCTGGATCATGGCGCAAACACTTTAATCCGTCGCAAAATGCGAAGTAAAGGAGGGTCAAATTGGCATCGCATTCGCTTACTTTAAAGTCAGATAAAATTTAAAATATCGTACTTAGGAGGAATCTGTTTGCGCCAATCGAATTTTCTGCTCAAAATATACAAGAAAATATCGAAAAAGTATCCGATTTGAGACTTTCACTTTTTGGGGTAAAAAAGTTTCAAAGGGGTTAACCTTTGAATTTTTTCAAAAATCGTCAAAAATTTCACTGGTGATTTTAGTGCATAAATCGACTAATTTCGATGCGTAGAGTTCGAAAAACGCGCTGGATCATGGCGCAAACACTTTAATCCGTCTTAAAATGCGAAGTAAAGGAGGGTCAAATTGGCATCGCATTCGCTTACTTTAAAGCCAGATAAAATTTAAAATATCGTACTTAGGAGGAATCTGTTTGCGCCAATCGAATTTTCTGCTCAAAATATACAAGAAAATATCGAAAAAGTATCCGATTTGAGACTTTCACTTTTTGGGGTAAAAAAGTTTCAAAGGGGTTAACCTTTGAATTTTTTCAAAAATCGTCAAAAATTTCACTGGTGATTTTAGTGCATAAATCGACTAATTTCGATGCGTAGAGTTCGAAAAACGCGCTGGATCATGGCGCAAACACTTTAATCCGTCGCAAAATGCGAAGTAAAGGAGGGTCAAATTGGCATCGCATTCGCTTACTTTAAAGCCAGATAAAATTTAAAATATCGTACTTAGGAGGAATCTGTTTGCGCCAATCGAATTTTCTGCTCAAAATATACAAGAAAATATCGAAAAAGTATCCGATTTGAGACTTTCACTTTTTGGGGTAAAAAAGTTTCAAAGGGGTTAACCTTTGAATTTTTTCAAAAATCGTCAAAAATTTCACTGGTGATTTTAGTGCATAAATCGACTAATTTCGATGCGTAGAGTTCGAAAAACGCGCTGGATCATGGCGCAAACACTTTAATCCGTCGCAAAATGCGAAGTAAAGGAGGGTCAAATTGGCATCGCATTCGCTTACTTTAAAGCCAGATAAAATTTAAAATATCGTACTTAGGAGGAATCTGTTTGCGCCAATCGAATTTTCTGCTCAAAATATACAAGAAAATATCGAAAAAGTATCCGATTTGAGACTTTCACTTTTTGGGGTAAAAAAGTTTCAAAGGGGTTAACCTTTGAATTTTTTCAAAAATCGTCAAAAATTTCACTGGTGATTTTAGTGCATAAATCGACTAATTTCGATGCGTAGAGTTCGAAAAACGCGCTGGATCATGGCGCAAACACTTTAATCCGTCGCAAAATGCGAAGTAAAGGAGGGTCAAATTGGCATCGCATTCGCTTACTTTAAAGCCAGATAAAATTTAAAATATCGTACTTAGGAGGAATCTGTTTGCGCCAATCGAATTTTCTGCTCAAAATATACAAGAAAATATCGAAAAAGTATCCGATTTGAGACTTTCACTTTTTGGGGTAAAAAAGTTTCAAAGGGGTTAACCTTTGAATTTTTTCAAAAATCGTCAAAAATTTCACTAGTGATTTTAGTGCATAAATCGACTAATTTCGATGCGTAGAGTTCGAAAAACGCGCTGTATCATGGCGCAAACATTTTAATCCGTCGCAAAATGCGAAGTAAAGGAGGGTCAAATTGGCATCGCATTCGCTTACTTTAAAGCCAGATAAAATTTAAAATATCGTACTTACGAGGAATCTGTATGCGCCAATCGAATTTTCTGCTCAAAATATACAAGAAAATATCGAAAAAGTATCCGATTTGAGACTTTCACTTTTTGGGGTAAAAAAGTTTCAAAGGGGTTAACCTTTGAATTTTTTCAAAAATCGTCAAAAATTTCACTGGTGATTTTAGTGCATAAATCGACTAATTTCGATGCGTAGAGTTCGAAAAACGCGCTGGATCATGGCGCAAACACTTTAATCCGTCGCAAAATGCGAAGTAAAGGAGGGTCAAATTGGCATCGCATTCGCTTACTTTAAAGCCAGATAAAATTTAAAATATCGTACTTAGGAGGAATCTGTTTGCGCCAATCGAATTTTCTGCTCAAAATATACAAGAAACTATCGAAAAAGTATCCGATTTGAGACTTTCACTTTTTGGGGTAAAAAAGTTTCAAAGGGGTTAACCTTTGAATTTTTTCAAAAATCGTCAAAAATTTCACTGGTGATTTTAGTGCATAAATCGACTAATTTCGATGCGTAGAGTTCGAAAAACGCGCTGGATCATGGCGCAAACACTTTAATCCGTCGCAAAATGCGAAGTAAAGGAGGGTCAAATTGGCATCGCATTCGCTTACTTTAAAGCCAGATAAAATTTAAAATATCGTACTTAGGAGGAATCTGTTTGCGCCAATCGAATTTTCTGCTCAAAATATACAAGAAAATATCGAAAAAGTATCCGATTTGAGACTTTCACTTTTTGGGGTAAAAAAGTTTCAAAGGGGTTAACCTTTGAATTTTTTCAAAAATCGTCAAAAATTTCACTGGTGATTTTAGTGCATAAATCGACTAATTTCGATGCGTAGAGTTCGAAAAACGCGCTGGATCATGGCGCAAACACTTTAATCCGTCGCAAAATGCGAAGTAAAGGAGGGTCAAATTGGCATCGCATTCGCTTACTTTAAAGCCAGATAAAATTTAAAATATCGTACTTAGGAGGAATCTGTTTGCGCCAATCGAATTTTCTGCTCAAAATATACAAGAAACTATCGAAAAAGTATCCGATTTGAGACTTTCACTTTTTGGGGTAAAAAAGTTTCAAAGGGGTTAACCTTTGAATTTTTTCAAAAATCGTCAAAAATTTCACTGGTGATTTTAGTGCATAAATCGACTAATTTCGATGCGTAGAGTTCGAAAAACGCGCTGGATCATGGCGCAAACACTTTAATCCGTCGCAAAATGCGAAGTAAAGGATGGTCAAATTGGCATCGCATTCGCTTACTTTAAAGCCAGATAAAATTTAAAATATCGTACTTAGGAGGAATCTGTTTGCGCCAATCGAATTTTCTGCTCAAAATATACAAGAAAATATCGAAAAAGTATCCGATTTGAGACTTTCACTTTTTGTGGTAAAAAAGTTTCAAAGGGGTTAACCTTTGAATTTTTTCAAAAATCGTCAAAAATTTCACTGGTGATTTTAGTGCATAAATCGACTAATTTCGATGCGTAGAGTTCGAAAAACGCGCTGGATCATGGCGCAAACATTTTAATCCGTCGCAAAATGCGAAGTAAAGGAGGGTCAAATTGGCATCGCATTCGCTTACTTTAAAGCCAGATAAAATTTAAAATATCGTACTTACGAGGAATCTGTATGCGCCAATCGAATTTTCTGCTCAAAATATACAAGAAAATATCGAAAAAGTATCCGATTTGAGACTTTCACTTTTTGGGGTAAAAAAGTTTCAAAGGGGTTAACCTTTGAATTTTTTCAAAAATCGTCAAAAATTTCACTGGTGATTTTAGTGCATAAATCGACTAATTTCGATGCGTAGAGTTCGAAAAACGCGCTGGATCATGGCGCAAACACTTTAATCCGTCGCAAAATGCGAAGTAAAGGAGGGTCAAATTGGCATCGCATTCGCTTACTTTAAAGCCAGATAAAATTTAAAATATCGTACTTAGGAGGAATTTGTTTGCGCCAATCGAATTTTCTGCTCAAAATATACAAGAAAATATCGAAAAAGTATCCGATTTGAGACTTTCACTTTTTGGGGTAAAAAAGTTTCAAAGGGGTTAACCTTTGAATTTTTTCAAAAATCGTCAAAAATTTCACTGGTGATTTTAGTGCATAAATCGACTAATTTCGATGCGTAGAGTTCGAAAAACGCGCTGGATCATGGCGCAAACACTTTAATCCGTCGCAAAATGCGAAGTAAAGGAGGGTCAAATTGGCATCGCATTCGCTTACTTTAAAGCCAGATAAAATTTAAAATATCGTACTTAGGAGGAATCTGTTTGCGCCAATCGAATTTTCTGCTCAAAATATACAAGAAAATATCGAAAAAGTATCCGATTTGAGACTTTCACTTTTTGGGGTAAAAAAGTTTCAAAGGGGTTAACCTTTGAATTTTTTCAAAAATCGTCAAAAATTCACTGGTGATTTTAGTGCATAAATCGACTAATTTCGATGCGTAGAGTTCGAAAAACGCGCTGGATCATGGCGCAAACACTTTAATCCGTCGCAAAATGCGAAGTAAAAGAGGGTCAAATTGGCATCGCATTCGCTTACTTTAAAGCCAGATAAAATTTAAAATATCGTACTTAGGAGGAATCTGTTTGCGCCAATCGAATTTTCTGCTCAAAATATACAAGAAAATATCGAAAAAGTATCCGATTTGAGACTTTCACTTTTTGGGGTAAAAAAGTTTCAAAGGGGTTAACCTTTGAATTTTTTCAAAAATCGTCAAAAATTTCACTGGTGATTTTAGTGCATAAATCGACTAATTTCGATGCGTAGAGTTCGAAAAACGCGCTGGATCATGGCGCAAACATTTTAATCCGTCGCAAAATGCGAAGTAAAGGAGGGTCAAATTGGCATCGCATTCGCTTACTTTAAAGCCAGATAAAATTTAAAATATCGTACTTACGAGGAATCTGTATGCGCCAATCGAATTTTCTGCTCAAAATATACAAGAAAATATTGAAAGTATCCGATTTGAGACTTTCACTTTTTGGGGTAAAAAAGTTTCAAAGGGGTTAACCTTTGAATTTTTTCAAAAATCGTCAAAATTTCACTGGTGATTTTAGTGCATAAATCGACTAATTTCGATGCGTAGAGTTCGAAAAACGCGCTGGATCATGGCGCAAACACTTTAATCCGTCGCAAAATGCGAAGTAAAAGAGGGTCAAATTGGCATCGCATTCGCTTACTTTAAAGCCAGATAAAATTTAAAATATCGTACTTAGGAGGAATCTGTTTGCGCCAATCGAATTTTCTGCTCAAAATATACAAGAAAATATCGAAAAAGTATCCGATTTGAGACTTTCACTTTTTGGGGTAAAAAAGTTTCAAAGGGGTTAACCTTTGAATTTTTTCAAAAATCGTCAAAAATTTCACTGGTGATTTTAGTGCATAAATCGACTAATTTCGATGCGTAGAGTTCGAAAAACGCGCTGGATCATGGCGCAAACATTTTAATCCGTCGCAAAATGCGAAGTAAAGGAGGGTCAAATTGGCATCGCATTCGCTTACTTTAAAGCCAGATAAAATTTAAAATATCGTACTTACGAGGAATCTGTATGCGCCAATCGAATTTTCTGCTCAAAATATACAAGAAAATATCGAAAAAGTATCCGATTTGAGACTTTCACTTTTTGGGGTAAAAAAGTTTCAAAGGGGTTAACCTTTGAATTTTTTCAAAAATCGTCAAAAATTTCACTGGTGATTTTAGTGCATAAATCGACTAATTTCGATGCGTAGAGTTCGAAAAACGCGCTGGATCATGGCGCAAACACTTTAATCCGTCGCAAAATGCGAAGTAAAGGAGGGTCAAATTGGCATCGCATTCGCTTACTTTAAAGCCAGATAAAATTTAAAATATCGTACTTAGGAGGAATCTGTTTGCGCCAATCGAATTTTCTGCTCAAAATATACAAGAAAATATCGAAAAAGTATCCGATTTGAGACTTTCACTTTTTGGGGTAAAAAAGTTTCAAAGGGGTTAACCTTTGAATTTTTTCAAAAATCGTCAAAAATTCACTGGTGATTTTAGTGCATAAATCGACTAATTTCGATGCGTAGAGTTCGAAAAACGCGCTGGATCATGGCGCAAACACTTTAATCCGTCGCAAAATGCGAAGTAAAAGAGGGTCAAATTGGCATCGCATTCGCTTACTTTAAAGCCAGATAAAATTTAAAATATCGTACTTAGGAGGAATCTGTTTGCGCCAATCGAATTTTCTGCTCAAAATATACAAGAAAATATCGAAAAAGTATCCGATTTGAGACTTTCACTTTTTGGGGTAAAAAAGTTTCAAAGGGGTTAACCTTTGAATTTTTTCAAAAATCGTCAAAAATTTCACTGGTGATTTTAGTGCATAAATCGACTAATTTCGATGCGTAGAGTTCGAAAAACGCGCTGGATCATGGCGCAAACATTTTAATCCGTCGCAAAATGCGAAGTAAAGGAGGGTCAAATTGGCATCGCATTCGCTTACTTTAAAGCCAGATAAAATTTAAAATATCGTACTTACGAGGAATCTGTATGCGCCAATCGAATTTTCTGCTCAAAATATACAAGAAAATATCGAAAAAGTATCCGATTTGAGACTTTCACTTTTTGGGGTAAAAAAGTTTCAAAGGGGTTAACCTTTGAATTTTTTCAAAAATCGTCAAAAATTTCACTGGTGATTTTAGTGCATAAATCGACTAATTTCGATGCGTAGAGTTCGAAAAACGCGCTGGATCATGGCGCAAACACTTTAATCCGTCGCAAAATGCGAAGTAAAGGAGGGTCAAATTGGCATCGCATTCGCTTACTTTAAAGCCAGATAAAATTTAAAATATCGTACTTAGGAGGAATCTGTTTGCGCCAATCGAATTTTCTGCTCAAAATATACAAGAAAATATCGAAAAAGTATCCGATTTGAGACTTTCACTTTTTGGGGGTAAAAAAGTTTCAAAGGGGTTAACCTTTGAATTTTTTCAAAAATCGTCAAAAATTTCACTGGTGATTTTAGTGCATAAATCGACTAATTTCGATGCGTAGAGTTCGAAAAACGCGCTGGATCATGGCGCAAACACTTTAATCCGTCGCAAAATGCGAAGTAAAGGAAGGTCAAATTGGCATCGCATTCGCTTACTTTAAAGCCAGATAAAATTTAAAATATCGTACTTAGGAGGAATCTGTTTGCGCCAATCGAATTTTCTGCTCAAAATATACAAGAAAATATCGAAAAAGTATCCGATTTGAGACTTTCACTTTTTGGGGTAAAAAAGTTTCAAAGGGGTTAACCTTTGAATTTTTTCAAAAATCGTCAAAAATTCAAAGGTGATTTTAGTGCATAAATCGACTAATTTCGATGCGTAGAGTTCGAAAAACGCGCTGGATCATGGCGCAAACACTTTAATCCGTCGCAAAATGCGAAGTAAAAGAGGGTCAAATTGGCATCGCATTCGCTTACTTTAAAGCCAGATAAAATTTAAAATATCGTACTTAGGAGGAATCTGTTTGCGCCAATCGAATTTTCTGCTCAAAATATACAAGAAAATATCGAAAAAGTATCCGATTTGAGACTTTCACTTTTTGGGGTAAAAAAGTTTCAAAGGGGGTTAACCTTTGAATTTTTTCAAAAATCGTCAAAAATTTCACTGGTGATTTTAGTGCATAAATCGACTAATTTCGATGCGTAGAGTTCGAAAAACGCGCTGGATCATGGCGCAAACATTTTAATCCGTCGCAAAATGCGAAGTAAAGGAGGGTCAAATTGGCATCGCATTCGCTTACTTTAAAGCCAGATAAAATTTAAAATATCGTACTTACGAGGAATCTGTATGCGCCAATCGAATTTTCTGCTCAAAATATACAAGAAAATATCGAAAAAGTATCCGATTTGAGACTTTCACTTTTTGGGGTAAAAAAGTTTCAAAGGGGTTAACCTTTGAATTTTTTCAAAAATCGTCAAAAATTTCACTGGTGATTTTAGTGCATAAATCGACTAATTTCGATGCGTAGAGTTCGAAAAACGCGCTGGATCATGGCGCAAACACTTTAATCCGTCGCAAAATGCGAAGTAAAGGAGGGTCAAATTGGCATCGCATTCGCTTACTTTAAAGCCAGATAAAATTTAAAATATCGTACTTAGGAGGAATCTGTTTGCGCCAATCGAATTTTCTGCTCAAAATATACAAGAAAATATCGAAAAAGTATCCGATTTGAGACTTTCACTTTTTGGGGTAAAAAAGTTTCAAAGGGGTTAACCTTTGAATTTTTTCAAAAATCGTCAAAAATTCACTGGTGATTTTAGTGCATAAATCGACTAATTTCGATGCGTAGAGTTCGAAAAACGCGCTGGATCATGGCGCAAACACTTTAATCCGTCGCAAAATGCGAAGTAAAAGAGGGTCAAATTGGCATCGCATTCGCTTACTTTAAAGCCAGATAAAATTTAAAATATCGTACTTAGGAGGAATCTGTTTGCGCCAATCGAATTTTCTGCTCAAAATATACAAGAAAATATCGAAAAAGTATCCGATTTGAGACTTTCACTTTTTGGGGTAAAAAAGTTTCAAAGGGGTTAACCTTTGAATTTTTTCAAAAATCGTCAAAAATTTCACTGGTGATTTTAGTGCATAAATCGACTAATTTCGATGCGTAGAGTTCGAAAAACGCGCTGGATCATGGCGCAAACATTTTAATCCGTCGCAAAATGCGAAGTAAAGGAGGGTCAAATTGGCATCGCATTCGCTTACTTTAAAGCCAGATAAAATTTAAAATATCGTACTTACGAGGAATCTGTATGCGCCAATCGAATTTTCTGCTCAAAATATACAAGAAAATATCGAAAAAGTATCCGATTTGAGACTTTCACTTTTTGGGGTAAAAAAGTTTCAAAGGGGTTAACCTTTGAATTTTTTCAAAAATCGTCAAAAATTTCACTGGTGATTTTAGTGCATAAATCGACTAATTTCGATGCGTAGAGTTCGAAAAACGCGCTGGATCATGGCGCAAACACTTTAATCCGTCGCAAAATGCGAAGTAAAGGAGGGTCAAATTGGCATCGCATTCGCTTACTTTAAAGCCAGATAAAATTTAAAATATCGTACTTAGGAGGAATCTGTTTGCGCCAATCGAATTTTCTGCTCAAAATATACAAGAAAATATCGAAAAAGTATCCGATTTGAGACTTTCACTTTTTGGGGTAAAAAAGTTTCAAAGGGGTTAACCTTTGAATTTTTTCAAAAATCGTCAAAAATTTCACTGGTGATTTTAGTGCATAAATCGACTAATTTCGATGCGTAGAGTTCGAAAAACGCGCTGGATCATGGCGCAAACATTTTAATCCGTCGCAAAATGCGAAGTAAAGGAGGGTCAAATTGGCATCGCATTCGCTTACTTTAAAGCCAGATAAAATTTAAAATATCGTACTTACGAGGAATCTGTATGCGCCAATCGAATTTTCTGCTCAAAATATACAAGAAAATATCGAAAAAGTATCCGATTTGAGACTTTCACTTTTTGGGGTAAAAAAGTTTCAAAGGGGTTAACCTTTGAATTTTTTCAAAAATCGTCAAAAATTTCACTGGTGATTTTAGTGCATAAATCGACTAATTTCGATGCGTAGAGTTCGAAAAACGCGCTGGATCATGGCGCAAACACTTTAATCCGTCGCAAAATGCGAAGTAAAGGAGGGTCAAATTGGCATCGCATTCGCTTACTTTAAAGCCAGATAAAATTTAAAATATCGTACTTAGGAGGAATCTGTTTGCGCCAATCGAATTTTCTGCTCAAAATATACAAGAAAATATCGAAAAAGTATCCGATTTGAGACTTTCACTTTTTGGGGTAAAAAAGTTTCAAAGGGGTTAACCTTTGAATTTTTTCAAAAATCGTCAAAAATTTCACTGGTGATTTTAGTGCATAAATCGACTAATTTCGATGCGTAGAGTTCGAAAAACGCGCTGGATCATGGCGCAAACACTTTAATCCGTCGCAAAATGCGAAGTAAAGGAGGGTCAAATTGGCATCGCATTCGCTTACTTTAAAGCCAGATAAAATTTAAAATATCGTACTTAGGAGGAATCTGTTTGCGCCAATCGAATTTTCTGCTCAAAATATACAAGAAAATATCGAAAAAGTATCCGATTTGAGACTTTCACTTTTTGTGGTAAAAAAGTTTCAAAGGGGTTAACCTTTGAATTTTTTCAAAAATCGTCAAAAATTTCACTGGTGATTTTAGTGCATAAATCGACTAATTTCGATGCGTAGAGTTCGAAAAACGCGCTGGATCATGGCGCAAACATTTTAATCCGTCGCAAAATGCGAAGTAAAGGAGGGTCAAATTGGCATCGCATTCGCTTACTTTAAAGCCAGATAAAATTTAAAATATCGTACTTACGAGGAATCTGTATGCGCCAATCGAATTTTCTGCTCAAAATATACAAGAAAATATCGAAAAAGTATCCGATTTGAGACTTTCACTTTTTGGGGTAAAAAAGTTTCAAAGGGGTTAACCTTTGAATTTTTTCAAAAATCGTCAAAAATTTCACTGGTGATTTTAGTGCATAAATCGACTAATTTCGATGCGTAGAGTTCGAAAAACGCGCTGGATCATGGCGCAAACACTTTAATCCGTCGCAAAATGCGAAGTAAAGGAGGGTCAAATTGGCATCGCATTCGCTTACTTTAAAGCCAGATAAAATTTAAAATATCGTACTTAGGAGGAATTTGTTTGCGCCAATCGAATTTTCTGCTCAAAATATACAAGAAAATATCGAAAAAGTATCCGATTTGAGACTTTCACTTTTTGGGGTAAAAAAGTTTCAAAGGGGTTAACCTTTGAATTTTTTCAAAAATCGTCAAAAATTTCACTGGTGATTTTAGTGCATAAATCGACTAATTTCGATGCGTAGAGTTCGAAAAACGCGCTGGATCATGGCGCAAACACTTTAATCCGTCGCAAAATGCGAAGTAAAGGAGGGTCAAATTGGCATCGCATTCGCTTACTTTAAAGCCAGATAAAATTTAAAATATCGTACTTAGGAGGAATCTGTTTGCGCCAATCGAATTTTCTGCTCAAAATATACAAGAAAATATCGAAAAAGTATCCGATTTGAGACTTTCACTTTTTGGGGTAAAAAAGTTTCAAAGGGGTTAACCTTTGAATTTTTTCAAAAATCGTCAAAAATTTCACTGGTGATTTTAGTGCATAAATCGACTAATTTCGATGCGTAGAGTTAGAAAAACGCGCTGGATCATGGCGCAAACACTTTAATCCGTCGCAAAATGCGAAGTAAAGGAGGGTCAAATTGGCATCGCATTCGCTTACTTTAAAGCCAGATAAAATTTAAAATATCGTACTTAGGAGGAATCTGTTTGCGCCAATCGAATTTTCTGCTCAAAATATACAAGAAAATATCGAAAAAGTATCCGATTTGAGACTTTCACTTTTTGGGGTAAAAAAGTTTCAAAGGGGTTAACCTTTGAATTTTTTCAAAAATCGTCAAAAATTTCACTGGTGATTTTAGTGCATAAATCGACTAATTTCGATGCGTAGAGTTCGAAAAACGCGCTGGATCATGGCGCAAACACTTTAATCCGTCGCAAAATGCGAAGTAAAGGAGGGTCAAATTGGCATCGCATTCGCTTACTTTAAAGCCAGATAAAATTTAAAATATCGTACTTAGGAGGAATCTGTTTGCGCCAATCGAATTTTCTGCTCAAAATATACAAGAAAATATCGAAAAAGTATCCGATTTGAGACTTTCACTTTTTGGGGTAAAAAAGTTTCAAAGGGGTTAACCTTTGAATTTTTTCAAAAATCGTCAAAAATTTCACTGGTGATTTTAGTGCATAAATCGACTAATTTCGATGCGTAGAGTTCGAAAAACGCGCTGGATCATGGCGCAAACATTTTAATCCGTCGCAAAATGCGAAGTAAAGGAGGGTCAAATTGGCATCGCATTCGCTTACTTTAAAGCCAGATAAAATTTAAAATATCGTACTTACGAGGAATCTGTATGCGCCAATCGAATTTTCTGCTCAAAATATACAAGAAAATATCGAAAAAGTATCCGATTTGAGACTTTCACTTTTTGGGGTAAAAAAGTTTCAAAGGGGTTAACCTTTGAATTTTTTCAAAAATCGTCAAAAATTTCACTGGTGATTTTAGTGCATAAATCGACTAATTTCGATGCGTAGAGTTCGAAAAACGCGCTGGATCATGGCGCAAACATTTTAATCCGTCGCAAAATGCGAAGTAAAGGAGGGTCAAATTGGCATCGCATTCGCTTACTTTAAAGCCAGATAAAATTTAAAATATCGTACTTACGAGGAATCTGTATGCGCCAATCGAATTTTCTGCTCAAAATATACAAGAAAATATCGAAAAAGTATCCGATTTGAGACTTTCACTTTTTGGGGTAAAAAAGTTTCAAAGGGGTTAACCTTTGAATTTTTTCAAAAATCGTCAAAAATTTCACTGGTGATTTTAGTGCATAAATCGACTAATTTCGATGCGTAGAGTTCGAAAAACGCGCTGGATCATGGCGCAAACACTTTAATCCGTCGCAAAATGCGAAGTAAAGGAGGGTCAAATTGGCATCGCATTCGCTTACTTTAAAGCCAGATAAAATTTAAAATATCGTACTTAGGAGGAATCTGTTTGCGCCAATCGAATTTTCTGCTCAAAATATACAAGAAAATATCGAAAAAGTATCCGATTTGAGACTTTCACTTTTTGGGGTAAAAAAGTTTCAAAGGGGTTAACCTTTGAATTTTTTCAAAAATCGTCAAAAATTTCACTGGTGATTTTAGTGCATAAATCGACTAATTTCGATGCGTAGAGTTCGAAAAACGCAGTGGATCATGGCGCAAACATTTTAATCCGTCGCAAAATGCGAAGTAAAGGAGGGTCAAATTGGCATCGCATTCGCTTACTTTAAAGCCAGATAAAATTTAAAATATCGTACTTACGAGGAATCTGTATGCGCCAATCGAATTTTCTGCTCAAAATATACAAGAAAATATCGAAAAAGTATCCGATTTGAGACTTTCACTTTTTGGGGTAAAAAAGTTTCAAAGGGGTTAACCTTTGAATTTTTTCAAAAATCGTCAAAAATTTCACTGGTGATTTTAGTGCATAAATCGACTAATTTCGATGCGTAGAGTTCGAAAAACGCGCTGGATCATGGCGCAAACACTTTAATCCGTCGCAAAATGCGATGTAAAGGAGGGTCAAATTGGCATCGCATTCGCTTACTTTAAAGCCAGATAAAATTTAAAATATCGTACTTAGGAGGAATCTGTTTGCGCCAATCGAATTTTCTGCTCAAAATATACAAGAAAATATCGAAAAAGTATCCGATTTGAGACTTTCACTTTTTGGGGTAAAAAAGTTTCAAAGGGGTTAACCTTTGAATTTTTTCAAAAATCGTCAAAAATTTCACTGGTGATTTTAGTGCATAAATCGACTAATTTCGATGCGTAGAGTTCGAAAAACGCGCTGGATCATGGCGCAAACATTTTAATCCGTCGCAAAATGCGAAGTAAAGGAGGGTCAAATTGGCATCGCATTCGCTTACTTTAAAGCCAGATAAAATTTAAAATATCGTACTTAGGAGGAATCTGTTTGCGCCAATCGAATTTTCTGCTCAAAATATACAAGAAAATATCGAAAAAGTATCCGATTTGAGACTTTCACTTTTTGGGGTAAAAAAGTTTCAAAGGGGTTAACCTTTGAATTTTTTCAAAAATCGTCAAAAATTTCACTGGTGATTTTAGTGCATAAATCGACTAATTTCGATGCGTAGAGTTAGAAAAACGCGCTGGATCATGGCGCAAACACTTTAATCCGTCGCAAAATGCGAAGTAAAGGAGGGTCAAATTGGCATCGCATTCGCTTACTTTAAAGCCAGATAAAATTTAAAATATCGTACTTAGGAGGAATCTGTTTGCGCCAATCGAATTTTCTGCTCAAAATATACAAGAAAATATCGAAAAAGTATCCGATTTGAGACTTTCACTTTTTGGGGTAAAAAAGTTTCAAAGGGGTTAACCTTTGAATTTTTTCAAAAATCGTCAAAAATTTCACTGGTGATTTTAGTGCATAAATCGACTAATTTCGATGCGTAGAGTTCGAAAAACGCGCTGGATCATGGCGCAAACACTTTAATCCGTCGCAAAATGCGAAGTAAAGGAGGGTCAAATTGGCATCGCATTCGCTTACTTTAAAGCCAGATAAAATTTAAAATATCGTACTTAGGAGGAATCTGTTTGCGCCAATCGAATTTTCTGCTCAAAATATACAAGAAAATATCGAAAAAGTATCCGATTTGAGACTTTCACTTTTTGGGGTAAAAAAGTTTCAAAGGGGTTAACCTTTGAATTTTTTCAAAAATCGTCAAAAATTTCACTGGTGATTTTAGTGCATAAATCGACTAATTTCGATGCGTAGAGTTCGAAAAACGCGCTGGATCATGGCGCAAACACTTTAATCCGTCGCAAAATGCGAAGTAAAAGAGGGTCAAATTGGCATCGCATTCGCTTACTTTAAAGCCAGATAAAATTTAAAATATCGTACTTAGGAGGAATCTGTTTGCGCCAATCGAATTTTCTGCTCAAAATATACAAGAAAATATCGAAAAAGTATCCGATTTGAGACTTTCACTTTTTGGGGTAAAAAAGTTTCAAAGGGGTTAACCTTTGAATTTTTTCAAAAATCGTCAAAAATTTCACTGGTGATTTTAGTGCATAAATCGACTAATTTCGATGCGTAGAGTTCGAAAAACGCGCTGGATCATGGCGCAAACATTTTAATCTGTCGCAAAATGCGAAGTAAAGGAGGGTCAAATTGGCATCGCATTCGCTTACTTTAAAGCCAGATAAAATTTAAAATATCGTACTTACGAGGAATCTGTATGCGCCAATCGAATTTTCTGCTCAAAATATACAAGAAAATATCGAAAAAGTATCCGATTTGAGACTTTCACTTTTTGGGGTAAAAAAGTTTCAAAGGGGTTAACCTTTGAATTTTTTCAAAAATCGTCAAAAATTTCACTGGTGATTTTAGTGCATAAATCGACTAATTTCGATGCGTAGAGTTCGAAAAACGCGCTGGATCATGGCGCAAACACTTTAATCCGTCGCAAAATGCGAAGTAAAGGAGGGTCAAATTGGCATCGCATTCGCTTACTTTAAAGCCAGATAAAATTTAAAATATCGTACTTAGGAGGAATCTGTTTGCGCCAATCGAATTTTCTGCTCAAAATATACAAGAAAATATCGAAAAAGTATCCGATTTGAGACTTTCACTTTTTGGGGTAAAAAAGTTTCAAAGGGGTTAACCTTTGAATTTTTTCAAAAATCGTCAAAAATTTCACTGGTGATTTTAGTGCATAAATCGACTAATTTCGATGCGTAGAGTTCGAAAAACGCGCTGGATCATGGCGCAAACATTTTAATCCGTCGCAAAATGCGAAGTAAAGGAGGGTCAAATTGGCATCGCATTCGCTTACTTTAAAGCCAGATAAAATTTAAAATATCGTACTTACGAGGAATCTGTATGCGCCAATCGAATTTTCTGCTCAAAATATACAAGAAAATATCGAAAAAGTATCCGATTTGAGACTTTCACTTTTTGGGGTAAAAAAGTTTCAAAGGGGTTAACCTTTGAATTTTTTCAAAAATCGTCAAAAATTTCACTGGTGATTTTAGTGCATAAATCGACTAATTTCGATGCGTAGAGTTCGAAAAACGCGCTGGATCATGGCGCAAACACTTTAATCCGTCGCAAAATGCGAAGTAAAGGAGGGTCAAATTGGCATCGCATTCGCTTACTTTAAAGCCAGATAAAATTTAAAATATCGTACTTAGGAGGAATCTGTTTGCGCCAATCGAATTTTCTGCTCAAAATATACAAGAAAATATCGAAAAAGTATCCGATTTGAGACTTTCACTTTTTGGGGTAAAAAAGTTTCAAAGGGGTTAACCTTTGAATTTTTTCAAAAATCGTCAAAAATTTCACTGGTGATTTTAGTGCATAAATCGACTAATTTCGATGCGTAGAGTTCGAAAAACGCGCTGGATCATGGCGCAAACACTTTAATCCGTCGCAAAATGCAAAGTAAAAGAGGGTCAAATTGGCATCGCATTCGCTTACTTTAAAGCCAGATAAAATTTAAAATATCGTACTTAGGAGGAATCTGTTTGCGCCAATCGAATTTTCTGCTCAAAATATACAAGAAAATATCGAAAAGGTATCCGATTTGAGACTTTCACTTTTTGGGGTAAAAAAGTTTCAAAGGGGTTAACCTTTGAATTTTTTCAAAAATCGTCAAAAATTTCACTGGTGATTTTAGTGCATAAATCGACTAATTTCGATGCGTAGAGTTCGAAAAACGCGCTGGATCATGGCGCA
Organism: Cantharis rustica; assembly: GCA_911387805.1. Classification (NCBI taxonomy): domain Eukaryota; kingdom Metazoa; phylum Arthropoda; class Insecta; order Coleoptera; family Cantharidae; genus Cantharis; species Cantharis rustica. The sequence continues at coordinate 1,242,325 of OU426878.1, read as the reverse complement.
AACATTTTAATCCGTCGCAAAATGCGAAGTAAAGGAGGGTCAAATTGGCATCGCATTCGCTTACTTTAAAGCCAGATAAAATTTAAAATATCGTACTTACGAGGAATCTGTATGCGCCAATCGAATTTTCTGCTCAAAATATACAAGAAAATATCGAAAAAGTATCCGATTTGAGACTTTCACTTTTTGGGGTAAAAAAGTTTCAAAGGGGTTAACCTTTGAATTTTTTCAAAAATCGTCAAAAATTTCACTGGTGATTTTAGTGCATAAATCGACTAATTTCGATGCGTAGAGTTCGAAAAACGCGCTGGATCATGGCGCAAACACTTTAATCCGTCGCAAAATGCGAAGTAAAGGAGGGTCAAATTGGCATCGCATTCGCTTACTTTAAAGCCAGATAAAATTTAAAATATCGTACTTAGGAGGAATCTGTTTGCGCCAATCGAATTTTCTGCTCAAAATATACAAGAAAATATCGAAAAAGTATCCGATTTGAGACTTTCACTTTTTGGGGTAAAAAAGTTTCAAAGGGGTTAACCTTTGAATTTTTTCAAAAATCGTCAAAAATTTCACTGGTGATTTTAGTGCATAAATCGACTAATTTCGATGCGTAGAGTTCGAAAAACGCGCTGGATCATGGCGCAAACATTTTAATCCGTCGCAAAATGCGAAGTAAAGGAGGGTCAAATTGGCATCGCATTCGCTTACTTTAAAGCCAGATAAAATTTAAAATATCGTACTTACGAGGAATCTGTATGCGCCAATCGAATTTTCTGCTCAAAATATACAAGAAAATATCGAAAAAGTATCCGATTTGAGACTTTCACTTTTTGGGGTAAAAAAGTTTCAAAGGGGTTAACCTTTGAATTTTTTCAAAAATCGTCAAAAATTTCACTGGTGATTTTAGTGCATAAATCGACTAATTTCGATGCGTAGAGTTCGAAAAACGCGCTGGATCATGGCGCAAATACTTTAATCCGTCGCAAAATGCGAAGTAAAGGAGGGTCAAATTGGCATCGCATTCGCTTACTTTAAAGCCAGATAAAATTTAAAATATCGTACTTAGGAGGAATCTGTTTGCGCCAATCGAATTTTCTGCTCAAAATATACAAGAAAATATCGAAAAAGTATCCGATTTGAGACTTTCACTTTTTGGGGTAAAAAAGTTTCAAAGGGGTTAACCTTTGAATTTTTTCAAAAATCCTCAAAAATTTCACTGGTGATTTTAGTGCATAAATCGACTAATTTCGATGCGTAGAGTTCGAAAAACGCGCTGGATCATGGCGCAAACATTTTAATCCGTCGCAAAATGCGAAGTAAAGGAGGGTCAAATTGGCATCGCATTCGCTTACTTTAAAGCCAGATAAAATTTAAAATATCGTACTTACGAGGAATCTGTATGCGCCAATCGAATTTTCTGCTCAAAATATACAAGAAAATATCGAAAAAGTATCCGATTTGAGACTTTCACTTTTTGGGGTAAAAAAGTTTCAAAGGGGCATAAATCGACTAATTTCGATGCGTAGAGTTCGAAAAACGCGCTGGATCATGGCGCAAACACTTTAATCCGTCGCAAAATGCGAAGTAAAGGAGGGTCAAATTGGCATCGCATTCGCTTACTTTAAAGCCAGATAAAATTTAAAATATCGTACTTAGGAGGAATCTGTTTGCGCCAATCGAATTTTCTGCTCAAAATATACAAGAAAATATCGAAAAAGTATCCGATTTGAGACTTTCACTTTTTGGGGTAAAAAAGTTTCAAAGGGGTTAACCTTTGAATTTTTTCAAAAATCGTCAAAAATTTCACTGGTGATTTTAGTGCATAAATCGACTAATTTCGATGCGTAGAGTTCGAAAAACGCGCTGGATCATGGCGCAAACATTTTAATCCGTCGCAAAATGCGAAGTAAAGGAGGGTCAAATTGGCATCGCATTCGCTTACTTTAAAGCCAGATAAAATTTAAAATATCGTACTTACGAGGAATCTGTATGCGCCAATCGAATTTTCTGCTCAAAATATACAAGAAAATATCGAAAAAGTATCCGATTTGAGACTTTCACTTTTTGGGGTAAAAAAGTTTCAAAGGGGTTAACCTTTGAATTTTTTCAAAAATCGTCAATAATTTCACTGGTGATTTTAGTGCATAAATCGACTAATTTCGATGCGTAGAGTTCGAAAAACGCGCTGGATCATGGCGCAAACACTTTAATCCGTCGCAAAATGCGAAGTAAAGGAGGGTCAAATTGGCATCGCATTCGCTTACTTTAAAGCCAGATAAAATTTAAAATATCGTACTTAGGAGGAATCTGTTTGCGCCAATCGAATTTTCTGCTCAAAATATACAAGAAAATATCGAAAAAGTATCCGATTTGAGACTTTCACTTTTTGGGGTAAAAAAGTTTCAAAGGGGTTAACCTTTGAATTTTTTCAAAAATCGTCAAAAATTTCACTGGTGATTTTAGTGCATAAATCGACTAATTTCGATGCGTAGAGTTCGAAAAACGCGCTGGATCATGGCGCAAACACTTTAATCCGTCGCAAAATGCGAAGTAAAGGAGGGTCAAATTGGCATCGCATTCGCTTACTTTAAAGCCAGATAAAATTTAAAATATCGTACTTAGGAGGAATCTGTTTGCGCCAATCGAATTTTCTGCTCAAAATATACAAGAAAATATCGAAAAAGTATCCGATTTGAGACTTTCACTTTTTGGGGTAAAAAAGTTTCAAAGGGGTTAACCTTTGAATTTTTTCAAAAATCGTCAAAAATTTCACTGGTGATTTTAGTGCATAAATCGACTAATTTCGATGCGTAGAGTTCGAAAAACGCGCTGGATCATGGCGCAAACACTTTAATCCGTCGCAAAATGCGAAGTAAAGGAGGGTCAAATTGGCATCGCATTCGCTTACTTTAAAGCCAGATAAAATTTAAAATATCGTACTTAGGAGGAATCTGTTTGCGCCAATCGAATTTTCTGCTCAAAATATACAAGAAAATATCGAAAAAGTATCCGATTTGAGACTTTCACTTTTTGGGGTAAAAAAGTTTCAAAGGGGTTAACCTTTGAATTTTTTCAAAAATCCTCAAAAATTTCACTGGTGATTTTAGTGCATAAATCGACTAATTTCGATGCGTAGAGTTCGAAAAACGCGCTGGATCATGGCGCAAACATTTTAATCCGTCGCAAAATGCGAAGTAAAGGAGGGTCAAATTGGCATCGCATTCGCTTACTTTAAAGCCAGATAAAATTTAAAATATCGTACTTACGAGGAATCTGTATGCGCCAATCGAATTTTCTGCTCAAAATATACAAGAAAATATCGAAAAAGTATCCGATTTGAGACTTTCACTTTTTGGGGTAAAAAAGTTTCAAAGGGGCATAAATCGACTAATTTCGATGCGTAGAGTTCGAAAAACGCGCTGGATCATGGCGCAAACACTTTAATCCGTCGCAAAATGCGAAGTAAAGGAGGGTCAAATTGGCATCGCAATCGCTTACTTTAAAGCCAGATAAAATTTAAAATATCGTACTTAGGAGGAATCTGTTTGCGCCAATCGAATTTTCTGCTCAAAATATACAAGAAAATATCGAAAAAGTATCCGATTTGAGACTTTCACTTTTTGGGGTAAAAAAGTTTCAAAGGGGTTAACCTTTGAATTTTTTCAAAAATCGTCAAAAATTTCACTGGTGATTTTAGTGCATAAATCGACTAATTTCGATGCGTAGAGTTCGAAAAACGCGCTGGATCATGGCGCAAACACTTTAATCCGTCGCAAAATGCGAAGTAAAGGAGGGTCAAATTGGCATCGCATTCGCTTACTTTAAAGCCAGATAAAATTTAAAATATCGTACTTAGGAGGAATCTGTTTGCGCCAATCGAATTTTCTGCTCAAAATATACAAGAAAATATCGAAAAAGTATCCGATTTGAGACTTTCACTTTTTGGGGTAAAAAAGTTTCAAAGGGGTTAACCTTTGAATTTTTTCAAAAATCGTCAAAAATTTCACTGGTGATTTTAGTGCATAAATCGACTAATTTCGATGCGTAGAGTTCGAAAAACGCGCTGGATCATGGCGCAAACATTTTAATCCGTCGCAAAATGCGAAGTAAAGGAGGGTCAAATTGGCATCGCATTCGCTTACTTTAAAGCCAGATAAAATTTAAAATATCGTACTTACGAGGAATCTGTATGCGCCAATCGAATTTTCTGCTCAAAATATACAAGAAAATATCGAAAAAGTATCCGATTTGAGACTTTCACTTTTTGGGGTAAAAAAGTTTCAAAGGGGTTAACCTTTGAATTTTTTCAAAAATCGTCAATAATTTCACTGGTGATTTTAGTGCATAAATCGACTAATTTCGATGCGTAGAGTTCGAAAAACGCGCTGGATCATGGCGCAAACACTTTAATCCGTCGCAAAATGCGAAGTAAAGGAGGGTCAAATTGGCATCGCATTCGCTTACTTTAAAGCCAGATAAAATTTAAAATATCGTACTTAGGAGGAATCTGTTTGCGCCAATCGAATTTTCTGCTCAAAATATACAAGAAAATATCGAAAAAGTATCCGATTTGAGACTTTCACTTTTTGGGGTAAAAAAGTTTCAAAGGGGTTAACCTTTGAATTTTTTCAAAAATCGTCAAAAATTTCACTGGTGATTTTAGTGCATAAATCGACTAATTTCGATGCGTAGAGTTCGAAAAACGCGCTGGATCATGGCGCAAACACTTTAATCCGTCGCAAAATGCCAAGTAAAGGAGGGTCAAATTGGCATCGCATTCGCTTACTTTAAAGCCAGATAAAATTTAAAATATCGTACTTAGGAGGAATCTGTTTGCGCCAATCGAATTTTCTGCTCAAAATATACAAGAAAATATCGAAAAAGTATCCGATTTGAGACTTTCACTTTTTGGGGTAAAAAAGTTTCAAAGGGGTTAACCTTTGAATTTTTTCAAAAATCGTCAAAAATTTCACTGGTGATTTTAGTGCATAAATCGACTAATTTCGATGCGTAGATTTCGAAAAACGCGCTGGATCATGGCGCAAACACTTTAATCCGTCGCAAAATGCGAAGTGAAGGAGGGTCAAATTGGCATCGCATTCGCTTACTTTAAAGCCAGATAAAATTTAAAATATCGTACTTAGGAGGAATCTGTTTGCGCCAATCGAATTTTCTGCTCAAAATATACAAGAAAATATCGAAAAAGTATCCGATTTGAGACTTTCACTTTTTGGGGTAAAAAAGTTTCAAAGGGGTTAACCTTTGAATTTTTTCAAAAATCGTCAATAATTTCACTGGTGATTTTAGTGCATAAATCGACTAATTTCGATGCGTAGAGTTCGAAAAACGCGCTGGATCATGGCGCAAACACTTTAATCCGTCGCAAAATGCGAAGTAAAGGAGGGTCAAATTGGCATCGCATTCGCTTACTTTAAAGCCAGATAAAATTTAAAATATCGTACTTAGGAGGAATCTGTTTGCGCCAATCGAATTTTCTGCTCAAAATATACAAGAAAATATCGAAAAAGTATCCGATTTGAGACTTTCACTTTTTGGGGTAAAAAAGTTTCAAAGGGGTTAACCTTTGAATTTTTTCAAAAATCGTCAAAAATTTCACTGGTGATTTTAGTGCATAAATCGACTAATTTCGATGCGTAGAGTTCGAAAAACGCGCTGGATCATGGCGCAAACACTTTAATCCGTCGCAAAATGCGAAGTAAAGGAGGGTCAAATTGGCATCGCATTCGCTTACTTTAAAGCCAGATAAAATTTAAAATATCGTACTTAGGAGGAATCTGTTTGCGCCAATCGAATTTTCTGCTCAAAATATACAAGAAAATATCGAAAAAGTATCCGATTTGAGACTTTCACTTTTTGGGGTAAAAAAGTTTCAAAGGGGTTAACCTTTGAATTTTTTCAAAAATCGTCAAAAATTTCACTGGTGATTTTAGTGCATAAATCGACTAATTTCGATGCGTAGAGTTCGAAAAACGCGCTGGATCATGGCGCAAACACTTTAATCCGTCGCAAAATGCGAAGTAAAGGAGGGTCAAATTGGCATCGCATTCGCTTACTTTAAAGCCAGATAAAATTTAAAATATCGTACTTAGGAGGAATCTGTTTGCGCCAATCGAATTTTCTGCTCAAAATATACAAGAAAATATCGAAAAAGTATCCGATTTGAGACTTTCACTTTTTGGGGTAAAAAAGTTTCAAAGGGGTTAACCTTTGAATTTTTTCAAAAATCGTCAAAAATTTCACTGGTGATTTTAGTGCATAAATCGACTAATTTCGATGCGTAGAGTTCGAAAAACGCGCTGGATCATGGCGCAAACACTTTAATCCGTCGCAAAATGCGAAGTAAAGGAGGGTCAAATTGGCATCGCATTCGCTTACTTTAAAGCCAGATAAAATTTAAAATATCGTACTTAGGAGGAATCTGTTTGCGCCAATCGAATTTTCTGCTCAAAATATACAAGAAAATATCGAAAAAGTATCCGATTTGAGACTTTCACTTTTTGGGGTAAAAAAGTTTCAAAGGGGTTAACCTTTGAATTTTTTCAAAAATCGTCAAAAATTTCACTGGTGATTTTAGTGCATAAATCGACTAATTTCGATGCGTAGAGTTCGAAAAACGCGCTGGATCATGGCGCAAACACTTTAATCCGTCGCAAAATGCGAAGTAAAGGAGGGTCAAATTGGCATCGCATTCGCTTACTTTAAAGCCAGATAAAATTTAAAATATCGTACTTAGGAGGAATCTGTTTGCGCCAATCGAATTTTCTGCTCAAAATATACAAGAAAATATCGAAAAAGTATCCGATTTGAGACTTTCACTTTTTGGGGTAAAAAAGTTTCAAAGGGGTTAACCTTTGAATTTTTTCAAAAATCGTCAAAAATTTCACTGGTGATTTTAGTGCATAAATCGACTAATTTCGATGCGTAGAGTTCGAAAAACGCGCTGGATCATGGCGCAAACACTTTATTCCGTCGCAAAATGCGAAGTAAAGGAGGGTCAAATTGGCATCGCATTCGCTTACTTTAAAGCCAGATAAAATTTAAAATATCGTACTTAGGAGGAATCTGTTTGCGCCAATCGAATTTTCTGCTCAAAATATACAAGAAAATATCGAAAAAGTATCCGATTTGAGACTTTCACTTTTTGGGGTATAAAAGTTTCAAAGGGGTTAACCTTTGAATTTTTTCAAAAATCGTCAATAATTTCACTGGTGATTTTAGTGCATAAAACGACTAATTTCGATGCGTAGAGTTCGAAAAACGCGCTGGATCATGGCGCAAACACTTTAATCCGTCGCAAAATGCGAAGTAAAGGAGGGTCAAATTGGCATCGCATTCGCTTACTTTAAAGCCAGATAAAATTTAAAATATCGTACTTAGGAGGAATCTGTTTGCGCCAATCGAATTTTCTGCTCAAAATATACAAGAAAATATCGAAAAAGTATCCGATTTGAGACTTTCACTTTTTGGGGTATAAAAGTTTCAAAGGGGTTAACCTTTGAATTTTTTCAAAAATCGTCAATAATTTCACTGGTGATTTTAGTGCATAAAACGACTAATTTCGATGCGTAGAGTTCGAAAAACGCGCTGGATCATGGCGCAAACACTTTAATCCGTCGCAAAATGCGAAGTAAAGGAGGGTCAAATTGGCATCGCATTCGCTTACTTTAAAGCCAGATAAAATTTAAAATATCGTACTTAGGAGGAATCTGTTTGCGCCAATCGAATTTTCTGCTCAAAATATACAAGAAAATATCGAAAAAGTATCCGATTTGAGACTTTCACTTTTTGGGGTAAAAAAGTTTCAAAGGGGTTAACCTTTGAATTTTTTCAAAAATCGTCAATAATTTCACTGGTGATTTTAGTGCATAAATCGACTAATTTCGATGCGTAGAGTTCGAAAAACGCGCTGGATCATGGCGCAAACACTTTAATCCGTCGCAAAATGCGAAGTAAAGGAGGGTCAAATTGGCATCGCATTCGCTTACTTTAAAGCCAGATAAAATTTAAAATATCGTACTTAGGAGGAATCTGTTTGCGCCAATCGAATTTTCTGCTCAAAATATACAAGAAAATATCGAAAAAGTATCCGATTTGAGACTTTCACTTTTTGGGGTAAAAAAGTTTCAAAGGGGTTAACCTTTGAATTTTTTCAAAAATCGTCAAAAATTTCACTGGTGATTTTAGTGCATAAATCGACTAATTTCGATGCGTAGAGTTCGAAAAACGCGCTGGATCATGGCGCAAACACTTTAATCCGTCGCAAAATGCGAAGTAAAGGAGGGTCAAATTGGCATCGCATTCGCTTACTTTAAAGCCAGATAAAATTTAAAATATCGTACTTAGGAGGAATCTGTTTGCGCCAATCGAATTTTCTGCTCAAAATATACAAGAAAATATCGAAAAAGTATCCGATTTGAGACTTTCACTTTTTGGGGTAAAAAAGTTTCAAAGGGGTTAACCTTTGAATTTTTTCAAAAATCGTCAAAAATTTCACTGGTGATTTTAGTGCATAAATCGACTAATTTCGTTGCGTAGATTTCGAAAAACGCGCTGGATCATGGCGCAAACACTTTAATCCGTCGCAAAATGCGAAGTAAAGGAGGGTCAAATTGGCATCGCATTCGCTTACTTTAAAGCCAGATAAAATTTAAAATATCGTACTTAGGAGGAATCTGTTTGCGCCAATCGAATTTTCTGCTCAAAATATACAAGAAAATATCGAAAAAGTATCCGATTTGAGACTTTCACTTTTTGGGGTAAAAAAGTTTCAAAGGGGTTAACCTTTGAATTTTTTCAAAAATCGTCAAAAATTTCACTGGTGATTTTAGTGCATAAATCGACTAATTTCGATGCGTAGAGTTCGAAAAACGCGCTGGATCATGGCGCAAACACTTTAATCCGTCGCAAAATGCGAAGTAAAGGAGGGTCAAATTGGCATCGCATTCGCTTACTTTAAAGCCAGATAAAATTTAAAATATCGTACTTAGGAGGAATCTGTTTGCGCCAATCGAATTTTCTGCTCAAAATATACAAGAAAATATCGAAAAAGTATCCGATTTGAGACTTTCACTTTTTGGGGTAAAAAAGTTTCAAAGGGGTTAACCTTTGAATTTTTTCAAAAATCGTCAAAAATTTCACTGGTGATTTTAGTGCATAAATCGACTAATTTCGATGCGTAGAGTTCGAAAAACGCGCTGGATCATGGCGCAAACACTTTAATCCGTCGCAAAATGCGAAGTAAAGGAGGGTCAAATTGGCATCGCATTCGCTTACTTTAAAGCCAGATAAAATTTAAAATATCGTACTTAGGAGGAATCTGTTTGCGCCAATCGAATTTTCTGCTCAAAATATACAAGAAAATATCGAAAAAGTATCCGATTTGAGACTTTCACTTTTTGGGGTAAAAAAGTTTCAAAGGGGTTAACCTTTGAATTTTTTCAAAAATCGTCAAAAATTTCACTGGTGATTTTAGTGCATAAATCGACTAATTTCGATGCGTAGAGTTCGAAAAACGCGCTGGATCATGGCGCAAACACTTTAATCCGTCGCAAAATGCGAAGTAAAGGAGGGTCAAATTGGCATCGCATTCGCTTACTTTAAAGCCAGATAAAATTTAAAATATCGTACTTAGGAGGAATCTGTTTGCGCCAATCGAATTTTCTGCTCAAAATATACAAGAAAATATCGAAAAAGTATCCGATTTGAGACTTTCACTTTTTGGGGTAAAAAAGTTTCAAAGGGGTTAAACCTTTGAATTTTTTCAAAAATCGTCAAAAATTTCACTGGTGATTTTAGTGCATAAATCGACTAATTTCGATGCGTAGAGTTCGAAAAACGCGCTGGATCATGGCGCAAACATTCTAATCCGTCGCAAAATGCGATGTAAAGGAGGGTCAAATTGGCATCGCATTCGCTTACTTTAAAGCCAGATAAAATTTAAAATATCGTACTTACGAGGAATCTGTATGCGCCAATCGAATTTTCTGCTCAAAATATACAAGAAAATATCGAAAAAGTATCCGATTTGAGACTTTCACTCTTTGGGGTAAAAAAGTTTCAAAGGGGTTAACCTTTGAATTTTTTCAAAAATCGTCAAAAATTTCACTGGTGATTTTAGTGCATAAATCGACTAATTTCGTTGCGTAGATTTCGAAAAACGCGCTGGATCATGGCGCAAACACTTTAATCCGTCGCAAAATGCGAAGTAAAGGAGGGTCAAATTGGCATCGCATTCGCTTACTTTAAAGCCAGATAAAATTTAAAATATCGTACTTAGGAGGAATCTGTTTGCGCCAATCGAATTTTCTGCTCAAAATATACAAGAAAATATCGAAAAAGTATCCGATTTGAGACTTTCACTTTTTGGGGTAAAAAAGTTTCAAAGGGGTTAACCTTTGAATTTTTTCAAAAATCGTCAAAAATTTCACTGGTGATTTTAGTGCATAAATCGACTAATTTCGATGCGTAGATTTCGAAAAACGCGCTGGATCATGGCGCAAACACTTTAATCCGTCGCAAAATGCGAAGTAAAGGAGGGTCAAATTGGCATCGCATTCGCTTACTTTAAAGCCAGATAAAATTTAAAATATCGTACTTAGGAGGAATCTGTTTGCGCCAATCGAATTTTCTGCTCAAAATATACAAGAAAATATCGAAAAAGTATCCGATTTGAGACTTTCACTTTTTGGGGTAAAAAAGTTTCAAAGGGGTTAACCTTTGAATTTTTTCAAAAATCGTCAAAAATTTCACTGGTGATTTTAGTGCATAAATCGACTAATTTCGATGCGTAGAGTTCGAAAAACGCGCTGGATCATGGCGCAAACACTTTAATCCGTCGCAAAATGCGAAGTAAAGGAGGGTCAAATTGGCATCGCATTCGCTTACTTTAAAGCCAGATAAAATTTAAAATATCGTACTTAGGAGGAATCTGTTTGCGCCAATCGAATTTTCTGCTCAAAATATACAAGAAAATATCGAAAAAGTATCCGATTTGAGACTTTCACTTTTTGGGGTAAAAAAGTTTCAAAGGGGTTAACCTTTGAATTTTTTCAAAAATCGTCAAAAATTTCACTGGTGATTTTAGTGCATAAATCGACTAATTTCGATGCGTAGAGTTCGAAAAACGCGCTGGATCATGGCGCAAACACTTTAATCCGTCGCAAAATGCGAAGTAAAGGAGGGTCAAATTGGCATCGCATTCGCTTACTTTAAAGCCAGATAAAATTTAAAATATCGTACTTAGGAGGAATCTGTTTGCGCCAATCGAATTTTCTGCTCAAAATATACAAGAAAATATCGAAAAAGTATCCGATTTGTGACTTTCACTTTTTGGGGTAAAAAAGTTTCAAAGGGGTTAACCTTTGAATTTTTTCAAAAATCGTCAAAAATTTCACTGGTGATTTTAGTGCATAAATCGACTAATTTCGATGCGTAGAGTTCGAAAAACGCGCTGGATCATGGCGCAAACACTTTAATACGTCGCAAAATGCGAAGTAAAGGAGGGTCAAATTGGCATCGCATTCGCTTACTTTAAATCCAGATAAAATTTAAAATATCGTACTTAGGAGGAATCTGTTTGCGCCAATCGAATTTTCTGCTCAAAATATACAAGAAAATATCGAAAAAGTATCCGATTTGAGACTTTCACTTTTTGGGGTAAAAAAGTTTCAAAGGGGTTAATCTTTGAATTTTTTCAAAAATCGTCAAAAATTTCACTGGTGATTTTAGTGCATAAATCGACTAATTTCGATGCGTAGAGTTCGAAAAACGCGCTGGATCATGGCGCAAACACTTTAATCCGTCGCAAAATGCGAAGTAAAGGAGGGTCAAATTGGCATCGCATTCGCTTACTTTAAAGCCAGATAAAATTTAAAATATCGTACTTAGGAGGAATCTGTTTGCGCCAATCGAATTTTCTGCTCAAAATATACAAGAAAATATCGAAAAAGTATCCGATTTGAGACTTTCACTTTTTGGGGTAAAAAAGTTTCAAAGGGGTTAACCTTTGAATTTTTTCAAAAATCGTCCAAAAATTTCACTGGTGATTTTAGTGCATAAATCGACTAATTTCGATGCGTAGAGTTCGAAAAACGCGCTGGATCATGGCGCAAACACTTTAATCCGTCGCAAAATGCGAAGTAAAGGAGGGTCAAATTGGCATCGCATTCGCTTACTTTAAAGCCAGATAAAATTTAAAATATCGTACTTAGGAGGAATCTGTTTGCGCCAATCGAATTTTCTGCTCAAAATATACAAGAAAATATCGAAAAAGTATCCGATTTGAGACTTTCACTTTTTGGGGTAAAAAAGTTTCAAAGGGGTTAACCTTTGAATTTTTTCAAAAATCGTCAAAAATTTCACTGGTGATTTTAGTGCATAAATCGACTAATTTCGATGCGTAGAGTTCGAAAAACGCGCTGGATCATGGCGCAAACACTTTAATCCGTCGCAAAATGCGAAGTAAAGGAGGGTCAAATTGGCATCGCATTCGCTTACTTTAAAGCCAGATAAAATTTAAAATATCGTACTTAGGAGGAATCTGTTTGCGCCAATCGAATTTTCTGCTCAAAATATACAAGAAAATATCGAAAAAGTATCCGATTTGAGACTTTCACTTTTTGGGGTAAAAAAGTTTCAAAGGGGTTAACCTTTGAATTTTTTCAAAAATCGTCAAAAATTTCACTGGTGATTTTAGTGCATAAATCGACTAATTTCGATGCGTAGAGTTCGAAAAACGCGCTGGATCATGGCGCAAACACTTTAATCCGTCACAAAATGCGAAGTAAAGGAGGGTCAAATTGGCATCGCATTCGCTTACTTTAAAGCCAGATAAAATTTAAAATATCGTACTTAGGAGGAATCTGTTTGCGCCAATCGAATTTTCTGCTCAAAATATACAAGAAAATATCGAAAAAGTATCCGATTTGAGACTTTCACTTTTTGGGGTAAAAAAGTTTCAAAGGGGTTAACCTTTGAATTTTTTCAAAAATCGTCAAAAATTTCACTGGTGATTTTAGTGCATAAATCGACTAATTACGATGCGTAGAGTTCGAAAAACGCGCTGGATCACGGCGCAAACACTTTAATCCGTCGCAAAATGCGAAGTAAAGGAGGGTCAAATTGGCATCGCATTCGCTTACTTTAAAGCCAGATAAAATTTAAAATATCGTACTTAGGAGGAATCTGTTTGCGCCAATCGAATTTTCTGCTCAAAATATACAAGAAAATATCGAAAAAGTATCCGATTTGAGACTTTCACTTTTTGGGGTAAAAAAGTTTCAAAGGGGTTAACCTTTGAATTTTTTCAAAAATCGTCAATAATTTCACTGGTGATTTTAGTGCATAAATCGACTAATTTCGATGCGTAGAGTTCGAAAAACGCGCTGGATCATGGCGCAAACACTTTAATCCGTCGCAAAATGCGAAGTAAAGGAGGGTCAAATTGGCATCGCATTCGCTTACTTTAAAGCCAGATAAAATTTAAAATATCGTACTTAGGAGGAATCTGTTTGCGCCAATCGAATTTTCTGCTCAAAATATACAAGAAAATATCGAAAAAGTATCCGATTTGAGACTTTCACTTTTTGGGGTAAAAAAGTTTCAAAGGGGTTAACCTTTGAATTTTTTCAAAAATCGTCAAAAATTTCACTGGTGATTTTAGTGCATAAATCGACTAATTTCGATGCGTAGAGTTCGAAAAACGCGCTGGATCATGGCGCAAACACTTTAATACGTCGCAAAATGCGAAGTAAAGGAGGGTCAAATTGGCATCGCATTCGCTTACTTTAAAGCCAGATAAAATTTAAAATATCGTACTTAGGAGGAATCTGTTTGCGCCAATCGAATTTTCTGCTCAAAATATACAAGAAAATATCGAAAAAGTATCCGATTTGAGACTTTCACTTTATGGGGTAAAAAAGTTTCAAAGGGGTTAATCTTTGAATTTTTTCAAAAATCGTCAAAAATTTCACTGGTGATTTTAGTGCATAAATCGACTAATTTCGATGCGTAGAGTTCGAAAAACGCGCTGGATCATGGCGCAAACACTTTAATCCGTCGCAAAATGCGAAGTAAAGGAGGGTCAAATTGGCATCGCATTCGCTTACTTTAAAGCCAGATAAAATTTAAAATATCGTACTTAGGAGGAATCTGTTTGCGCCAATCGAATTTTCTGCTCAAAATATACAAGAAAATATCGAAAAAGTATCCGATTTGAGACTTTCACTTTTTGGGGTAAAAAAGTTTCAAAGGGGTTAACCTTTGAATTTTTTCAAAAATCGTCAAAAATTTCACTGGTGATTTTAGTGCATAAATCGACTAATTTCGATGCGTAGAGTTCGAAAAACGCGCTGGATCATGGCGCAAACACTTTAATCCGTCGCAAAATGCGAAGTAAAGGAGGGTCAAATTGGCATCGCATTCGCTTACTTTAAAGCCAGATAAAATTTAAAATATCGTACTTAGGAGGAATCTGTTTGCGCCAATCGAATTTTCTGCTCAAAATATACAAGAAAATATCGAAAAAGTATCCGATTTGAGACTTTCACTTTTTGGGGTAAAAAAGTTTCAAAGGGGTTAACCTTTGAATTTTTTCAAAAATCGTCCAAAAATTTCACTGGTGATTTTAGTGCATAAATCGACTAATTTCGATGCGTAGAGTTCGAAAAACGCGCTGGATCATAGCGCAAACACTTTAATCCGTCGCAAAATGCGAAGTAAAGGAGGGTCAAATTGGCATCGCATTCGCTTACTTTAAAGCCAGATAAAATTTAAAATATCGTACTTAGGAGGAATCTGTTTGCGCCAATCGAATTTTCTGCTCAAAATATACAAGAAAATATCGAAAAAGTATCCGATTTGAGACTTTCACTTTTTGGGGTAAAAAAGTTTCAAAGGGGTTAACCTTTGAATTTTTTCAAAAATCGTCAAAAATTTCACTGGTGATTTTAGTGCATAAATCGACTAATTTCGATGCGTAGAGTTCGAAAAACGCGCTGGATCATGGCGCAAACACTTTAATCCGTCGCAAAATGCGAAGTAAAGGAGGGTCAAATTGGCATCGCATTCGCTTACTTTAAAGCCAGATAAAATTTAAAATATCGTACTTAGGAGGAATCTGTTTGCGCCAATCGAATTTTCTGCTCAAAATATACAAGAAAATATCGAAAAAGTATCCGATTTGAGACTTTCACTTTTTGGGGTAAAAAAGTTTCAAAGGGGTTAACCTTTGAATTTTTTCAAAAATCGTCAAAAATTTCACTGGTGATTTTAGTGCATAAATCGACTAATTTCGATGCGTAGAGTTCGAAAAACGCGCTGGATCATGGCGCAAACACTTTAATCCGTCACAAAATGCGAAGTAAAGGAGGGTCAAATTGGCATCGCATTCGCTTACTTTAAAGCCAGATAAAATTTAAAATATCGTACTTAGGAGGAATCTGTTTGCGCCAATAGAATTTTCTGCTCAAAATATACAAGAAAATATCGAAAAAGTATCCGATTTGAGACTTTCACTTTTTGGGGTAAAAAAGTTTCAAAGGGGTTAACCTTTGAATTTTTTCAAAAATCGTCAAAAATTTCACTGGTGATTTTAGTGCATAAATCGACTAATTACGATGCGTGGAGTTCGAAAAACGCGCTGGATCACGGCGCAAACACTTTAATCCGTCGCAAAATGCGAAGTAAAGGAGGGTCAAATTGGCATCGCATTCGCTTACTTTAAAGCCAGATAAAATTTAAAATATCGTACTTAGGAGGAATCTGTTTGCGCCAATCGAATTTTCTGCTCAAAATATACAAGAAAATATCGAAAAAGTATCCGATTTGAGACTTTCACTTTTTGGGGTAAAAAAGTTTCAAAGGGGTTAACCTTTGAATTTTTTCAAAAATCGTCAATAATTTCACTGGTGATTTTAGTGCATAAATCGACTAATTTCGATGCGTAGAGTTCGAAAAACGCGCTGGATCATGGCGCAAACACTTTAATCCGTCGCAAAATGCGAAGTAAAGGAGGGTCAAATTGGCATCGCATTCGCTTACTTTAAAGCCAGATAAAATTTAAAATATCGTACTTAGGAGGAATCTGTTTGCGCCAATCGAATTTTCTGCTCAAAATATACAAGAAAATATCGAAAAAGTATCCGATTTGAGACTTTCACTTTTTGGGGTAAAAAAGTTTCAAAGGGGTTAACCTTTGAATTTTTTCAAAAATCGTCAAAAATTTCACTGGTGATTTTAGTGCATAAATCGACTAATTTCGATGCGTAGAGTTCGAAAAACGCGCTGGATCATGGCGCAAACACTTTAATACGTCGCAAAATGCGAAGTAAAGGAGGGTCAAATTGGCATCGCATTCGCTTACTTTAAAGCCAGATAAAATTTAAAATATCGTACTTAGGAGGAATCTGTTTGCGCCAATCGAATTTTCTGCTCAAAATATACAAGAAAATATCGAAAAAGTATCCGATTTGAGACTTTCACTTTTTGGGGTAAAAAAGTTTCAAAGGGGTTAACCTTTGAATTTTTTCAAAAATCGTCAAAAATTTCACTGGTGATTTTAGTGCATAAATCGACTAATTTCGATGCGTAGAGTTCGAAAAACGCGCTGGATCATGGCGCAAACACTTTAATCCGTCGCAAAATGCGAAGTAAAGGAGGGTCAAATTGGCATCGCATTCGCTTACTTTAAAGCCAGATAAAATTTAAAATATCGTACTTAGGAGGAATCTGTTTGCGCCAATCGAATTTTCTGCTCAAAATATACAAGAAAATATCGAAAAAGTATCCGATTTGAGACTTTCACTTTTTGGGGTAAAAAAGTTTCAAAGGGGTTAACCTTTGAATTTTTTCAAAAATCGTCAAAAATTTCACTGGTGATTTTAGTGCATAAATCGACTAATTTCGATGCGTAGAGTTCGAAAAACGCGCTGGATCATGGCGCAAACACTTTAATCCGTCTTAAAATGCGAAGTAAAGGAGGGTCAAATTGGCATCGCATTCGCTTACTTTAAAGCCAGATAAAATTTAAAATATCGTACTTAGGAGGAATCTGTTTGCGCCAATCGAATTTTCTGCTCAAAATATACCAGAAAATATCGAAAAAGTATCCGATTTGAGACTTTCACTTTTTGGGGTAAAAAAGTTTCAAAGGGGTTAACCTTTGAATTTTTTCAAAAATAGTCAAAAATTTCACTGGTGATTTTAGTGCATAAATCGACTAATTTCGATGCGTAGAGTTCGAAAAACGCGCTGGATCATGGCGCAAACACTTTAATCCGTCGCAAAATGCGAAGTAAAGGAGGGTCAAATTGGCATCGCATTCGCTTACTTTAAAGCCAGATAAAATTTAAAATATCGTACTTAGGAGGAATCTGTTTGCGCCAATCGAATTTTCTGCTCAAAATATACAAGAAAATATCGAAAAAGTATCCGATTTGAGACTTTCACTTTTTGGGGTAAAAAAGTTTCAAAGGGGTTAACCTTTGAATTTTTTCAAAAATCGTCAAAAATTTCACTGGTGATTTTAGTGCATAAATCGACTAATTTCGATGCGTAGAGTTCAAAAAACGCGCTGGATCATGGCGCAAACACTTTAATCCGTCGCAAAATGCGAAGTAAAGGAGGGTCAAATTGGCATCGCATTCGCTTACTTTAAAGCCAGATAAAATTTAAAATATCGTACTTAGGAGGAATCTGTTTGCGCCAATCGAATTTTCTGCTCAAAATATACAAGAAAATATCGAAAAAGTATCCGATTTGAGACTTTTACTTTTTGGGGTAAAAAAGTTTCAAAGGGGTTAACCTTTGAATTTTTTCAAAAATCGTCAAAAATTTCACTGGTGATTTTAGTGCATAAATCGACTAATTTCGATGCGTAGAGTTCGAAAAACGCGCTGGATCATGGCGCAAACACTTTAATCCGTCGCAAAATGCGAAGTAAAGGAGGGTCAAATTGGCATCGCATTCGCTTACTTTAAAGCCAGATAAAATTTAAAATATCGTACTTAGGAGGAATCTGTTTGCGCCAATCGAATTTTCTGCTCAAAATATACAAGAAAATATTTCACTGGTGATTTTAGTGCATAAATCGACTAATTTCGATGCGTAGAGTTCGAAAAACGCGCTGGATCATGGCGCAAACACTTTAATCCGTCGCAAAATGCGAAGTAAAGGAGGGTCAAATTGGCATCGCATTCGCTTACTTTAAAGCCAGATAAAATTTAAAATATCGTACTTAGGAGGAATCTGTTTGCGCCAATCGAATTTTCTGCTCAAAATATACAAGAAAATATCGAAAAAGTATCCGATTTGAGACTTTCACTTTTTGGGGTAAAAAAGTTTCAAAGGGGTTAACCTTTGAATTCTTTCAAAAATCGTCAATAATTTCACTGTTGATTTTAGTGCATAAATCGACTAATTTCGATGCGTAGAGTTCGAAAAACGCGCTGGATCATGGCGCAAACACTTTAATCCGTCGCAAAATGCGAAGTAAAGGAGGGTCAAATTGGCATCGCATTCGCTTACTTTAAAGCCAGATAAAATTTAAAATATCGTACTTAGGAGGAATCTGTTTGCGCCAATCGAATTTTCTGCTCAAAATATACAAGAAAATATCGAAAAAGTATCCGATTTGAGACTTTCACTTTTTGGGGTAAAAAAGTTTCAAAGGGGTTAACCTTTGAATTTTTTCAAAAATCGTCAAAAATTTCACTGGTGATTTTAGTGCATAAATCGACTAATTTCGATGCGTAGAGTTCGAAAAACGCGCTGGATCATGGCGCAAACACTTTAATCCGTCGCAAAATGCGAAGTAAAGGAGGGTCAAATTGGCATCGCATTCGCTTACTTTAAAGCCAGATAAAATTTAAAATATCGTACTTAGGAGGAATCTGTTTGCGCCAATCGAATTTTCTGCTCAAAATATACAAGAAAATATCGAAAAAGTATCCGATTTGAGACTTTCACTTTTTGGGGTAAAAAAGTTTCAAAGGGGTTAACCTTTGAATTTTTTCAAAAATCGTCAAAAATTTCACTGGTGATTTTAGTGCATAAATCGACTAATTTCGATGCGTAGAGTTCGAAAAACGCGCTGGATCATGGCGCAAACACTTTAATCCGTCGCAAAATGCGAAGTAAAGGAGGGTCAAATTGGCATCGCATTCGCTTACTTTAAAGCCAGATAAAATTTAAAATATCGTACTTAGGAGGAATCTGTTTGCGCCAATCGAATTTTCTGCTCAAAATATACAAGAAAATATCGAAAAAGTATCCGATTTGAGACTTTCACTTTTTGGGGTAAAAAAGTTTCAAAGGGGTTAACCTTTGAATTTTTTCAAAAATCGTCAAAAATTTCACTGGTGATTTTAGTGCATAAATCGACTAATTTCGATGCGTAGAGTTCGAAAAACGCGCTGGATCATGGCGCAAACACTTTAATCCGTCGCAAAATGCGAAGTAAAGGAGGGTCAAATTGGCATCGCATTCGCTTACTTTAAAGCCAGATAAAATTTAAAATATCGTACTTAGGAGGAATCTGTTTGCGCCAATCGAATTTTCTGCTCAAAATATACAAGAAAATATCGAAAAAGTATCCGATTTGAGACTTTTACTTTTTGGGGTAAAAAAGTTTCAAAGGGGTTAACCTTTGAATTTTTTCAAAAATCGTCAAAAATTTCACTGGTGATTTTAGTGCATAAATCGACTAATTTCGATGCGTAGAGTTCGAAAAACGCGCTGGATCATGGCGCAAACACTTTAATCCGTCGCAAAATGCGAAGTAAAGGAGGGTCAAATTGGCATCGCATTCGCTTACTTTAAAGCCAGATAAAATTTAAAATATCGTACTTAGGAGGAATCTGTTTGCGCCAATCGAATTTTCTGCTCAAAATATACAAGAAAATATTTCACTGGTGATTTTAGTGCATAAATCGACTAATTTCGATGCGTAGAGTTCGAAAAACGCGCTGGATCATGGCGCAAACACTTTAATCCGTCGCAAAATGCGAAGTAAAGGAGGGTCAAATTGGCATCGCATTCGCTTACTTTAAAGCCAGATAAAATTTAAAATATCGTACTTAGGAGGAATCTGTTTGCGCCAATCGAATTTTCTGCTCAAAATATACAAGAAAATATCGAAAAAGTATCCGATTTGAGACTTTCACTTTTTGGGGTAAAAAAGTTTCAAAGGGGTTAACCTTTGAATTCTTTCAAAAATCGTCAATAATTTCACTGTTGATTTTAGTGCATAAATCGACTAATTTCGATGCGTAGAGTTCGAAAAACGCGCTGGATCATGGCGCAAACACTTTAATCCGTCGCAAAATGCGAAGTAAAGGAGGGTCAAATTGGCATCGCATTCGCTTACTTTAAAGCCAGATAAAATTTAAAATATCGTACTTAGGAGGAATCTGTTTGCGCCAATCGAATTTTCTGCTCAAAATATACAAGAAAATATCGAAAAAGTATCCGATTTGAGACTTTCACTTTTTGGGGTAAAAAAGTTTCAAAGGGGTTAACCTTTGAATTTTTTCAAAAATCGTCAAAAATTTCACTGGTGATTTTAGTGCATAAATCGACTAATTTCGATGCGTAGAGTTCGAAAAACGCGCTGGATCATGGCGCAAACACTTTAATCCGTCGCAAAATGCGAAGTAAAGGAGGGTCAAATTGGCATCGCATTCGCTTACTTTAAAGCCAGATAAAATTTAAAATATCGTACTTAGGAGGAATCTGTTTGCGCCAATCGAATTTTCTGCTCAAAATATACAAGAAAATATCGAAAAAGTATCCGATTTGAGACTTTCACTTTTTGGGGTAAAAAAGTTTCAAAGGGGTTAACCTTTGAATTTTTTCAAAAATCGTCAAAAATTTCACTGGTGATTTTAGTGCATAAATCGACTAATTTCGATGCGTAGAGTTCGAAAAACGCGCTGGATCATGGCGCAAACACTTTAATCCGTCGCAAAATGCGAAGTAAAGGAGGGTCAAATTGGCATCGCATTCGCTTACTTTAAAGCCAGATAAAATTTAAAATATCGTACTTAGGAGGAATCTGTTTGCGCCAATCGAATTTTCTGCTCAAAATATACAAGAAAATATCGAAAAAGTATCCGATTTGAGACTTTCACTTTTTGGGGTAAAAAAGTTTCAAAGGGGTTAACCTTTGAATTTTTTCAAAAATCGTCAAAAATTTCACTGGTGATTTTAGTGCATAAATCGACTAATTTCGATGCGTAGAGTTCGAAAAACGCGCTGGATCATGGCGCAAACACTTTAATCCGTCGCAAAATGCGAAGTAAAGGAGGGTCAAATTGGCATCGCATTCGCTTACTTTAAAGCCAGATAAAATTTAAAATATCGTACTTAGGAGGAATCTGTTTGCGCCAATCGAATTTTCTGCTCAAAATATACAAGAAAATATCGAAAAAGTATCCGATTTGAGACTTTCACTTTTTGGGGTAAAAAAGTTTCAAAGGGGTTAACCTTTGAATTTTTTCAAAAATCGTCAAAAATTTCACTGGTGATTTTAGTGCATAAATCGACTAATTTCGATGCGTGGAGTTCGAAAAACGCGCTGGATCATGGCGCAAACACTTTAATCCGTCGCAAAATGCGAAGTAAAGGAGGGTCAAATTGGCATCGCATTCGCTTACTTTAAAGCCAGATAAAATTTAAAATATCGTACTTAGGAGGAATCTGTTTGCGCCAATCGAATTTTCTGCTCAAAATATACAAGAAAATATCGAAAAAGTATCCGATTTGAGACTTTCACTTTTTGGGGTAAAAAAGTTTCAAAGGGGTTAACCTTTGAATTTTTTCAAAAATCGTCAAAAATTTCACTGGTGATTTTAGTGCATAAATCGACTAATTTCGATGCGTAGAGTTCGAAAAACGCGCTGGATCATGGCGCAAACACTTTAATCCGTCGCAAAATGCGAAGTAAAGGAGGGTCAAATTGGCATCGCATTCGCTTACTTTAAAGCCAGATAAAATTTAAAATATCGTACTTAGGAGGAATCTGTTTGCGCCAATCGAATTTTCTGCTCAAAATATACAAGAAAATATCGAAAAAGTATCCGATTTGAGACTTTCACTTTTTGGGGTAAAAAAGTTTCAAAGGGGTTAACCTTTGAATTTTTTCAAAAATCGTCAAAAATTTCACTGGTGATTTTAGTGCATAAATCGACTAATTTCGATGCGTAGAGTTCGAAAAACGCGCTGGATCATGGCGCAAACACTTTAATCCGTCGCAAAATGCGAAGTAAAGGAGGGTCAAATTGGCATCGCATTCGCTTACTTTAAAGCCAGATAAAATTTAAAATATCGTACTTAGGAGGAATCTGTTTGCGCCAATCGAATTTTCTGCTCAAAATATACAAGAAAATATCGAAAAAGTATCCGATTTGAGACTTTCACTTTTTGGGGTAAAAAAGTTTCAAAGGGGTTAACCTTTGAATTTTTTCAAAAATCGTCAAAAATTTCACTGGTGATTTTAGTGCATAAATCGACTAATTTCGATGCGTAGAGTTCGAAAAACGCGCTGGATCATGGCGCAAACACTTTAATCCGTCACAAAATGCGAAGTAAAGGAGGGTCAAATTGGCATCGCATTCGCTTACTTTAAAGCCAGATAAAATTTAAAATATCGTACTTAGGAGGAATCTGTTTGCGCCAATCGAATTTTCTGCTCAAAATATACAAGAAAATATCGAAAAAGTATCCGATTTGAGACTTTCACTTTTTGGGGTAAAAAAGTTTCAAAGGGGTTAACCTTTGAATTTTTTCAAAAATCGTCAAAAATTTCACTGGTGATTTTAGTGCATAAATCGACTAATTACGATGCGTAGAGTTCGAAAAACGCGCTGGATCACGGCGCAAACACTTTAATCCGTCGCAAAATGCGAAGTAAAGGAGGGTCAAATTGGCATCGCATTCGCTTACTTTAAAGCCAGATAAAATTTAAAATATCGTACTTAGGAGGAATCTGTTTGCGCCAATCGAATTTTCTGCTCAAAATATACAAGAAAATATCGAAAAAGTATCCGATTTGAGACTTTCACTTTTTGGGGTAAAAAAGTTTCAAAGGGGTTAACCTTTGAATTTTTTCAAAAATCGTCAAAAATTTCACTGGTGATTTTAGTGCATAAATCGACTAATTTCGATGCGTAGAGTTCGAAAAACGCGCTGGATCATGGCGCAAACACTTTAATCCGTCGCAAAATGCGAAGTAAAGGAGGGTCAAATTGGCATCGCATTCGCTTACTTTAAAGCCAGATAAAATTTAAAATATCGTACTTAGGAGGAATCTGTTTGCGCCAATCGAATTTTCTGCTCAAAATATACAAGAAAATATCGAAAAAGTATCCGATTTGAGACTTTCACTTTTTGGGGTAAAAAAGTTTCAAAGGGGTTAACCTTTGAATTTTTTCAAAAATCGTCAAAAATTTCACTGGTGATTTTAGTGCATAAATCGACTAATTTCGATGCGTAGAGTTCGAAAAACGCGCTGGATCATGGCGCAAACACTTTAATCCGTCACAAAATGCGAAGTAAAGGAGGGTCAAATTGGCATCGCATTCGCTTACTTTAAAGCCAGATAAAATTTAAAATATCGTACTTAGGAGGAATCTGTTTGCGCCAATCGAATTTTCTGCTCAAAATATACAAGAAAATATCGAAAAAGTATCCGATTTGAGACTTTCACTTTTTGGGGTAAAAAAGTTTCAAAGGGGTTAACCTTTGAATTTTTTCAAAAATCGTCAAAAATTTCACTGGTGATTTTAGTGCATAAATCGACTAATTTCGATGCGTAGAGTTCGAAAAACGCGCTGGATCATGGCGCAAACACTTTAATACGTCGCAAAATGCGAAGTAAAGGAGGGTCAAATTGGCATCGCATTCGCTTACTTTAAAGCCAGATAAAATTTAAAATATCGTACTTAGGAGGAATCTGTTTGCGCCAATCGAATTTTCTGCTCAAAATATACAAGAAAATATCGAAAAAGTATCCGATTTGAGACTTTCACTTTTTGGGGTAAAAAAGTTTCAAAGGGGTTAACCTTTGAATTTTTTCAAAAATCGTCAAAAATTTCACTGGTGATTTTAGTGCATAAATCGACTAATTTCGATGCGTAGAGTTCGAAAAACGCGCTGGATCATGGCGCAAATACTTTAATCCGTCGCAAAATGCGAAGTAAAGGAGGGTCAAATTGGCATCGCATTCGCTTACTTTAAAGCCAGATAAAATTTAAAATATCGTACTTAAGAGGAATCTGTTGGCGCCAATCGAATTTTCTGCTCAAAATATACAAGAAAATATCGAAAAAGTATCCGATTTGAGACTTTCACTTTTTGGGGTAAAAAAGTTTCAAAGGGGTTAACCTTTGAATTTTTTCAAAAATCGTCAAAAATTTCACTGGTGATTTTAGTGCATAAATCGACTAATTTCGATGCGTAGAGTTCGAAAAACGCGCTGGATCATGGCGCAAACACTTTAATCCGTCGCAAAATGCGAAGTAAAGGAGGGTCAAATTGGCATCGCATTCGCTTACTTTAAAGCCAGATAAAATTTAAAATATCGTACTTAGGAGGAATCTGTTTGCGCCAATCGAATTTTCTGCTCAAAATATACAAGAAAATAGCGAAAAAGTATCCGATTTGAGACTTTCACTTTTTGGGGTAAAAAAGTTTCAAAGGGGTTAACCTTTGAATTTTTTCAAAAATCGTCAAAAATTTCACTGGTGATTTTAGTGCATAAATCGACTAATTTCGATGCGTAGAGTTCGAAAAACGCGCTGGATCATGGCGCAAACACTTTAATCCGTCTTAAAATGCGAAGTAAAGGAGGGTCAAATTGGCATCGCATTCGCTTACTTTAAAGCCAGATAAAATTTAAAATATCGTACTTAGGAGGAATCTGTTTGCGCCAATCGAATTTTCTGCTCAAAATATACAAGAAAATATCGAAAAAGTATCCGATTTGAGACTTTCACTTTTTGGGGTAAAAAAGTTTCAAAGGGGTTAACCTTTGAATTTTTTCAAAAATAGTCAAAAATTTCACTGGTGATTTTAGTGCATAAATCGACTAATTTCGATGCGTAGAGTTCGAAAAACGCGCTGGATCATGGCGCAAACACTTTAATCCGTCGCAAAATGCGAAGTAAAGGAGGGTCAAATTGGCATCGCATTCGCTTACTTTAAAGCCAGATAAAATTTAAAATATCGTACTTAGGAGGAATCTGTTTGCGCCAATCGAATTTTCTGCTCAAAATATACAAGAAAATATCGAAAAAGTATCCGATTTGAGACTTTCACTTTTTGGGGTAAAAAAGTTTCAAAGGGGTTAACCTTTGAATTTTTTCAAAAATCGTCAAAAATTTCACTGGTGATTTTAGTGCATAAATCGACTAATGTCGATGCGTAGAGTTCGAAAAACGCGCTGGATCATGGCGCAAACACTTTAATCCGTCGCAAAATGCGAAGTAAAGGAGGGTCAAATTGGCATCGCATTCGCTTACTTTAAAGCCAGATAAAATTTAAAATATCGTACTTAGGAGGAATCTGTTTGCGCCAATCGAATTTTCTGCTCAAAATATACAAGAAAATATCGAAAAAGTATCCGATTTGAGACTTTCACTTTTTGGGGTAAAAAAGTTTCAAAGGGGTTAACCTTTGAATTTTTTCAAAAATCGTCAAAAATTTCACTGGTGATTTTAGTGCATAAATCGACTAATTTCGATGCGTAGAGTTCGAAAAACGCGCTGGATCATGGCGCAAACACTTTAATCCGTCGCAAAATGCGAAGTAAAGGAGGGTCAAATTGGCATCGCATTCGCTTACTTTAAAGCCAGATAAAATTTAAAATATCGTACTTAGGAGGAATCTGTTTGCGCCAATCGAATTTTCTGCTCAAAATATACAAGAAAATATTTCACTGGTGATTTTAGTGCATAAATCGACTAATTTCGATGCGTAGAGTTCGAAAAACGCGCTGGATCATGGCGCAAACACTTTAATCCGTCGCAAAATGCGAAGTAAAGGAGGGTCAAATTGGCATCGCATTCGCTTACTTTAAAGCCAGATAAAATTTAAAATATCGTACTTAGGAGGAATCTGTTTGCGCCAATCGAATTTTCTGCTCAAAATATACAAGAAAATATCGAAAAAGTATCCGATTTGAGACTTTCACTTTTTGGGGTAAAAAAGTTTCAAAGGGGTTAACCTTTGAATTCTTTCAAAAATCGTCAATAATTTCACTGTTGATTTTAGTGCATAAATCGACTAATTTCGATGCGTAGAGTTCGAAAAACGCGCTGGATCATGGCGCAAACACTTTAATCCGTCGCAAAATGCGAAGTAAAGGAGGGTCAAATTGGCATCGCATTCGCTTACTTTAAAGCCAGATAAAATTTAAAATATCGTACTTAGGAGGAATCTGTTTGCGCCAATCGAATTTTCTGCTCAAAATATACAAGAAAATATCGAAAAAGTATCCGATTTGAGACTTTCACTTTTTGGGGTAAAAAAGTTTCAAAGGGGTTAACCTTTGAATTTTTTCAAAAATCGTCAAAAATTTCACTGGTGATTTTAGTGCATAAATCGACTAATTTCGATGCGTAGAGTTCGAAAAACGCGCTGGATCATGGCGCAAACACTTTAATCCGTCTTAAAATGCGAAGTAAAGGAGGGTCAAATTGGCATCGCATTCGCTTACTTTAAAGCCAGATAAAATTTAAAATATCGTACTTAGGAGGAATCTGTTTGCGCCAATCGAATTTTCTGCTCAAAATATACAAGAAAATATCGAAAAAGTATCCGATTTGAGACTTTCACTTTTTGGGGTAAAAAAGTTTCGAAGGGGTTAACCTTTGAATTTTTTCAAAAATCGTCAAAAATTTCACTGGTGATTTTAGTGCATAAATCGACTAATTTCGATGCGTAGAGTTCGAAAAACGCGCTGGATCATGGCGCAAACACTTTAATCCGTCGCAAAATGCGAAGTAAAGGAGGGTCAAATTGGCATCGCATTCGCTTACTTTAAAGCCAGATAAAATTTAAAATATCGTACTTAGGAGGAATCTGTTTGCGCCAATCGAATTTTCTGCTCAAAATATACAAGAAAATATCGAAAAAGTATCCGATTTGAGACTTTCACATTTTGGGGTAAAAAAGTTTCAAAGGGGTTAACCTTTGAATTTTTTCAAAAATCGTCAAAAATTTCACTGGTGATTTTAGTGCATAAATCGACTAATTTCGATGCGTAGAGTTCGAAAAACGCGCTGGATCATGGCGCAAACACTTTAATCCGTCGCAAAATGCGAAGTAAAGGAGGGTCAAATTGGCATCGCATTCGCTTACTTTAAAGCCAGATAAAATTTAAAATATCGTACTTAGGAGGAATCTGTTTGCGCCAATCGAATTTTCTGCTCAAAATATACAAGAAAATATCGAAAAAGTATCCGATTTGAGACTTTCACTTTTTGGGGTAAAAAAGTTTCAAAGGGGTTAACCTTTGAATTTTTTCAAAAATCGTCAAAAATTTCACTGGTGATTTTAGTGCATAAATCGACTAATTTCGATGCGTAGAGTTCGAAAAACGCGCTGGATCATGGCGCAAACACTTTAATCCGTCGCAAAATGCGAAGTAAAGGAGGGTCAAATTGGCATCGCATTCGCTTACTTTAAAGCCAGATAAAATTTAAAATATCGTACTTAAGAGGAATCTGTTTGCGCCAATCGAATTTTCTGCTCAAAATATACAAGAAAATATCGAAAAAGTATCCGATTTGAGACTTTCACTTTTTGGGGTAAAAAAGTTTCAAAGGGGTTAACCTTTGAATTTTTTCAAAAATCGTCATAAATTTCACTGGTGATTTTAGTGCATAAATCGACTAATTTCGATGCGTAGAGTTCGAAAAACGCGCTGGATCATGGCGCAAACACTTTAATCCGTCGCAAAATGCGAAGTAAAGGAGGGTCAAATTGGCATCGCATTCGCTTACTTTAAAGCCAGATAAAATTTAAAATATCGTACTTAGGAGGAATCTGTTTGCGCCAATCGAATTTTCTGCTCAAAATATACAAGAAAATATCGAAAAAGTATCCGATTTGGGACTTTCACTTTTTGGGGTAAAAAAGGTTCAAAAGGGTTAACCTTTGAATTTTTTCAAAAATCGTCAAAAATTTCACTGGTGATTTTAGTGCATAAATCGACTAATTTCGATGCGTAGAGTTCGAAAAACGCGCTGGATCATGGCGCAAACACTTTAATCCGTCACAAAATGCGAAGTAAAGGAGGGTCAAATTGGCATCGCATTCGCTTACTTTAAAGCCAGATAAAATTTAAAATATCGTACTTAGGAGGAATCTGTTTGCGCCAATCGAATTTTCTGCTCAAAATATACAAGAAAATATCGAAAAAGTATCCGATTTGAGACTTTCACTTTTTGGGGTAAAAAAGTTTCAAAGGGGTTAACCTTTGAATTTTTTCAAAAATCGTCAAAAATTTCACTGGTGATTTTAGTGCATAAATCGACTAATTTCGATGCGTAGAGTTCGAAAAACGCGCTGGATCATGGCGCAAACACTTTAATACGTCGCAAAATGCGAAGTAAAGGAGGGTCAAATTGGCATCGCATTCGCTTACTTTAAAGCCAGATAAAATTTAAAATATCATACTTAGGAGGAATCTGTTTGCGCCAATCGAATTTTCTGCTCAAAATATACAAGAAAATATCGAAAAAGTATCCGATTTGAGACTTTCACTTTTTGGGGTAAAAAAGTTTCAAAGGGGTTAATCTTTGAATTTTTTCAAAAATCGTCAAAAATTTCACTGGTGATTTTAGTGCATAAATCGACTAATTTCGATGCGTAGAGTTCGAAAAACGCGCTGGATCATGGCGCAAACACTTTAATCCGTCGCAAAATGCGAAGTAAAGGAGGGTCAAATTGGCATCGCATTCGCTTACTTTAAAGCCAGATAAAATTTAAAATATCGTACTTAGGAGGAATCTGTTTGCGCCAATCGAATTTTCTGCTCAAAATATACAAGAAAATATCGAAAAAGTATCCGATTTGAGACTTTCACTTTTTGGGGTAAAAAAGTTTCAAAGGGGTTAACCTTTGAATTTTTTCAAAAATCGTCCAAAAATTTCACTGGTGATTTTAGTGCATAAATCGACTAATTTCGATGCGTAGAGTTCGAAAAACGCGCTGGATCATGGCGCAAACACTTTAATCCGTCGCAAAATGCGAAGTAAAGGAGGGTCAAATTGGCATCGCATTCGCTTACTTTAAAGCCAGATAAAATTTAAAATATCGTACTTAGGAGGAATCTGTTTGCGCCAATCGAATTTTCTGCTCAAAATATACAAGAAAATATCGAAAAAGTATCCGATTTGAGACTTTCACTTTTTGGGGTAAAAAAGTTTCAAAGGGGTTAACCTTTGAATTTTTTCAAAAATCGTCAAAAATTTCACTGGTGATTTTAGTGCATAAATCGACTAATTTCGATGCGTAGAGTTCGAAAAACGCGCTGGATCATGGCGCAAACACTTTAATCCGTCGCAAAATGCGAAGTAAAGGAGGGTCAAATTGGCATCGCATTCGCTTACTTTAAAGCCAGATAAAATTTAAAATATCGTACTTAGGAGGAATCTGTTTGCGCCAATCGAATTTTCTGCTCAAAATATACAAGAAAATATCGAAAAAGTATCCGATTTGAGACTTTCACTTTTTGGGGTAAAAAAGTTTCAAAGGGGTTAACCTTTGAATTTTTTCAAAAATCGTCAAAAATTTCACTGGTGATTTTAGTGCATAAATCGACTAATTTCGATGCGTAGAGTTCGAAAAACGCGCTGGATCATGGCGCAAACACTTTAATCCGTCACAAAATGCGAAGTAAAGGAGGGTCAAATTGGCATCGCATTCGCTTACTTTAAAGCCAGATAAAATTTAAAATATCGTACTTAGGAGGAATCTGTTTGCGCCAATCGAATTTTCTGCTCAAAATATACAAGAAAATATCGAAAAAGTATCCGATTTGAGACTTTCACTTTTTGGGGTAAAAAAGTTTCAAA
Source organism: Cantharis rustica (assembly GCA_911387805.1). Classification (NCBI taxonomy): domain Eukaryota; kingdom Metazoa; phylum Arthropoda; class Insecta; order Coleoptera; family Cantharidae; genus Cantharis; species Cantharis rustica. Next base: position 1,212,230 of record OU426878.1, on the reverse strand, counting down.
GGGGTTAACCTTTGAATTTTTTCAAAAATCGTCAAAAATTTCACTGGTGATTTTAGTGCATAAATCGACTAATTACGATGCGTAGAGTTCGAAAAACGCGCTGGATCACGGCGCAAACACTTTAATCCGTCGCAAAATGCGAAGTAAAGGAGGGTCAAATTGGCATCGCATTCGCTTACTTTAAAGCCAGATAAAATTTAAAATATCGTACTTAGGAGGAATCTGTTTGCGCCAATCGAATTTTCTGCTCAAAATATACAAGAAAATATCGAAAAAGTATCCGATTTGAGACTTTCACTTTTTGGGGTAAAAAAGTTTCAAAGGGTTAACCTTTGAATTTTTTCAAAAATCGTCAAAAATTTCACTGGTGATTTTAGTGCATAAATCGACTAATTTCGATGCGTAGAGTTCGAAAAACGCGCTGGATCATGGCGCAAACACTTTAATACGTCGCAAAATGCGAAGTAAAGGAGGGTCAAATTGGCATCGCATTCGCTTACTTTAAAGCCAGATAAAATTTAAAATATCGTACTTAGGAGGAATCTGTTTGCGCCAATCGAATTTTCTGCTCAAAATATACAAGAAAATATCGAAAAAGTATCCGATTTGAGACTTTCACTTTTTGGGGTAAAAAAGTTTCAAAGGGGTTAACCTTTGAATTTTTTCAAAAATCGTCAAAAATTTCACTGGTGATTTTAGTGCATAAATCGACTAATTTCGATGCGTAGAGTTCGAAAAACGCGCTGGATCATGGCGCAAACACTTTAATCCGTCGCAAAATGCGAAGTAAAGGAGGGTCAAATTGGCATCGCATTCGCTTACTTTAAAGCCAGATAAAATTTAAAATATCGTACTTAGGAGGAATCTGTTTGCGCCAATCGAATTTTCTGCTCAAAATATACAAGAAAATATCGAAAAAGTATCCGATTTGAGACTTTCACTTTTTGGGGTAAAAAAGTTTCAAAGGGGTTAACCTTTGAATTTTTTCAAAAATCGTCAAAAATTTCACTGGTGATTTTAGTGCATAAATCGACTAATTTCGATGCGTAGAGTTCGAAAAACGCGCTGGATCATGGCGCAAACACTTTAATCCGTCGCAAAATGCGAAGTAAAGGAGGGTCAAATTGGCATCGCATTCGCTTACTTTAAAGCCAGATAAAATTTAAAATATCGTACTTAGGAGGAATCTGTTTGCGCCAATCGAATTTTCTGCTCAAAATATACAAGAAAATATCGAAAAAGTATCCGATTTGAGACTTTCACTTTTTGGGGTAAAAAAGTTTCAAAGGGGTTAACCTTTGAATTTTTTCAAAAATCGTCAAAAATTTCACTGGTGATTTTAGTGCATAAATCGACTAATTTCGATGCGTAGAGTTCGAAAAACGCGCTGGATCATGGCGCAAACACTTTAATCCGTCTTAAAATGCGAAGTAAAGGAGGGTCAAATTGGCATCGCATTCGCTTACTTTAAAGCCAGATAAAATTTAAAATATCGTACTTAGGAGGAATCTGTTTGCGCCAATCGAATTTTCTGCTCAAAATATACAAGAAAATATCGAAAAAGTATCCGATTTGAGACTTTCACTTTTTGGGGTAAAAAAGTTTCAAAGGGGTTAACCTTTGAATTTTTTCAAAAATAGTCAAAAATTTCACTGGTGATTTTAGTGCATAAATCGACTAATTTCGATGCGTAGAGTTCGAAAAACGCGCTGGATCATGGCGCAAACACTTTAATCCGTCGCAAAATGCGAAGTAAAGGAGGGTCAAATTGGCATCGCATTCGCTTACTTTAAAGCCAGATAAAATTTAAAATATCGTACTTAGGAGGAATCTGTTTGCGCCAATCGAATTTTCTGCTCAAAATATACAAGAAAATATCGAAAAAGTATCCGATTTGAGACTTTCACTTTTTGGGGTAAAAAAGTTTCAAAGGGGTTAACCTTTGAATTTTTTCAAAAATCGTCAAAAATTTCACTGGTGATTTTAGTGCATAAATCGACTAATTTCGATGCGTAGAGTTCAAAAAACGCGCTGGATCATGGCGCAAACACTTTAATCCGTCGCAAAATGCGAAGTAAAGGAGGGTCAAATTGGCATCGCATTCGCTTACTTTAAAGCCAGATAAAATTTAAAATATCGTACTTAGGAGGAATCTGTTTGCGCCAATCGAATTTTCTGCTCAAAATATACAAGAAAATATCGAAAAAGTATCCGATTTGAGACTTTCACTTTTTGGGGTAAAAAAGTTTCAAAGGGGTTAACCTTTGAATTTTTTCAAAAATCGTCAAAAATTTCACTGGTGATTTTAGTGCATAAATCGACTAATTTCGATGCGTAGAGTTCAAAAAACGCGCTGGATCATGGCGCAAACACTTTAATCCGTCGCAAAATGCGAAGTAAAGGAGGGTCAAATTGGCATCGCATTCGCTTACTTTAAAGCCAGATAAAATTTAAAATATCGTACTTAGGAGGAATCTGTTTGCGCCAATCGAATTTTCTGCTCAAAATATACAAGAAAATATCGAAAAAGTATCCGATTTGAGACTTTCACTTTTTGGGGTAAAAAAGTTTCAAAGGGGTTAACCTTTGAATTTTTTCAAAAATCGTCAAAAATTTCACTGGTGATTTTAGTGCATAAATCGACTAATTTCGATGCGTAGAGTTCGAAAAACGCGCTGGATCATGGCGCAAACACTTTAATCCGTCGCAAAATGCGAAGTAAAGGAGGGTCAAATTGGCATCGCATTCGCTTACTTTAAAGCCAGATAAAATTTAAAATATCGTACTTAGGAGGAATCTGTTTGCGCCAATCGAATTTTCTGCTCAAAATATACAAGAAAATATTTCACTGGTGATTTTAGTGCATAAATCGACTAATTTCGATGCGTAGAGTTCGAAAAACGCGCTGGATCATGGCGCAAACACTTTAATCCGTCGCAAAATGCGAAGTAAAGGAGGGTCAAATTGGCATCGCATTCGCTTACTTTAAAGCCAGATAAAATTTAAAATATCGTACTTAGGAGGAATCTGTTTGCGCCAATCGAATTTTCTGCTCAAAATATACAAGAAAATATCGAAAAAGTATCCGATTTGAGACTTTCACTTTTTGGGGTAAAAAAGTTTCAAAGGGGTTAACCTTTGAATTCTTTCAAAAATCGTCAATAATTTCACTGTTGATTTTAGTGCATAAATCGACTAATTTCGATGCGTAGAGTTCGAAAAACGCGCTGGATCATGGCGCAAACACTTTAATCCGTCGCAAAATGCGAAGTAAAGGAGGGTCAAATTGGCATCGCATTCGCTTACTTTAAAGCCAGATAAAATTTAAAATATCGTACTTAGGAGGAATCTGTTTGCGCCAATCGAATTTTCTGCTCAAAATATACAAGAAAATATCGAAAAAGTATCCGATTTGAGACTTTCACTTTTTGGGGTAAAAAAGTTTCAAAGGGGTTAACCTTTGAATTTTTTCAAAAATCGTCAAAAATTTCACTGGTGATTTTAGTGCATAAATCGACTAATTTCGATGCGTAGAGTTCGAAAAACGCGCTGGATCATGGCGCAAACACTTTAATCCGTCGCAAAATGCGAAGTAAAGGAGGGTCAAATTGGCATCGCATTCGCTTACTTTAAAGCCAGATAAAATTTAAAATATCGTACTTAGGAGGAATCTGTTTGCGCCAATCGAATTTTCTGCTCAAAATATACAAGAAAATATCGAAAAAGTATCCGATTTGAGACTTTCACTTTTTGGGGTAAAAAAGTTTCAAAGGGGTTAACCTTTGATTTTTTCAAAAATCGTCAAAAATTTCACTGGTGATTTTAGTGCATAAATCGACTAATTTCGATGCGTAGAGTTCGAAAAACGCGCTGGATCATGGCGCAAACACTTTAATCCGTCGCAAAATGCGAAGTAAAGGAGGGTCAAATTGGCATCGCATTCGCTTACTTTAAAGCCAGATAAAATTTAAAATATCGTACTTAGGAGGAATCTGTTTGCGCCAATCGAATTTTCTGCTCAAAATATACAAGAAAATATCGAAAAAGTATCCGATTTGAGACTTTCACTTTTTGGGGTAAAAAAGTTTCAAAGGGGTTAACCTTTGAATTTTTTCAAAAATCGTCAAAAATTTCACTGGTGATTTTAGTGCATAAATCGACTAATTTCGATGCGTAGAGTTCGAAAAACGCGCTGGATCATGGCGCAAACACTTTAATCCGTCGCAAAATGCGAAGTAAAGGAGGGTCAAATTGGCATCGCATTCGCTTACTTTAAAGCCAGATAAAATTTAAAATATCGTACTTAGGAGGAATCTGTTTGCGCCAATCGAATTTTCTGCTCAAAATATACAAGAAAATATCGAAAAAGTATCCGATTTGAGACTTTCACTTTTTGGAGTAAAAAAGTTTCAAAGGGGTTAACCTTTGAATATTTTCAAAAATCGTCAAAAATTTCACTGGTGATTTTAGTGCATAAATCGACTAATTTCGATGCGTAGAGTTCGAAAAACGCGCTGGATCATGGCGCAAACACTTTAATCCGTCGCAAAATGCGAAGTAAAGGAGGGTCAAATTGGCATCGCATTCGCTTACTTTAAAGCCAGATAAAATTTAAAATATCGTACTTAGGAGGAATCTGTTTGCGCCAATCGAATTTTCTGCTCAAAATATACAAGAAAATATCGAAAAAGTATCCGATTTGAGACTTTCACTTTTTGGGGTAAAAAAGTTTCAAAGGGGTTAACCTTTGAATTTTTTCAAAAATCGTCAAAAATTTCACTGGTGATTTTAGTGCATAAATCGACTAATTTCGATGCGTAGAGTTCGAAAAACGCGCTGGATCATGGCGCAAACACTTTAATCCGTCGCAAAATGCGAAGTAAAGGAGGGTCAAATTGGCATCGCATTCGCTTACTTTAAAGCCAGATAAAATTTAAAATATCGTACTTAGGGGGAATCTGTTTGCGCCAATCGAATTTTCTGCTCAAAATATACAAGAAAATATCGAAAAAGTATCCGATTTGAGACTTTCACTTTTTGGGGTAAAAAAGTTTCAAAGGGGTTAACCTTTGAATTTTTTCAAAAATCGTCAAAAATTTCACTGGTGATTTTAGTGCATAAATCGACTAATTTCGATGCGTAGAGTTCGAAAAACGCGCTGGATCATGGCGCAAACACTTTAATCCGTCGCAAAATGCGAAGTAAAGGAGGGTCAAATTGGCATCGCATTCGCTTACTTTAAAGCCAGATAAAATTTAAAATATCGTACTTAAGAGGAATCTGTTTGCGCCAATTGAATTTTCTGCTCAAAATATACAAGAAAATATCGAAAAAGTATCCGATTTGAGACTTTCACTTTTTGGGGTAAAAAAGTTTCAAAGGGGTTAACCTTTGAATTTTTTCAAAAATCGTCAATAATTTCACTGGTGATTTTAGTGCATAAATCGACTAATTTCGATGCGTAGAGTTCGAAAAACGCGCTGGATCATGGCGCAAACACTTTAATCCGTCGCAAAATGCGAAGTAAAGGAGGGTCAAATTGGCATCGCATTCGCTTACTTTAAAGCCAGATAAAATTTAAAATATCGTACTTAGGAGGAATCTGTTTGCGCCAATCGAATTTTCTGCTCAAAATATACAAGAAAATATCGAAAAAGTATCCGATTTGAGACTTTCACTTTTTGGGGTAAAAAAGTTTCAAAGGGGTTAACCTTTGAATTTTTTCAAAAATCGTCAAAAATTTCACTGGTGATTTTAGTGCATAAATCGACTAATTTCGATGCGTAGAGTTCGAAAAACGCGCTGGATCATGGCGCAAACACTTTAATCCGTCGCAAAATGCGAAGTAAAGGAGGGTCAAATTGGCATCGCATTCGCTTACTTTAAAGCCAGATAAAATTTAAAATATCGTACTTAGGAGGAATCTGTTTGCGCCAATCGAATTTTCTGCTCAAAATATACAAGAAAATATCGAAAAAGTATCCGATTTGAGACTTTCACTTTTTGGGGTAAAAAAGTTTCAAAGGGGTTAACCTTTGAATTTTTTCAAAAATCGTCAAAAATTTCACTGGTGATTTTAGTGCATAAATCGACTAATTTCGATGCGTAGAGTTCGAAAAACGCGCTGGATCATGGCGCAAACACTTTAATCCGTCGCAAAATGCGAAGTAAAGGAGGGTCAAATTGGCATCGCATTCGCTTACTTTAAAGCCAGATAAAATTTAAAATATCGTACTTAAGAGGAATCTGTTTGCGCCAATCGAATTTTCTGCTCAAAATATACAAGAAAATATCGAAAAAGTATCCGATTTGAGACTTTCACTTTTTGGGGTAAAAAAGTTTCAAAGGGGTTAACCTTTGAATTTTTTCAAAAATAGTCAAAAATTTCACTGGTGATTTTAGTGCATAAATCGACTAATTTCGATGCGTAGAGTTCGAAAAACGCGCTGGATCATGGCGCAAACACTTTAATCCGTCGCAAAATGCGAAGTAAAGGAGGGTCAAATTGGCATCGCATTCGCTTACTTTAAAGCCAGATAAAATTTAAAATATCGTACTTAGGAGGAATCTGTTTGCGCCAATCGAATTTTCTGCTCTAAAAATATACAAGAAAATATCGAAAAAGTATCCGATTTGAGACTTTCACTTTTTGGGGTAAAAAAGTTTCAAAGGGGTTAACCTTTGAATTTTTTCAAAAATCGTCAATAATTTCACTGGTGATTTTAGTGCATATATCGACTAATTTCGATGCGTAGAGTTCGAAAAACGCGCTGGATCATGGCGCAAACACTTTAATCCGTCGCAAAATGCGAAGTAAAGGAGGGTCAAATTGGCATCGCATTCGCTTACTTTAAAGCCAGATAAAATTTAAAATATCGTACTTAGGAGGAATCTGTTTGCGCCAATCGAATTTTCTGCTCAAAATATACAAGAAAATATCGAAAAAGTATCCGATTTGAGACTTTCACTTTTTGGGGTAAAAAAGTTTCAAAGGGGTTAACCTTTGAATTTTTTCAAAAACGTCAAAAATTTCACTGGTGATTTTAGTGCATAAATCGACTAATTTCGATGCGTAGAGTTCGAAAAACGCGCTGGATCATGGCGCAAACACTTTAATCCGTCGCAAAATGCGAAGTAAAGGAGGGTCAAATTGGCATCGCATTCGCTTACTTTAAAGCCAGATAAAATTTAAAATATCGTACTTAGGAGGAATCTGTTTGCGCCAATCGAATTTTCTGCTCAAAATATACAAGAAAATATCGAAAAAGTATCCGATTTGAGACTTTTACTTTTTGAGGTAAAAAAGTTTCAAAGGGGTTAACCTTTGAATTTTTTCAAAAATCGTCAATAATTTCACTGGTGATTTTAGTGCATAAATCGACTAATTTCGATGCGTAGAGTTCGAAAAACGCGCTGGATCATGGCGCAAACACTTTAATCCGTCGCAAAATGCGAAGTAAAGGAGGGTCAAATTGGCATCGCATTCGCTTACTTTAAAGCCAGATAAAATTTAAAATATCGTACTTAGGAGGAATCTGTTTGCGCCAATCGAATTTTCTGCTCAAAATATACAAGAAAATATCGAAAAAGTATCCGATTTGAGACTTTCACTTTTTGGGGTAAAAAAGTTTCAAAGGGGTTAACCTTTGAATTCTTTCAAAAATCGTCAATAATTTCACTGTTGATTTTAGTGCATAAATCGACTAATTTCGATGCGTAGAGTTCGAAAAACGCGCTGGATCATGGCGCAAACACTTTAATCCGTCGCAAAATGCGAAGTAAAGGAGGGTCAAATTGGCATCGCATTCGCTTACTTTAAAGCCAGATAAAATTTAAAATATCGTACTTAGGAGGAATCTGTTTGCGCCAATCGAATTTTCTGCTCAAAATATACAAGAAAATATCGAAAAAGTATCCGATTTGAGACTTTCACTTTTTGGGGTAAAAAAGTTTCAAAGGGGTTAACCTTTGAATTTTTTCAAAAATCGTCAAAAATTTCACTGGTGATTTTAGTGCATAAATCGACTAATTTCGATGCGTAGAGTTCGAAAAACGCGCTGGATCATGGCGCAAACACTTTAATCCGTCGCAAAATGCGAAGTAAAGGAGGGTCAAATTGGCATCGCATTCGCTTACTTTAAAGCCAGATAAAATTTAAAATATCGTACTTAGGAGGAATCTGTTTGCGCCAATCGAATTTTCTGCTCAAAATATACAAGAAAATATCGAAAAAGTATCCGATTTGAGACTTTCACTTTTTGGGGTAAAAAAGTTTCAAAGGGGTTAACCTTTGATTTTTTCAAAAATCGTCAAAAATTTCACTGGTGATTTTAGTGCATAAATCGACTAATTTCGATGCGTAGAGTTCGAAAAACGCGCTGGATCATGGCGCAAACACTTTAATCCGTCGCAAAATGCGAAGTAAAGGAGGGGCAAATTGGCATCGCATTCGCTTACTTTAAAGCCAGATAAAATTTAAAATATCGTACTTAGGAGGAATCTGTTTGCGCCAATCGAATTTTCTGCTCAAAATATACAAGAAAATATCGAAAAAGTATCCGATTTGAGACTTTCACTTTTTGGGGTAAAAAAGTTTCAAAGGGGTTAACCTTTGAATTTTTTCAAAAATCGTCAAAAATTTCACTGGTGATTTTAGTGCATAAATCGACTAATTTCGATGCGTAGAGTTCGAAAAACGCGCTGGATCATGGCGCAAACACTTTAATCCGTCGCAAAATGCGAAGTAAAGGAGGGTCAAATTGGCATCGCATTCGCTTACTTTAAAGCCAGATAAAATTTAAAATATCGTACTTAGGAGGAATCTGTTTGCGCCAATCGAATTTTCTGCTCAAAATATACAAGAAAATATCGAAAAAGTATCCGATTTGAGACTTTCACTTTTTGGAGTAAAAAAGTTTCAAAGGGGTTAACCTTTGAATATTTTCAAAAATCGTCAAAAATTTCACTGGTGATTTTAGTGCATAAATCGACTAATTTCGATGCGTAGAGTTCGAAAAACGCGCTGGATCATGGCGCAAACACTTTAATCCGTCGCAAAATGCGAAGTAAAGGAGGGTCAAATTGGCATCGCATTCGCTTACTTTAAAGCCAGATAAAATTTAAAATATCGTACTTAGGAGGAATCTGTTTGCGCCAATCGAATTTTCTGCTCAAAATATACAAGAAAATATCGAAAAAGTATCCGATTTGAGACTTTCACTTTTTGGGGTAAAAAAGTTTCAAAGGGGTTAACCTTTGAATTTTTTCAAAAATCGTCAAAAATTTCACTGGTGATTTTAGTGCATAAATCGACTAATTTCGATGCGTAGAGTTCGAAAAACGCGCTGGATCATGGCGCAAACACTTTAATCCGTCGCAAAATGCGAAGTAAAGGAGGGTCAAATTGGCATCGCATTCGCTTACTTTAAAGCCAGATAAAATTTAAAATATCGTACTTAGGGGGAATCTGTTTGCGCCAATCGAATTTTCTGCTCAAAATATACAAGAAAATATCGAAAAAGTATCCGATTTGAGACTTTCACTTTTTGGGGTAAAAAAGTTTCAAAGGGGTTAACCTTTGAATTTTTTCAAAAATCGTCAAAAATTTCACTGGTGATTTTAGTGCATAAATCGACTAATTTCGATGCGTAGAGTTCGAAAAACGCGCTGGATCATGGCGCAAACACTTTAATCCGTCGCAAAATGCGAAGTAAAGGAGGGTCAAATTGGCATCGCATTCGCTTACTTTAAAGCCAGATAAAATTTAAAATATCGTACTTAAGAGGAATCTGTTTGCGCCAATTGAATTTTCTGCTCAAAATATACAAGAAAATATCGAAAAAGTATCCGATTTGAGACTTTCACTTTTTGGGGTAAAAAAGTTTCAAAGGGGTTAACCTTTGAATTTTTTCAAAAATCGTCAATAATTTCACTGGTGATTTTAGTGCATAAATCGACTAATTTCGATGCGTAGAGTTCGAAAAACGCGCTGGATCATGGCGCAAACACTTTAATCCGTCGCAAAATGCGAAGTAAAGGAGGGTCAAATTGGCATCGCATTCGCTTACTTTAAAGCCAGATAAAATTTAAAATATCGTACTTAGGAGGAATCTGTTTGCGCCAATCGAATTTTCTGCTCAAAATATACAAGAAAATATCGAAAAAGTATCCGATTTGAGACTTTCACTTTTTGGGGTAAAAAAGTTTCAAAGGGGTTAACCTTTGAATTTTTTCAAAAATCGTCAAAAATTTCACTGGTGATTTTAGTGCATAAATCGACTAATTTCGATGCGTAGAGTTCGAAAAACGCGCTGGATCATGGCGCAAACACTTTAATCCGTCGCAAAATGCGAAGTAAAGGAGGGTCAAATTGGCATCGCATTCGCTTACTTTAAAGCCAGATAAAATTTAAAATATCGTACTTAGGAGGAATCTGTTTGCGCCAATCGAATTTTCTGCTCAAAATATACAAGAAAATATCGAAAAAGTATCCGATTTGAGACTTTCACTTTTTGGGGTAAAAAAGTTTCAAAGGGGTTAACCTTTGAATTTTTTCAAAAATCGTCAAAAATTTCACTGGTGATTTTAGTGCATAAATCGACTAATTTCGATGCGTAGAGTTCGAAAAACGCGCTGGATCATGGCGCAAACACTTTAATCCGTCGCAAAATGCGAAGTAAAGGAGGGTCAAATTGGCATCGCATTCGCTTACTTTAAAGCCAGATAAAATTTAAAATATCGTACTTAAGAGGAATCTGTTTGCGCCAATCGAATTTTCTGCTCAAAATATACAAGAAAATATCGAAAAAGTATCCGATTTGAGACTTTCACTTTTTGGGGTAAAAAAGTTTCAAAGGGGTTAACCTTTGAATTTTTTCAAAAATAGTCAAAAATTTCACTGGTGATTTTAGTGCATAAATCGACTAATTTCGATGCGTAGAGTTCGAAAAACGCGCTGGATCATGGCGCAAACACTTTAATCCGTCGCAAAATGCGAAGTAAAGGAGGGTCAAATTGGCATCGCATTCGCTTACTTTAAAGCCAGATAAAATTTAAAATATCGTACTTAGGAGGAATCTGTTTGCGCCAATCGAATTTTCTGCTCTAAAAATATACAAGAAAATATCGAAAAAGTATCCGATTTGAGACTTTCACTTTTTGGGGTAAAAAAGTTTCAAAGGGGTTAACCTTTGAATTTTTTCAAAAATCGTCAATAATTTCACTGGTGATTTTAGTGCATATATCGACTAATTTCGATGCGTAGAGTTCGAAAAACGCGCTGGATCATGGCGCAAACACTTTAATCCGTCGCAAAATGCGAAGTAAAGGAGGGTCAAATTGGCATCGCATTCGCTTACTTTAAAGCCAGATAAAATTTAAAATATCGTACTTAGGAGGAATCTGTTTGCGCCAATCGAATTTTCTGCTCAAAATATACAAGAAAATATCGAAAAAGTATCCGATTTGAGACTTTCACTTTTTGGGGTAAAAAAGTTTCAAAGGGGTTAACCTTTGAATTTTTTCAAAAACGTCAAAAATTTCACTGGTGATTTTAGTGCATAAATCGACTAATTTCGATGCGTAGAGTTCGAAAAACGCGCTGGATCATGGCGCAAACACTTTAATCCGTCGCAAAATGCGAAGTAAAGGAGGGTCAAATTGGCATCGCATTCGCTTACTTTAAAGCCAGATAAAATTTAAAATATCGTACTTAGGAGGAATCTGTTTGCGCCAATCGAATTTTCTGCTCAAAATATACAAGAAAATATCGAAAAAGTATCCGATTTGAGACTTTTACTTTTTGAGGTAAAAAAGTTTCAAAGGGGTTAACCTTTGAATTTTTTCAAAAATCGTCAATAATTTCACTGGTGATTTTAGTGCATAAATCGACTAATTTCGATGCGTAGAGTTCGAAAAACGCGCTGGATCATGGCGCAAACACTTTAATCCGTCGCAAAATGCGAAGTAAAGGAGGGTCAAATTGGCATCGCATTCGCTTACTTTAAAGCCAGATAAAATTTAAAATATCGTACTTAGGAGGAATCTGTTTGCGCCAATCGAATTTTCTGCTCAAAATATACAAGAAAATATCGAAAAAGTATCCGATTTGAGACTTTCACTTTTTGGGGTAAAAAAGTTTCAAAGGGGTTAACCTTTGAATTTTTTCAAAAATCGTCAAAAATTTCACTGGTGATTTTAGTGCATAAATCGACTAATTTCGATGCGTAGAGTTCGAAAAACGCGCTGGATCATGGCGCAAACACTTTAATCCGTCGCAAAATGCGAAGTAAAGGAGGGTCAAATTGGCATCGCATTCGCTTACTTTAAAGCCAGATAAAATTTAAAATATCGTACTTAGGAGGAATCTGTTTGCGCCAATCGAATTTTCTGCTCAAAATATACAAGAAAATATCGAAAAAGTATCCGATTTGAGACTTTCACTTTTTGGGGTAAAAAAGTTTCAAAGGGGTTAACCTTTGAATTTTTTCAAAAATCGTCAAAAATTTCACTGGTGATTTTAGTGCATAAATCGACTAATTTCGATGCGTAGAGTTCGAAAAACGCGCTGGATCATGGCGCAAACACTTTAATCCGTCGCAAAATGCGAAGTAAAGGAGGGTCAAATTGGCATCGCATTCGCTTACTTTAAAGCCAGATAAAATTTAAAATATCGTACTTAGGAGGAATCTGTTTGCGCCAATCGAATTTTCTGCTCAAAATATACAAGAAAATATCGAAAAAGTATCCGATTTGAGACTTTCACTTTTTGGGGTAAAAAAGTTTCAAAGGGGTTAACCTTTGAATTTTTTCAAAATTCGTCAAAAATTTCACTGGTGATTTTAGTGCATAAATCGACTAATTTCGATGCGTAGAGTTCGAAAAACGCGCTGGATCATGGCGCAAACACTTTAATCCGTCGCAAAATGCGAAGTAAAGGAGGGTCCAATTGGCATCGCATTCGCTTACTTTAAAGCCAGATAAAATTTAAAATATCGTACTTAGGAGGAATCTGTTTGCGCCAATCGAATTTTCTGCTCAAAATATACAAGAAAATATCGAAAAAGTATCCGATTTGAGACTTTCACTTTTTGGGGTAAAAAAGTTTCAAAGGGGTTAACCTTTGAATTTTTTCAAAAATTGTCAATAATTTCACTGGTGATTTTAGTGCATAAATCGACTAATTTCGATGCGTAGAGTTCGAAAAACGCGCTGGATCATGGCGCAAACACTTTAATCCGTCGCAAAATGCGAAGTAAAGGAGGGTCAAATTGGCATCGCATTCGCTTACTTTAAAGCCAGATAAAATTTAAAATATCGTACTTAGGAGGAATCTGTTTGCGCCAATCGAATTTTCTGCTCAAAATATACAAGAAAATATTTCACTGGTGATTTTAGTGCATAAATCGACTAATTTCGATGCGTAGAGTTCGAAAAACGCGCTGGATCATGGCGCAAACACTTTAATCCGTCGCAAAATGCGAAGTAAAGGAGGGTCAAATTGGCATCGCATTCGCTTACTTTAAAGCCAGATAAAATTTAAAATATCGTACTTAGGAGGAATCTGTTTGCGCCAATCGAATTTTCTGCTCAAAATATACAAGAAAATATCGAAAAAGTATCCGATTTGAGACTTTCACTTTTTGGGGTAAAAAAGTTTCAAAGGGGTTAACCTTTGAATTCTTTCAAAAATCGTCAATAATTTCACTGTTGATTTTAGTGCATAAATCGACTAATTTCGATGCGTAGAGTTCGAAAAACGCGCTGGATCATGGCGCAAACACTTTAATCCGTCGCAAAATGCGAAGTAAAGGAGGGTCAAATTGGCATCGCATTCGCTTACTTTAAAGCCAGATAAAATTTAAAATATCGTACTTAGGAGGAATCTGTTTGCGCCAATCGAATTTTCTGCTCAAAATATACAAGAAAATATCGAAAAAGTATCCGATTTGAGACTTTCACTTTTTGGGGTAAAAAAGTTTCAAAGGGGTTAACCTTTGAATTTTTTCAAAAATCGTCAAAAATTTCACTGGTGATTTTAGTGCATAAATCGACTAATTTCGATGCGTAGAGTTCGAAAAACGCGCTGGATCATGGCGCAAACACTTTAATCCGTCGCAAAATGCGAAGTAAAGGAGGGTCAAATTGGCATCGCATTCGCTTACTTTAAAGCCAGATAAAATTTAAAATATCGTACTTAGGAGGAATCTGTTTGCGCCAATCGAATTTTCTGCTCAAAATATACAAGAAAATATCGAAAAAGTATCCGATTTGAGACTTTCACTTTTTGGGGTAAAAAAGTTTCAAAGGGGTTAACCTTTGATTTTTTCAAAAATCGTCAAAAATTTCACTGGTGATTTTAGTGCATAAATCGACTAATTTCGATGCGTAGAGTTCGAAAAACGCGCTGGATCATGGCGCAAACACTTTAATCCGTCGCAAAATGCGAAGTAAAGGAGGGTCAAATTGGCATCGCATTCGCTTACTTTAAAGCCAGATAAAATTTAAAATATCGTACTTAGGAGGAATCTGTTTGCGCCAATCGAATTTTCTGCTCAAAATATACAAGAAAATATCGAAAAAGTATCCGATTTGAGACTTTCACTTTTTGGGGTAAAAAAGTTTCAAAGGGGTTAACCTTTGAATTTTTTCAAAAATCGTCAAAAATTTCACTGGTGATTTTAGTGCATAAATCGACTAATTTCGATGCGTAGAGTTCGAAAAACGCGCTGGATCATGGCGCAAACACTTTAATCCGTCGCAAAATGCGAAGTAAAGGAGGGTCAAATTGGCATCGCATTCGCTTACTTTAAAGCCAGATAAAATTTAAAATATCGTACTTAGGAGGAATCTGTTTGCGCCAATCGAATTTTCTGCTCAAAATATACAAGAAAATATCGAAAAAGTATCCGATTTGAGACTTTCACTTTTTGGGGTAAAAAAGTTTCAAAGGGGTTAACCTTTGAATATTTTCAAAAATCGTCAAAAATTTCACTGGTGATTTTAGTGCATAAATCGACTAATTTCGATGCGTAGAGTTCGAAAAACGCGCTGGATCATGGCGCAAACACTTTAATCCGTCGCAAAATGCGAAGTAAAGGAGGGTCAAATTGGCATCGCATTCGCTTACTTTAAAGCCAGATAAAATTTAAAATATCGTACTTAGGAGGAATCTGTTTGCGCCAATCGAATTTTCTGCTCAAAATATACAAGAAAATATCGAAAAAGTATCCGATTTGAGACTTTCACTTTTTGGGGTAAAAAAGTTTCAAAGGGGTTAACCTTTGAATTTTTTCAAAAATCGTCAAAAATTTCACTGGTGATTTTAGTGCATAAATCGACTAATTTCGATGCGTAGAGTTCGAAAAACGCGCTGGATCATGGCGCAAACACTTTAATCCGTCGCAAAATGCGAAGTAAAGGAGGGTCAAATTGGCATCGCATTCGCTTACTTTAAAGCCAGATAAAATTTAAAATATCGTACTTAGGGGGAATCTGTTTGCGCCAATCGAATTTTCTGCTCAAAATATACAAGAAAATATCGAAAAAGTATCCGATTTGAGACTTTCACTTTTTGGGGTAAAAAAGTTTCAAAGGGGTTAACCTTTGAATTTTTTCAAAAATCGTCAAAAATTTCACTGGTGATTTTAGTGCATAAATCGACTAATTTCGATGCGTAGAGTTCGAAAAACGCGCTGGATCATGGCGCAAACACTTTAATCCGTCGCAAAATGCGAAGTAAAGGAGGGTCAAATTGGCATCGCATTCGCTTACTTTAAAGCCAGATAAAATTTAAAATATCGTACTTAAGAGGAATCTGTTTGCGCCAATCGAATTTTCTGCTCAAAATATACAAGAAAATATCGAAAAAGTATCCGATTTGAGACTTTCACTTTTTGGGGTAAAAAAGTTTCAAAGGGGTTAACCTTTGAATTTTTTCAAAAATCGTCAATAATTTCACTGGTGATTTTAGTGCATAAATCGACTAATTTCGATGCGTAGAGTTCGAAAAACGCGCTGGATCATGGCGCAAACACTTTAATCCGTCGCAAAATGCGAAGTAAAGGAGGGTCAAATTGGCATCGCATTCGCTTACTTTAAAGCCAGATAAAATTTAAAATATCGTACTTAGGAGGAATCTGTTTGCGCCAATCGAATTTTCTGCTCAAAATATACAAGAAAATATCGAAAAAGTATCCGATTTGAGACTTTCACTTTTTGGGGTAAAAAAGTTTCAAAGGGGTTAACCTTTGAATTTTTTCAAAAATCGTCAAAAATTTCACTGGTGATTTTAGTGCATAAATCGACTAATTTCGATGCGTAGAGTTCGAAAAACGCGCTGGATCATGGCGCAAACACTTTAATCCGTCGCAAAATGCGAAGTAAAGGAGGGTCAAATTGGCATCGCATTCGCTTACTTTAAAGCCAGATAAAATTTAAAATATCGTACTTAGGAGGAATCTGTTTGCGCCAATCGAATTTTCTGCTCAAAATATACAAGAAAATATCGAAAAAGTATCCGATTTGAGACTTTCACTTTTTGGGGTAAAAAAGTTTCAAAGGGGTTAACCTTTGAATTTTTTCAAAAATCGTCAAAAATTTCACTGGTGATTTTAGTGCATAAATCGACTAATTTCGATGCGTAGAGTTCGAAAAACGCGCTGGATCATGGCGCAAACACTTTAATCCGTCGCAAAATGCGAAGTAAAGGAGGGTCAAATTGGCATCGCATTCGCTTACTTTAAAGCCAGATAAAATTTAAAATATCGTACTTAGGAGGAATCTGTTTGCGCCAATCGAATTTTCTGCTCAAAATATACAAGAAAATATCGAAAAAGTATCCGATTTGAGACTTTCACTTTTTGGGGTAAAAAAGTTTCAAAGGGGTTAACCTTTGAATTTTTTCAAAAATCGTCAATAATTTCACTGGTGATTTTAGTGCATATATCGACTAATTTCGATGCGTAGAGTTCGAAAAACGCGCTGGATCATGGCGCAAACACTTTAATCCGTCGCAAAATGCGAAGTAAAGGAGGGTCAAATTGGCATCGCATTCGCTTACTTTAAAGCCAGATAAAATTTAAAATATCGTACTTAGGAGGAATCTGTTTGCGCCAATCGAATTTTCTGCTCAAAATATACAAGAAAATATCGAAAATGTATCCGATTTGAGACTTTCACTTTTTGGGGTAAAAAAGTTTCAAAGGGGTTAACCTTTGAATTTTTTCAAAAACGTCAAAAATTTCACTGGTGATTTTAGTGCATAAATCGACTAATTTCGATGCGTAGAGTTCGAAAAACGCGCTGGATCATGGCGCAAACACTTTAATCCGTCGCAAAATGCGAAGTAAAGGAGGGTCAAATTGGCATCGCATTCGCTTACTTTAAAGCCAGATAAAATTTAAAATATCGTACTTAGGAGGAATCTGTTTGCGCCAATCGAATTTTCTGCTCAAAATATACAAGAAAATATCGAAAAAGTATCCAATTTGAGACTTTTACTTTTTGAGGTAAAAAAGTTTCAAAGGGGTTAACCTTTGAATTTTTTCAAAAATCGTCAATAATTTCACTGGTGATTTTAGTGCATAAATCGACTAATTTCGATGCGTAGAGTTCGAAAAACGCGCTGGATCATGGCGCAAACACTTTAATCCGTCGCAAAATGCGAAGTAAAGGAGGGTCAAATTGGCATCGCATTCGCTTACTTTAAAGCCAGATAAAATTTAAAATATCGTACTTAGGAGGAATCTGTTTGCGCCAATCGAATTTTCTGCTCAAAATATACAAGAAAATATCGAAAAAGTATCCGATTTGAGACTTTCACTTTTTGGGGTAAAAAAGTTTCAAAGGGGTTAACCTTTGAATTTTTTCAAAAATCGTCAAAAATTTCACTGGTGATTTTAGTGCATAAATCGACTAATTTCGATGCGTAGAGTTCGAAAAACGCGCTGGATCATGGCGCAAACACTTTAATCCGTCGCAAAATGCGAAGTAAAGGAGGGTCAAATTGGCATCGCATTCGCTTACTTTAAAGCCAGATAAAATTTAAAATATCGTACTTAGGAGGAATCTGTTTGCGCCAATCGAATTTTCTGCTCAAAATATACAAGAAAATATCGAAAAAGTATCCGATTTGAGACTTTCACTTTTTGGGGTAAAAAAGTTTCAAAGGGGTTAACCTTTGAATTTTTTCAAAATTCGTCAAAAATTTCACTGGTGATTTTAGTGCATAAATCGACTAATTTCGATGCGTACAGTTCGAAAAACGCGCTGGATCATGGCGCAAACACTTTAATCCGTCGCAAAATGCGAAGTAAAGGAGGGTCAAATTGGCATCGCATTCGCTTACTTTAAAGCCAGATAAAATTTAAAATATCGTACTTAGGAGGAATCTGTTTGCGCCAATCGAATTTTCTGCTCAAAATATACAAGAAAATATCGAAAAAGTATCCGATTTGAGACTTTCACTTTTTGGGGTAAAAAAGTTTCAAAGGGGTTAACCTTTGAATTTTTTCAAAAATCGTCAAAAATTTCACTGGTGATTTTAGTGCATAAATCGACTAATTTCGATGCGTAGAGTTCGAAAAACGCGCTGGATCATGGCGCAAACACTTTAATCCGTCGCAAAATGCGAAGTAAAGGAGGGTCAAATTGGCATCGCATTCGCTTACTTTAAAGCCAGATAAAATTTAAAATATCGTACTTAGGAGGAATCTGTTTGCGCCAATCGAATTTTCTGCTCAAAATATACAAGAAAATATCGAAAAAGTATCCGATTTGAGACTTTCACTTTTTGGGGTAAAAAAGTTTCAAAGGGGTTAACCTTTGAATTTTTTCAAAAATCGTCAAAAATTTCACTGGTGATTTTAGTGCATAAATCGACTAATTTCGATGCGTAGAGTTCGAAAAACGCGCTGGATCATGGCGCAAACACTTTAATCCGTCGCAAAATGCGAAGTAAAGGAGGGTCAAATTGGCATCGCATTCGCTTACTTTAAAGCCAGATAAAATTTAAAATATCGTACTTAGGAGGAATCTGTTTGCGCCAATCGAATTTTCTGCTCAAAATATACAAGAAAATATCGAAAAAGTATCCGATTTGAGACTTTCACTTTTTGGGGTAAAAAAGTTTCAAAGGGGTTAACCTTTGATTTTTTCAAAAATCGTCAAAAATTTCACTGGTGATTTTAGTGCATAAATCGACTAATTTCGATGCGTAGAGTTCGAAAAACGCGCTGGATCATGGCGCAAACACTTTAATCCGTCGCAAAATGCGAAGTAAAGGAGGGTCAAATTGGCATCGCATTCGCTTACTTTAAAGCCAGATAAAATTTAAAATATCGTACTTAGGAGGAATCTGTTTGCGCCAATCGAATTTTCTGCTCAAAATATACAAGAAAATATCGAAAAAGTATCCGATTTGAGACTTTCACTTTTTGGGGTAAAAAAGTTTCAAAGGGGTTAACCTTTGAATTTTTTCAAAAATCGTCAAAAATTTCACTGGTGATTTTAGTGCATAAATCGACTAATTTCGATGCGTAGAGTTCGAAAAACGCGCTGGATCATGGCGCAAACACTTTAATCCGTCGCAAAATGCGAAGTAAAGGAGGGTCAAATTGGCATCGCATTCGCTTACTTTAAAGCCAGATAAAATTTAAAATATCGTACTTAGGAGGAATCTGTTTGCGCCAATCGAATTTTCTGCTCAAAATATACAAGAAAATATCGAAAAAGTATCCGATTTGAGACTTTCACTTTTTGGGGTAAAAAAGTTTCAAAGGGGTTAACCTTTGAATATTTTCAAAAATCGTCAAAAATTTCACTGGTGATTTTAGTGCATAAATCGACTAATTTCGATGCGTAGAGTTCGAAAAACGCGCTGGATCATGGCGCAAACACTTTAATCCGTCGCAAAATGCGAAGTAAAGGAGGGTCAAATTGGCATCGCATTCGCTTACTTTAAAGCCAGATAAAATTTAAAATATCGTACTTAGGAGGAATCTGTTTGCGCCAATCGAATTTTCTGCTCAAAATATACAAGAAAATATCGAAAAAGTATCCGATTTGAGACTTTCACTTTTTGGGGTAAAAAAGTTTCAAAGGGGTTAACCTTTGAATTTTTTCAAAAATCGTCAAAAATTTCACTGGTGATTTTAGTGCATAAATCGACTAATTTCGATGCGTAGAGTTCGAAAAACGCGCTGGATCATGGCGCAAACACTTTAATCCGTCGCAAAATGCGAAGTAAAGGAGGGTCAAATTGGCATCGCATTCGCTTACTTTAAAGCCAGATAAAATTTAAAATATCGTACTTAGGAGGAATCTGTTTGCGCCAATCGAATTTTCTGCTCAAAATATACAAGAAAATATCGAAAAAGTATCCGATTTGAGACTTTCACTTTTTGGGGTAAAAAAGTTTCAAAGGGGTTAACCTTTGAATTTTTTCAAAAATCGTCAATAATTTCACTGGTGATTTTAGTGCATATATCGACTAATTTCGATGCGTAGAGTTCGAAAAACGCGCTGGATCATGGCGCAAACACTTTAATCCGTCGCAAAATGCGAAGTAAAGGAGGGTCAAATTGGCATCGCATTCGCTTACTTTAAAGCCAGATAAAATTTAAAATATCGTACTTAGGAGGAATCTGTTTGCGCCAATCGAATTTTCTGCTCAAAATATACAAGAAAATATCGAAAATGTATCCGATTTGAGACTTTCACTTTTTGGGGTAAAAAAGTTTCAAAGGGGTTAACCTTTGAATTTTTTCAAAAACGTCAAAAATTTCACTGGTGATTTTAGTGCATAAATCGACTAATTTCGATGCGTAGAGTTTGAAAAACGCGCTGGATCATGGCGCAAACACTTTAATCCGTCGCAAAATGCGAAGTAAAGGAGGGTCAAATTGGCATCGCATTCGCTTACTTTAAAGCCAGATAAAATTTAAAATATCGTACTTAGGAGGAATCTGTTTGCGCCAATCGAATTTTCTGCTCAAAATATACAAGAAAATATCGAAAAAGTATCCAATTTGAGACTTTTACTTTTTGAGGTAAAAAAGTTTCAAAGGGGTTAACCTTTGAATTTTTTCAAAAATCGTCAATAATTTCACTGGTGATTTTAGTGCATAAATCGACTAATTTCGATGCGTAGAGTTCGAAAAACGCGCTGGATCATGGCGCAAACACTTTAATCCGTCGCAAAATGCGAAGTAAAGGAGGGTCAAATTGGCATCGCATTCGCTTACTTTAAAGCCAGATAAAATTTAAAATATCGTACTTAGGAGGAATCTGTTTGCGCCAATCGAATTTTCTGCTCAAAATATACAAGAAAATATCGAAAAAGTATCCGATTTGAGACTTTCACTTTTTGGGGTAAAAAAGTTTCAAAGGGGTTAACCTTTGAATTTTTTCAAAAATCGTCAAAAATTTCACTGGTGATTTTAGTGCATAAATCGACTAATTTCGATGCGTAGAGTTCGAAAAACGCGCTGGATCATGGCGCAAACACTTTAATCCGTCGCAAAATGCGAAGTAAAGGAGGGTCAAATTGGCATCGCATTCGCTTACTTTAAAGCCAGATAAAATTTAAAATATCGTACTTAGGAGGAATCTGTTTGCGCCAATCGAATTTTCTGCTCAAAATATACAAGAAAATATCGAAAAAGTATCCGATTTGAGACTTTCACTTTTTGGGGTAAAAAAGTTTCAAAGGGGTTAACCTTTGAATTTTTTCAAAATTCGTCAAAAATTTCACTGGTGATTTTAGTGCATAAATCGACTAATTTCGATGCGTACAGTTCGAAAAACGCGCTGGATCATGGCGCAAACACTTTAATCCGTCGCAAAATGCGAAGTAAAGGAGGGTCAAATTGGCATCGCATTCGCTTACTTTAAAGCCAGATAAAATTTAAAATATCGTACTTAGGAGGAATCTGTTTGCGCCAATCGAATTTTCTGCTCAAAATATACAAGAAAATATCGAAAAAGTATCCGATTTGAGACTTTCACTTTTTGGGGTAAAAAAGTTTCAAAGGGGTTAACCTTTGAATTTTTTCAAAAATCGTCAAAAATTTCACTGGTGATTTTAGTGCATAAATCGACTAATTTCGATGCGTAGAGTTCGAAAAACGCGCTGGATCATGGCGCAAACACTTTAATCCGTCGCAAAATGCGAAGTAAAGGAGGGTCAAATTGGCATCGCATTCGCTTACTTTAAAGCCAGATAAAATTTAAAATATCGTACTTAGGAGGAATCTGTTTGCGCCAATCGAATTTTCTGCTCAAAATATACAAGAAAATATCGAAAAAGTATCCGATTTGAGACTTTCACTTTTTGGGGTAAAAAAGTTTCAAAGGGGTTAACCTTTGAATTTTTTCAAAAATCGTCAAAAATTTCACTGGTGATTTTAGTGCATAAATCGACTAATTTCGATGCGTAGAGTTCGAAAAACGCGCTGGATCATGGCGCAAACACTTTAATCCGTCGCAAAATGCGAAGTAAAGGAGGGTCAAATTGGCATCGCATTCGCTTACTTTAAAGCCAGATAAAATTTAAAATATCGTACTTAGGAGGAATCTGTTTGCGCCAATCGAATTTTCTGCTCAAAATATACAAGAAAATATCGAAAATGTATCCGATTTGAGACTTTCACTTTTTGGGGTAAAAAAGTTTCAAAGGGGTTAACCTTTGAATTTTTTCAAAAACGTCAAAAATTTCACTGGTGATTTTAGTGCATAAATCGACTAATTTCGATGCGTAGAGTTCGAAAAACGCGCTGGATCATGGCGCAAACACTTTAATCCGTCGCAAAATGCGAAGTAAAGGAGGGTCAAATTGGCATCGCATTCGCTTACTTTAAAGCCAGATAAAATTTAAAATATCGTACTTAGGAGGAATCTGTTTGCGCCAATCGAATTTTCTGCTCAAAATATACAAGAAAATATCGAAAAAGTATCCAATTTGAGACTTTTACTTTTTGAGGTAAAAAAGTTTCAAAGGGGTTAACCTTTGAATTTTTTCAAAAATCGTCAATAATTTCACTGGTGATTTTAGTGCATAAATCGACTAATTTCGATGCGTAGAGTTCGAAAAACGCGCTGGATCATGGCGCAAACACTTTAATCCGTCGCAAAATGCGAAGTAAAGGAGGGTCAAATTGGCATCGCATTCGCTTACTTTAAAGCCAGATAAAATTTAAAATATCGTACTTAGGAGGAATCTGTTTGCGCCAATCGAATTTTCTGCTCAAAATATACAAGAAAATATCGAAAAAGTATCCGATTTGAGACTTTCACTTTTTGGGGTAAAAAAGTTTCAAAGGGGTTAACCTTTGAATTTTTTCAAAAATCGTCAAAAATTTCACTGGTGATTTTAGTGCATAAATCGACTAATTTCGATGCGTAGAGTTCGAAAAACGCGCTGGATCATGGCGCAAACACTTTAATCCGTCGCAAAATGCGAAGTAAAGGAGGGTCAAATTGGCATCGCATTCGCTTACTTTAAAGCCAGATAAAATTTAAAATATCGTACTTAGGAGGAATCTGTTTGCGCCAATCGAATTTTCTGCTCAAAATATACAAGAAAATATCGAAAAAGTATCCGATTTGAGACTTTCACTTTTTGGGGTAAAAAAGTTTCAAAGGGGTTAACCTTTGAATTTTTTCAAAATTCGTCAAAAATTTCACTGGTGATTTTAGTGCATAAATCGACTAATTTCGATGCGTACAGTTCGAAAAACGCGCTGGATCATGGCGCAAACACTTTAATCCGTCGCAAAATGCGAAGTAAAGGAGGGTCAAATTGGCATCGCATTCGCTTACTTTAAAGCCAGATAAAATTTAAAATATCGTACTTAGGAGGAATCTGTTTGCGCCAATCGAATTTTCTGCTCAAAATATACAAGAAAATATCGAAAAAGTATCCGATTTGAGACTTTCACTTTTTGGGGTAAAAAAGTTTCAAAGGGGTTAACCTTTGAATTTTTTCAAAAATCGTCAAAAATTTCACTGGTGATTTTAGTGCATAAATCGACTAATTTCGATGCGTAGAGTTCGAAAAACGCGCTGGATCATGGCGCAAACACTTTAATCCGTCGCAAAATGCGAAGTAAAGGAGGGTCAAATTGGCATCGCATTCGCTTACTTTAAAGCCAGATAAAATTTAAAATATCGTACTTAGGAGGAATCTGTTTGCGCCAATCGAATTTTCTGCTCAAAATATACAAGAAAATATCGAAAAAGTATCCGATTTGAGACTTTCACTTTTTGGGGTAAAAAAGTTTCAAAGGGGTTAACCTTTGAATTTTTTCAAAATTCGTCAAAAATTTCACTGGTGATTTTAGTGCATAAATCGACTAATTTCGATGCGTAGAGTTCGAAAAACGCGCTGGATCATGGCGCAAACACTTTAATCCGTCGCAAAATGCGAAGTAAAGGAGGGTCCAATTGGCATCGCATTCGCTTACTTTAAAGCCAGATAAAATTTAAAATATCGTACTTAGGAGGAATCTGTTTGCGCCAATCGAATTTTCTGCTCAAAATATACAAGAAAATATCGAAAAAGTATCCGATTTGAGACTTTCACTTTTTGGGGTAAAAAAGTTTCAAAGGGGTTAACCTTTGAATTTTTTCAAAAATTGTCAATAATTTCACTGGTGATTTTAGTGCATAAATCGACTAATTTCGATGCGTAGAGTTCGAAAAACGCGCTGGATCATGGCGCAAACACTTTAATCCGTCGCAAAATGCGAAGTAAAGGAGGGTCAAATTGGCATCGCATTCGCTTACTTTAAAGCCAGATAAAATTTAAAATATCGTACTTAAGAGGAATCTGTTTGCGCCAATCGAATTTTCTGCTCAAAATATACAAGAAAATATCGAAAAAGTATCCGATTTGAGACTTTCACTTTTTGGGGTAAAAAAGTTTCAAAGAGGTTAACCTTTGAATTTTTTCAAAAATCGTCAATAATTTCACTGGTGATTTTAGTGCATAAATCGACTAATTTCGATGCGTAGAGTTCGAAAAACGCGCTGGATCATGGCGCAAACACTTTAATCCGTCGCAAAATGCGAAGTAAAGGAGGGTCAAATTGGCATCGCATTCGCTTACTTTAAAGCCAGATAAAATTTAAAATATCGTACTTAGGAGGAATCTGTTTGCGCCAATCGAATTTTCTGCTCAAAATATACAAGAAAATATCGAAAAAGTATCCGATTTGAGACTTTCACTTTTTGGGGTAAAAAAGTTTCAAAGGGGTTAACCTTTGAATTTTTTCAAAAATCGTCAAAAACATTCACTGGTGATTTTAGTGCATAAATCGACTAATTTCGATGCGTAGAGTTCGAAAAACGCGCTGGATCATGGCGCAAACACTTTAATCCGTCGCAAAATGCGAAGTAAAGGAGGGTCAAATTGGCATCGCATTCGCTTACTTTAAAGCCAGATAAAATTTAAAATATCGTACTTAGGAGGAATCTGTTTGCGCCAATCGAATTTTCTGCTCAAAATATACAAGAAAATATCGAAAAAGTATCCGATTTGAGACTTTCACTTTTTGGGGTAAAAAAGTTTCAAAGGGGTTAACCTTTGAATTTTTTCAAAAATCGTCAATAATTTCACTGGTGATTTTAGTGCATAAATCGACTAATTTCGATGCGTAGAGTTCGAAAAACGCGCTGGATCATGGCGCAAACACTTTAATCCGTCGCAAAATGCGAAGTAAAGGAGGGTCAAATTGGCATCGCATTCGCTTACTTTAAAGCCAGATAAAATTTAAAATATCGTACTTAGGAGGAATCTGTTTGCGCCAATCGAATTTTCTGCTCAAAATATACAAGAAAATATCGAAAAAGTATCCGATTTGAGACTTTCACTTTTTGGGGTAAAAAAGTTTCAAAGGGGTTAACCTTTGAATTTTTTCAAAAATCGTCAATAATTTCACTGGTGATTTTAGTGCATAAATCGACTAATTTCGATGCGTAGAGTTCGAAAAACGCGCTGGATCATGGCGCAAACACTTTAATCCGTCGCAAAATGCGAAGTAAAGGAGGGTCAAATTGGCATCGCATTCGCTTACTTTAAAGCCAGATAAAATTTAAAATATCGTACTTAGGAGGAATCTGTTTGCGCCAATCGAATTTTCTGCTCAAAATATACAAGAAAATATCGAAAAAGTATCCGATTTGAGACTTTCACTTTTTGGGGTAAAAAAGTTTCAAAGGGGTTAACCTTTGAATTTTTTCAAAAATCGTCAAAAATTTCACTGGTGATTTTAGTGCATAAATCGACTAATTTCGATGCGTAGAGTTCGAAAAACGCGCTGGATCATGGCGCAAACACTTTAATCCGTCGCAAAATGCGAAGTAAAGGAGGGTCAAATTGGCATCGCATTCGCTTACTTTAAAGCCAGATAAAATTTAAAATATCGTACTTAGGAGGAATCTGTTTGCGCCAATCGAATTTTCTGCTCAAAATATACAAGAAAATATCGAAAAAGTATCCGATTTGAGACTTTCACTTTTTGGGGTAAAAAAGTTTCAAAGGGGTTAACCTTTGAATTTTTTCAAAATTCGTCAAAAATTTCACTGGTGATTTTAGTGCATAAATCGACTAATTTCGATGCGTAGAGTTCGAAAAACGCGCTGGATCATGGCGCAAACACTTTAATCCGTCGCAAAATGCGAAGTAAAGGAGGGTCAAATTGGCATCGCATTCGCTTACTTTAAAGCCAGATAAAATTTAAAATATCGTACTTAGGAGGAATCTGTTTGCGCCAATCGAATTTTCTGCTCAAAATATACAAGAAAATATCGAAAAAGTATCCGATTTGAGACTTTCACTTTTTGGGGTAAAAAAGTTTCAAAGGGGTTAACCTTTGAATTTTTTCAAAAATCGTCAATAATTTCACTGGTGATTTTAGTGCATAAATCGACTAATTTCGATGCGTAGAGTTCGAAAAACGCGCTGGATCATGGCGCAAACACTTTAATCTGTCGCAAAATGCGAAGTAAAGGAGGGTCAAATTGGCATCGCATTCGCTTACTTTAAAGCCAGATAAAATTTAAAATATCGTACTTAGGAGGAATCTGTTTGCGCCAATCGAATTTTCTGCTCAAAATATACAAGAAAATATCGAAAAAGTATCCGATTTGAGACTTTCACTTTTTGGGGTAAAAAAGTTTCAAAGGGGTTAACCTTTGAATTTTTTCAAAAATCGTCAAAAATTTCACTGGTGATTTTAGTGCATAAATCGACTAATTTCGATGCGTAGAGTTCGAAAAACGCGCTGGAGCATGGCGCAAACACTTTAATCCGTCGCAAAATGCGAAGTAAAGGAGGGTCAAATTGGCATCGCATTCGCTTACTTTAAAGCCAGATAAAATTTAAAATATCGTACTTAGGAGGAATCTGTTTGCGCCAATCGAATTTTCTGCTCAAAATATACAAGAAAATATCGAAAAAGTATCCGATTTGAGACTTTCACTTTTTGGGGTAAAAAAGTTTCAAAGGGGTTAACCTTTGAATTTTTTCAAAATTCGTCAAAAATTTCACTGGTGATTTTAGTGCATAAATCGACTAATTTCGATGCGTACAGTTCGAAAAACGCGCTGGATCATGGCGCAAACACTTTAATCCGTCGCAAAATGCGAAGTAAAGGAGGGTCAAATTGGCATCGCATTCGCTTACTTTAAAGCCAGATAAAATTTAAAATATCGTACTTAGGAGGAATCTGTTTGCGCCAATCGAATTTTCTGCTCAAAATATACAAGAAAATATCGAAAAAGTATCCGATTTGAGACTTTCACTTTTTGGGGTAAAAAAGTTTCAAAGGGGTTAACCTTTGAATTTTTTCAAAAATCGTCAAAAATTTCACTGGTGATTTTAGTGCATAAATCGACTAATTTCGATGCGTAGAGTTCGAAAAACGCGCTGGATCATGGCGCAAACACTTTAATCCGTCGCAAAATGCGAAGTAAAGGAGGGTCAAATTGGCATCGCATTCGCTTACTTTAAAGCCAGATAAAATTTAAAATATCGTACTTAGGAGGAATCTGTTTGCGCCAATCGAATTTTCTGCTCAAGATATACAAGAAAATATCGAAAAAGTATCCGATTTGAGACTTTCACTTTTTGGGGTAAAAAAGTTTCAAAGGGGTTAACCTTTGAATTTTTTCAAAATTCGTCAAAAATTTCACTGGTGATTTTAGTGCATAAATCGACTAATTTCGATGCGTAGAGTTCGAAAAACGCGCTGGATCATGGCGCAAACACTTTAATCCGTCGCAAAATGCGAAGTAAAGGAGGGTCCAATTGGCATCGCATTCGCTTACTTTAAAGCCAGATAAAATTTAAAATATCGTACTTAGGAGGAATCTGTTTGCGCCAATCGAATTTTCTGCTCAAAATATACAAGAAAATATCGAAAAAGTATCCGATTTGAGACTTTGACTTTTTGGGGTAAAAAAGTTTCAAAGGGGTTAACCTTTGAATTTTTTCAAAAATCGTCAAAAATTTCACTGGTGATTTTAGTGCATAAATCGACTAATTTCGATGCGTAGAGTTCGAAAAACGCGCTGGATCATGGCGCAAACACTTTAATCCGTCGCAAAATGCGAAGTAAAGGAGGGTCAAATTGGCATCGCATTCGCTTACTTTGAAGCCAGATAAAATTTAAAATATCGTACTTAGGAGGAATCTGTTTGCGCCAATCGAATTTTCTGCTCAAAATATACAAGAAAATATCGAAAAAGTATCCGATTTGAGACTTTCACTTTTTGGGGTAAAAAAGTTTCAAAGGGGTTAACCTTTGAATTTTTTCAAAAATCGTCAAAAATTTCACTGGTGATTTTAGTGCATAAATCGACTAATTTCGATGCGTAGAGTTCGAAAAACGCGCTGGATCATGGCGCAAACACTTTAATCCGTCGCAAAATGCGAAGTAAAGGAGGGTCAAATTGGCATCGCATTCGCTTACTTTAAAGCCAGATAAAATTTAAAATATCGTACTTAGGAGGAATCTGTTTGCGCCAATCGAATTTTCTGCTCAAAATATACAAGAAAATATCGAAAAAGTATCCGATTTGAGACTTTCACTTTTTGGGGTAAAAAAGTTTCAAAGGGGTTAACCTTTGAATTTTTTCAAAATTCGTCAAAAATTTCACTGGTGATTTTAGTGCATAAATCGACTAATTTCGATGCGTAGAGTTCGAAAAACGCGCTGGATCATGGCGCAAACACTTTAATCCGTCGCAAAATGCGAAGTAAAGGTGGGTCCAATTGGCATCGCATTCGCTTACTTTAAAGCCAGATAAAATTTAAAATATCGTACTTAGGAGGAATCTGTTTGCGCCAATCGAATTTTCTGCTCAAAATGTACAAGAAAATATCGAAAAAGTATCCGATTTGAGACTTTCACTTTTTGGGGTAAAAAAGTTTCAAAGGGGTTAACCTTTGAATTTTTTCAAAAATCGTCAATAATTTCACTGGTGATTTTAGTGCATAAATCGACTAATTTCGATGCGTAGAGTTCGAAAAACGCGCTGGATCATGGCGCAAACACTTTAATCCGTCGCAAAATGCGAAGTAAAGGAGGGTCAAATTGGCATCGCATTCGCTTACTTTAAAGCCAGATAAAATTTAAAATATCGTACTTAGGAGGAATCTGTTTGCGCCAATCGAATTTTCTGCTCAAAATATACAAGAAAATATCGAAAAAGTATCCGATTTGAGACTTTCACTTTTTGGGGTAAAAAAGTTTCAAAAGGGTTAACCTTTGAATTTTTTCAAAAATCGTCAAAAATTTCACTGGTGATTTTAGTGCATAAATCGACTAATTTCGATGCGTAGAGTTCGAAAAACGCGCTGGATCATGGCGCAAACACTTTAATCCGTCGCAAAATGCGAAGTAAAGGAGGGTCAAATTGGCATCGCATTCGCTTACTTTAAAGCCAGATAAAATTTAAAATATCGTACTTAGGAGGAATCTGTTTGCGCCAATCGAATTTTCTGGTCAAAATATACAAGAAAATATCGAAAAAGTATCCGATTTGAGACTTTCACTTTTTGGGGTAAAAAAGTTTCAAAGGGGTTAACCTTTGAATTTTTTCAAAAATCGTCAAAAATTTCACTGGTGATTTTAGTGCATAAATCGACTAATTTCGATGCGTAGAGTTCGAAAAACGCGCTGGATCATGGCGCAAACACTTTAATCCGTCGCAAAATGCGAAGTAAAGGAGGGTCAAATTGGCATCGCATTCGCTTACTTTAAAGCCAGATAAAATTTAAAATATCGTACTTAGGAGGAATCTGTTTGCGCCAATCGAATTTTCTGCTCAAAATATACAAGAAAATATCGAAAAAGTATCCGATTTGAGACTTTCACTTTTTGGGGTAAAAAAGTTTCAAAGGGGTTAACCTTTGAATTTTTTCAAAAATCGTCAAAAATTTCACTGGTGATTTTAGTGCATAAATCGACTAATTTCGATGCGTAGAGTTCGAAAAACGCGCTGGATCATGGCGCAAACACTTTAATCCGTCGCAAAATGCGAAGTAAAGGAGGGTCAAATTGGCATCGCATTCGCTTACTTTAAAGCCAGATAAAATTTAAAATATCGTACTTAGGAGGAATCTGTTTGCGCCAATCGAATTTTCTGCTCAAAATATACAAGAAAATATCGAAAAAGTATCCGATTTGAGACTTTCACTTTTTGGGGTAAAAAAGTTTCAAAGGGGTTAACCTTTGAATTTTTTCAAAAATCGTCAAAAATTTCACTGGTGATTTTAGTGCATAAATCGACTAATTTCGATGCGTAGAGTTCGAAAAACGCGCTGGATCATGGCGCAAACACTTTAATCCGTCGCAAAATGCGAAGTAAAGGAGGGTCAAATTGGCATCGCATTCGCTTACTTTAAAGCCAGATAAAATTTAAAATATCGTACTTAGGAGGAATCTGTTTGCGCCAATCGAATTTTCTGCTCAAAATATACAAGAAAATATCGAAAAAGTATCCGATTTGAGACTTTCACTTTTTGGGGTAAAAAAGTTTCAAAGGGGTTAACCTTTGAATTTTTTCAAAAATCG